>JANRMT010062809.1:22787338-22815799 GCA_026402145.1 Polypterus bichir lapradei
GCAGCGGAGACGTAGTGTGTTAAAGAAGCTATGAAAAAGATTCGTTTCTTACTGCATCAATAAACAGCTCGTCTTCTTCTTTATCTGAGACCTGACACACTGCATGCACGGGTTTTTTTTTTTAACACTGTCTTCCTTTAGCGGGACATCCACTTTTTCCACCGTGTGCTTTGTTTCTGCAGTAGCTGCAGTTATGAATAATATGCTTATATGTATCAGACGCTTCATATTTTTTTGCTGCCTTTTCAATTGTGTAATTCGGTTTTTGTTCAGCGCTCTTTGGAACTGTTGCTTTTTGTCTGTGCACTGCGTCAGTTCACGTGAGCCGCTCGGTGTACATGCATCGAAGGTTCCCAGCTGTGCTGGGGCCATGTCGTGCTATGTCCATGGCTGTATCTAATGTTACCTAAGTCCCGGCACTTAAAACTTTCTCTCGCAGTTTCGCTGAGTTTGTGCCAAACACCACCCTGACCATCTCATCTTCCTCTGCATAAGCACAGTCCTTCACCAGTGAATATTTACCCGTGGCAGTGTTTCTATTGGATTGCCGCTGATGGACGGCCTTATATGGGCAGGCACTAAATTACAAACGCTAGCGGCAGCCTGTCTATGAACTTAATTTAAAGTTTAGGTTTACATCTTGCTTTGTTTCCGAAGTAGAAGAACTCATGAATATGGTTGTATATGTCACTCACTCGCTTCTTATTGTTTCGCTGCCTTCTCAATTATATAATGCATGTTTTCTTCAGCGCTTTTTGGGCCTCTTCCTGGGTTTCTACCTACTGCGTGATTACGTGGGAGGCGTGATGATGTCACATGAAACTCCGCCTTCACGGGTTTCACGCTCATCTCCATTACAGTAAATGGAGAAAAACAGCTTCCAGTTATGACCATTACGCGTAGAATTTCGAAATGAAACCTGCCCAACTTTTGTAAGGAAGCTGTAAGGAATAAGCCTGCCAAATTTCAGCCTTCTACCTACACGGGAAGTTGGAGAATTAGTGATGAGTCAGTCAGTCAGTCAGTCAGTCAGTGAGTGAGTGAGGGCTTTGCCGTTTATTAGTATAGATATATATATACATACATATCTTCATATCTATATAAATATATACATATGTATATACATTAGATATCTACATATACACATATATATTTATATACATATCTATCTACATCATACATACACATACATACAAACATACACACAGGTATATGTATGTGTCTATATGTGTGTGTATAGCTTTGGTCACTGAGTGCAAGGGAAAAATAATAAAATATAGTCTATTAGTTACTAAACAGTAAAACATTAACGTTTTAAGAAGTACAGGTACATTGAGCACTACTCGAGTGGTTGCGGGTAAACTACATTTTAAAAGACAGTATAACAGAACAGGTAAGTAGTACTAACAGCAGCTAAAATGTATATGGATCATCTCTCGGTAGTTGATCCCTTTTGAAAGGCGCTACACGACGGCTGTGGTATAGAAATTACATTTTCTATGTGAACGTTCAGATTTCTGCCTCTGGTAATGTGCCTTAACGGTATTACCAGTAATTAAAGAAAAATTGTTTTGTGTCCTCTTCAGTGTTAAGAGAGAAAGGCTTTGGTTTTGGATAAAATGAAAAAAGGTGTAAAGAAAGGAAAGTTGCATTTTTCTTTTATATAGTATAGAGAGATGTGTTCGGTGACGTTATGATTGCCTTTTGGGGACAGTCGCGGTGGGTCTTGTGTAGACTGGTGAGACGTCTCTGCCATTAATCGGCTGTGATGGCACTGTCAGTCCTTCACTCGTGTGCGTGTCTTCATAATCCGAGCTGAGGACCTCATAATCGTATACGTGCAAAAGAAAGTGTGAATCGCCTTAATATTATTTTGCCGTGGTGTAGAAAAGGGGTCCCGTCTTTGCACTTGTCTGGGCTATAGCTCAGGGAGAGGATGAAAAAAATTAAAAGTGCTCACTTTGACTTAAGGCAGAAGCGCAGTCAGCGTCTCAAATCCCGGCACAGCTATGCGCGCGCGCCGGCTGCTCGACTTTTGCTGGGAAGGAGACCCCAGTTTTTGTACACACGTTCCACAAATGAGACACACGGGTTTACCGGCAATGTCAGTAAACATATACTCAGCCTCCCATCGGTTTTTAAAGGCTCTATGTTCAGAATCACCTTTTCTCTTTGGCATCATGTGGGCTAGCTTGGTAATAACTTGTAGCATCATAAGCTAGACTTGATTAACGTGGTAAGTGTTCGGCAAGGCAGCTGAAGCGCTGGATTATGGGATCTGTAGTTTATTGTGTTACCAGCGCTTCATATCCCCGGCCATTAATAACAATAATACAGTATATAAAATGATCTCGCGGGCCGGATATAATTACACGCCGGGCCGGATGTGGCCCGTGGCCCTTGAGTTTGACACATATGAACTAAATAGAACTTGAAAAGATATATTTTTTCGTACATCGAGCCCGCGTGCTAATGTGGTTTTGCCTGCATGCCTCAGGGCCTTGAGTTTGACTCATATGGACTAAATAGAACTTGAAAAGAAATATTTTTTGGAATGTGATCGCGCAAAAGTAAAAGCTTTACCAAAACAATCATTTATCGCGAATAAAGTATCCATTATTCATGAAGCTTCAATAGGTGATCTGTCTTTCTGCGTTAACCGCATGCGTTTTCATACGTCTCAAACTAAGGGGATGCAAGGTTAAAATAAATCGAGAAGCGCGCTTCCATACTTAGTGAATCCCCTCTCGGGAATCGAACCTCGGACGTGGGCGCTACAGGCGAATGCCCTACTATCGTGCCACGGCGTGTGGTTTATCTATTTGAGCGTAGCAGTGTAATTCGGTTTTTGTTCAGCACTGTTTGGCACGGTTGCTTTTTGTCTGCGCACTGCGTCAGTTCACGTGAGGCGCTGAATATGGTTTTATATGTCACTCACTCGCTTCTAATTGTTTCGCTGCCTTCTTAATTATATAATGCATGTTTTCTAAAGCGCGTTTTGTAGCTCTTCCTGGCTTTCTACATAATGCGTGATTACGTGAGAGGCGTGATGATGTCATACGAAACTCCGCCCGTCGAGCTGAACTCCATTACAGTAAATGGAGAAAAATAGCTTCTAGTTATGACCATTATGCGTAGAATTTCGAAATGAAACCTGCCCAACTTTTGTAAGTAAGCTGTAAGGAATGAGCCTGCCAAATTTCAGCCTTCTACCCACACGGGAAGTTGGAGAATTAGTGATGAGTCAGTCAGTCAGTCAGTGAGTGAGTGAGTGAGGGCTTTGCCTTTTATTAGTATATATATATATATATATATATATATATATGATGTATATACACCATATATGTATATGGTGTGTATATATGGTATATATTTATCTTTTATATAAACATCTATGTGTGAAAGTGTGTGTTTGTCTGTCCGGCTCGAAAAAGGAGAGGTGGAGTCGGGGTAAGGGCTCCACCGCTGAGGAAACAAACTTGTTTAGCTGCTAAACCTCCGCTTAGCCACTAGCTATATATATATATATATATATATATATATACATTTTTTATAAAAATGTCTACGTGTAGAAGTGTGTGTGTCTGTCGAGGCGGCCTGGAAATGCGAGGCCACTGCATGAAGCTCAAAGAGCTGGCAAGGTGGCCCCAAGTTAACAAGTTGGAAGAAGAAAGAAGGACGAGGCTACAGCTTGAAGCCAAAGTTAAACCACCGAGGAAAGACAAATAAGAGAGAAACTCGCTTAACTGTTGATAGACAAAGGGGGTGAGCATGTCCGCAAATCGAAACCACAGATTCTGAATTTTAATTTTTCATGTGACGATTTTAATAATTTCTAGGAGCCCGGGCTTTTTACAGCATGGGCTTTAACAGCTAGTATATAAATGTGTGTGTGTGTGTGTGTGTGTTTATATATATATATATATATATATATATATATATATATACATATATAGTGTATTTATATATGTATATATACAGCATATATATATATATATATATATATATATATATATATAGTGTTTGTGTGTGTTTTTGTAATTATTTGATAACCCATTTATGTTATTAATTTCCGACTTCAGGTTTGAGATTTTTATAATTTCATTATGTCTTAAAATAATATTATCTAAATGCATCATTGATTGGCTGTAAACTAAACTTTTATTAAGTATAACACATATGAAGTAAAAAAATTAAGAAGTCATCAATATGCCTTAATGTCTGTGTAATGCATGAAAACCATCCGAGAAGACTCAACTGAAAGAGTGAAATCTTTATGTATAAGCTAAGATTTATTAATAAATATGCATGCTCATCTACTCAAAATAATATCATTAAAACAGTTTTTTTTTACTTCTAATAAAAAAAATAGTTGGAGGCTGAGTGGTGCTGTTCATCATCAACTAGACAGTTTTTTTTTTTTTTTTTTTTTTTTTTTTAATTGTTATAGCATTGACATTTCTGTACTCTAAGCTATGTTTTTAGATGCTGTCCAAATCTATAACCAGCAGTGGAAGAAGAGCAGACTGTTATAAGCTCCATGACTTCTTTATAATTGTGGTAATGGGCCAGACATAAATTCAGAAATTTTCTTTTATCTCGTTAATACCTGAAGATGCTGAAAACAAATGGTATTGGTATCGATATGCAGTAGCAGCCTTTTTATCAGTAGGATCAGACAATTTATTTTTAACATCAGATGTGCTGTCTCTAGGTATGTGAGAGGACTGGGAGTTTGTGAAGTCTTTGAGAGCAAGCTACAGTATTTCTAATCTATCGTTTCAATCCTTATAAGTGTAAAATTAGGCTTTTTGTCAATAACTCCTAGAAAAATTGGATATTAAGGTCAAAGCTATCTTATGTAATAACTAGACATTAAGCCCGTTACAATAACGGGTGCTATAACAGTAGTGCATAAACATTAGTAGGAACAGTCTATATTAAATGGCAAGGGACCTTGTATGTGGCTGTAATATGCGTCACTGTATTGTGTGCCTTTAATTTTCTCTCTCAGTAATACTGGTTTGTGTTTCCGTAAAATGCCTGTAATTTTGTCTGACAGTAATACAGTGGAACCGAAGTAATTTCCCCCATAGGATTGTATGTAAATACAATTAATCCGTTCCAGACCGTATGAACTGTATGTAAATATATATTTTTTTAAGTTTTTAAGCACAAATATAGTTAATTATACCATTGAATGCACAGCGTACTAGTAAACTAAATGTAAAAACATTGAATAACAATAAGAAAACCTTGAACAACAGAGAAAACTAACACTGCAAGAGTTTGTGCTATAGCCTTACGACCCGCTCGCTAAAAACACTTTTTTTTAATGAGTTTTAAGCACAGGGAAAAAATGAACATTTTAAAAATCCGTAATTTAATAAACAACCAAGAAAAGTAACATTGCAACAATGCACGCGCGAGCCTGTATGTGTGTGTGTGTCTCTCGCAGGCCTGCGTGTGTGTGTCTGTCTTAAGCGCACGCCTCTGTGTCTGTGTATGTGTGTGTGTCTCTCACCTGTGTGTGTGTGTGTCTGTCTGTCTCTCTCTCGCGCGTGCCTGTGTGTGTGTGTCTCTCTCGCGCCTGTTTATGTGTGTCTGTCTCGCGCGTTCCTGTGTGTGAGTCTGTCTGTCTCGCTTTTGCCTGTGTGTGTGTGTCTCTCGCGCGCCTGTGTGTGTGTGTCTGTTTCGCGCGCACCTGTGTGTGTCTGTCTGTCTCACGCGCGCCTGTGTGTGTCTGTCTGTCTGTCTTGTGCGCACCTGTGTGTGTGTGTGTCTTACGCGCGCCTGTGTGTGTGTGTCTCACACGCGCACCTGTGTGTGTATCTCACGCGTGCGCCTGTCTGTGTCTGTCTGTCTCGCGCGCGCCTGTGTGTCTGTCTGTGTGTTTGTGTCTGTCTCGCGTGCGCCTGTGTGTGTCTGTCTGTTTGTCTCGCGCGCGCCTGTGTGTTTCTGTCTGTCTTGCACGCACCTGTGTGTGTGTGTGTGTGTGGGTGTGTCTAGCGCACGTGCCTGTGTATGTGTATGTGTCTCGAGCCCGCCTGTGTGTGTGTGTGTGTGTCTCGTGTGCGCGTGTGTGTTTGTCTTGCGTGCGCCTGTGTGTCTGTCTTTGTGTGTGTGTGTCTGTCTCGCACGCGCCTGTGTGTGTGTGTCTGTCTTGCACGCGCCTGTGTGTGTTTGTCTGTCTGTCTCTCGCGCACCTGTGTATGTGTGTCTGTCTCTCGCGCGCCTGTGTGTGTTTCTGTCTCTCTCTCTGCACAGGGAATGCACAGGAAGAGACTGAACATGTGCTGTGTGGCCCCGTGCATGCGCACTTCACCAGAAGACACACACACAGACACCTGGACGCACACAGGGGTTTTATTAAAGAGGATGTACTGTCTTAAAGACTATAAAATGTCAACAAAAGTTCAGAAGCAATGTCTCCATGACCAAACAGTTAACTTTGTGAGCTGGAATGTTAAAGGTCTTAATTGCAAATTAAAGAGAAAGAAAGTTTGCTCTCATCTAACAGGTCTAAATGCTAAAATAGTATTTTTACAGGACACTCACTTATTAAGTTAAGATCAGTTTCGGCTGCACAGAGACTGCACTGGCCAAATAATCCATTCCAGCTTTACAAAGAAAACTAGAGGTGTGGGAATTCTTATACATAGAACAGTCTCATTTGTAGTATTAGATGTAGCATCTGATCCTGAAGAGCAATATGTGATCGCCATGGGTAATTTTTTAACTGTAAACTGATTTTGATAAACATTACTATGCGCCCAATGTGAATGATAGGGACTTCATCCAAAACATATTTGTATCCATCCCCAATGAGAACACTCAAAAAAATTTTAATGGCTGGTGACTTTAATTGTGTTTTACATCCAGACCTACTGTAGATAGATCTCCTGTCACAAGGGTGATGACATCTAACTGCAAAAATAATTACACAGTTTGTAACCAATCACAACTTATCAGAACCCTGGAGATTTCTAAACCCAATCTCAAAAGCATATTCCTTCTACTCACTAGTGCATCACTGTTACTCAAGAACTGATTATTTCTTTATAGATAACATCTTGCCTACAATTAAATCTTGGAAGTACTATGCTATTGTTATCTCCTTTTATCATGGAGTTGAAATCAATATGCCCCACATACTCACCTCGCCACTGGTGTTGTAACACTACAATCCCTAAAGCCTACTAAAAAGTTGTAAGTCTGGGCCACCTTAAATACCTTCACGCCTCTACATTAGCGACTATTGTCTTGCAAATGTGTCAATCAGCACAAGCAGCAAGCAGCCTTCTATCCCATCCGCCCCACCACTGCAGCTCAAGTCGGAGAAAAAGTTCTCCCAGCTGTTGTCGTGGCGAAAAATTCATCATCAGAAGGCTTTTTACCTAAAAATAAAAGCTATTAGGACTCAAGATAGACAGACAGAGTTTTAAGGCTTTATTGCAATAAATCAACCACACAGACTCAACCCAATTCGGCCGAATGAGATTGAGCCCCGAACATTACAGCAATTGAAGTTTTTATGACAATTTCTTATCATTTTTACCTCGTTCGATTAGCTCATTCTGCACCTGGTTTTACTGTCCATTATTCCTCTTGGTGTCTGTTCGGCTTATTTTGATTGGTCTAAGACTGGGTGGATGGCTTCCGCTTACCATCTTTGGGCTTTTCTTATGTCATTTCCTATCTTTTCTGACTTCGCTCGAATGAGCTCTCTTGCCCATCTTCTCTGACTCCCTTCTACTCCTGTCCGGCCGAACATTGAGTTTCCATGGGAACCCTTATTATCTCCTTACTTTTCCTATCACTGGCCCCCTTGTGGAATTTGTTATTTTTCTATGCTGTTCCCATTTTCTCTAACTGGCCAAGGCTTCAATTCCATATATGGGTTTCCTCTCATCGTTTTTTTTCTTAAACCTTCCAAACTTTTTTAATATAGTGACCTTAAGCTTAAGCTTTAACTAAAAAGAAATATAGTATGTGCTTTCATTTAATCATTGCTTGGCATGCTTGATTTGTCTTAATTTCTACACTAAAGTTAATTTCTAATATATTCTTCTAATATTTGTGTTAATGCCTGAATTTACTAAGATTTTCTTTTCGTGCATTATGTCAGCGTGACCCTGCTTACAGCAAAAGCCTTTTGTTGCCTTTCTGCTGATTCATCAGCCTAGCTGCTTTTTGATACGAGCCTTTCAGAGGCATCTTTTTACTGTGTTATCGCTTCCTAGCCTTGAATCACAGGTGTTCTCAAACTCTTATCCTGTCCAAAACTGGTTTCAGTGTATCAATTTGCTGTTCTTTTCTTACTCTGGAAAGTTTACTGTAAGCCTAAAAAATAATGCAATGTAACTGATTTTTTAGTTAACTATTTGCTAGACCTATCTTATTTGCTTAACATTCTAATTTATTCTTAATCTTAATATTTTAGAAGCTTTTAATTACTTTTTATGGCTCTATATATTAATTTGCTATTATCTATGTTAATATAAAAATTTTCCTTCTACACTGTGAGGGTGTGAGGTGCCTGGAGTTGTATAGGGTGAATAAAATATCTTTATTTAGATCACAAACATTTCATGTGTGTTCTGTGTCTACAACAATTTGGGTAAATATAGGATGATAGAAATGCGAGGCAAGAAATGTTGAACACATAGCAGAAACAGAAACTTGTTTCATGTTATAGTACTAATAACAAAATTTTGACATGAAGTGTATAACGTGAAAACTGAAGTCGAAATATCAAAGAAATAGTTTCACAAAAGGTACAAGTATAACAAAATATTGAACTTTTATTCAAGAATATAACTAAAGAAAAGAAATTGGGTTAGGGTACAACACTGACAATACTGCTTGGCTGGTGCAGAGGTAAGAACTGCTGAGTCATAATCAAGACGTTGTGGGCTCAATTCTGGGTCCTTCTTACTATTTTGAGTAGTGAGATGCTGTTATTGTTACTGTTATAGAATAAAAACATACATTTCATTTGAGTCTTTAACAGCCAGTGTAAATTTATGGTACTTGTAAAGGTTACCTTTTTTTTTTTTTACGTTCACACTTCTCCCGATCTGACACTGCTGCTTTCAAATAAAGATGTGCTGTAACAGAGGTGAGCTCAGATGAAGATGAGAGTTCTGCATCAGAGAAAGAGAACAGAAGCCCATAAAGGGGAAAGATGGCAACGTTTGGATGCAGCAATAGGTTGGGCATCATCCTACCAGTGAATCCACCCCACACACGTCCTTCAACAAAACAGCAGGGCCAACAGAGCTCACCAAGGTATCATCAAAGTTCCGTTTGCAATTATATTTTTTGATGGCCTTTATATGAAAAACATTTATATGTTACTTATATAAAGATGACATCGAATATTGTTTACCTACATTTATTTACTTATCTTCCTACAGCGTAAAGTCAAAGTAGACCACAGAGCTTTCTGTGTTTAATTAAGATAGTGAGCAATGGTACTGAGAATGCAGTCAGACTTCTTCTTTTTGGGCACTTACACCGTCAGCATGGAGAGTTGCTTGCGTACTGAAGTGTCTATAACTGCAGGTAAAAGCTACCATCGCACCATACGTAACTGATTTTTTCCTAAATAAGGGGTGGCATTGCACTTTGTCAGCATGCAAAACAAAAAGACACTAATGGAGAGGTGCGAAAGAATTTAAGGTGGCCCAGTATCACAACTTTTTTTGGTAGGTTTCAGGGATTGCTGTGTTAACCCACTTTTATTAGTAGACGAGAATGGTGCAGAATTTATATCCAAGCAAATCGATTTTTTTTTTTTGCAAATACTGCAGGAATACTCTGGGAAACTCTGAAGGCTTTCTTAAGAGGACAGATTTTTTAATATCTTTTCCACAAAAATAAATTGGAAAACAAGAAGATATTAGAGCTAATCAGTGAAATTACCAGAAAAGATCAAGAAATGCCAGTTGTCCAAATGAGGCACTTAATAAGAAAAGATGGACTTTGCATACAGAACTCAACCTCTTGACAACTAAAGAAACAACAACTAATTTTTAAATTAAGACATCATTACTATGAACATGGAGAGAAGGCTAATAAGATCTTAGCTCAACAAATCCACAAGCAGGAAGTTCACAATGCAATAACATTAATTACCAACAAAGATGGAGACACAATCATTGACCATAAAAATATAAGGCACACATTTAGAGACTACTATGTCCTTATATTCTACTCAGTTTAAAGAAGACATGACACAACAATGCATTTTTGAATGCATTATAGATACCACAACTAGATACTCTCAGTGCAGAGGAATTGGATAAACCTCTGGCACCATCAGAATTACTGGAAGCTATAAACTCAATTCAGAGGGGGAAAGCAGCAGGCCCTGATGGCTACCCTGCTGAATTTTTAAAAAAAAATTCTTAATTAAGTTAGCTGCCCTTTTATTAGCAACGTTTACAGAAGCTAGAAACAATACAATTATAACTCAGATGTTTCACCAAGCATCAATTACTGTCTTTCCTAAGCAAAATAAGGACTTATTACAATGTGCATGGTACAAACCAGTCTCACTTTTGAATAATGATGTTAAGATACTCTCCAAAGTCCTAGCTAGAAGGACTGAGTGTGCTTCCTTTGGTAATATTGCAAGACCAAACTGGATTTATTAAAGGCAGACACTTAGCTTCAAGTCTTCAACTCCTGTTTATTGTAATATATTCACCCACAAAGTCTAACATCCCAGAGATAATGATATTGTTGGATGCAGAAAAATCATTTGATATGGTAGAATGGAACTATCTTTTCACTATATTAAAAAAATTTGGGTTTGGCCCGAACATATGTGAATGGATCAAACTGCTGTATACCAGTCCAGAAGCTTCAGTTTGTATGAACAACATTATTTCAGACTACTTCAAACTACTGTAGAACGTGGTACTAGATAAGGATGCCCCTTGTCACCACTGGTATTTGCAGTCACCATTGAGCCACTCGCAATTCACTGTTGAAATTCTTATGAGATAAAGGGGATTATCAAAGAAGGACTTGAACAGAAAATGTCAGTATATGCAGATGATATGGTACTTTATATATCAGATCCACAAAATACTGTGCCTGCAGTCCTAGCAGCACTAACAGAATTTCAAAAGATTTCTGGTCTTGGAAATAATTTGAATAAAAGTGTGCTCTTTCCAATGAACTCACTTGCACACAATATTAGATTGGACACCTTCCCTATTATCATCTCAGATCAGTTTAAATACATAGGGGTAAACATCACAAGTAAACATAAAGTTCTTTATCAACAAAATGTCTGAATGGAAAAACTTAAGCAAGACTTACCCTTCATGTCACTTTAGCTGGAAGAATTAACACTGTCAAGATGAATATCTTTCCTAAGCTTCTTTTTGTATTTCAAAGCATTCCAATATATATCAGTAAATCATTTTTTAAGAATTTAGATTCAATCATAACCTCATTTATCTGGAACTAGCAAAATACCCGCGCTTCACAGCGGAGAAGTAGTATGTTAAAGAAGTTATGAAAAAGAAAAGGTAATATTTTAAACATAACGTAACATGATTGTCAATGTAATTGTTTTGTGACTGTTATGAGTGTTGCTGTCCTCAAGGATCTGATTATCATTATTTCTTTCAATCAGGTTCGTATTTGGAGGATGTATTGTGTTCAAGTTATATTCCATGTTTGTCAACCGTTAAAGATAACAGGTTTCATTCATCGAAGTGTTCACTACCCAAATTGGTACTCGTGAATCTAAGATGTTTAACAGGCATTCCCGGTATTAAGTTGTGGATTTGCCTGCGAATATTTAGCGGCAGTGTGTCTATGAACTTAATTTAAACTTAAGCTTTACACCTTGCTTACCTATTGATATGTCTACAAAGGCTTGTTCTGATAAAGAGGGTTGTTCCTTTCTTACTGCATCAATAAACAGCTTGTCTTCCTCTTTATCTGAGACATCGCACACTTCATGCACGGGTTTACCTTTCCCAGTCCTGCAAACTTTAGCGAAGTGGTTCAATTTACCACATTTTTTTACACTGTCTTCCTTTAGCTGGACATTGACATTTTCCACCGTGTGCTTTGTTTCCACAGTACCTGCACTTTGTTGCCTTCTCAATTGTGTAATGCATTTTTTGTTCAGCGCTGTTTGGAGGTCTTGCTTTTTGTGTGCGTACTGCGTTCACAGTCAGTTCACGTGAGCCGTGATCAAAAGTCTCGTTTATACCCTGCATCTTCTCATTAAACTTGTATCTTGCGAATATCGTATTTGTCGTAGGCATGACAAACGCCAGCGGCAGCGTGTCTATGAACTTAATTTAAACTTAAAGTTTACACCATGCTTTGTTTCCGCAGTAGCTGCACTTATGAATATGCTTGTATGCGTCACTCGCTTCATATTCTTTTGCTGCCTTCTCAATTGTGTAATGCTGACGGACGGCCTTATATGGGCAGGCAAAATTACGTGGGAGGTGTGACGATGAGGGAAAAAACTTCACCTCACACGGCGACCGACCTGCAGGCTATGGCCGTATTTGTGCCAAACACTATTCTATCCCTGACCATCTCATCTTTGTTCACATAAGCACAGTCCTTCACCAGCAATTTTTAACCCCGTTACAAAGTGATCAAAAGTCTCGTTTATACCCTACGTCCTCTCAGTAAACTTGTATCTCGCGAATATCGTATTCGTCTTAGACATGACAAACGCCAGCGGCAGCGTGTCTATGAACTTAATTTAAACTTAAGCTTTACACCTTGCTTTCCTATTCGTTTGCATAAGCACAGTCCTTCACCAGAAATTTCAACTCCGTTACAGCAATTTTAACTCTGTTACAAAGTGATCAAAAGTCTTGTTTATAACCTGCGTCTTCTCATTAAACTTGTATCTCGTGAATATTGTATTCGTCTTAGCCATGACAAACGCCAGCGGCAGCGTGTCTATGAACTTAATTTAAACTTAAGGTATACACCGTGCTTTGTTTCCGCAGTAGCTGCATTTATGAATATGCTTTTATCACTTCATATTCTTTTGCTGCCTTCTCAATTGTGTAATGCTGACGGACGGCCTTATATGGGCAGGCCCTCAATTAAGTGGGAGGCGTGACGATGAGGGACGCCTATTGATATGTGTACAAAGGCTTGTTCAGCGTCAGAGGGTTTCCACAGTAGTTTCAGTTATGAATTTGTTAAGCAAAGTCCTTCACCTGCGAATATTTACCTTATATGGGCAGGCTTTCAATTACATGGGAGGCGTGATGATGCAGGACGCAACTCCGCTTCACACGACGACCGAGCTGCTGGCTATGGCCGTATATATATGGGCGAAAATAGGTTCCAGTTATGACGGTTACGCGTAGAATTTCGAAATGAAACCTGCCTAACTTTTGTAAGTAAGCTGTAAAGAATGAGACTGCCAAATTTCAGCCTTCCACCTACATGGGAAGTTGGAGAATTAGTGATGAGTCACTCAGTGAGTGAGTCAGTCAGTCAGTCAGTCAGTGAGGGCTTTGCCTTTTATTAGTATAGATTCAAAACATCCACATATTCAAAGGGCAACCCTACAAAGACCTAAGGCAGAAGGTGGCATGGTTCTACCTAACTTTCAGTTTGATTACTGGGGGGCAAATATACAAGCTATAAAAACATTGACACAAATAGATGAACATATACAGGCTTGGTCCTCAATAGAAATAAAATCATGCAACACTCCTTTATATTATTGCTTTGTACCCCAGTAAATACAAGTTATCGCCAATATACTAACAACCCAGTTGTGCTTCATTCACTCAGAATATGGAACCAATATAGGAAGTACTTCAAGATAGAGAATCTTTTATCTGTGGCACCTCTAACCACCGTTTTCCACCCTCTCAAATATACATAGTTTTTAATTTTTGGAAAACATTCAGAATTAAACCATTTAGAGATTTGTACATATACAACGTCTTTGCATCCTGCAAACAATTACACTCCAAATTTAACTTTCCAGCAACTTATTTCTTTCACTACCTCCAAATTAGAAACTTTGCTAAACAAAACCTGCCCAATTTTCCTCACCTCCCATTTACTTCAATTCCAGAAAAATATTGGTCAGTTTTGAGGACTCGGACAGTGTTTCTGTAATATACAAACACATTTGAATTTACCTCCCTTTCAAAAATCCCAGAGTACAGTGGGAGAAGGATCTCTCACTCAACATTTCAGGAAAGGAGTGGAAGGCAGCAATGCACAGAATTCACTCTAGCTCCATATACACAAAGCTTACAGTTATTCAACTTAAAATCATCTATTGAGCACATGTGTCTCGTTTAAAATTGTCCAAAATGTTTCTAGAGAAAGATACAACTTGCAAAAGTTGCAATCAAGTTGTAGCCTCATTGGGCTATATGTTTTGGGCGTGAACCAAATTAACATCATCCTGGACCAAAATCTTTTGGTTAAACAGCCTTGGAGTCACATTCCTTCCTGACCCACTAACAGCTTTGTGTGTTGTACTTCCAGATTGGAATAAAGTGGAGAAGGACAAACAAACTGTAATTGCCTTTACTTCACTATTGGCACATAGACTTAGCTTGCTCACCTGGAACAATTCTAACCCACCTCTTTAAAGTCAGTGAGTAACTGATGTTATGTATTTGAAATTGGAAAAAAATCTAATTCTTATCTAGAGTATCTGTTCAAAACATTTTTTAAAATCTGGCAGAGTCTAATTAATAACATTTTAGTATAAGCATTTAAATTTAGGAAGCGGATTCTCTTCTCTTCTCTTTTTTATCTTATTTTACTTATTTATTTATTTATTTATTTTTCCTACTATTAAAGTTTTATTCTATTGGCTGGAACTTAGTTCTGTAAAGTTTGAATTGCTTATATGGAATGTTATTTGATTTTAATATATTCAATAAAAAAAGAAACCCACCCACTAGATAGTATTTAATTTGCAATGCTCAATAGTTCAAACTATAGACCTGCTAATTATGAGCACTTTACTTTAAGTATTAATCTGTTTTGCATTAGGAGAACTTTCAATTGCAACCAGTTCATTATGGTTGAATTGTTACTTCAGCTTCATTACATTTAGCAAGCCTGTGGTTGAGTCAGAAATGGCAGAATAATACTCTAAACCTAAGCAAGTCCAACTTGTTTACAATCAAGCTGTTAATGTCCTAAAACAGTCTTTTCTCTCATCTTTGAATTAAAAATGTGGTGCATGTAAAACTATGATTAATATTTATGGTAGAATCAATGCTGAAAATATTTCCTGAGGACACAAGCCAGGGGAATAATAGCAAAAAAAGTAAGCTTTGATTAATTTTGAATTAACTTTTAATAAACTATTAAACTTTAACTTTTAATCTAAAATCCAGGAATTTTAAAATAAATTAAATTAGTAATCTGGAATTGAAAACTGTAATGGAGGATCAACAAATCTAGCTGGTAACAGCACTGCAAGGTGGATTCCTGAAAGATGAGCTGAGAAATCCAAGCCTTTATGATACCTGGTATGCTGAGCCCTTTTATGAAAAACAAACTTGTGGTTCCCCAAATACTTTGAACTCAGGGTCCATCTTTGAAGATATTCTTTCTAGCTCTGCAGACTTCATCAGGGAACTGTCTGATGATGGTACAGTCCTTGTCTGGACTCTGAGTGTATCCGGTTTATGAATGCCAGTTTTGTAGTGCCACAGAATCACTCTGCCATGATGTTGTCTTAGATCCCTAAATGTCACAAGGTGATACAGCTGAACTCATGTTGGTGAGTTTTGTAACATAATATAAAATAAGGCATTTTTTTATTTAAAGTACGCATAATAGCTGCAAAGAGGTGTTTGTGTTTTCCCTCCATCCACAGCTAAAAATTGATCAGCTCTGGTAAACTATTGCTATTAAAGTTCTAAGCATGGAAATTACTTTTCTATCATATTTTTGTCATTTCCCAAAAGTGGCTTTTCATGCAATTTTAGGAGAAGGGCTTCCAGGTTTGAATGAGATGAACTGGAAGTTAAAAAAAGGTCACAACAGTAGTGACTAAAGCTAACTCTCATTTATGGGTGGAAATTGGTGAGGACGTAGAAAATAACTGTTGGGCAGCATCAATGAGATACTCTCACTTGAAGTTGCCCAGGCTGTTGTCAGCAACAGTACAGAAATACTTACTTTAACTGGGAATGTCACTGAGAGGTGAAAGCAGCACCACGAGATTCTCCTAAACCTAGTACAGTTAGGTCCATAAATATTTGGACAGAGACAACTTTTTTCTAATTTTGGTTCTGTACATTACCACAATGAATTTTAAATGAAACAACTCAGATGCAGTTGAACTGCAGACTTTCAGCTTTAATTCAGTGGGTTGAACAAAAAGATTGCATAAAAATGTGAGGCAACTAAAGCATTTTTTAACACAATCCCTTTATATCAGGGGCTCAAAAGTAATTGGACAAATTAAATAATTGGAAATAAAATGTTCATTTCTAATACTTGGTTGAAAACCCTTTGCTGGCAATGACAGCATGAAGTCTGGAACTCATGGACATTACCAGATGCTGGGTTTCCTCCTTTTTAATGCTCTGCCAGACCTTTACTGCAGCAACTTTCAGTTGCTGTTTGTTTGTGGGCCTTTCTGTCCGAAGTTTAGTCTTCAACAAGTGAAATGCATGTTCAATGGGGTTAAGATCAGGTGACTGACTTGGCCATTCAAGAATTTTCCACTTCTTTGCTTTAATAAACTCCTGGGATGCTTTGGCTGTATGTTTTGGGTCATTGTCCATCTGTATCATGAAACGTCGCCCAATCAATTTGACTGCATTTAGCTGGATTTGAGCAGACAGTATGTCTCTGAACACCTCAGGATTCATTCGGCTGCTTCTGTCCTGTATCACATCATCAATAAACACTAGTGTCCCAGTGCCACTGGCAGCCATGCACGCCCAAGCCATCACACTGCCTCCACCGTGTTTTACAGATGATGTGGTATGCTTTGGATAATGAGCTGTTTCATGCCTTCTCTATACTTTTTTCTTGCCATCATTCTGGCAGAGGTTGATCTTGGTTTCATCTGTCCAAAGAATGTTTTTCCAGAACTGTGCTGGCTTTTTTAGATGTTCTTTAGCAAAGTCCAATCTAGCCTTTCTATTCTTGAGGCTTGTGAGTGGCTTGCACCTTGCAGTGCACCCTCTGTATTTACTTTCATGCAGTCTTCTCTTTATGGTAGACTTGGATATCGATACGCCTACCCCCTGGAGAGTGTTGTTCACTTGGTTGGCTGTTGTGAAGGTTTCTCTTCACCATGGAAATGATTCTACGATCATCCACCACTGTTGTCTTCCGTGGACGTCCAGGTCTTTTTGCGTTGCTGAGTTCACCAGTGATTGCTTTCTTTCTCAGGATGTACCAAACTGTAGATTTTGCCACTCGTAATATTGTAGAAATTTCTCGGATGGGTTTTTTCTGTTTTCGCAGCTTAAGGATGGCTTCTTTCACCTGCAAGGAGAGCTCTTTTGACCGCATGTTGTCTGTTCACAGCAAAATCTTCCACATGCAAGCACCACACCTCAAATCAACTCCAGGCCTTTTATCTGCTTAATTGATAATGACATAACGACGGACTTGCACACACCTGCCCATGAAATAGCCATTGAGTCAATTGTCCAATTACTTTTGAGCCCCTGAAATGAAGGGATTGTGTTACAAAAATGCATTAGTTGCCTCACATTTTTATGCAATTTTTTTGTTCAACCCACTGAATTAAAGTTGAAAGTCTGCACTTCAACTGCATCTAAGTTGTTTCATTTAAAATTCATTGTGGTAATGTACAGAACCAAAATTAGAAAAAAGTTGTCTCTGTCCAAATATTTATGGACCTAACTGTATATATGTATTGTCAGGAGCACATTTACACATGAGAGAGAGAAAGAGTAGGTCTAGGGTTTCATAATCAGTATAATGCATAGCTATGCAACTGTAAATTAATCTTGGTAGCAATTTACAATTCTCATTTTAAAGTATCACTTGCTTTGTACACTTCAACTGAAATCTAACATCTTGTTTTATCAGTAATTAGATTGGTACAGAATGATTATCGCTGTATGTACAGACTCTTATAGACTTGTGCAACATAGTGTTTGACAATTCATAAATTCTGTTAACTCTGTCAACCTCAGTGTATGTTTTTTATTGTATGGAGTTCTGTCTACAAGGTTTTGTGTGTGTGTGTGTGTGTGTGTTTGTGTGTGTGTGTGTAAGTGATCATTTACAACCAACTTATTCCTGAAAAGCTCCTGCCAGCATACCCTATGGTTTTGTTTCAATCATTTATGACCTTGTTAGTTTTTATTTGCTTTGGTAACATGAGATATTAATTGTAATTTTTCCTCAGCCAAAGCTCATCAGTATTCTCTGCCTTGAGGTAATGCCAGTTATTGGCAGGCCCATTTTTCTCCCATGTGTTCTGTGATTTGTTGAGCTAATTGATTCTGAAGTATGAAAGAATTTTTCAAGAAACTGCACCTTTTTGTTTCTGTCTTAAACTGTGCCTTGTATAAATGTGCAAACAGTTTTATTTAATGCAAAACCATAATTTTTTGGCCTAAAAATAACATGAGACCATGCATACACAATATGTTAGTGTTCTGCATAACTCAATTCAAACAAATGTTAGTCAACTTTTTATGTGCCAGTATTTATTTTGGATTTTGAAGACCTTGCAAGACAAAAAAGAACTCCTAAAAGTCTGTAATACAATACCTAGTTTTCAAATTTTGCTTAAACTACAAAACTGAGCATGTATTTCAAAGAAATGGCTAAATGGAAAACCCTTGGATATTGATTCGATAGGAACGGCCTACTCGGAATCACTGTCCGAATCGTAATTATGTGGTGGTGTAGGAGCATTTCTGCTTCTGTCCGTTCACAGTCCGCCTCGTTTTCACGACGCTGTTGTTTCTTCTCACGATCTCTTCTCATCCTTTCTCCAATCTCGCTGGTTGCTTTGTGGCAATCCAAAGAGTAAGGCAATATACACGGAGCAATGGTTATAAAAGGGGGACACATAGGTATCCAGGCTCTTTAAAGCATAAATAGGGATCACTTCACTGACATATGAGCAAGCCACGGTACAACTGTGAGACATGCAGCACTCGCCGGCTACATCGTAACAATAATAATTTCCGGAACGTGCTGTTACGTTGTCATTCATTTTACCCACTGTCTTTCTTTCATTCATATGTTACGTAGGCACGTACCTTTTATCTTCGACAATCTCATTCTCTAACCAGGCCTCAGGAGCTAACCAGCGTAACACTGTCCACCACCACTTTCGTTATTCTGGCACATTGTTGACATCCGTGAGTAACAACAACGTACTAAACTGGAAGGTGGTCTACGCATGCGTGGAATTCGCGGACAAACAAAGATCGAGATCTAAATGAAGATCTCTTTAGTTAATTTAAAGCACAACAATTTGTTTAGTTTGAATGTCAGTGTTTTGAGGTGTGACTGGCATACTACAGTCTTCAGTAGTATAAGCCTGGAGGAGATTCTTAATGCAATGCCTATGTTTTAGCTGTCTCTCTACTGCCATCTAGTGCTTCTTCTTCTAATTCATTCGCGGACAAACAAAGATCAAGATCCAAATGAAGATTATATATAGAGATGATTTTAAAGATGACTAACAAGTCAGTCAGTAATATACTGTAATTAAAATGTGTTATATAAACATAAAAAGTGAAGTACAATTTGTTGAAATGCAAGTTGCTTATCTAATATTTAAAGCTCAAAATCTGTATAATATACTGTATATACAGTAATTTATGTGTGCGTATGTTCAATATACAAGCCACACCATTTGACCAATCTCTGCCAAAATTCATTTAGCTTTCTCATTTGATCAGATGGATAGTAGACTTTGTCCCGACCCAAATTTGGGATCAGATATATCCATTTTTTGGAGTGGAATCTGTGCTAATATTCATTGAGTATGCTGCACTCAGAAGGGACTTATGGAAATAAAGGATACTTTTCTAAAAACAAATGCTTAAATATTTCACTGTGCACAGTAAACCAAAATACTTAACTACTGTTACCTCTAAATTATTCTCCAAAACAACTGTACAGCTGCTTAAAAATTATCTTTATGGGATATAGCAATTTAGAAGTAAAAGTAACAGTTAAGAGGTCTAAATTTTAACAAGCAAGTGAACTCAAAATTGAGCTAAAAAAGTAATAAAAAGAAATACGTTCCATTAACAAGAATTGTTAGCTACCACCATGCTGCACTGTGTCCTACTGTATACTTTATTTGGAAAGGATGAGTGCGTCCTAGGTAATGTATGTTAAATTTGGCAAATTGCCTTATTGTTGTGAACTGTTCTGATTCTATAAAACCTAAATTGCAAAAATAAATTAAGAACACTCAGAATAGTGATGTAGTAGTTTTAACTTTTTTCCATAACTTTTAATTCAGATTTTTAAACCAGTTCAGTCATCAACTAATCTGACTGTGTAACTATGTTTTTAATATTATAAAAAAAGGAGAAAACTTTTGCTAAAAATGAAATTCACAGAACAAATTTCAGTGTTTTGCACTTGAGTAAATGAAAGTGGATAAAGCTGCCCAATGAATCTGACTCATCTCCTTTAATAAAACCTCTATTTTTTCTGTTGTGGTCTTCAGAATCCAATTCAGTTTAACATGGTGTATATTTCTTCTTCTCAGGGTTATTTTGCAAATGATTGGTGTTTTATGCTATATATTTTTATTTTAAATATGTGTACATTGCTTTGCATTGGAAAAATTGCATTGAAATAAAAATGTGAGTGAGAACAAAATGTTATTATGGGATTTGTAATTCAGTAACATCTCAGAATTGGTTAAGGGTCAGATATCATTTTTCAAGGCCCCTGTATTGTATACAGCACTCTAAATGTGGCATTGGAAAAAAATAAGTGAAAATGGCTGAATAAGTAAAACTGTACTAACTGCCTTTACTAACAGATATGGTTGTAACAGATAAGAGCCACAAGATGATTCAAGATGTCAGGAAACATATACAACTTTATCTTAAGAGATTTTGGGCAGAACAGCACTCCAGGCATGTTTTCTGTTGCTCGTTGAGGATGGCTGCTATGGCATTCTGTTGTAGTTCATTTCTAGGGTGGTTAAATTCTTGACTTATGGCAGCTCCACTGAAATGTGTGTCATTATTCATCATCATCACCCCATTTATTGTATTTGTAACTCTGTTTGAGTTTTTCACATCTACTTTTCATTGAGTGTGTTCAGATTTTGCTTCACCCATGAACCAAAATGAATGTATAAAGATTGTAAGCAAAAAGTACTGTTTGCCTTGAGTTGCTTTCAGTGTTTATTTAAAAAATGCTAAGAATGATAAAATGCTTATATTTGCAGAAATATTTCACTTGGACTTTGTGAAGTTAAGCAGCTGTCTAGGACTGCACTGTAAATTCCCCACAGTTGGTCTTCAGAAGCATTTTGTATATAAACATTTTTTTAAAATAGTTTGGAAGGAACATTCACATTTCTTAATACAATGCAAGAAATACTTTCAAATTTGCCTTTGGGCCATTTGTAACTTCAGAATTTCTGCTTACCTAGCCCTTTCATCAGCTTTTATTAATTTATTACTTTCTTAATCTGTAGTACGTCTAGCATTAACATAAAATAGGCAGAAAAGATGCAGTGTCTCATACTGTTCACTTTTACAATAATAGTATTAGTCTTTCTCTGCTTAATCTGTTAAAGCTATGGGCTAAGGTGTCAAAAACTCGTCATAGTGCATCCTCAACCATAATAATAAGCCTCATATAGCCAGGTCCTGAATTTATTTACAGGTAACAAGATTTTTCCATCATGTAACTACAAATAGGAAGGATTTTAAGCATGGATTTTATATTGAATAAGACCCAATTTATCTTGCCATTTTTACATACAGAATTCATTCATTGATATTGTTTAAATGAAAATTAAATACTGCTAAAACTTCCAACAAAATCAAAATGCAGACTTTTATCAGTGCCATCTGAGTTAATAAATACCAGAATTATTCAGAAAATATTTTCATTTAATAACATCTCTTTATTTGGTAACTCGTTAAATCTGTCTTTGTGGAAATACACTTCTCAGATTGGTTTGTCCCCACTTTAAAACTGTCTTTGTGAATTTAAAACTTCTCAGTTAAAGGTGTTTTCGTTATTTTGGAATTCCTGTAATTTCCTTACTATTCTGCAATGCTTTTAAATTTTGTTATAGCATGTATCATCCACATGGCTTTATTATTCTCAACTGTGATTTTATTTTACTCTTTAATACCCAAACCTCCTTGTTACTGTATCCATTGTGCCAGTCCTGCCTTTTTTCTGATAATTCCCATTGTATGTTCATTAAACAAATTCAGACCTATGCAGAAAACTATTCAACTATCTGGCTGTAATCTTACATTGAATACTTAAATGATGGTACAGATTTTTTTTAAGGCAAAATAAACAATTCTTTAAGTGAAGAGTTTTTCCAAAACTCATTATTTATTACTACATCATATTTTTAAGGGCTAAGGTGAATAATGTTTAAGCAAGTTTTACTTCAGAGTGTTCAGCAGGTTGGTTTTTTTTCATTACCCCTTCATCATAGCCTTAGCCTGACATCAGTCTGACCCTAAGCCTTTCTCTACAGCAACAGGCATAAACTGGAAACAGTCTTGAGCAACATTAACGTTTATCACCTCCACATGCATACATAGGCTAATTTAGAGTCACCAGTTGACCTGATGCCATTTTGCTTGACTGTGGGGAGTGGAAGGACATGCAAACCTCACTGCAGGCATTCTAGCCTGCAATTGTATCCAGCTCAAGTTATTGTGATGAGGCAAAACTGTCTGTGGCATTCCTGTCTTAAGGAAGACTTTCTTTAAAGAGTTGAGGTAGTTTCTGCAGGTAACCATTTTCAACAGCACAAGTATATTTCTTTATTTTAATATTTTTTTATTGATTTTAATTAGAAACCGATAATATTCCATATGGCCAAGACAAATTTAACAAATCAGGGCAAAATTCAACCCCTACCCAAGAGAAAGTGAGAGGAGCCAGCAACAGAATGTACTATATAAAATGAGCTAGAAAACAAGGGTATACTTTCCCTGAAATGGAAGCTTATTCTAAAATTTTATTGATTACATCCTGCCATATTTTAAAAACGTTTTGAACAGATCCTCTAACTGAGAATATGATTTTTTTTTTTCTATTTTCAAGTACTATAGAACATCGGTTAACCACTGATTTAAGAGTGGTAGGGTGGGGTTCTTCCATTTGAGCAAGATATATCTACATACTAATTATTATATGCTAATTAGTGTAGTAAAGGAAATTACAGTTTGTTTGTCCTTCTCCACTTTAAGGCTGTCTGGCAGTACACCAAACACAACTGTTAATGGGTTAGGAGTGATTGTAACACCAAGGCTGTATGATAGGCATACACATATTTTTGTCCAAAATGTTGTTAAATTTGGTGCACACCCAGAACATGTGGCCCAGTGAGGCTAGAAACATTTTGGACAATTTTAAACAAGAAAAATGTGCTTGATAAAAAGGTTTTTAGTTGAGTGACTGAATGTTTTGCACATGTAGAGCTCAAGTGTATTCTGTGCATGGCTGCCTTCAACTCAATTTCTGAAATATTGAGTGAAAGATCCTTTCCCCAATGTACTCTGGAGTCTTTTAAAGGAAAAGACTTTAAAATATTTTTAATAGGGTTTGCTATCTGAGTCTTCAAGACAGACCAGTAATTTTTCTGGAATAGAACAATGTGGAAGGTGTAGAAAATTGGGCAGGTTATGTTTAACAAAGTTTCTAGCTTGAAAGTAGTGGAGGAATTGTGACAGAGCAAGGTATTATTTCTGTTGCAAACCAGGCTTGTGGATATTCATGTTTGTGTCGGTGTCCAGGGGCTTCATGCGTAACGGCGTGCGTAGAATTCGCACTATAACATGACGTAAGCACAAAAGCCGAAATGTGCTTACGCACAGAAAAATCCAGATGCAGGAAGTTCGCCAACTTCCGCATTTTTCCGCTACATAAATCCCGGTCAGCGTGAAAAGTAACGCACGTGCACGTGCGTGCTGTCCCACCCTAACTCCTCCCAGAATTATGCCTCTTTGAATATGCAAATCAGTATAAATAGCCCTTAAGCTCAGCCTTCTTTGAAAAGACAATGGGAAAAGCACGGGGGAAAATATAAGAATTTCAGCGAATACCAAGTGGAGGCAAAGGAAAAACATATTATTTGTTGATTTAGACAGTGGTATAAACAACAAAAGGAAGTTGATCGAGTGACGTAGCGTGTCGGAGAAACTTGAAAGCTCAAGTTCACAAAGTCACACAGTGCCAAAATAAAAAAGTTGTCAGATATCAAACTCGCCAAGAAAAGGGAGTCGTAGCCCACCGTCTGAGCTTATTAGGGTACAGACAAAAAAAAATAGGCACACAGTGGGGAAAAAAGCACGAAATGTCAACTTTAATCTCGAAATTTCCACTTTAATAATGTAGTTTATTTTGTCATTAAAGTAGAACATCATAAACTTCATCTTAAAATCATTTAATTTACTAGTTTCTCAAATCCCATTTTAACTAAAGTAGTAAGTTAAATGCTTTGTTTTGTATTTGATCTTCAATGTGCTCCATGTGTGTGAATCACTACGTGCTTCCGTTCTTTCTCTTTCTCCAACAGGGCACAGACTCCATTACATTCGTGATATTACAGCTCTCTGAATAATTAAAATACTGAGATGTATACGTGATATAATGTTCATGATGATTGGAATGAAAGCATGTTATTAAACATGAGAACACGATGGTGCAGTGATTGTTCATATCTCACACAAGATGCTGCTGCGCCATGCGCGACCTTCGATGAAATTATTTATTGTAGCAGTACTGTCTCTTTCAAACATACTAACCTCCAATTCCTGTCCTTACTTTTCTTTCCCCAAATACCCAATCGCCACACAATCAGCTCTGTAATAGACGTTAAGCCATATGTAAGCTTACAACGACGATTCTTCAAAACTTTTAAGGAACATTGAAATATCTTCATAGTACGTGTTTAGTTATTCTATCCGTCTATCCTTCCAGTGTCGCGCCAGCCTCAGTAAATATACAGCGCAAGGCAGGGACAATATGTGAACTTGCTAGCGCTGCGGCACCGTGTCCTTACATGTTTAATTATTAACAATACTGATTATTTAAATGAAGTTAAAGTTTTATCTGTATAATATAATCAACCTATTTTGCTGCATTTCATCTTAAAAATGATATCGTCATCATATGTAAATATGCGCTTTATAAAGTGGCGCAGGTTGTGCAATATTATAACTGTAGTGCAAGTTTACAGTGAGGTGATCGTTCTTATAAGTACAAACAGTTCTACAAAGAGCAATTGATTGAGCGCATTTATAGTTCTTGGGATGAAACGTTTTGCCGTGGCTGAGACAGCGTGTGCTTGATGCTGTATAACTTATATTCTCTTTCTTATCAGCTGCTGCTGTGATTCCCCACTCAGATACAGTGATATAAATATTCCAAGTGGTCCAGTGAGAGTTATATGGAAAAAGATGATCTGCTGTGGCATCCCTTAAAGGGAGCAGCTGAAAGAAGAAAAAGAAGAAGAAGGTACAGTGAGAGTAACGACGCTAAAGCAGTTATGGTATTTGGAATACTATGGCCATTCCCTGGGCCATTATATTGTTGCAGGTTAATTACAATCAGATGCATTACACTAATAAGGAATATGCGGTGTGACAGATAGAGGGCGCTATCGTCCTCTTGAACCCTCAGACTATACGCCTGACACCAGATAAAAGTCCAAAAGTTGACTTTATTAATAATCAACAGTGCACAAAGCACCCTCCTCTCCACAATACTCATATAACAATACAATAATTCTCAATAAGCCAATCCTCCACTCCCAGACGCGTTGCCACCCTTCCACCCAGCTCAGCTCGTCATCTGGGGATTTCCCACAGTCCTTTATAGTCCCTGACCCGGAAGTGTTTCACTCTCTATGTCCACGTGACTAGGAACACTTCCGGGTCAGATAAAAAGTCCTCCTTCATCCTGGAAGTACGTCACTTCCGCTGTCGCTTTGCCTATGACGCACTTCCAGGTTATAGGGCACATGTGACTCTCTGGGCCTCCCTGCAGCGTCCTCTGTTGGCCCCTGTGGTATCCAGAAGGGCTGTAGAGGAAAACACCATTGTCCATGATTCCCTGCTGGTATCCAGGGCACCTCCATGCTGCAGGGAGAGCTCCATCTGGTGGCCTGGGGGTATTGGCCGGGATGAATGGCCGGTCATATTCCACAGCGTTTAATTTCAGTGTATTTATAAAACCGCGTCAGGAATGTGGTTTTAAGAAATAAAGGGTAACCACAAAGGAACAGTAGCACTGCTTTGACGCTGGGTGCTGCCAGTCTGCAAAACCGAGCGGAGAACTTGCGTACGACAGGGTATGAGGCACCATGGAAAAGTGCGTGGCTTTACGCCAAGTGTAGGTTTTATACATCACGATTTGAATGTGGAAACGTTCTTACGCAACATTTCTGTGCGTACGCACTGTTTATACATGAGGCCCCAGGTCTTTATAGATTGTATATTTGCCGCCCAGTAATAAAATTGAAAGTTGTGCAGTGCCATGCCCCCAACACAGGTATATTTTGATATTATTTATACAGCATATTCTTATCTAATTGTACCTACTTTTCACATTCAGAGGTTTCTTTATTTTTTTACTTTATTTTCATTACAGCACCAATTTTTTGTAATTTGATTTAGTGAAGATCACATTAAAGACATCAATACAATTATACAGAATATGAATAAATCTAAGTATCATTCCTAAACAGTTCCTAAGCAAAGCACAGAAGACATCCATCATTCAGAGATTACTTTAAACTTTAAGCTAAAATTGTTTAAAGTAAATTTTTTCCACATCAAGCAACATTCAATACTCCAGAATGACAAAATTAAATTTATTAAAGTTTATTAAAGTGCATATTTATTAACCATAAACTAAAATCTCACATTTGTACAAGTATTCAGACACTTTATGACACTTGAAATTTGGCTCAGGTGCATCTCATCTATTGATCAGCACTGAGATGTTTCTGCAGGTTGTTTGGATTCCACCTTTGATCAATTCAATTGATTGGACATGCTTAGGAAAGACAAACACCTCTCTATATAAGGTCCCACAATGGACAGTGTGTATCAGAGCAAAAATCAAGCCAAAACATCTGTGCTTACACAGAATTGTGTCACGGCACACATTTTGGGAAGGTTACATAAAATTCCAGCAGTTTTGAATGTTTCCAAGAGTACAGTTACCTTAATCTATACTAATAAAAGGCAAAGCCCTCACTCACTCACTCACTCACTGACTCATCACTAATTCTCCAACTTCCCGTGTAGATAGAAGGCTGAAATTTGGCAGGCTTATTCCTTACAGCTCACTTACAAAAGTTAAGCAGGTTTCATTTCGAAATTCTACACGTAACGGTCATAACGGTCGATAACGGTTGACAACGTCCGCCATGTTGAACTTTCTTATTTATGGCACTCTTATTTATGGCACCATCTTCACGAAATTTGGTAGGCGGCTTCCCTGCGCTAACCGAAACCGATGTATGTACTTATTTCGATGGTATGACGCCACTGTCGGCCGCCATATTGAACTTTCCAACGTCACTAATTTTCACAATGTCCGCCATGTTGAACTTTCTTATTCATGGCCCCATCTTCACGAAATTTGGTAGGCGGCTCCCCTGTGCTAACCGAAACCAATGTACATACTTATTTCAGTGGTATGACGCCACTGTCAGCTGCCATATTGAACTTTACAACGTCACTAATTCTCCAGCTTCCCGTGTAGGTAGAATGCTGAAATTTGGCAGGCTCATTCCTTACAGCTTACTTACAAAAGTTAAGCAGGTTTCATTTCGAAATTCTACACATAACGGTCATAACAGTCGATAACGGTCGATAACGGTCAACAACGTCCGCCATGTTGAACTTTCTTATTCATGGCCCCATCTTAACGAAATTTGGTAGGCGGCTTCCCTGTGTTAACCGAAACCAATGTACGTACTTATTTCGGTGGTGTGACGCCACTGTCAGCTGCCATATTGAACTTTCCAACGTCACTAATTCTCCAACTTCCCGTGTAGGTAGAAGGCTGAAATTTGGTACTTATTTCAGTGATATGATGCCACTGTCGGCCGTCATATTGAACTTTTCAACGGTCTTTGTTACTTATGGGCCCATCTTCAAGAAATTTGGTACACGGGTTCCCAACGCTAACTGAATCCTACTTACGTACATATATACGTCCATAGCCAGCAGCTCGGTCACCGTGTGAGGCGGCGTTGGGTCCCCCATCCCAACG
>JANRMT010062809.1:22840391-22930747 GCA_026402145.1 Polypterus bichir lapradei
TTTTCATACTTCTTCTCAAACCAAGGTGGTGCGAGGCTAAAATGAATTGGGATGCGCTGATCAATGTAATCGGTGTACCAGGAAATCATGCATTGACAAAAGTTCCCCTTTGATTGTAATGCAAAGTGTGATTAAATGCATTATTTTTTAACGCGTTATGGAGCACATGCATCGAAGCTTCTCAGCTGTGCTTGTGCTAAGAAAATTAAACATTTTAAAAATAACGTAACACGAATGTCAATGTAACCTTTTGTAAGTAGTGCCTGGAGGATTCAGTGTGGTGAAAGTCTAGAGACAGCGTGTGTTTTAACTTGTGGATTTCTCTGTATTTGGTGGCAGTGTGACGAAGTAGCTTCGGAAGACGGCGTTAGCCGCGGAGCTCAGCTCAGAGCGAAATGAGGTAAATGGGAGGGGAGATGATGACGTGACTCCCCCACCCGCCTTAACTGTCAATCCCCCACACAGTCTCTCGGAATTTGCATAAGCACACCCCTTCACCTGCAATTTTAACTTAGTTACAAAGTGATCAAAACTCTCGTTTATATCCTGCGTCCTCTCATTAAACTTGTATCCCGCATTACCTGTGGGCATGAAAAGCACCAGCGGCAGCCTGTCTATTAAGTTAATTTAAAGTTTAGGTTTATACCTCGCTTTGTTTCCGAAGTATCTGTACTGATGAATATGGTAGTATGTCACTCGCTCGCTTCTTATTGTTTCGCTGCCCCGCTAACTTAAAAGCCTTGTGCAGCGCCTGTCAGTTGAAAATTGATTGTTTGCTTGCTTTTATCGCTCTCTCTCACTGCTCCTAGCGGAACTGTCATCTCTGACTTGTCATAGAGCACGTTTAAGCTCATGTGTTTGCAGTGTTTGAATAAAAATCCTTCTTGTTTCTACGACCTCCTGTGTCTCTGTGCAAATCTGTGACCCAAGCGTGACAATATATTCCGACGCTGACTTTATATATTCCAGCGCTGAGTTTATATATTCCGACGCTGACTTTATATATTTAAGTTTTGACTTTAGGTGGCAGTGTGACGAAGTTGCTTCGGAAGACGGCGTTAGCCGCGGAGCTCAGCTCAGAGCGAAATGAGGTAAATGGGAGGGGATATGATGACGTGACTCCTCCACCCGCCTTAACTGTCAATCACAATAGCTTCACAATAACTTGCAGCAACGCGGTAAGTGTTCGGCAAGGCAGCTGAAGCGCTGCATTATGGGATCTGTAGTTTATTGTGTTACCAGCGCTTCATATACCCGGGCCATTAATAACAATAATACAGTATATAAAATGATCTCGCGGGCCGGATATAATTCCACGTCGGGCCGGATGTGGCCCGTGGGCCTTGAGTTTGACTCATATGGACTAAATAGAACTTGAAAAGAAATATTTTTTGGAATGTGATCGCGCAAGTCAGTACATCGAGCCCGCGTGCTATTGTGGTTTTGCTTGTGTGCTTCAGTAAGTTACCGTCCCCTCGCTCTTACTTTTTTACCGTTCATCTAATGAATACACTGAGTATGGCTTTACCAAAACAATCATTGATCGCGAATAAAGTATCCATTATTCATGAAGCTTCAATAGGTGAATAGGTGATCTGTCTTTCTGCGTTAACCGCATGCGTTTTCATACGTCTCAAACTAAGGTGATACGAGGTTAAAATAAATCGAGAAGCGCGCGTACATACTTAGTGCATCCCCTCTCGGGAATCGAACCTCGGACGTGGGCGCTACAGGCGAATGCTTTACTATCGCGCCACTGCGTGTGGTTTATCTATTTGAGCGTAGCAGTGTAATTCGGTTTTTGTTCAGCACTCTTTGAAACTGTTACTTTTTGTCTGCGCACTGCGTTAGTTCATGTGAGCCGCTGAATATGGTTTTATATGTCAGTCGCTCGCTTCTAATTGTTTCGCTGCCTTCTTAATTATATAATGCATGTTTTCTAAAGCGCGTTTTGTAGCTCTTCCTGGTTTTCTACGTAATGCGTGATTACGTGAGAGGCGTGATGATGTCATACGAAACTCCGCCCCTCCAGCTGAACTCCATTACAGTAAATGGAGAAAAACAACTTCCAGTTATGACCATTACGTGTAGAATTTCGAAATGAAACCTGCCCAACTTTTGTAAGGAAGCTGTAAGGAATGAGCCTGCCAAATTTCAGCCTTCTACCTACACGGGAAGTTGGAGAATTAGTGATGAGTCAGTCAGTCAGTCAGTCAGTCAGTCAGTGAGTGAGTGAGTCAGTGAGTGCTTTGCCGTTTATTAGTATAGATATACACACACACACACATACATACATACATACATACACATATATATAATTTGTCTGTGTGTATGTATGTATGTGTGTATATATATGATGTAGATAGGTATGTGTATATATATATATATATATATATATGTGTGTGTGTATATAGATATGTATATCGATACGAGGTGTGGCAGAAAAGTAATGAGACTGATTTTTTATTTACCAAAGTTTTTATTTTTTTCAAACATCAATGTTATCCCCTTCAAAGTAGTTCCCTTGGGCAGCTACACACCGATGGAGACGTTGTTCCCACTGTTGGTAGCAGCGCTGGAAGTCTTCAACCTGTATGGTCTTCAGCATGTCCGTTACACTCTTTTGGGTGTTTTCTAAAGTCCCAAAATGACGTCCTTTGAGGACATTTTTCAGTTTAGGAAAAAGGAAAAAGTCACACGGACTGAGGTCAGGTGAATAAGGGGGCTTGGGAACCACAGGAATGCCTTTTGAGGTCAAAAATTCTGTTATGGAGAGGGCAGTGTGACATGGGGCGTTGTCATGATGGAGCATCCATTTGTCTGCAATGTCTGGTCTCACGCGAATGACCCTTTTTCTTGCCTTTTCTCCAAGCTTAACACAAAATTTAATGGCACAACGTTGCTCCAAATTCCTCTGTTCCATTTTGCGTGACGCACAACCAAAAACATAACTTCGCTAATAGCAGTCACAAAAATCACGCAGTTAACGGAAGGAGTTGAAACTCGCACTGAGCTATGGGAGGGTACTGATACACGTGCTCTATCAAGGACAGCGCAGCGTTGCCAGATCGCTTGCAGTGTTGCCAGTCTCATTACTTTTCTGCCACACCTCGTATGTATATATGTATATAGATATGAAGATATGTATGTGTATATATATGTATGTGTATATATATATATATATAGATGGAGTTATATATATGTATATAGATATATATATGTAGGCTCAAACCCATTATGACAGCAGCAATCCAAGCTGTGAGAAAACAGTAAAAAGGAGGCGTGTCAGACGTCGTGGTACATTTACAGATGCAGCTACACGAAAACAACTTCGTGACGCTGCCGCCAAATACACAAAACAATTACTTTGACAATCATGTTACATTATTTTTAAAATGTTTCCTTTTCTTTTTCATAACTTCTTTAACACACGACATCGCTGCGAAGCGCGGGTATTTTGCTATATATATATACTAGCAAAATACCTGCGCTTTGCAGCGGCGAAGTACTGCCTTAAAATTTTTATTAAGAAGAAAATTTAACCTTTTTAAACTGAGGGAAAATATGCCAATAATTATTTGTTAAGGATCTCTTTGTATACCATGTTGTCAGTTCAGCCCTCCGGTTGTAACATGACCAAGTTGTGCGCTGAGCTTACTCTTGAGCATGCAACTTACAATGACAAAACAATTACATTAACAATCACGTTACGGTATTTTAAAAATTTTTCCTTTTCTTTTTCATAACAGTGACAAAACAATTACATTGATTACATTGACAATCATGTTACATTATTTTCAAAATGTTTCCTTTTCTTTTTCATTACTTCTTTAACACACTACTTCTCCTCTGCAAAGCACGGGTATTTTGCTAGTATGTCTATAACAAGGACATTATAGGATTTTGACCTTGGTGTATTGTGCGTTTGCAAAAGTGCCTTCTTTCTCCGATATAGAAGCGTCGTCATGATCTGAGTTCACCTCTGTTATAGCACATCTTAATGACAAAACAGCAGTGTCAAATGCGGAGGGGGTGGGGAGTGTGGGTTCGTGAACACGGCTGAGAGAATAAAACTGAATAAATAAAAAAACAAAGCTAACCTTTACAAGTATCATAAATTACAGCAGCTGTTACAGACTGGAATCAAATGTATGTTTTTTTTCTAAAGTAGTAAGAATACCAGCAGCTCACTTCTCAAGACGGAACCCATGAAGTTTTGATTACCAGTCAACAGTTGATACCGTTGCGCCACTGAAGTGGTCGTAGCAAATGCGTGTCATAGTCCCACCCTAACACGGGTCCTTTTTCTGCAGTTATATTCTTGAATAGAAGCGCACTTGTTCTGTTATATTTGTACCTTTTGTGAAAGTGTTTATTTGATATTTGGACTTCAGACTTCATACATTATACACTGTCTAAATGTCTACATTTTGTCAATTATTACTGAATGAAACATGAAAAACGTTTGTGTTTTAACGATATGTTTACATAGATTGTTGTAGATACGAAACACACATGAAATGCAAGTGTTCCAAATAACGCTATAGTATTTATAAAAGGTGTCATTTTGCTTGACTTCTCACTGTATACAACTCTAAGCAACTGACGCGCAGGTAAACAGACTTGAGCTGAGAAAACTGTGCGGGGTTGGGGGTTGTGATAGCAGGCCGCTTGCTGTTTGCTGCTTATCAACAAATTTACAGGACAAAAGACGCTGATGGAGAGGTGCGAAACGATTTAAAGTGGGACGGATCTATGAGTTTTTTCATAGGCTCTGGTAATTCTAGTGTTAAAAAGATGCCAGCTAGGTACATGGATACGAGAATCGCCTCAAAACGACTTGGTGTTGAAGAGAGGGAAACTTTGACTGCTATTTCCATGTATAGTATGTTTCACATACCTATTCAGAGTATGGGGCCACTCAGAAACATTGCCAAAGGGTACTATCTACTTCCTCTGTAATGCTGCAATACATCTATACATGTGACAATACTACTACAACTACTTTTACTACTTGAAGACTTTATCGCTCATGGGAAATGATGAAGATGCCTGAAAGGACATGATTCAGAGGAAATACTTGTCTAATCCAACCCCAAGTGATGAATTGACCTGTGTTAATCACAAATTGTCGAAAACAAAAACCTTGTTCATACACAAGGATACTCATTATTTAATGTGGTATCAGAATACTTTGGGGCCTAAGTTCAGTGATCACCGGTGATCAAGATTATAGCTCTGGTGTTTGTATATGACATTGTCAGCTTGACTTCATCAGGCTGTGATCTCCAACACGCTGGAATAGTTCATAGTAGATTATGATGAGATTGGGATGAGAATTTGCATTTCCATATCTGAGGTCATGTACCTCCCTTGGAAAAGACTTGTTCTTTTCACTAGCAGCTTCCCTCAGTGAAATGGTCCCAGTACCAAGGTTTCTTGTTGACAAGTTACAAAATAGATCAACATGAGAATATACAGTGATGCACAGAAGTTTACATACCCTGGCAGAATTTGCGAAATATCGGCCATTGTTTGGAAAATATACCGTAGATCCCGGAATATAAGCCGACTCGGTATATAAGCCGACCCCCTTTTCTACCTACTAAATTACATGTATTTGCTGATGATCGGTATTTAAGCCGACCCTCTTCTCCAAGCAAAATTTTCTAAATTTCCTGAAAAGTGTCTCTTCAGGTATATTTATCATGTTTATCGGCGAGAATTTGAGACTGCCGGCATTTTTGATGGAAACCAGGAAGTGATTGCGGAGAAGTTTGGTAAAATGAAACCTTTGTGTTGAAACTATATACGCAAATACGGTACATTGCCGGGTGGATTTCCGGAGACACGTTATAAATTTGATTAACTTAAATACGCAATACAGTGGACCCTTGACTTACGAACTTAATTTGTTCGCGAGGGCTGGTCGTAACTCATAGTCTTGACTTACAACCAACTTTTTTCCCATAAGAAATAATGAAAATACCCATAATGCGTTCCGAATCTCCCACTGCAACACTTACTTAACCTTTTCATAATAAAAAAGGGTTGTATAATGTGTATAATTTACCAAAACACCAATATTTTTTCTAATGTACTAACCAAAAAGTTATAAAAAGTGCCTAGCCTAGCAGAAGTAGGCTAGATTAAGCTAGGAGCATGGCGGCGCGCATGGTCGCAGTGGCTCAGGGCTCTCCTTTTCAGTGCACTTTTTTGTTGTTTTTGTACTTTTTTTTTTTTTGCATGTTTGTGCACAATCAGTTCGGCGAACATCCGCTACACCCGTCAGAACCTTATAGACATCGGTGTCCAGAGCCAGACATCTGTTTAAAATGTTTTTCATCACACACACAACATTCCAGATAACATAGCGAGACCAGCACGCTCTCCATGGATTGTTGTCGGGTCTAGGAGACGACGCAGACGGAGGAGGGAAAGAAAGCAGAAGCGGGGCCACAGATCCGCCATTATGCTAAGGCTAAAGAAACCACCATACAAGCCCTATACCAAACTTTTTTTTTGCAACTTCTTTGCATCTTTTCGCACCATTTGTTTATTTGTTTATTTACTTGTTGTGTTCTACACATATGTCTGCACTGAAAGAGCTGCTTTTAATCTCATTGTGTATAGTGACAATAAAAGGCATTCTATTCTATTCTATTCTAGAAACAACAATTTCATACTGCACTTACCATTTTATTTGACATCTTTGGGCTGCAGGAAGGGAGGAGGAGGAGAATGAAATGGAAGGTGGTTATTGTTTAGAAGGAGCCTCCTTATGCAAATCTTTTCTTTGTAAAATTGTCGAGATGGTGGATTTCAACATGCTGTACATATTAGCAAGATCGGTCACATGAACAGCACTCTCATATTTCCACACAATTTCCATCTTCGTTTCGATTGTGATAACTTTCTTTACCTTCGTTACCTTCTCTTCCTTCCTTAGCAATTATGTGTCTTGCTTGCATGGTCTTAGTGAATTATATATATAGGTAAATCACTGCAATGATCGAAATTACATCCACAAACACATGTATCTGGGCTCTGACTGACACTTACTAACGCTCTCGATTGTTTGTTTACAATCGCGCAAGCAGATACACGTGACCACATTCGGGTCGTAACGCAAGATGTTGGTCGTAAATCAAAACAAAATTTTTAATTTTAAACTTCCCGATAATTTATTATAAATTTTATTAATAAAATCAACAACTAAAACACTTTTTTGAATAAATTCTTTATTTAATTTAAAGTACCGGCATGCAAAGTTACTTCTTCATCTGAAAGATGGTGCTATGTATGGTTTCATCATTAATTACTTCCGTATTCATTGGCAAAACCGGCATTGCGCTGGAAATCTTGAATCTGAAACGATACTCATTGTATAAGCCGACCCCCAAACTCCAAGCCAAAAATCTAGGACGAAATGTTCAGCCTATATTCCGGAATCTACAGTAAGTAACATATATATAAGTAATCATGCAGAAAGCTTTCCTTTTAATTAGGGAGTGTGCTCAGATGAGGCAATTTATTATCACTTAATTGTGTGTGCCCTTTTTAAATCACAGTGTTAACTGAAATCACCCAAATGGGCCTAATCAAAAGTTTACATTTCCTTGAATGTTGGGGTTAATAATGTACACACAAGTTGACACACAGAGGTTCAAATTAAGGATAATTAAGGGAGAGTCTCCACACCTGTAACCTCTTTGTTTGTAATCAGTTTCAATGTATAGTCAATTTAAATTATTTCAGAGCTGCACTGACTTTGCTGGATTCCAAGCCATGGGGTAAAGCAATAGAATAGTCAGAGGTCCTGAGAGAAAAGGTTGTTAATTTGTGTAAATCAGCAAAAGGATATAAAAAGATACCTGAAGATCTGAAAATGCCTGTCAGTAGTGTTCAAACTCTGATTAACAAAAGTGGAAAGTTAGGGGTTCTGTTGTTACCAGGCCACAATCTGGTAGACCCACCAAGATTTCAGCCACAGCTGCCAGGACCATCTGTCAAGTTGCCAAACAAAACCTCCAAGCCACTTCAGCTGAAATACAGGCTTCTCTGAAAACAAGTGGTGTTGCTGTTTGAAGATGCACAATAAGGAGATACTTGAACAAAAATGGGCTGCACGGTTGAGTTGCACAAAAAAAAAAAAAAAAAAGCTTTTACTATGCCAACACCACAAAATGGCCCACTTACAGCATACCAAACACCACCTTGACAAGCCTCAGAACTTCTGGAACAAAATCCTTTGGAGTGATGAGACCAAAATTGAAATTTATGATAAATGCTATGATTGGAGCAGATGCAACAAGGCCGGTGACAAATAATACACAATATCCCTAGTCTGAAGTATGGAGGTGGATCTCTGATCCAGTTGGATCTTCCAACATGACAGTCCATAACACAAGGCCAGGCTGACCCTTCAGTGGCTATAGCAGAAAAAGTGTCCTGGCCTCAATTTCATTGAGCCATTTTGGGGAGATCACAAACGTGCAGTTCATGCAAGGCAACCTAAGAATTTACAGGTCCTGGAGGCTTTTTGGCAAGAAGAATGGGCAGCTCTACCACCTGAAAAAACCAAGAGCCTCATCCACAATTATCACAAAAGCCTACATGCTGTCATTGATGCTAAAGGGAGCAATACACAGTAGTAAGAACTAAGGGTATGGAAACTTTTGAACAGAAACCATCTCATTATTTTCTTTATTACTATGTTATGTTTAATGGTTGTGTTGTTTTGTGATGTCTTACAGTTTAACTTGGATTCCATTAAAAGTAAATGATTTGAGTTTTGCCTGATCAGTCATCTTTTCTTCAAAGTATTGTACACGTATTACAAATTCTGGTGTTGTTCAAGGTTTTAAGAGTAAATTGCCTTGTTATTTGCACTGTTCTCTACCATTTCCGCAATAGATAATTTTAAGAATAACTTGGACACTTAGTGAGTTGCCTATTAAACATTTTGTCTACAGCATGTATCTACTTAATTAAGTCATTATACTGCTTATGTAAATAGATCCTTAAGGTACTTTTGCCCTCCAGGAATTAGACATGTTCTGTTTATGTTGACAAAAATGTGCTGCAAAGAGTGCAACAGATGCCCCTTTAATGTTGATGTATTCATGGTGTGCTGGCAGACTTTAAAGTGGTTTTCAGTGTAATCTACTCATCTCGTGGTTTGTACATTCATCTGACACCTGGGGGAGTCTTCATCATAGTTTGACTGCAGTGTCAAAGAATATTAGCCCTTTAAAGTTTAAACAGAGGAAACACCAAAGCACCTATCAAAGATCAAAATATAAATTTAAATGTAGTTTTCTTAATTATTTGTAATAGAATCGCACAAATTAGTCAGGGAGTATGTTCTAAAATTATTTTTACTATTAATGTTTTGATTAATAATACTCATTAAGTATTTGATATATTAAAGTATAGTTTATGAGGCACCATAAAGTACATACTATCATTTTCCTCTTAAGTCTATTCAGAAAATTTAGCTATGTTTTTTGTACAGTAGAAATAATTTAGTTACAAAGAAATTATACAGTGTTAGCAGGACAAATTACAAGGCCTCCAACAACAGCAAACACAGTCTGACAACTACAGTTGTTGAAGTACATACTGTATGTATCTTTATTATGTTTCTCACAAACACATATACACTGACACAGAAATACATTTGATAAAATATTAATTAAAGCTAAAGGCACCAGACATAATCTAATAAATAAACCACATAAATAAACACCAGCATTCTGACTGAAGATATTTGTCTGTTGACAGTGCCAATCTCTGTGTACAGATGCTTTTTTGTTCTATTATGCTCTAAATCATTCTAATATATATATATATAAAAGGTCTTGGTAACACTAGAATATCCTTTTATATTTTTTTTTAATTTCAATCTGAAATTAGCCAAATACACTTCAAAAGGCACATTTAAGCAATCAAGCAATGAATCTGTGGCCAATGTCATGTAATTTGATCATCCTAATATTCATTATGTTCCCTACTCCACACCCCAGATTATAATCTGATGTACATTGCAGATAACCAAGGACATTTTACAGGAAGTGTCTGTCTGGCAAAGAAGGAAGCGCTATGAACACAAACGATGAACCATAAAAATTGATTAAATCTCCCTTGCTTGTCAGCAGTGTAATTCTTCTCAAAAAGAAAATGTTTAAGAGATATTTCTTCTGCAATAATGCTGTATATGCACAGTAATTTATTACATATATACTGTTTTTTTGCCTCCAAGATACATACTATAGATTCAAGCTACTTTCAACTATATAAAGCAAACATCCACATTTTTTATGCTTGCTTTTATTAATAACCATTGTTGCATTATGCCAGTACTTTTCTAAAATCAACAAGAACAAGATGTATTTTTTATATTTTTAAATTTCCCAATATCAATTTCATAATGTAAATCATATTTAACTCCAAATATTTTTAGTGAATTTGCAATGATTGGTTGCTGCCTCACAACTTCAGCATCCTGTCATCAATTCCCGAACTAGCCAGTTGGTTTTTTAGTGGAGTCTGCATATTTTCTTCATGTCATTTTGGGTTTTCTCTGGGTGCTCTGGTATTGTGTTACATTCTAAAGATTTGTGTAAAATTGACAAAGTAAACATCCCTGGTGTAAGTCAGAGTGTCTTGCATTGCATTGGTACCCATGTTTGTGTGTGTTTTTCTAGCTAGTGCTGTAGTTTTATTTTCATATCCATAATATGTGCAATTCAGAGTATTTTTTGCAGAGAACAAAAAAGGGTCTTTTATTTTGAGTCTAATGCTAGTCTATAAACCACACAAACACATCCCAAAACAGGCCCTGGAGGAAAATACACTCAACTTTAGAGAAAAGAGGCACTTAATTTAGCTTAAAACATGAGTGTTTTTATACAAGTGTATCTGCAAGCCTAATCTATGTGTATATAGTAAAAAATGTTTGCATAACAAATTAATACATAAATAATAACAATATATTAAGCTTTGACTATGCAGTGCAGTCAGGGTTATTGACAGTTGTAGACTGGCTCAGTATGCATGCACGTTCTCTGCACAGACCTTGCACATCATCCAGGGTTGTTTCGAGCATTACACAGAATATTGCCAGAATAACAAAAAAAAGTCTCCCTGTGACTTGGTAAACAAGATAGAAAATGAATAGATGAAGTTTTGAGGAGTTTTATCATTCTGTAAGCAGTAAACAAGCAGTTGTAAGCAGCAGGGTGAAGGAACATTCCGATGTACTGCCAGTGTTAACCTTGTCTGCCTTGGTTCCCAGTCTATGCATCCATGAAATTTTTTTGAACCTCCTTTTCCAATTATAGTATTCCAATTAGCTAGAACATGGTACTGCTGCTTACAAGGCAATGAACCAACCCTGAGCAGGTAATGCCATTTCATTGCCAACATACATTCGGAGTATACCGATTTAGAGTTGCTAAATGTGGATGTTTGTGATTAACACCTGTGGGGGGTTAAGAAGGGAAGGTGACTCATTTGCTAGTTAGGACCTCATTTGTATGGTTAGGACTGTGAGGTGCAAGTAGGTGTTTATTGTTTTACATTTTAGTTTATGCCTGTTATTTCTTGTTTGCCTCTGAGTGTTTAAAACTGACATGGTTTAAAAGAGAATGAGAAAAGGAAAGAAATTAAATAGAAATAATATCTTGCCAATATCATCTTTTTAAAGTCCCCAGTGTGTGTACAATATCAAGTCATTTATTAATGATTACAATTATTCTTGATGTAATGAGAATGGGAAAGGTGCTATATATGTAAAATATTATTATTATTAAAAGTGGAAGTATTTTAAAGTGCATGAATAAGCACAATCATTTTTTTTTTTATTTGCAAATAATGGTTCATTTCAAGTAACAATCTCCCATGTCAAATTAATATATACTTTTTGATTTGAAAAATAACAAGCATATCCCTTAAGCAGGTTTAAAGGCATTTTGGTATTTTTCAAGTCAGTTAATTCTTCACAGCCACAGTATATATTAATTTGCCATTTGAAACTAATTTCTGTGTTATTTTTTATAAATTACAGAGCAAGATTCATGCCAAATGCCAGCGTCGTGATTAACAGTGAATATTTAATTGTACTTTATACACAAAAATAAATCTGAACTGAACTGATTACAATTCATTGTATTTTTAATAAAAGTCTTAGATTTTTGAAAAAGAAGTACACAGGGAGAATGTACAAACTTTCTTGATAACCTTATGTTCATCAGGCAGGAATGACAGGGCTGTGGTATTACTCTACCTATGCTAAAAGACCTGTACTAAACTTGGTACACTTCTACTTGATTAAAATTGAATGTATTGCCTATAATATCTGTTCAGTTCTTATCACTTTATTGCAGTGTTTCTCTCGTTAGATCTTGTGACGGTGTGGGACAGCTCCATGCTGTCGGATCCCACCAAGAGCCTCTTTAACCCAGCAACGCCAGATAGTCATGACCGGGATGAGCTGAGCAGATGAAGAAAAACACACCAAGCAAGGGGACAGTGAAAGTGCTTGAATGCTTTTATTGAATTAAAACAGTGTCCAAAAATTGCAGTGCTCCTTCTATAATTAATAAATAATTCCTAAAAACAAAGTGAAAGTGGAGGTTAAAATGCATCAAATATAAAATCCATTAAAAACAAGGTTAAAAAGAACATACAGTAGTGAAGGAAACTCATTTTAAACCACAAGCCCTGGTACCTTCCTTTAAAATCGATGTCTCTCCAGCTTATCCTGTTTGGATCTGGCAGCCCAGAGAGACATCGACCAACAGGTGCAGACATCCATCTCATTCGCCTTGTATCCCTGCTGCCAATCATATGGTGTCCGCAAGCAGTCGCCGAGACCTGCTACACCAGAACTATTGCTAATCCTGGCTCTACCCGACGCAGGCGCTCTGAAGACATGCAGCTAAGAGAATTGTGGTGCCGGACTCCTTTTAAAATGGCAGAATTTCATAATAATGGTTTACTTTCCCTTTTTTTTCCTTTTTCAAAATGACATGGGTGCACTGCTTGGCAATATGTCTGCAGTCTGAAGACATGAATCACTACTTCGTAATGTTTTTGGTTTGAAAAAAAAAATGGATGTATTCAGTAAGTTTTAATGCGCTTTTTTTTTTTTGGTTCTTTATAAAATGCAAGAGCAGGCTAGATTTTTTAATTTATAAAATATACTTTGGTTTAGAACTAAGTTTTATGTGACAAATTAATATATACCATGACTGTGAAGTAATAACATCATTTGAAAAATATTTTTTATTCTTATTGAAACCCTTTCATTTGTTGAAGGTTAGGGTAAATAAAGGTAGGCGATCCCCATCTGTTAAAGTTTTTTTTGTGTCAAGAGTGTGTGAAGAACGTTATGTAAAAGTAGTTGTTACTTGCAAGGAGATGCTTATGGAATTGCAACTCACTGTGTCTCCTCATACAGTATACTGGCCATGCAATTTCTGTACAATTAGTTTATTTAAATATAAAGCAAAATGACTTGTCCAACTTATTTGGACTACATTGTCATGACTCTTTAATAACAATCTGTAGAAGAATCTCTGTTGGTATGCTGGATATTTATGGGTTTGCAAGCAGTTCTTTTTACAGTATTTGTCATTCATCTTGTAAGTATTAAAGAAACTATCAGACACCACTAATTACAACAAGAAAGTTTAAAGATTTTAATGTATAAAATGCATTACAAATGTTACCTAGGGAATTGACCTTAGTATGAAAAGCTCCTAATTATTTGCAAATGATGTGCTATTTTTTTTGTTTATTTTGATTTTCTTTAACATTCTGTCATGAAAGTATCGTTTGTTAGTGCCAGTTACCTGAGAGGAATGACCTACCAGTTTTTCATTATAATGAGGAGACAAGTAACACATTAAAGAATACTAAATGTTTTTGGTTTGGCTCTGCATACGAGCTAGGTGTTGTATGAAGTTTTCCATTATATAAATTCAGTTTTTGTTCATGTATCATGTTTTCTTTAAGCAGACTCTGTCCTAATTAAAAGGTAGAGAGGCAAAGAGTTTGTACTCTAGACATTGCCAAAATTATTTTTGTTTAAATGCAGCAATTTATAAACATCCTTGATGCTGTTGTACTATAATGAGTTGCTTCGTAAAATACATTGAAGGACATACAAGATGGATAACATTTACCACCATCTGGATTTCTAAATGCACACTAACATCTGCACTGCAGACATTCATGCACTTTTTATCACAAGAAAGGAGTATCTGAAAAATAATGTGCACTGATCGTCCTCAGTAAAATTAAACATTTTTTTTGGCACAAGATGCTATAGCAGTAGTTGGGGGATGGGAAAGACATTCTTTGCAGCCTTGTTGAATTCCTAGACAATGAGTGACACCATGTGCCAGAATTAGGCACTACAAACTGAACTCTACATACAAGAAATGAAGACCCTAAAATAATCTACTATATATAGCATTACATGCCAGGAACAAGATTATTTAGAAAATAATGTTATTGATGAACAACTTATTATTAATCATTTGCTATATGAGCAATTGTAAAAACAAAAGCTTTACAAGTCATTTTTATAACCCTGTTCATTATGTAGGATACATTTATTTTGGAGTGGCACATTAGCATAGTAGGGCTGCTGACTCGCAATCTATATATGTGTGTATGTGTGTATATTTATTTATTTAAATATTTATCTGTCTGAAAAGGTAATGGAAGGAGCCCCTGGCTTGAAGATCCAATAAGAACTAAAAGATGGAGTGAATGGCCACACCTCTATGGGTTAAAGAGCAGTAGCAAAACAGAAAAAAATAGTGCCTGAGAGAAAGTGGAGGGAGTCACTTGCATCAACCTAAAAAACTTCAATTACAGGAAGGCATCAGATGAACATGGGTTCATTTTTACAGAAGGAAAGAGAAACTGAACATATTGAGTTTTCCTTTTCTTTTGACAGTGAACAATTGCTTATTGTGTTTTTATTGTTGTGTATATTTTCTGTACTTTCCATTCTTATATTTGCTTTAGTTGGTGTGCTGCGTACTTGTTGTCGTTGCTAGTAGGAAAATAGTGGTAATCACTCCTGCTCTGGATCATTTTTTCCTTTTGCTTCCGCTCTGGAGATCAGTAGCACATATTATAATCATGCTGTCTCAGGAATCTTGATTAACGGTGCATAGATCTGCCAGTCATTGTGTTCCTGGCATACATTTCCATCTTCTTATCTGTCATTTTTTGTCCTTGTGGCTTGACTTTTAGCATTCTTGGGAAAGAACTGGATTTTTCCTCAAGGCATTCTAGTTTTTTCCCCACATTCCAAAGACATACTGGTTTGGAATTTCCACGTTGGCCTAGTGTGTGTGTGAGTGAGTACAGCAGTGGACTGGCACCTAGTCTGGGGATGGTTCCTTGTGCCTGATGATACCAGGAAAGAGTTTGGCTTTCCTTGACCTTAAATTCATTTAAGCAGGATTGAGCGTATACATTTTAAAAACATTTTGATAGTGTTTCTTTATTAGAAACTCTGTTTTTTGACTTTATGGGTAGGAAATTATGACTTCAACTTTTGATGATTTATTGGGTTTTGTCGCATTTGTCAGTCTTTTGGGTTTTGACCTTCACTAATGCTTTTATTTTCATTTTGTCTTCTTTTGGTCCTCTTTTCTTGCCCAATTAGCTTGCCGGCTCTGACAGAACAATTATATCTAAAAAGTACACTAAATTAAAAAAAAACAAAAAAACTTATTTATGTCAAAATTTCATGAAAGCATAGTAATTTAAAAATGTTTCATTGCACCTTTAAAGCTACTAATATTTACTTTTTCTTACATTTTCATGGTTCTGGTTTTAGGAATCTCTAAAATCCATCTCATTTTTTCCAAATTCCTTTTATTCCTATTTTCAGTCTCATTTTTTTTTTTACCCATTTTTATGTAAAAGTTATTTTTAGTCAACTTCAATACAAACAATAGCAAAATAGCACATTACATTTCTTTTAAATGGCACTTTGTATTCTTGTTATTGAAATTTCACAATTGCACAGATTACATGTATTCAGTAACAGCAAGACGTTCATAAATGATTGAATAAATGCATCAAAGTTAAGGACATAATTGGAACCGAATATATTGTAACTCTAAATAAAAGTGCAATTTGCACCTTAAAGCATCTGAATTCACTAAAAGTCTTTACATTCTAATGCCCCTAATCACTGCAGTTTGTTTTAAGTCGGAGCTGTGCTCATTAGGTTTATTCTCAGATCTGACATACACTTACCATTACAGAGCATGAGGTGCTTGGTGTTTAGCTCGCTGTACAGAAGGAGAAAAACCCTACTTTGAGGCTCAGTAGATACGCTTTGTTTCAGTCACTTCACTGTTTTCCCTCATTAGAGGTTCTCTTGATATGGGGTGCTGGATGCCTTGCACTCCATGGCATATACAGTACTATATATTCATACACAAAGGCACATAAGCACAACAGGTTTTCTGCAAAGAATATCATTCAGTAAAATAGCAACAAATGCACATTTTTTAACTGGAATATGTATATGCACAAATTACTCAGACATTGCATATGTTCAGAAATTTAACAATCTTCCCAAAATCTCCAACTTCAGCGCATTTTCATGTTTATATCTGAAGTTCATATTCATGTCAATTGCACAACCTTTGCCATGTGTGTTCTCCTCATACTTACATATTTGATTCCTCATCACAAATTGTGCATTCAATGAATTAATTAATTTAAATTAATAGAGGACTAGAATAGCAGGTTAGCAATGAAATCCTAACAGTTGGATAATTTGCTGCTGCATCACCACAGCTTTGACATTGGCTGCACAGCTTGTGCTGTTCAGACTTGCCACTGCATGCACAATTTAAGACATTAAATACTGCAGGCTTGCCTGGAACTGAAAATGTTGAAAATGTGCATGATATGAAGGTTTATTTCTCAGTAACAAAATACCTATTGGTCTAAAGACTATAGCTTTTTTTTTTAAGATATTTTGCTAAAAATGTATAAATTCATATGCTTAGTGCATAAACAAACTTGAAATGCAGATGAAACAACAATATATTAGTTTTTGTCTTATAATTATACTGCCAATACTGAAGGATAGATTTTAGGCAAAAGTGTTAAAAAATCACAATGTAACAATAAATGGAAATTTATTGTTCAAGGATAGAACAGAAAAAAATGAAATGAAGAAAAGAGACCTGGAAAATAATTGTCGAGTTCAAAGGAAAGGCTCAATACCAAGGAAATGAAAGAGATCATAAGATTAGGCCAAGTCACAAAATGAAACTCATAGTCCAAAAAGAACACACAAGAGATTTGAAAACCAAGAATTGAAGAAAAGTAGCAAGAAGCAAAGGCCAGTTATGTTAAGAAATATTTAAATTAATGATAAAAGCAGATGCGGCTTGACATCTGTCTTCATTAGTATGACATACTGATCTAAGAAACCCCTGCCCCCCATCAACCTGAGATGCATCCTATTAACGGATTCATAAAAAGGACACACCATTAAAAAAAGTACAAAAAAATAAAAATAAGCTTTCCCCAAAAGGTGTAAAAATTACAAACCTAAATCCATAAGATTCTTAATAGTCAGAAACACCATATTCAAAAATGGAGAAATTAGAGTAGACCTCTGAAACGGAATATTCTCAGCACCAGTACAGAGAAACTATCATTTTGTTGCCTTCTGAACACATCTAAGGAAATATTTATGAATATGAAATAACCTGTGCAGGTACAAAAGTACAGCCTCTTCCATTATGGAAGATGTCACTTACACTGCAAATGGAATGTTTGCCCCTCTCCCTTTGGACAGGAGATTGCACAGTTTACAGGCTATCACTACCAGGTTAAGAAACAGCTTCTTCGTGCCTGCTGTTAGACTAATGAATACATCATGACTAAATCTAACAGTAAATCTGTGGTTAAGGGGCTACTTATGGGGTACTTTTTATAATAATGTTTTGTTTATTTGTTTATCTATTTAATGATGTTATCGTGGACATTGTTTAATTACAGGGACCTGAGTACCGTATTCTGTTTCTGCATATGGACATTGGAATGACAATAAAGATCCTTGATATGATTTAGTGAAAAGATACTGCATCTGAATTTAAACTACCAAATGTGTCAATGCCTGCTGATTTTTGTGCTTGTTTGGACACTTATCCAAAGAACAAAAGGTTAAACTTGCAAAAATAGTATTGTGACTTTGTTTCATGCTTCATTTTGACGTGGACCAGGTATTTTCGGAATCATTTTTTTTCCTTTATACCTCATGCTAGTGCCAAAAGGTAGGAAACAAGTTCTTATTACAAGGTACAATCACATACATCTACACTTATTCAAACCTAGAATGCATGTCTTTGGATGAAGGAGCAAATTGCTGTACCTAGAGATGACCCATTAATACTTTAGGAAGTCATGGAGGTCTCACAAAGGATTTAAACCCAGGTTCTTGGAGCTATAGCAGTATGGTACCCTGTTGTGGGGCTTGTGTGCTTTCTGCAAACATTGTGGTAAGATCTTCAGGACATCTGCTTTAAAACATGCAGAGTGAGTTTTACAAGGTGGCAGAAACAAGTAGTGGAAAGAGACATTCCATACATGTGTAGTCAGTAAAGGTACTTTGACTGGACAGTGACACTGAATGTAGAATTAAAGAAGTCAGTGGGTAGTAAGGTCGAGTAATACTATTATATTTTATATTTTTTATATTATATATTCATTTCCTTTAGCATTATCATTTTTGACCTTAAAACTACATATGGCACAATACCATATTTTGTTTTTGATACTGAAGCTGATACCAAATCAGTATTTCTTTTCTTTTTAACAATTGCTACTGTGTGAGATGATGATGTAAAAGTACAATGCCCATGGTTAGATAATTTATTATTTAATATAAATATTGATAAATATATAGCAAGACAATATTTTGAGTTGCAGAAACAGCTTATGTTGTAATACACATGAATGTGGATTAAGAGAAGAATTTTTTTTTTGTTATTAAGTTGCCTGGTATAAAAACACTAGGTTAATAAGAAGGAGAACAAGAAAGGAAGAAAAAAATATTTTCCTGATTTTATTGTGGTAAACTGTTTATTTCATGTTTGCTTTTTCTGAAAATGTGCCAAAAACTTTTCAGGGTGAGCGTCACGTAGAAGTGTCCAAGTTTCAGCAAAACTCAAATGCACTCCAATTTTCATCATTTTTAATGTTGTAGATTAGTGTGTGGAGAAACTCACTTCCTGTCATAAATAAGATTAGTTTCGTTTCACTTAAGGAGTATTCTTTTCCTCAGAGTAATGATTTCCTTTGCGCCTTAGAGCAAATAGACATGTTTTTCATTAACTTAAAAATGCCTCTGAAATTAATAAGCCAAGTTTTAACTCTGTATCAGGACACAATTTCCGGTTCATACTACAAACCAGTGTTTTTTCTAGTTTATGTAACTGCATGTTTTCATTAATGCTTTGGTTATTATAGCTGAAGTCCCTCAGTTCTTTTCTCTAACAGAGAGCTTGGACTCTTCTAAATTTTCACAAAAATATTTATCCTGGAATCGTGTTCATTACACTAACTGGTGGTGCAGCCTGCAGCAAGCAATGGCAAGACAATATGTGTCCAGTGTTTATGAATCCATTATTCTGTCTGTTTATCACAGCTTTGTTTGAATTTGCTTTATTAACAGAAGAGGATTCTATTTTTATTTATTTTTTTTCCCTTTTTAAATCTTTAATTCTTGCTTATCATAGTGTACAAATTTCTGCTGGGACATTGGTGTTAAATATTCACCCCATGCATTTCCTTTTATAATTCCATTTCCCTTTAGATCTAACACATTTTTTATAAGGTCCCAGCATCAAATTGCATGGATCTACCTCTGATTAAGAATGTGTACTATGTGAAATTCATAGGGCTTTCTAGCCAAATACTTTGTAGTACTAGGGTGTTGTACTGTGTTAGCCATTATGAATGTAGTGAAAAGTCAAGCAAAATGACGCCTTTTATTGGATAACTAAAAAGATTACAATATGCAAGCTTGCGAGGCAACTCAGATCCCTTCTTCAGGCAAGATGTAATCATTAGAAGGGTCCTGAGTTGCCTTGAAAGCTTGCATATTGTAACCTTTTTAGTTAGCCAATAAAAGGTGTCATTTTGCTTGACTATCCAAACACTTGCATTTGTTTATTAAGTATTTTGGCATAACCATCCATTTTTCTAAACCAGCTTATCCAGAGCAGAGTGGCAGAGCAGATGGAGTTTATCCCATTAAGCATCGGTCACAAGGCAGTCTCTGGACAGGGCGGCAGTCCGTCAAAGGGCAAGAACACACACACTAGGGTCAGTTTAGCATCGCCAATCCACCTAACCTGGAGGTAACCCATGGTGGACGCTAGAAAAACATGCAAATTCCATGCAGGAGCACACAAGACCTGAACCCTGGTCCCCTTGTTGCAAAGTTACAGCATTTCCACTGCGCCATTGTGTCATCCAAAGCATATCCACTTTGCTGTTTTTCTGTTAAGTCAGTGGACAGGTACAGACACTAGTTATGTTATTTGACAACCCACTTTTACGTTCTTTCCATGTTTTGAGGATGGAGCAAACACTTAATAAAATAAAAGTATGTAATGGTTTAGCAAACGAAATAATGTAGAACATTAGCAGATAGTAGCTAATGTTTTTTTGCTTTTCAGATATAATTTTAACAGAAGCTTAGCATCAAGCTTAACACTTGATTCAAACATTGAGTCACAGGACACACACCCGCAGTCAAACCTGGTCACTTTAGAGTCTCCATTTATTACACATGCTTTTGGAAAGTGCAACGAAATACAACTACATGGAAGTTACCTATGTGGACTCGAGGGGAATATAGTCCCTGACAAAAGTCTTGTCGCTTGTGTACAAATTAACCTGAAGTGCCGCTAAAATATATTTCTAATCAAGATTTTGTTACAAGAAATGGGTCATTTTAATCCCAACAGCTTTTGTAATAATGTGTCAGTGCAAAACGAAACTGACAAAAAGTATTCTAATATTCACAGCTTGGTAAAGCCCATTGAGTCAATTTTTGGCAAGACATAAGTGTTGTCGCCTTGTCATATGAGCTTCACCTGTGACTAATAATGGATCAATTAGGTCTCAGGTGTGTATAAAAAGAACCCCAGTACACTAGACCTTCACATTAACTGCAACTAGACCTCTGCAAACATGCCTAAGATTCACCCAGAGACTAAAGTGTTGATTATCAAGAGGCTGAAGACCAAATCCACTGCTGATATGGCAAACACCTTCAATGTGTCTCAGCGTCAAGTTCAGAGGATAAAAAAAAGATTTGAAGAGACTGGAGACGTTTTTGACAAGCCCAGGTCAGGAAGACCCCGCAAGACAACTGCTCGAGAGGACCGTTTGTTGGCTCGAAAATCCAAGGCCAGCCCATTTTCCACTGCAGCAGAGCTCCACGAGACCTGGTTACCTGAAGTCCCTGTGTCAACCAGAACAGTTTGTCAGATTCTGTCTCGAAATGGCCTCCATGGTTAAATCAGTGCCCATAAGCCAGCACTAAACAAAAGACAATTGAAAAACCATGTGGCATTTGCCAAGGCCCACAGCCTGCTAAAAGGATGGACGCTGGAAAAGTGGCAGAAGCTGGATTTTTCAGATGAATCTTCTGTTGAATTACACCGCAGTCACCGCAAATATTGCAGGAGACCTACTGGAACCCGCTTGGAGCCGAGATGTACCCAGAAAACAGTGAAGTTTGGTGGAGGCAAAATCATGGTCTGGGGTTACATCCAGTATGGGGGTATGCGAGGGATCTGCAGGGTGGAAGGCAACATCAATAGTCTAAAATACCAAGAAATCTTAGCTACCTCTTATATTCCCAACCATAAAAAAGGCCAAATTCTGCAGCAGGATGGTGCTCCATCGCATACTTCCATCTCCACATCAAAGTTCCTTAAAGCGAAGAAGATCAAGATGCTCCAGGATTGGCCAGCCCAGTCACCAGACATGAACATCATTGAGCATATGTGGGGTAGGATGAAAGAGGAAGCATGGAAGATGAAACCAAAGAATATTGATGAACTCTGGGAGGCATGCAAGACTGTTTTCTTTGCTATTCCTGATGACTTCATCAATAAATTGTATGAATCCTTGCCAAACCGCATGGATGCTGTCCTTCAAGCTCATGGAAGTCATACAAGATATTAAATTTGGATCTCACAGCACCACTACTTAATTTGCTGACATATTTTTGGATTTGCAGTCAAGTCGTTCATTTTCTGTATAGGCGAAAAAACTTTTGTCTTGCCCAAATTTGACCTTTCTGTCTTGATTAAATGATAAATCTTTTTTCAGTGAAACTAATTTATTTCAGTGTATTAAACATCATTTGGGAGGGCTTTAGCTTTTCATATGAGCTATTTCTAACACCAGTTGATTAATTAAAAGTCAGGTTAATAGCAGGAGTTTCTACAAAATAGAGAAGCAACAAGACTTTTGTCAGGGACTGTATGCAGGCTCCTTACAGTCAATAAGTCAGTGCCTGCCATTCCATTCATTCAGTTTTATCATTTTGGACTCAAGGCACATTATTCTCAAATATAGAAAGAAAAATTACCCAGATACTGTATATCGCTCTTTAACTTAATTTGTAGCAGCTTTGCATATATGCTTTACTGACCTCCATGTTTTCTTTTAAAAAGAGTCAAGAAATAGTGACAGGATTGAAGTTTCATATGGAAAATACAATTTAATGATGGTGGTAAAAAATGTTTTTCTGTGAAGTTACTATTAAGCAACTTGTTTTTGTGCACTTGTGATCAGTATTAGTCAATACCATGATGTCATTATGCAGACAGGCAGAGACAATTGAGGATCAGGGATCTTTCTTTGGAGCCCGATATTAATTTCAGCAGTCTACATTGTCATAGGTTGTCCCAATCAAGTAGTATAGGTAGAAACCTGAGTGTGTATCTGAGGTAAAAAGGAAAATTAGATGGGTAGACAACTTGGTGCAGAAGGCTTTTGTAACTAGACTGAGTGTAGAAGTGTCTCCAGAGTCCAGCTCCAATATGATGCTGTAGTTTATGATCCTGTAGTTTATGCCAGGATGATCCTAGTAACTAGCCTATTTGTGTTACCACCAGGTGGCAATGTGATTTCTTGCTTTTCATTATGCAATAGAGGTAACAACTGATGTTTCCTCCAAGACACTAAGGTACATTAGGTGCAACCAAAGAGAGACTGATGGCTTCCCATTGACCTGGGGCTGAGAACAAAGTATATGCAAAAAGTGTCTACACTTCAAAAATGATGGAAAGTTAAGTATTAGTAACCAACATGATACCCTGAAGATAGGACAATTTGGATGGGTGATTGACAGTGAAATTTCACATAGGCCCACTGAGCTCTGTATGCCAGTAACCTCTGGAATATTTGTGTTACACTTTACAGGCACAGGGAAGTTAAAGAAGGCAGGGGCAGACTCTCAGGGCATTGCATAAATGGAGCCTCGCAGCAGATAAGGAGGGATCACTGAGAAAGGCACAGAATGCAAATCTGGTAGACAATTGGAAACACTGGAAAAGTGAATATGAGTTCAGAAACAGCACAGGCAGTGGCTAGTTTCAGTAACTGCTAGCTTATGAGGCACTTCCCATTGCTATAACAGCAGGAAGATGATTTTTCAGGAAGTTTGGCTAAGGGTCATTCATTGTTAAATACATGTTATCAGGCTTTACTGTCATTTGCTGTGTGTGTCTTGATCTTTTCATCTCACTACTCATTGCAATTTTATTCTTAACTAGCCATGTGCGCCCAACTACGTTGCGCGTGTTAATGTTGTCTGTGAAGGGCTCCCTGTTTAAACGCGGCTGCCAGTCGTGAACTGGGCCCTTCGTCGCACAGCATTATGATTTTTTATAAGGGAAACAAAATTACAAAAGAAAACCCTTGGATATTGATTCGATAGGAACGGCCTACTCGGAATTACTGTCCGAATCGTAATTATGTGGTGGTGTAGGAGCATTTCTGCTTCTGTCCGTTCACAGTCCGTCTCGTTTTCACAACGCTGTCGTTTCCTCTTACAATCTCTTCTCACCCTTTCTCCAGTCTTGCAGGTTGCTTTGTGGCAATCCAAAGAGTAAGGCAATATACACGGAGCAATGGTTATAAAAGGGGACACATAGGTATCCAGGCTCTTTAAAGCATAAATAGGGATCACTTCACTGACATGTGAGCAAGCCACGGTACAACTGTGAGACGCGCAGCACTCGTCGGCTACAACGTAACAATAATAATTTCCGGAACGTGCTGTTGCGTTGTCATTCATTTTACCCACTGTCTTTCTTTCATTCATATGTTACGTAGGCACATACCTTTTATCTTCGGCAATCTCATTCTCTAACCAGGCCTCAGGAGCTAACCAGCGTAACACTGTCCACCACCCCTGTCGTTATTCCTGCACATTGTTGACATCCGTGAGTAACAACAACGTGCTAAACTAGAAGGTGGTCTACACATGCGTGCAATTCGCGGACAAACAAAGATCAAGATCTGAATGAAGATCTCTTTAGTTAATTTAAAGCACAACAATTTGTTTAATTTGAATGCCTGTGTTTTGAGGTGTGACTGGCATACTACAGTCTTCAGTAGTATAAGCCTGGAGGAGATTCTTATTGCAATGCCTATGTTTTAGCTGTCTCTCTACTGCCATCTAGTGCTTCTTCTTCTAATTCATTCGCGGACAAACAAAGATCAAGATCCAAATGAAGATTATATATAGAGATGTTGTTGGAAAGTGTATCCAGCAGGGGGCACTCTTTCTCCCCCAAATGTGTTTCTTGATGCAGAACTGACTAGAACCAATACCATACTTTTTTATACCCAATGGCGAAAAATAATTACAAGAGAGAAAAATGGTACAAATGAGATATATGTAATTAACTTTCTTTAAAAGATCGCATTCATTCCCAGAATATAATGCATAATCCTGTATACATACATATTCAGGCCAGAGAGAAGCAAAGGGACATCACAGCCAAATGGGATAATGCTGACACACAGATGTCCCATCCAGTAAGGAATGTCAATGGCATAGTGAGACGCTTCTGACATCATGCTGGATCCTCATCATTATAAACACTGACATAATTACATATACGTAGAATTCATGTCAGATATGAGCAACTACCAGACAGACTGGCTGGTTGTTAGTATCTTCACCTGTTCTCATCATTTATCAAAGACTCTGTTTTTTTTAACCATATTAGTCAAGCAGACATCAACATTTTTTAAAATAACCTGCTTGTGTGTCCTTCACATGTTTTTTGTCTCCTTAACCTGACGTTCAGCTGTCATTTGTCTATCCCTCTGGTAGTGTCTTTCTTTCTGCTGAATTGCAAATCTTTGAAATAAATTTCACAAATCACATTGCACTGATAACCTTCTTGCTACAGAAAGGAGCCATAATTATTACAGCTTAGCTCAATGTCCCACTTTATTATGTTTTCCTTCTTCTTTTTCTCTTACTACTTTGAAATTTTATTATTATTTTTGTGGCGAAGCCTTAACGTTAGTATCAATAAACTACAAAACATCATCATGATATCCTAGAAAAATACAAAATGCCTTCATGATAGTGCCAATTTGTGGCTCAGGTTGACATCAAATCGTGGTGTCATTCGTTCTCATGCGTGAACTCTTGCTCCTAACATGGGTGTAAGTGTAGGACGTGAGGTAAGACAAATTCTTATCCTACTCAGACTTTTAGTGCAGTCCTAGGAGTCATTCTAAGGTGCTCAATAAATAAATACTTGTACTGGACTCAAACCTAGCTAATACAGGAAATTATCATTTTTGTTTTTAAGGAGGCCCCTAGTAGCTTTAGCTTTATGCTTGGGGTAATGGTGACAAACAAGCATTTCTCCAAGCTACAGGTTTATTGCCAAATGCATCAGGTTTTTTCTCCAGTATTTCCAGATATTTTTCTGCATTAATCTTTCCTTCCACCCTCTCAAGCCTTCCAACGCCTGACGCAGAGAAGCATTCACAACTCATGATGTGCCACCACTATGCTTCACTTTGTGGATTGTATGTTTTGATAATGTGCAGTGTTTGACTTAAACCAAACATGTTGTTTAGTCTGGTAGCCAAAAAGCTCAATTTTGGTCTCATGAGATCATGGAATCTGCATCTAACTGACTTCAGAGTCTCCCGTGTATCTTTTGGCAAACTCTAGCTGAGATGTCATGAGTGCTTTTTTAACAGTGGCTTTCTCTTTGCCACTCTCCCATGATTCTGTGACTGGTAAAGCGCCCAGTCACTCCAGTCTTGGCCACTGTAGCTAGTAACTCCTTCAGAGTTATCACAGGTGTATTGGTGGCTTCACTCATTAGTCTTATTTTTTCCATATCCACTCAATTTTTCTGGACAACTGAGCCTGCTATATGCAGATTTACAGATGTGTCATACTCTTTCCATTTCTTAATAACTGATTTAACTGGACTTCAGAGGGTATTCAATGACTTGGATATTTTCTTGTATCTATCCATTAACTTGTCCTTTTCAGATGGGCCATCCAGATAGTTCAATTGCATTTATGGTCCATTTATTTGAACCCCCTTGAATACAGACAAACGATCTTCATTTAACCAATTAGCTGCACCAGTGATGATTTATGCATCTCATATAGAAGGGGGTAAATGCTTATGTGGTCAGTTATTTAGTGTTTTATATTTTAACTAATTTAGACTACTTTGTGGAGAACTTTGACATTAAAGAATCTTTTTCTGTTGATCAGTGTCAAAAAAACAAATCTGTCATTACATCATGAAGACCTTTGAGAGACTGGTGCTGGGCTATATGAGTCATCTTATGGTAGACCACCTCATCCTACTGCAGTTTTACTTTTAATTATAAATATAACACCAGGTCATGCCACTTTCCTGAAATTATCTGATGATTCTGCACTTATGGAGTGTATTTATGTAGGGGAAGAGGGAGAGTACAAGAGTCAGCAACTTAACATTAGCAAAGCCAAAGAAATGGTTATTGATTTTCACTACATTAAAGAGCCATGATAACTGTTCAGTGTTAAGGGAACAGATGTAGAAGTAGTCAACTCCAAGTGTTTGGGGTCTACATAAATGCCAGGCTGGACTGATCTTGTAACACAGGAATAATATAAGAAAGGACAGAGCAAGCTCTTTCTTCTTAGGAGACTGTGTGCCTTTAATGCGAGTAATGATATCATTCACATCTCCTATAACTCTGTGATGTCCTGTGCAATTTTCTATGCTTTGTTGTTCTGCACTGGTAGTTAAAACAAAACTGAGTACCATTATGAACAATGTTGCACATGCTCTCTCTGGCACACTAACTCCGAGTATGTCTAGCCAAGCTATTATTTTAAACTTTGAGTTCCCAGTCGTATTTGCTAATAAGACTCTTGTTTTAGAATTTTTGTGGAAGCCTTTTTCTTTAATAGTCATTTATGTTTTACTATGTATAGGAACTTAAAATATTACTATTTTATATTTTGTGATGCAAATGATTATTAAAGATCTGTTTAAATTCAGCTTTTGAAATGTAATGAAAAGTATCAAACAAGATATTAATAAATGTCATCTTCATCTCACATTAACTAGAATTAAAATTGCTTCAAATGAATATCCTTCCAAAGTTATCAAATCTTTTTGCAGGTCAGCCATAAATACATCCCTCCATTATCCAACCCGCTATATCCTAACTACAGGGTCACAGGGGTCTGCTGGAGCCAATCCCAGCCAACACAGGGTGCAAGGCAGGAAACAAACCAGCACACCACATGCACACACACACCAAGAGCACACTAGGGACTGTTTAGAATCGCCAATGCACCTAACCTGCGTGTCTTTGGACTGTGGGAGGAAACTGGAGTACCCGGAGGAAGCCCACGCAGACACGGGGAGAACATGCAAACTTCACGCAGGGAGGACCCAGGAAGCGAACCCGGGTCTCCTAACTTCGAGGCAGCAGCGCTACCCACTGCACCACCATGCCGCCCTCAGTCATAAATATATTTTTTAATTAAATGCTGTAGGCAGCAGTGAAGATTATTAATATTCAGTGTATCATTGTGGTATGTCTATTTAGTAAGCTTTCATATACTATATACTGTATATATTTATTTTTTCTTCTTATTTTTCATTTCTATTATAATTATGTTAGAGTGATTTATTTTTTTATTGTTATGCATTGCTTTCCATTATTTTCATTCTTGTGCTGCTAAAAATCTGTGAGAAAGCATTTCTTGGGCTTCCCTGGGAGAACAGTTGAGAAGATTCCTTGTTTTTCCAAATTTTCTAGAATTGTTTAAGCTCCCAGTATAACACAGATTATTTTGTTATTCCATAACAATATTATCATGGCATTTTGATATCCTCACCACTGCCGGACTCTGATCATGCTGCAGCATCTGAAACTTTTTTGTTCTGGTGTCCCTTGTTTGACAATGACACAACTGTAGCTTCATTAATTTGGAAAGCAAAAAAGCCACATATAAAAATTACAATTTTGCTAAGATCTAAAGCAGCAGGGGTCATCATGGCACTACATAACTCCCCATTTCATTAATGGGTCCTGAATATACAGTACATGTGGAAGGAAGGAAGCAAGAAGAAAGTAATTGCACTGTACCTGTTACTTAAATATGGAAAGGAAATCCTGCTAAATCTCTTATCTGTATAGTTTTCTATCTGCTCCTGTCATTGCCTCGTGATGCATCACTTGTTCAAAACTAAGACCAAATTAGAAAAACATTATAATTTTTACAATGCAAAAATATGGAAATAAGAATGTCATTGTGCAATGTACACAATGTAATATGTACACATGACAGTTAAGTTGGACTAGAACTTCAAGAGAAACAGAACATGATCTGTTGCTTTGAGTGGAATTATCACCACCGTATCTGTACATAGAAATGTGAACATGAAAAAGTAGCCAGGCCTCTTTTATGATCAGTTATTTATTGTGAATAAGCAAATCCCCCAAATCCCAAAACTCGGTTGGTAAGCACTGAATTAAGAGCAGCATTAACAAGCAGGAGACATTCAGGATTTAAGGGACTGAACAATGTTAGATAAGCCCTTAATAGTTTTAGTGGATGCTTTGTTAGTTAGAGATGCAGATAACAAGCAATAACTTGTAAAATTTAGATATCTAATGATCGTTTGTGACAGTCTTGGGGGATTTCCACTGCAAAGAGAGGAGCAGTAAGAGTGCCTAAGTAGCTAAGGTTTTTCTGGTAAGAGGCATGTTGTAAGGAGGACAAATCTAAAAGGATTAGAGTTTCAGACAGCAGATGAATATCAACAGAGAGGAATGAAGACATGCAAGATCTTCCTCTTCTTCTTTCGGCTGCTCCCGTTATAGGGGTCGCCACAGCAGATCATCTTCTTCCATATCTTTCTGTCCTCTGCATCTTGTTCTGTTACACCCATCACCTGCATGTCCTCTCTCACCACATCCATAAACCTTCTCTTAGGCTTTCCTTTTTTTATCTTGCCTGGCAGCTCTATGCTTAGCATCCTTCTCCCAATATACTCAGCATCTCTCCTCTGCACATGTCCAAACCAACGCAATCTTGTCTCTCTGACTTTGTCTCCCAACCATCCAACTTGAGCTGACTCTCTGATGTACTCATTTCTAATCCTGTCTATCCTCGTCACACCCGGTGCAAATCTTAGCATCTTTAACTCTGCGACCTCCAGCTCTGTCTCCAGCTTTCTGGTCAGTGCCACCGTCTCCAACCCATATAACATAGCTGGTCTCACTACCATCCTTTAGACCTTCCCTTTCACTCTTGCTGATATCCATCTTTCACAAATCACTCCTGACACTCTTCTCCACCCATTTCACCCTGCCTGCACTCTCTTTTTCACCTCTCTGCCACAATCCCTATTACTCTGTGTTGTTGATCCCAAGTATTTAAAGTTATCTACCTTCGCCAACTCTACTCCTTGCATCTTCACCATTCCACTGACCTCCCTCTCATTTAACACATGTATTCTGTCTTGTTCCTACTGACCTTCATCCCTCTCCTCTCTAGAGCATATCTCCACCTCTCTAGGGTCTCCTCAACCTGCTCCCTACTATCGCTATAGATCACAATGTCATCAGTAAATATCATAGTCCAAGGGGACTCCTGTCTAATCTCCTCCGTCAGCCTGTCCATCACCATTGCAAATAAGAAAGGACTCAGTGCCGATCCCTGATGTAATTCCACCTCCACCTTGAATGCATCCGTCACTCCTACCGCAGACCTCACCACGGTCACACTTCCCTCATACATATCCTGTACAACTCTTACATACTTCTCTGCCTCTCCCGACTTCCTCATACAATACCACAACTCCTCTCAAGGCACCCTGTCATATGCTTTCTCCAGGTCCACAAAGACGCAATACAACTCTTTCTGGCCTTCTCTATACTTCTCCATCAACATCGTCAGAGCAAACATCACATCAGTTAGCAGAAATAGCCTAAAAGTTGATAGAAATCTACGTTTTGTACCTGATAATTGTATGCAAAATTTGGTTGACCTAAGTGAAAGCATACTCAAGTTATCGTGTTTACACACACACACAGACATAATTCCAAAAATTATATTTTTGGACTCAAGAAGGTCTGAAACTAAATTTTTGGAGGATTCCAATACTCTTCCTATACTTTGTATATGAGAAAGTCAAAAGAGGTTTAAAATGTCAAGATTCATCAAAATCTCAACATCAAATTTTTGGACAATTACAATGCTTTCCCAATACAGGCAGTCCCCGTGTTACGTACAAGATAGGGACTGTAGGTTTGTACTTAAGTTGAATTTGTATGTAAGTCGGAACAGGTACATAAATTTAATAAATGCTATTGTTGACCGACTGTAACCCAGTGCTCTGCCAATGAATGATGGAGTTTCACCTCTCTTTGACCTTTTTATTATTTCTCCTTTATTTTCAATGGTGATGGTTTTTCTTTTCTTTACTGTATAACCAGCACTTGCATCAGATTTGTGTTCCAGAGACTTTGTTGAAGGGTGAAGACAAAAGATTAAGATGAGCTCTTCTGCACAGCTCTGTACATGCTATCACAGCAGGAAGGCACCAGTCATCAACACATCTGATGTACTGACAAGAGACAACTTCCTGTTATCTACGTAACAGTACAAGCAGGCTTGCAATTGAGAATGAATGGGGGCATCGATGGGCGGTTCACCTCACAGTCACCTCCACTACAGTATGCTGCCTACAGCATCCGCCCACCGAGAACGAACATGGTGCGGCCAAAGGCGGGTAGTGAATCGGCCCACATTCAATAGGCAGCCATCCGATGCACACTACAATGCTACCCTCCGCCGCCCCGTTCACCCTCAATGGCCTCCATTCAGCCACAACCGGGTCACCGCTTGCAGCATTACCAGCTGCCCACCAAGAATGAACGGGTCAGCCGTGTGTGGTAGGCGGGCAGTAAAACCGCTTGCCTCCGGGAGCCGCCCAAGGGACACTACACTGCGTGAGCAGCGAAATCGCCTCCCTCTATCCAGCCACCGCTTGCAGCATTACCAGCCGCCAACTGAGAACGAACGGGGCAGCCGTGTGCGGTGGGCAGGCAGTGAAACTGCTTACCGCCGGGAGCCGCCCGAGGGACACTACACTGCGTGAGCAGCGAAATCGCCCCCCACCAGCCTCTGTCCAGCCACCGCTTGCAGCATTACCAACCACCCACCGAGGACGAACGGGGCAGCCGTGTGTGGTGGGCGGGCAGTAAAACTGCTTGCTGCTGGGGAGCCGCCCGAGGAACACTACACTAAGCGGGCATCGAAATCGCCTCCCTCCAGCTTCTGTCCAGCCACCACTTGCAGCATCCCAAGGCCGAAGATCACGGCGCAGCAGTTACTGAGGTGCATGCGTTGCAGCTGCAGCCCCGTTCGTAAGTCGTAGGTTGGATGTCCGTAACCTGGGGACTACCTGTACTTAGTATACGAGAAAGTAGAAATAACAATAAGACTTACAATACAATTATACAAGAAAGTATTGGCAGGCATGTAGATGGCACAGACTGCTGTATACCTGTGCCACAGGTTTAATGTAGAAATATAAATCAGCCTTAAAGTGCATAAAGAGCTAATTTGAATGTGATTGCCAGTTTACGCCTCCCCATCACACCTCCAGTAATTACCATTACTCATTTTGATAATGCTGAAATGCAAACTCCTCCTGAAGAGAATGAGCACACTGCATTTTTTGGAGGAAGTTTTGAAGCAGCCACAAACAGTAGTATATATATATTTTTCTGACAGTGGTTACCACCAGCCCTCAATACTTGCGATTCGTGAATTAGAGCTACATCTATACAATATCTGTAATTAAGGTCTAATATGCAGTTGTGCCCAGATCTCTAGTCCAAAGCCCTGATGTTCCAAGAAATAATTTACAATTTTTCATGCAGATACATAAAGAATAAAGAAAGAAATGCAAGCAGAAAGAGAAAGAATGAAAAAACATTGCTCAACAGTTTACCAACTTATAGTATCACTTAACTTAGAAAATCTTTTCCCAATTCAGGATTCCACCCACAGATGCTCCTAGAACCCATACTAGTTTTGCCCAAACTCCCACTCCCTTTCCAAGTAGCAAACATCCCATCAACTGCCACAATCACATAAACTGCATACAAATTAAAATGGTAATAAAATGAGAGATTTGGCAGCCCATGCCCTCCTTGGTTGAAAGGACAATATTGCATTAGAGAGTGATTCACTTACTGTTTTATTTACAAAATAAAATGACAATTTATAAAAATCTGTAAGTAATCAGGTCTTGGTTGACATCATTAGTAAATTCTAAGTAATCTAAAACAACAGAATTTTCTGACAGCGATGCAGTAGGAGACTTAGTGCAGTGGCCAGCTCATAGCATTGCCTGTCCAGTTCAGTGCCTTCCACAGTCTAGAGCAGGGGTTCCTAACATACCTCCAAGGTAGGAATTTTGCCTACTCAGGGTATGTTTGCTTAAAAAGCTGAAGTTGCAAAGATTTCGCTTAGACGTGAGACTTGCTGTTTCAATAATTGTGCCAAAATATCCAAAATCATACTGTTGGTGAAAAGCAAGCACAAGCATCTCACTGATGTGTTCTCAATAACTCAGTGTTTTTTTCTGGTATACCATTATCTGCTCATCATAAGTTGTTTTAAAATAAAGGAAATAGCATTATTATGTGTTATTGTTGTTGTTACTGTTATTTGAAGTTAAAATAAAAATATTAAAATGTCCCTTTTGGCAATCACTTTATTATGGTGGAAGTATAAATTCAAAATACTGACAGTGGGGGTGAATGTACTTTTGAAAAGTCAGCACAGGGTAAATAAGATGAAAAAGGTTGGGAACCAATGGTCCAGAAGTACAGTGCATCCGGAAAGTACTCACAGCGCATCACTTTTTCCACATTTTGTTATGTTACAGTCTTATTCCAAAATGGATTAAATTCATTTTTTTCCTCAGAATTCTACACACAACACCCCATAATGACAACATGTAAAAAGTTTACTTGAGGTTTTTGCAAATTTATTAAAAACTAGCAAAATACCCACGCTTCGCAGTGGCGAAGTACTGCCTTAAAATTTTAATTAAGAAGAAAATTAAACCTTTTTAAACTGAGGGAAAATATACCAATAATTATTTGTTAAGGATCTCTTTGTATACCACATTGTCAGTTCGGCCCTCCGGTTGTAATATGACCAAGCTGTGCGCTGAGCTTTCTCTTGAGCATGCAACGTACAGTTGGCCATGTGAACAGTAATCTTGTTTAAAATCTCACAGCTTGGATTGCTGCTGTCATAATCGGTTTGAGTTTCATGGTTTGTTTCAATTACGACTGTGCTGAAGTGACATTCGGAATCTGTCAAGCATTGTAAGCATACAACCGGTGTCATCGATAACTCCACATCCAGCTTTTGATAGTTTAAACATTTATAAACATCAAAGTGTCCACTACTGAAATTGTCACCTGTGAATCTAAGATGTTTAAGAGGCATTGGTGGTTGTCGAAAGGTGTAAGATATTTGGCCATTTCTGTACACTTGAAAGCGACAACCGAACAATTCAGCGGCAGCCATCAACTCACATGCATAACCATAGGTGAAGGGCTTAAGCATTTCACTCTTCTAGTGCTCCTGTGTAGTATAATTATCTCCTGTACCGTCATCAGCCCACACCTTGAACCTGTCCCAGTCATTCAATACATAAGACACAATGTTCCTCCGGATATCAAGAGTGAGCCTGATATGGCCGTGCAATATGTAACAAAGAGAATGGAAAAGGCAGGTGCCACCTCCGGGCATGGAAACCACTCGGTAAGTGACAGTTCTTTGATCGATGGTGATCACCTCGATAGACATGTTAATGGGGGTACGGTTGGAATGATAAAGGAAATGGGTACCTGAGCAATGTAAAGTAAGTCTAAAATACCTACACAATAACTTTAATCGTAATAAACGAACAATAAAACAGCGGAGAAGCCTTGGATTAAATAAAAAGGCTGTAGTTATCAGCAGGGAGACGTGAATCCCGTGGCGAAGCAAGGAAGGGAATGTAGAGACCGGAGCGACGGACGGCCTTATATAGGCAGGCAGCCAACAACTTGGGAGGCGTTGGGATGGGGGACCCAACGCCGCCTCACACAGTGACCGAGCTGCAGGCTATGGACGTATATATGTACGTAAGTAGGATTCAGTTAACGTTGGGAACCCGCGTGCCAGATTTCTTGAAGATGGGCCCATAAGTAACAAAGACCGTTGGAAAGTTCAATATGGCGGCCGACAGTGGCGTTATACCACCGAAATAAGTACGTACATCGGTTTCGGTTAGCGCAGGGAAGCCACCTACCAAATTTCGTGAAGATGGGCTCAGCCTTCTACCTACACGGGAAGTTGGAGAATTAGTGACGTTGGAAAGTTCAATATGGCGGCCGACAGTGGCGTTATACCACCGAAATAAGTAAGTACATCGGTTTCGGTTAGCGCAGGGAAGCCGCCTACCAAATTTCGTGAAGATGGGGCCATAAATAAGAAAGTTCAACATGGCGGACGTTGTCGACCGTTATCGTGTAGAATTTCGAAATGAAACCTGCTTAAATTTTGTAAGTAAGCTGTAAGGAACAAGCCTGAAAAATTCAGCCTTCTACCTACATGGGAAGTTGGAGAATTAGTGATGAGTGAGTGAGGGCTTTGCCTTTTATTAGTATAGATAACAAAATTGAGAAAACACATGTACATAAGTATTCACAGCCTTTGCCATGATGCTCAAAATTGAGCTCAGGTGCATCCTGTTTCCCCTGATCATCCTTGAGATGTTTCTGCAGGCTATTTGGAGTCCACCTGTGGTAAATTCAGTTGATTGGACATGATTTGGAAAGGCACACACCTAATAAATTTGCAAAAACCTCAAGTAAACTTTTTTCACGTTGTCATTATGGGGTGTTGTGTGTAGAATTCTGAGGAAAAAAATGAATTTATTCCATTTTGGAATAAGGCTGTAACATAACAAAATGTGGAAAAAGTGATGCGCTGTGAATACTTTCCGGATGCACTGTATTTCTGTCTAATTCACTTGTCTGAAATCACCATGAAAGTTTTGTATTTTTTCCTTTATTTCTTTTCTGAAATGCCTGATATGAGGGCATTTATTACTATAATAAGTTTGGGGGAAAAAAAACTTGCCTAACAAAAGAGTAAAATAGTTCTGTAGCATCTGGTTAGGGACACTTTATCATGTTCTCCACTTTGAGAAGTGCATTATGGGTCCGGTTTGGACTGTTTTGATATTTTTGTGATATGAAATTACCATTTCCTCACCTGTCAATTTCTATAAGCACACACTTCACTAAAACACAGCAGGAACTCGAGTTTTATATTGCTGATGTCAGTGTTCTCCATGAAGTGATGATTCTTGTCATGTTATTATAGCAGGATTTCTTGATTTAAAGCAAAATACAGACAGTGTACTTCTGCTTTCAAAAGGAACTTGATCTTAAACTGTCACAGAATAATATTACAAAGATGAATTCCCTGCCCTTGAAAGTGTTAGTTTCATAAGCTGCAAAGATCACTATGCGTTGCGTAAAGGGCATTTTTAGATAAATTTGTTGTCACTAAACAAAAGGAAAATATGCACAATAATTATTTATTTTCAAGCTATATTTACAGCATCTGTCATGTCAAGATAGCTACAATAAATTGTAACTGTAGTACACTGTACACAAATCTAACATTAGTCTGATTTTTCTGCATCCAGTTTTAATGCTACTATTTTTTATTACATTGTATTTATTGCAGAGATAATTTAATTAAAGTTAGATATATATTACTTACCAAATCCACTAGTTACTAGATAGTCTTTTTTCCCCTCCCTCTTGGCTGTTCCTGACAAATTTCCATAAACCCTGTTGTTCCGACTTTTAATGCAATTTTTGCTGCCTACAAATCCCTGAATTATTTTGTTTAATTTTTCGAAGATTGTGATTTCAGAGCGAAATGATTAGAACTGCAGGTAGAGGTCAAATTCCATAGTCGCAGGAGGGTGTCAGTGTATCCTGCTCACATGGATTTCTGCTGTGGAGCCAGTATCCTCTGTGCATAAAATAACCAAGGAAAATACTGAATGAACACTCCAGATCTGTTAGATGCATCACATCAGAATGATTGCCAGTTATCATGGCTCCATTCAGGAGGGGATCTGAAGTCCTGCGGGATTTAAAGGAGGCATCTCTTTGATGAGATTCTGCATGAATGCCAAAATCAGTTTAAGCATAACTAACAAAGATGGTATCCAGAGCTATTTTATTCCTAATTTTTGACCTAGAAATTGAGTTATTTTAGTAAGTGAGAGTTAAAAATCTAGATTATATTTTCAAATTATTGAGTTCCACATACACCACTAGATTAACATTGTACTGTAACATTCATTGAATATGATATATGGTGGCTTCATCACACTTGTAACTAATGTCCTTTTTAACATGCAGTAAAATTGGATTTTTTCACTCTTTACTATAATGCCTTATTTTAGAGGCTGTGCTAAATTTGTGTCAGTATTGCCATTCTCTGCATCTTAGAAAAGTTAATCTTAATTTATTTCTATGAAAAGATAATTATAATTATACCGAGTGCATTATAGACAACTGTCCTAAGAAACATGCGTACTTTGTATAGGCAGTAAGTAACACAAAATTACTGCACAATATTTGTGCAGAATTATAAAGTGAAGTCCAGTTCTTAGGCCTCATAGGCATCTTTTAATTTCAAATTCTAATTGCTTATGTATACAGATGTCATTGTGCCAGGTCCTATGGAAGGCACTGTATGACATATAACTTTTTGTTTATTATGTGGATTTTTTCTTTCTGGAAACAGTTTGAAATTATTTTGTTGTCCATGTAAAATTTAATTTACTGCCCCTATGCCCAAAGTTGTAGGAAATTATTCTGGCTCACTCCACAGGCTATATTATTTTTATGCTTTTTTACCCTCTATTAATTTTACATACTATAATTAAATCCATAACTTTTTTAATCAAGCTAGTGAATGCTTTGTTTTATTTGGAAGTTATGCACATGGAGGTTCTCAGGATATGGCCGTCATTTGCAGATGTGGAAAGTTGGACTGCAATGTTAAGATTATAAGGTTTGTTTTTTTTTGTTTTTAAATGGCGTGTCTAGGGATGCTCACTTTTAATCTAAAGTTTTTCTTTGTTCAAAATACAACTTTCTTTTTAGAATCCATCTTTAAACAGCTGAGAACTGTGCTCAAAAAATGTTGCCTTCTAGTAAAAGTGTTTCTAACCTTGTGTGTGTGGTTTTATCCTTTTCTAAAACTGTTTTTCCAGGTCAGATTCACAGAACATCCTTGTCCTAACAACCAAAGGCTCAGTAGTTGGGTGCAGTGCCCAGGATGCTTTTTCTTGTATGCTGATCCTTTGTTAATTATTTGTGTTATGTTTGCATGTTTTACTGAGAATAAGAAAAGATCCTATTTATCTATCCATCTGTCATCTGCCTATTTAATCTTTGACACAGAGCAATGGAGCAATTACATTAAACAAAATCAAGATTATCCGTGTACATGTCCAAAATTAGGATGTGCAGACTTCTCCATTTTATAATTTCTCCTTCATTAGGAGGAATAAAGATGCAAGAGGTGTTAACCAGCTGGCTAATGATGCAGAGTGGCAACCTCATAGTTGTCAGACATTCTGCATGTATATGTCCTTTATAGACATAAACTTTGTAAAACACAGGCATTCTGTGTAACAAATCCTTCTCAAAAATCAGTACCTCTACACCTGTGCCAGGATTTAAAGGTTTCATTTTTTTTTTACTCCAAATTGTGCCAGTATGATTGGTGCCAATCTGTATTCCCTTGAATGTAAAGACTGCCCAAGAAAGCTATTTGTCAGTAACAGTCCTGGTTCTTTTTAACATTTTGTGTTTGTTTATTTTTGTTTGTTACTGGTAATTCTCAATTTACAGTTGACGTCTTTGAGCAAGTGTGGCATAGGCAGGTGCCTAAATGTGCCTACTATGGACATGATCACTCCACTGCTGTCAGGGTAAGTTTTGGGCATTACTGTGAATAATGTTTAGCTAAAGAATTGATAGTAATTTGGAGATTCATGACAGGAATATGACCATATTTCTGCTTAAAATAGTTTAACTCATCATGTTAATATCTTTATATATATTTCTCTCATCTGTGTTTGATCTTATTGCAAACAAATGACTTATAGCAAATTCAGTCAAGTAACTTAGGTTGCATCTCACATTAATACATTGCTCAGTGTTTTGCCTTTATTCAAAGCTTGTTTTGTTTCTGTAACAGTCTAGAAGAAAGATTTTACTTCCCTTTTTTTGCATCTGCTGTCACATCTGTGATACTTTTTATTTGCTTTGTTTTTACCCATTTATGCTTTCCGGATAAAAATCTGGCAGCAGCTCAGATCTAAGTGTGCTTTTATTTCCCTTATTGAACAACGGACTGAAGCTCCTCTGAAATGCTGCTGGTCTGGGACTAGGCCCCAATATTTGTTTACAGCCTTAGAAACCACCTTGTTAAATTTCATGAGCAGCTGATACTTAATATTCTGTTTCTAAGTGCGTCCTCCTGGGCTCATTTAAGTATCCCTTTCACAACCTTCCCAACAGAGGACAAGGAAGCACTGACGTTCATCACTATGGGTTCTTACTATAACTCCAGCTGCAATGTTTGTATTGTGCCCTTAGCTATAACACAGATGTTTCTTGATTCACATCTTTGAAAACAAATGCAACACTGGGGCCATTCAGAAACCTACAGTATCAAAATAAAAGCCGGACCAACAAGGCGCAAGAATCTGTTGATTTAAGTGTTACAACAACCTCCAAAACACAGTGCTATGGTACTTGAATATCATTTTTCATCTCTTACTACTACTACCTGTGTTGTTACAAATGCTGTATGTTTCAGCTAATGAGTTGTGTATATATAAAAATGAATTAATGAGTGGAATTATAACCTATTTCATTTTAAGGCAGCTTGCAGGCACTCCCAAGGGCATTAGAGAGAAGTGAGTTTTGCTGAAGACCAATAACTACAGGTCAAATGTGCTTGCTTATGACTATGTTTGGGAGCTAGCAAATAATGCTGTTACAAAACTAGTGTAGTAAACAAAAATAAAGAACTTTAGATAACACCACCTATAGGTTGTCATTATGTCACCTTGTTTAAGAATGTCAAGATCTGGTGGCAGGTTTCCATAGATTAATATACTATGATATATGAGTAGCAGCTGTATATGGCATGCACCCAGCACCATAATGTATATGCAATGCTTTCTACTGGTCTGTTTTACATTTGTGGCATACGTTAGAGTCCCAGAGTTAAAGAACATTTCCTTCTGTATTGTGCCTTAGTAAGTGATTGGCATTTTTTATAGGTATATTAGTAGTAATATCATGTACACAGAGTACTTTAATTTTCAACCAATATACAACACTTTGTCATATACGGTGTAATGATAAATAAGAATATACATAACTGCTGTGTACAAATTATTTAATAGAAAGCATGAATTAACTTTCTCATGTTTCTATGGTCTTTCCTAATCAGCAAGTGCAGAAGTGTGATTTGCTTTTCCTGCTACATAGTTATTTTTACAGAATATCATTTCTTTTGCTCAATAAAAATCAATCATTTGGTCAATATAGTGACAGTGCAACTGGATTAGAAACCACTCAATCAATTATTTAAAAAAATCCATTGCACGGTGTTGAATTATTTTATGCTTTTGAAATTATTTTCTTTTTAAGGTGAACATTCAATGGCATTTTTGCATTTATCTGTGTTTTTTTTTTGTTCTTTATTTTAATTACTGTTTTATACTCCCAGTTCAAGTTCACATGACAGCAGAAAAATGTATGAAAATTCAGTAACATTTGTTCCATTAAAAGTAGCTACAGTAATTTAAGAAAAGGGAAGTATATCAATATCAGGAATAAATCAAGAACAACACATTATGCTGCATCTTGATTTACAACCACCAATGAGAAAGACCTTGCTAAGTTTTAAATAGTCTCCTTCCACTTCATGAAAAAGAAGTCAGCCTCATGTATAAAACCATTCCATAATAAAATTCTGCTTATGGCAGAAAGGCAGAAATGGCATACGCCCAACAACAAAAAAAAATCAAATTTATAAAACAGTTTGTACACCAGTTCCTGCACCGCGCTGTTTGTTTGTAAGTCTCAGATCAACTTAAGCAAGCTTTTAGCTACTCCCTGTCATCTTCTGTCAGTAATCACGCATGGTTTAAAAAAAAAACACAACCTTTTTGAATATTCATAACCTAATCACCATATAAACTTGGCTGTGTACCCTATTGATGTCTTTACTTTCAAGCCATGGGAGAACACAGAAGACAAATCTTAAGTGAATGTGAACTTAAGGTATTACTGACAGTTAGTGGAGTTTAAGGAATGGCCAGGGGGGCTTGCCCCCCTACACACCCGATACTTTGGTACTAAAATAAATCTCACATAAAGGTTATGTTTTCCTCAGTTTTTAAGCCTCAGTTAATGTAAATATGTTCATCAATGAATTGGACACACAGTGAAGTGGTGTTAGCACCGCTGCTTGCTGGTAAGGATTAGTAGTATTTTTAAGTTGATTCTGAATAATGGGTATCCAATGTAAAGATGCTAAAACCTGTGAGATTTTCTGCTGCTGCATTCTGCACTAATTGTAAATGATTGATGTCTTTCTTAGGTTAGGTGAGCAAATATTTATTTTAGAGAAGTCTGCACTCATAGGAATGGCCCTACAGACATTTTATGCCAAAAATGCCACTGTAAACATGGCACAGTTTATATAAACTAATCTGTGATTTGCAAATCATGGTGGTGTAGTGATTACGTCAGCTGCCTTAAATCTGCTGCATACAGGTGCATAGTGAGTAGCAGTTGGGTACAGTATGAGTCTCACACCAGTTCTTCTCTTGTTTACAGTTTCTTCTGACTTTCCAAAGACATGCACGTTTGGGTAATTTGTCTCATAAAAACTAGCCAGTTATGAGTGTATAGGTGTGGTATGCAGTGAACTTGAGCTTCGTCTTTAGTTATTTCTTTCTTGGTGCCCAATGCTGTTGTATATGATTCCCTAAAATTAAATTAAGCTGGCTCAGTAAATGATGGTGCATTATGCTTTGCTTAATTTTTTGTTATAGGATTGTTCAGGAAGCCCATAGGCATTGAATGATCCAAGTCTCCCATAGAGGAGGCATTAAATGAAGAAATCTTAGGTTAGCAGATGATAGTACCCTGAGGACAAATTCTTATGGTTACTAAATAAGACAACACACTATTTTTGTTATGTATGAATTTTAGGTGACAGTAAAAAAAGCAACTGCAATTTAGTGCAATGAGGATGGATACAGAGGCATCTTTGATTCTTAGTAGAACAAATACAGAGAAATGGTTAAAGGGCAATGGCAGTGCCTTTAAAAGGGCTTTTGCGTAGACTCTGAACACTTACATCAGGTAGGGCTGACTGGCAAGCAGTTGTTTCATTACTTTATCTTTTGTTTCTTGTGCATTTTCTTTCTTCAAGTGTTTGAGTTTGGTAAAGGAAGAAAACCATTCGTCAAGAACTTTGAGTTTGACTTTGTGAGTTACATTTATTTTTTTAGCACAGAAAAGTTGGGATAGGCACAATTTGTAACTGTCTGATGTAAACTTTGATGTAAACTTTCCATAGACTGTAATAAGATGTATTGATTGCAGAGAATATCATGATCCACTCATTTAATGCTGCATATATTTCAATAGTGACTCAGATCAGGCTTATAACTCTCAGAACTATTAAAAGAGCAAACGTAATATCTCATGTGTTAATTCACCCTTCTTTAAAACTCCCAAAAGCATCTAAGTGAAATTGTGTTCAGTATAATTGTAGAGGGGGACTTTTGCAGCATTTCTGGTGAGAGCAAAGTCTACAGATTTGTACAGCTTTAGATGCAATGTTCTGAATCTTTTGCTGTCAGGCTTTTTGGCAGATGCAGGCATCTATGTGAGAGGCTCAGTATTTCCGTTGTAATTTGAAGTTTGAATAATACTCAGTGTAGGCTTGCTTTAGGCCAGGCGTTAAAATTGCACCAAGCCATCTGGTGTGATGGTGATTAATTGTTCCTGGAAAAAGACATTTCCTCTGTTTCCTTTTGTGATTCATGGTGGATGCTGCCAGTAGTGTATTACTTGTGACTGTAAGTACAATGTGTGCAGACTTTGAAAAAAAGTTACATTTTTAATATATTCTTTAAGGTTGAACATTCATCAGACTATGAAATGTTGGATTTTTTTTTCATTTAATATCCTGACACATTCACTCAAAAAGTGATACTCTGGTAAACTGATTTTTGATTTTATGGCTGTCAGGTAACAGTTTGACATGGTGCTTTTAATACTGTGTAACAACCCATTATTTAGTCTTGGATGGCCATTTTGTGGTAGTTGCTTGTCTTATCCTTTGTTGGGTAAGACTTGTGTAATTCTGTACTTTTTCTTTTGAATGGTTTATTTGAGATTAAAAAGGAAAGTCTGTCTTGTGCCTACTTTTTCGTGCGATTAGCTGTGAAACACTGCTCAGTCTAAAAAAGTTTTATGAAAATGTAAGAAAGAGCTATAATGACTGCATCATATACAACATGAGATCATTTACAGCAGGATGAATTTTTTTTATCAATTGAGTATAGTAAATGTAATCATTTTCATTGTCAATAAGAATTTAGGAGAAGTATTTGTCAAAAACAAACATGTTTTAGAAAGATTTCAAGCCAGTTGTAATTCAAAGAAATAAATTGTAAAATATTATATATAGCACATTGATATAAAATTTCATGACATGCCTTTTAGTGCATTAATTAATAAGTTCTTGTAGTTTACCTTGGCATGGTTTATTTTAGGTAGTGCTGCAGGTGCAAAGGTGACATTTCATTAGTCATTTGCTAAAATAGCCACATACTTATTAAAAAAACAGTTCTCTGTTGGTGACAGATTTTCAGTGTTGAACAGTATACATACTAAACATGAAACTTTCTGCTTATGTGGTCAATGTAAAGCATATGCAGTACTGCAAAAAGATGTTTTTTATCCCCCCCCATAAAAAATATTTGCAGTCCTGGGTCACTATTAAGCCACCAGTGATTTTAATGGCACATCACTCTAGGACAGAAATAGTAATAATATCCATATGTTTTATCAGCTGAGGCCCAGCTCTCTACAAACACCCACAGAGTAAAATCGAGACCATCTGTATGAAATATGCCAGAAGTCACAGAACGGCCAGCAGAAATTTGTGACGTATTATTGTCCATGTGTAACGCCTACATTAAAAAAACAGAAACATCCACAATGCACATTCCAAAATACATACCATAGGTAGAATATAAGTACTGTATTTACTAAGAGGATAGGACCACCCCCTAACATCCTCTGTGCTCCTGCACAGGAGTTTGTAGGTCCTCATCTACTCTCTGTGTGGTACTTCTTCTATTCTGTATGTACCATGCACTCCCTCATAGGCAGATGTATACATACACAATATCTGTTAATGTACAGATTAATAGGTACTAAGTCATGCTTGTTAGGGCACCTGGCAGAAGGAAAAAAAATTCAGGTGAGTTCTTGAGGAAAATAAACTCATGGCCTTGATGGGAATGAAATTCAAGCCCAACTTAAGGGTTAGATCGATCTGTCTATCTGTCTGTTTATCTATAATTTGCTGTATGTCACCAATGCAAGCTAGTGTGTTCTCTCAGTTAAAAGGAAAAGCAATAATAAAAAACGTGGCTTAATGCCTAGTGACAGCAGGCATATTACAATACTGTTCACTATTCTGCTGTCCCAGTGTAACAGTACTCTTTTTCCTCTTTGATTTTCATCCCAATGTTGTAGGTGCTGGAGATATTTAACACAAATTAAAGTAAGTGGTTAGCTTTCTGTGGTCCCCAGGAGCCACTGCAGCTCCCCAAACTCCTGGCACAAAGGCTCAGACATGAGTTTGCTATAAACACAAAAAGCTTTATTGTGGAAACTCTTACGTGGAAGTGTTTTGCACAGCAGAGCCACCAATCTAATTCTTTCACACAGTTGTCCTGTTGTCACTCCTCCAGCAAACTTTGTCTTCCTCCTCCCGACTCTGGCTCCCAGTGTTGAGGCAGGCAGCTCTTTTTATGCAAGACTCAGGAATACTTCCAGTGTCCCGGAACCCAACAGGAATGAGCCAAAGAACTACAGTTTTCTATGAGCCCTGTGGGAATCCATGGTTGTACCATAACCCAGGGGAGCTGCCATGTAGCATGTTCTGGAAGACAATACCCTGAAAAAATTCTTCTCCTGTCCTTCCATCCACTGACTTCCCGACTGGGTAAGGATCCTGATACAGCTGTGGCTGGGATGCTAGCACCTGCGTGGCATACCTCACACTGTCTTAGAACACCTGATACTCAATCTTTGCCAATCTCACACAACTGGAAATCCTGACAAAGTGACAAGTAATGGCAAATGATGTCTACCAAACATTGGCCCTCACTTAGGTGATGTCTATATTGAAAGAACAGCATTCTGATGGTATGCTGTCTTTGGCCTCAAATGTAAGGCTAGTCGATCATTGCCAAATATACCCAGAGGCTACTAGAATCCATATCAAATTCTTTTTTCTCATTTAATATTAGACACAAAACATAAAAATACAGAAGGGGCAAGACTCAAGATATTACTGTATTCAATTTATTCCATATATTCTTTTTTATATATTTACTGACAATGTATGCAGAATATACAGTATATAGCATAATTGCTTTTCTTCTGCCAAATAGCTGGTTTTCTTTAATTTTTCCCATTATGCAGTTTACAAGTATCTGCTTATGAAGTACTCTCCAAAGAGACCTGTATATTTAAAATACACTTTTGGTAATTTAAAATTACATTTGCAACACACTACAGATATGTAATGTAACAATGGTCTTAAATTTAAATCTGGAATTTTTCAGTTTGATGTTCAATAAAATGTGAGTAAATAGGGGCTGGTTTAGTTTGAATTGCCAATCTGTTTCTAATACCAAAAATACTTTATAGCCTTTATCTCATAACTTAACATTTTATTCTTATAGACTTTTGTTTGCTTTTTTTTTCTTTTGAGATGAGCCATGGTATTTACTCCGCCTAATGCTGCTGATAGCAATTGCCCTCATCTTTAGGGCATGTTTTATGGTAAGTGCACACTGTAATCATGTACTAAGAATCCAGTGTGATTTATTATCTCAAGACCAGGTGTACAAACACATTTCTGGTTTACTTTTGTTTAGTAAACTGGCTATTAGGATTTTTTTGTTACAGATGGGCCGTATATTTATGAATACAGGAATGCTTTATAATGAACAGACACTCTTCATTTAAGCCTCATTCCTGCCTTACTCGCAGTCCTGCTGAAATAGCAACGTTTGCATTAGTGGGGTCAGGTTATGTAAATGCACAGACTTTTAGTTTCTTGCGTCTTTAACACAGTTTCTAAAGACTTCATGGGTAAAATGTTTGAGTTAAAAGAACACAGTAAGTCACTTACTGTAAGTATGTTTTTTAGATCTTTAAATGCTGTTTTTATCTGCCATAACTTTGTGCAGATTAACTAAAACTGAGTGAGTGAGCAAGCAAATAACACATTTGTAAATTGCTTTCTTAAATAAAGTTACACAACACTTTTTCTGAGGAAGAGATGATGTAAGTCCTTTGACAAACTTAAAATATTGAAAGTATGTCCTTTGAAAACTGCCTGCCATCTTAAACAGTATGGGTCAGGCTATGATTACATAAAGACCCTAAATCTTAAAATATGCCTTGTAAGCATTTCCACACTGATGTACATCAAAACCTTTACTCGGGAGTTTTTATTCTGATGGTCAAGGACAAAATTAAATGTATGAGTTCACTACAGACACAACACATTTTTTCACAGCTTAGGCAGTATATTTATTTACCTTGTACACCAAGCAAATGACACAAACACCAATCTTTTGTAAATTCTTTGTCTCTCATTTGTTCCTCTACATGCTACCACAATACACAAAAGATATTTCTCCAGACTGAATAACTAAAATATATTTTCTCCACTATAGTATATTTTGATAGGACTATATCTTTTATTTTAAACTTAAACAGCTGTGTACATTTTATCTCCACATACCCTGATGCATTTTCAGAGCTATAAAGGAGCAGAAGAAAAGTTTAATAGCCTGATGAAATACATACAATAATTATGCATTTATATATCCAAAATTATTCCTGAATAGTATTCTGAAATGTTAATTACAGTACAGTATTCACCCCTTGGAAGTTTTCACATTTTATTGTTATTCAGTATTGACTCACAGTGTATTTTATTTTAGAATCTGTTAAGATCGCTCAATGGAAAAAAATATGCCAAAGTGACAACAGATCTATGCAAAGTGTTCTAAATTAATTACAGATATGTGATGAGTTATTTTGTGTTTTATAAGTATTCACACCCTTTAATATAATACATCTAAATTACTGGTGCAGCCACTTGGTTTTTAAAAGTCACATACTGTAGTTAGTTCAGTGGACACCTCCTGACTGTAGTCAAGGGGCTTGAAAGAGTTATAAGCTGCAGCGATTGAGAGTTGACAGTTTTTTTTTTGTTCTTTTTTTTAAATGACTGACATGATGTGACATATGACATTTCTGCTAGATTTTGTTAGAAGGGACATATGAGACTCTGAAATCAGCTGGGAAAAAGGTTCTATGGTCGTATGTAACCAAAGCTCAGGATTTGGCCCATAAGACTAAATGCCATATTTGGCGTAAGCAAAACATGCACGTTATCAAAATCATACCATCCCCACTGTGAAGCATGGTGGTGGCAGCATTATGCTGTAGAGATGCTACTCTGCCACAGGACCTGGAAAGTTTGCAAGGGTAGTAGGTAAAATGAATGCAGCAAAATACTGGGAAATCCTGGAGGAAAAACTGATGACGTCTGCAACAAACGTATGCATTGGGAAATGATTTGTTTTTCACCAGGGCAATGAACCCAAAAATAAAGCCAAAGCTTCACAGGAATGGCCTCAAAAAAGCAACGTTAATGTCCTGGAATGGCTGTGTCCAGATCTCAGTCTAACTAAGAATCTGTCTGGACTTGAACAAGGCTGTTTACTCACAATCCCCATGCATCCTGACAGAGGTTGAGCAGCTTTACAAAGAAGAATTTGGGGGTGTGGGGGGTGATTTGGGGTAAAGCAGTGGTCAAATGTGCAAAGGCTACAGAGACCGGTGTACACAATCACAAAGCTATTATGGCTGCTAAAGGTGCATCTACTGACTACTGACTTAAAGGGGGTGAATATGTCAAGTGATCGGTTATTTAGTGTTTTATATTTGTAATGAATTTAGACTACTTTGCTAAAATCTGATTTCACACTAACATTAACAAGTCTTTTTATATTGGTTGTTGTCAAGAAAGCCAAATTAAATCCACTGTGATTCAATGCTATATTATAATAAAATGTGAAAACCTCCAAGGTGGTGAATACTTTTTGTGGGTATTGTACATAGATATTTTTACATTTTTCACTACCTCAGAATGTTGTCTTCATCAAAAAATCTGCAATTCTATGTGTCAGAATTAGTTATAAAGTCTTAGAAACAGCAAAATGAAAAAGATTGCAATCAATTAAAAATCCTAATTTGAGGAATAACAGAGTTTGTATTTTATTATTATTGTAATAGTCCACTTCATATGAAATTCTGCATGCTGCCTTTGACCTAGCAGCAATTCACTTTTGGCACTATTGAAAATGCTAGCATCTTGGCTTTCCTGTGCCCTTGTTGGCTGATGCACCAGGAAGCAGGTGAATAGTCAGTGAAAGCACAGACATGTTTGACTGATGGGAAGAGGAAACCTCTTTAGTTTTCAGAGCCAACTTCCATTCAAAGAGCTCAAATAATTCCTACATTTGCTTGCTGGAACAGACATACTGTAGCTCACGTGATAGGTGGGATTACATTACATTCTTGTAGCTAGCAAAGGCTGCTTTTACCAGCCAGAGGGGCACAATTCAGCTCTGCTCTACTAGAAATGCATTGAATCCTGAAGTAATTCAACCTTGTCATACAGCACAGTGCACTTCATGTTTGTCAGCTGTTACCAGCTTCCTCCAATAATACTTAATTATCTTTTTTTCACTTAATCTATGGCAAAATCTCATTTTTTCCCCTGTCTTTCTTAGTTAAGCCAAAGGCTGGCTCCTCATTTGTTTATTTAGGCAACAGAATTTTATTCTTCTCAATGTATTTTGTTTGAAACAGAAAACAAAGGAAGTGAGTGCAGAGTCCAAACCAGGAACGCATTTTGCTTAAGATCATATCTGTCCAATAATTTTCATTTTCTTCTCTTTGTTTTAATTATTTGTCCGACTATTATCTGAGATGTCAAGCAGTTATTGTCATTTTTACCTGGAAAATAATAGTCAGTTTTCCAAAAATGCCAGTAATGATTTGTCACTGGTTCAAGGGTCTCTGTTTTCGTGTAAACATCACTGTTTTTTTTTTTATAAAAGAGATAAAAAACGCATATGTTAGCATTATGCTTCTTGCAGCTGGGAGTCTTTCGGTTTAACTCTTGTGTCTAGAATGTAAAATAAATAAATGACAAGAAAGAAATGATGAATTTCAAGTTGCAGAGGTCAGACAGATGTCTGGATTGCGGTCAGTTGCCTTACTGCTGTTGAGAGCGGCCAAGGCAGCCGCTCACTCTATGCGTTCAGAAGGACGTATGATTGGTCACAACTTTCTTGAGTACTGTAGTTGTGGGAGAAACAAAGAGCTGATATGGTGCATAATCTGCTAATAGACATTTCCACATTAAAGCAAAAAGTATATCAAAACAAACATTTGTTCATTTTATTATGTCAAATTTGTATCTACAGTATATACTCCATGTGCATTGAAATATTGTACAATATTGTATTTCCAGTTAAGATTTTCGGTTTCTTAATCTTGATTTGTCTTTCAAAAGCTCTCTTATCAGACAACTAAGAATAAATTGAGTTGAATTTATACACCTACTGAGAAGTGGTTGGAGGTTTAAGTTTAGGATGAGATTTTGGGACAGTCAAGCCATTATCTAAACAAACAAGTCCAATGGACTGAATGGTCTCCTCTTGTTTGTCAAATTCCTTATGTTAAGGTGGTTTGCTGGAGTAGTTTATGGTTTCTTTTGAGAGGCACCCAGTCCAGTTCCACTCCCCTGCCTCACAGGTGCAACTCAGGTAGTCAGTCCTTAAGAGTTCTTCCCCTTAACTTACATTTTGCTGGTTTCATAAAGGCTTTTTACCTTGGGTATGTGTGAAATATGCAAGCTTTAAGTATTTCATGTGTAGGGGCCCATGGCAGTATGATAGGTTAAGTGTTAACACTGTATGTTGTTTGTAAGGGCATTTCATTTTTGACTTTTGTGGTTATACTTTAGATTTCTTTCACATATTTTATATGCTGAGATCTGAGACCATAATGATATTTTTTTGTTGTTGCTGTTCAATTTATAATCACCTTAGGGTTAAGTGTTCTATCAAACAAGAGTGAGCAATTGAATGAGTCATATTCAGTCTAAAAGCAGCCTTGGTGATTCCACCATAATGCTTTGAGAGTGGCATATTTTTAGAGTTTTTGTTCCTCTGGAAGATACAATAAAATAAAGTGTGAGTTAATCTGTGCTTCAATATCATAAAGAAGACAAAATTGATATCCACTGTGGCACTATACTGTATATGTGTCCGACCCGACACAGACTGACAACGGAGGCACATTAAAATCAATAAAAATATTTTTATTTCTTCAGCTGAGGTCCACGTCTTCCCCGTGTCCCTCAGCCCTAACACAGTCCCAAAGCACACCAAGTAAACTAAAGTAAATCACCTCAACACAAAGTAAAGCACACTCTTTTTCCTCCACCTCTCCTCCCAAGCAATCTCGTCCTCCTCCTCCCAACTCTGGCTCCCGAATGGTGGCCGCTTGCTCCTTTTATTAGGCACCCAGAAGTGCTCCAGGTGCTTGATTGCCGAGTCCCGGCTGCACTTCCGGGTGCAGCGAAAATACTGCCCACAAGGGCCCAGCAGCTCCTGCTGCAGCACCCCCTGGAAGCGCCTGCGGAACCCAACAGGGCTGCACCAAACTCCAACTCCCATGAAGCCCTGCGGGAGTCTGAGGAACTGCTGCAACCTAGGGAGGCTGCCATCTGGTGTCCAGGAGGAGGTATTGGGTATTCCATGCTTGCTCCCCTATGGAACATATGCTGAAGGGCGTCCCGGCTGGGATGGGGCCCCGGCTCTCTGCCACACAACTGATAATAAAAAGATAAAGCCTTTTAATATTCCTGGCCTCAAAGATTAATGTGGGTGGACACTACAAAATCAAAAAAAATCTCCTACTAGAGGAGAAAAATCTCCTACTTGAAGGAGAAACTTGTCCAGTTGTATTAACACAAAAGTCTGAAATGAAGCAAACATTGTTTTATTTAGCACTTTTTATAGAGAGCATCACCCCAAGTTACTTTAAGAGTTTTCAGATTTAGAATAGTGATGTACGAGTATATATCCATCCATGCATGCATCTGCCTGCTCCAGCTGAGTTGGGCACATGATGGGACCCATCCTTAGGGACAGTGTGCCCCAGCACTCACTCATAGTAGACATTTCACAATTGCTGACTAACGTACACAACCAACTTACATTTGGCACACAGGAAGGTTATGCAACATTTTCAGACTCGCACAGTGATAGAAAAATGGGGATTGTTTTATGGTTTTATGACTAGTTGTGTTGCCATGCTGTATGGCATGCTGCATTTCCTGAATTGTTAAAATAATTATTTGCCTTGTTTCAGCATATTTTTGAGAAAATGGGGCTATCAAGCAAATAAAATGTAAAAGAAACTCAGTATTATTTAACTGTGGTATTTGAGACGTTTTTGTAATTACTGCAGAATATTCATATTAATCCAAATTAGATCTGCACCCCCCGATTTGGTGCTGCTGTGTCGAGCACAGAAGGCTTTGTGAGCCAAGATAGATGTGTACACCAAAAAGGCAGAACAAATGCTGTTTAGAATTAAAGTCTGAAGGGGAGCTCAAAATATAAACAAATAGGACAGGCAAAGCACAAGCAAGTGCATACAAAAGCACCATGCACAACAGGCACAAAGATGCAGCACTGACCCCAGGAGCAAACTCGACTAAAGGCTTTTCAAACTGACATGATGCACATTGCCAGAGCAATGAGCTCTTACTGAACTCTCTTGTTTTCCTTTGAACTTTGTAACTGTCATGTTACAGCTAGTAACTGGCTTGTTTATTTTTCATTCAAATTTTATTTTTGGCGCTTTTAAATTACTCATTTTGTGTATTTGATAATATATAAATGTTTTTAATTTTGTTATGTTTATTATTTGTTATCGATGTATTGTATTATCTTATGTTCCTTATTTGATGAGTCATGCCTCAAGAGGCAGGGCCACCTTAATGTATTGCTTCTGGGACTGACCCCTACTCGTATTCAGTTAGAAGAGATGGTTCCAGCAAAGATTCATTAATCATGTAGCAGTATTGTGGATTGCAATTTTTTTAAGTACATTTCTTTATGTTTCTAGTTATACTGGTCTTTGCTGTTTTCTTCTTTTTCTAAGTATTGTATAATGGGTTAGACTTGATAGCCTTGGATAACCTTTTTAGGCAAACACATTTTGCCTCATTTTTGCCTTTTGTCCAGTATGTCTCATTTTTGTGTTTTTTTGTTTATGTAAGTAAATAATTCATAAAGAATAATTGTTTTCCTTGTCTCTAAAGACAGAGGTTTTATGATTTGCCCTTTTCTTAGAACAGCATTCTTGCACATTTTGAACATTTAACACACTGCCACAGTGACAATACATAAATTTGTTCCTGATGTTAAAAACAGGGTATTTACTAATTAAATGTATTTAGCTATTGAGCAAAACTTACAATAAAATGTTTTTTCTCTAAAATTTGAGGTAGTAGCAGGCACATGGAACAGGAAAGTCTTCTAACATGTAGTTGACAGTCAATATGTTAGATTTTTTTTCACTTTAAAAACCTGTGCCCCAGTTTGAGCCTGTGCATACTGAAGCCTGTCTTGTGGAGTTTGGGATCCAGCTGCCCATGCCGAAGAAATAATGAATGTTGCACATGAAGAGAAGGATCATAGGTTGAAGCTATCCCTGTCCTGATAGTTTGTTTCTGTCTAAACATAAAATCAACCAAAATCAGGAGGCGCTTTATGTAAAACACTATACAGAGTAAGTACAACATTGTAATTAAAGGAAATTATAAATATTAATCAGATTTTCCAGAAAAATCATAACTAACAACTAACAAATGTTGGAGAAGAAAAGAAAAAAGAAAGAGGAGCAGTAGCATTTAAGTGTGGGAAATTAAGAATCAAGAGTGTCAAAGATCAAATTAATCTGATTTAGCTCACGATTGTCTACTTTCCAAGGCAAAGTCTGCATGGTCTGGTAAAGTGTAATATAGATGCTGTAATTAATTCCATTAACTCTGTGTACGTAGAGATGGTAACTGTAGGTGTCACTCAGACCATGTATGGTATTCTAAGAAAGACAGAAGTTTAGCAACAAAGTGGCTCTATTCAGAAGTCATGGTACAAGAGAGTGGCAAAGTGTTGCATGTTGATTAGCATATACAGGTAAAAATGTCACTGTACACTATACTTGTTACAATAATGGACCCTAAACCTACTATACCTTGAGCCACAGCTCATGAGCAGCAAAGCACCCAACCCTACAAAATTCCTTTTAAAAACTTCTTTATATTTAGGAAAGAACATCCAAATATGCTGGTAACAACTTAGAATGTAAACCAGTTGAGTGAATGTAGTGTACAAAAGGAATCTGATTGACTGGAAGAAGACAGCACATAGTACAGCCAGTAGTGGAGATTTATGTGAAAAAGAATCCGCTTTCGAGGGCTAGCAGATCTAAAATAAAAGTGACAATTTAACTAGTTAATATTCAGATGTATTGTAATTTGTCCTGACTGATGAAGCCTCTAAGACAGGTAGGCATATAGAGACAGATTTTCATTGAGGATGATCCACAAAAGTAGATGAACCTAGAGTCAAAACTTTACTAATAACACCAGTAGAGGGCACTGAAAACTAAGAATTATTTTGCATACATGTGTAAATATTTTGTATAAAAGTTTTGAAATGGAAATAATGTATTAAGTGGTGAAGTAATGTCACTATCCTACCTAAAGAAAAGGAACAGAAGTTATCCCGGCTGTAAAAATGTTCTTTTAACCCATCAGGCTAAATGGCGTATTTTGCCTCTTTGGAGGTTCATATCAAGTAGGCACTAATCTTTGGTTGACACAAGGCAGACTGGATTTCATTCCCAGCCTGGACACTGTCTGTGTGAAGTATGTATGTTCTTCTCATGTCTGTGGGGGCTTTCTGCATGTTACTTGCGTATCATTGTGTTGATTTAGCCCTAACGACTTTCCTCTGGCTTTCCTGTTTTGTCCCACATTTTAAAGACATTTATGCTAGGTTAACTTTTTAACTCTAAATTAGCCCTGTGAGAGAGAGTTTTTGTGTGTCCAAGAAGTAGGTAGATATGATGTTCTCTGTGAGAACCTGTTGATAGAGATGAAAGGCATACAGTATGGATTACAATATCTTCAGCCTCCAGTTAATGTAACTTTAAAGTGTGAGTTTCTGCTTTGTGCCAGCAGGTGGCACCTTTTACAAATGTTTAGTTGTACAGACTTTGCTGCATGCAGAGTTTGATGGTTGAGGTTTAATTCTTCTAATGTGGCTCGTAATTCTTTTCAATGGTTATTATTATTTTTGAGTTTTGGTCATGTATTCTCATTTTTGAATTTTTAAATATATATATTTTTAATCCAATTTATCATAGTTACTGCCCCCTTTGAAGATTAAAAAGGTTTAAATTTAATTGCACATACCTGCTTCTGTTTTCCTGTATAAATGCTTAATGAAAAATCAAATCAGTAGATTTTCACTTAAGATTTATTTGCAAGTAGTTAAGGGAAAGTATTTTAACACTTTCTTGTGTTTTGTTTCTGTTGTACTCTGTCAGTTGTGTTCATGTTATTCACCAGCAGAGGGCAGCAGATGAATATTTTATTTCACTTTCCTGTCCCGGCACAATGAATTGTTAATATTGCTCAGTTTTCATCAATTTCAAAATATGCTAAACTTCTGGAACTTGGGATTAATTCTTAGCCTGGACGCTGCACATGTGGGATGTGTAGTGCACTAAGTACATTAAAATAAATTTACATTTTAAAGTATAGTTTCCAAATTTCCATGTCATTTTTCTTCACCAGGGCTGGGTCAGCTAGAGCCTATCCCAGCAATGACTTGGGCATAAGATGCCAGTTCATCAAAGGGTAAACACACTTACACTCAAACACACACACACATACATTAGGGTCAGTTTAGCATTTCCAATCCACCTAACCTTCATGTCTTTGGACTGTGTGAGGAAACCGGAGCACCCAGAAGAAGCCCACCTGTACATGGGGAGAACATGCAAACTACACGCAGAGGGCATCTTGAATTTGAACCCTGGTCACCTTATTGCAAAGCACCAGCACTACCACTGCACCACCATGCATAACCATCACACCATCACCTGAGTTACTTCTTTTGTACTCCTCTCTCTTATGCCTTTTCTTAAAGTGAAAATTTAGGTAGACATAAGCTACTTACGTGCTCAGAACATAAACTGTTAATGTTCACCATAATGATCAGGCGCAAGCAGGAAAATAGGAGTATCACCCAGAGTTAAGATGAATGGAGGTGGAGTCCTTATCATTGCTATCCTTAAAACCTCTGAAGCCTGAAATAGAAGTGACCACACTGAAGCTGGCACAAGTCATAGCGTAGAATTTGAGTAAATATAGCCCTAGAAACTAGTTCAATTCTGGAGCAGGAAGCATTTCAGAAATCTGGGGATTAATGCGTATAGTGGAAGACCAGAGTGGCCAAAAAGTGCAACTCTCAGCGTAGTTAACAAAATTAAATAATTATTTATATTGCACTTTAAATGCTGCTTTCAGCTACATTATGTGAAGAGAACTCCAGCCTGTATTAAAATAATTTACTGTGAAAACATCTGGGCAGGTCTATTTTACTGCCACCTACAAGCCTGTTATTGAAAGAAGCAGCTTTCTGGTATCTCTATCTATCTATCTATCTATCTATCTATCTATCTATCTATCTATCTATCTATCTAAAGGAACATGCTGAGAACAGGTAATTGTCTTTGTGTGGTTTCTTCCATTTTTCCGCCAGTGTCATTCGGCATGCCGTAGACTTTTGTTTTACGTTGATTTACATTTGTATGTTAGCCCAATGTAAGTGAGTTTGGATATGAACAGAAATGTCCTTGATGAATGGTTCCTCCATTATCCATGATTTGGCTGGGTTAGACATCATCTTATGAACCTATAAAAGAGAATTTACTGTCAAGATAAGTAGTGGATGGCAATTTTAATTTCAATAAGATTTAGCTTTATTGTTCATCATTGTAATGTAACAGATAAAACCAATGAAGGTTATTTAAAAATAAAAAAGGAATGAGGATTCAGAAAATGCATTGATGTGTTAGCAGCAGTAGTACTGGACAAGTGTAAGGTGATACTATAGGCCACCATGTAAGTAGATTTGGGGCAACCTCACTTATATCACAGCTATTCATTTGGTGCTGTGTGTTAACAGAAATGGAGTGTCTAGAATAATTGTGAGTAACCAAAAGACCAGGAGCCTCATGTATAAACGGTGCGTACGCACAAAAATGTTGCGTACGAACGTTTCCACATTCAAATCGCAATGTATAAAACGTAAACTTGGCGTAAAGCCACACACATTTTCACGGTAGCTCCAACCCTGGCGTACGCGAGTTCTCAGCTTGGTTTTGCAAACTGGCGGCACCCAGCGTCAAAGCAGTGCTACTATTCCAGTGTGGTTTCCCTTTCTTTTTTAGATCCACATCCCTGACGTGGCTTTATAAATACACTGAAATTAACCTCATACTGTTTATTACTTTAATGCATCTGATTGTAATTAACCTGTAACAATATAATGGTCCACAGAATGGTCAAACTATTCTAAATACCATAGCTGCTTTAGCGTTGTTACTCTCACTGCACCTTTTTCTTTTTCTTCGTTTAGCTGCTCCCATTAGGGGTTGCCACAGCGAATCATTTTTTTCCATATTACTCTCACTGCATCACTCGGAATATTTATATCACTGTATCTGAGTGGGGGAATCACAGCTCTACAGCAGCTGACTGGAAAGAGAATTATCGGTATACAGCATCTAGCACACGCTGCCTCAGCCATGCTGTCTATTGAACTGCTCTCATACAGCAAACGCTTCAGAGCCTTTCCTCGCGGTTCAGAAACAGTTTCATTCCAAGCACTATAAACGCACTCAATCAGTCCATCAATTGCTCCTTGTAGAACGCTTTGTACTTATAAGTACAATTATCCCACTGTAAACTTGCGATACAGTTATAATATTGCACAACCTGAGCCACTTTACAAGCGCCAATGTCATTTTTAAGATGAAATGCAGCAAAATATGTTTATTATATTATACAGATAAAACTTTTAACTTCATTTAAATAATCTATATTGTTAATAATTAAACATGCGAGGACACGGTGCTGCAGCAATAGCGAGGAGCTGGCGCTCCATTCACGGATAGTTCCTGCCTTGCGCTGTATTCTTGCTGGGGCTGGCGCGAAAAGGGAAGGATGGATGGAATAATTAAACATTTACTATGAAGATATTTCAATGTTCCTTAAATGTTTTGAAGAATCTGCATTCTAAGCTCACAGATGTCTTAACGTCTATTACAGAGATGATTGTGTGGCGATTGGTTACTTGGAGAAAGAAAATGAAGGACTGGAATTGGAGGTTAGTACGTTTGAAAGAGACAGTACTGCTGCAATAAATTATTTCATCGAAGGTCGTGCACGGTGCAGCAAGCATCTTGCATGAGGCATGAACAGTCACTGCGCCACCGTGTTCCCATGTTTAATAACATGCTTTAACTCCTATCATCATGAAAATGATATCAAGTATACATCTCAGTATTTTAATTATTCAGAGAGCTGTAATATCACAAATGTAATGGATTCTGTGTCCTGTCAGAGGAAGAGAAAGCCCGTTTAAGAAGCACGTAGTGATTCGCACACACAGAGCACATAGAAGATCAAATACAAAACAAAGCATTTAACGTGCTACTTTAGTTACGATGGGATTTGAGAAACTAGTAAATTAAACGATTTTAAGATGAAGTTTATGATGTTCTACTTTAATAACAAAATAAACTATGTGATTAAAGTGGAAATCTAGAGATTAAAGTTAAAATTTTGTGCTTTTTTCCCACTGTGTGCCTATTTTTTTTTCTCTGTATCCTAATAAGCTTTCATATGATACTCAGATGGTGGGCTATGACGGCGACTTTGATATCTGACAACTTCTTTTTTATTTTGGGTACTGTGCGACTGTGAACTTGAGCTTTTGAGTTTCTCCGACACTCTATGTCACTCGATCAACTTCCTTTTGTTGTTTATACCATTGTTTAAACCAACAAATAGTACGTTTTTCCTTTCCTCCACTTGGTATTCGCTGAAATTCTTTTATTTCCCCCCGTGCTTTTGCCATAGCCTTTTCACAGAACGCTGAGCTTAAGGGCTATTTATATTGATATTCATATTCAAAGAGGCATACTTCTGGGAGGAGTTGGGGGGGACAGCAGGCATGTCCGTTACTTTTCACGCTGACCAGGATTTATGTAGCGGAAGAACGTGGAAGTTGGCGTTTGCACAGATTTATGCATCTGGATTTTTTTGTGCGTACGCACATTTCCGCTTTTGTCTGTACGCCATGTTATAGTGTGAATTCTTTTCATGAGGCCCCAGGTAATTATTTCTGAGGCAAAGTTGTAGGCAGAAACAGAAAAGGGTTCAAAACCAAGAGAGTGAAAATAATCAAAGGACAAGATACTGATCAGAACTCAAAAGCAAAATGTTTGTCAGAAACAGGAAGACAAACCTAACACACAAACCTAAAGCACACTGCACTAAAAACTGAAGCCACTGAATACAGACAGGGATAACGCAATGCATATCCGTGACTCATGTGACAACAGACATTGCATAAACAAAATGGTAATAAAAATAAATTGTAGCATTTTAGTTTAGGTACTGCAGAAATGCATCTGTTACTCATTTCTTCTTGTCTAACAAGCCCTTAACAAATACTTTTTTGGGTCTTCAGAACACTTGTAAAACATCAATAAAGCGTCTCTTCATCTCTACTAACAAAACTTCACTTTGGAGTGGTCTGAGGTGACTTAACTGAGACACATTTCTCCTGATTTTACATATTTAGTATAAGACCTGTGAATCCTTCACATTAACAAGTCAAAATGACACATAAACTACAATAACAGAATTCTTGGGTCAAACAAACCTACAGTATCCATCCATCCATTATCCAACCCGCTATATCCTAACACAGGGTCACGGGGGTCTGCTGGAGCCATTCCCAGCCAACACAGGGCATAAGGCAGGAACAAATCCTGGGCAGGGCGCCAGCCCACTGCAGGGCACACACACACACACACCAAGCACACACTAGGGACAATTTCGGATCGCCAATACACCTAACCTGCATGTCTTTGGACTGTGGGAGGAAACTGGAGCACCTGGAGAAAACCCACACAGACACGGGGAGAACATGCAAGCAACTCCACGCAGGGAGGACCTGGGAAGCGAACCCATGTCTCCTTACTGTGAGGGAACAGCGCTACCACTGCAAACCTACAGTATATACATATGTATATGTATCTATGTGCTCTGGGATCATAAATGATGTTGCAAGCAAACCGATCAGTTAATCTTCTTGCTTATTGTGGGTTTTTGTTGTTTGAGGCCTGTTACAGTAGACATATAGTATACTGTATATCTGTTTACTTGCACACTCCTGTCTATTGCATGATGGCTCTCTGCACATGCTTGTTCCTAGTAAGATGAGAAGCGATTTTTTCACTTTTGAAGATGATGTAGTTTTGAAAGATACCAGGAAATACAACACAAAGGTGTTTGTTGTTTTGCTCTTTTTTCCTTCCACAAAACAAAAAAGTAACCATTTTTCTGTAGGAACTCATCTTGGGTTTCGATTATACCAAAATGTAGGCATTGAATGTGATTAGTCTGAATGATTACAGTGTGATCTTGATGGCCCAGTATCTGATTGAGGCATCCATGAAACTGAAAATTTATGAAATTACAATGCTCTGGCTATTTCGGGTGTTGGGAATTATGGTGCATATTCAGTAATTTTGGGTTATGGGGCAAAGTTTTTTGGGTCTGCCTATGGATGGTTTCTCAATGACAAGTGCATTAGCCCAACCCGCCAGCACTGCAGCCTTGCCAAGTATTCCTAACTGCTTGTGGGGACTGCTGTATGGTGCAAGAAGAACATGCAGTATGTCAGTGGATAGACCACTGATTTTCCATTAGGCTTAAGATAAATGGTGGACTCTTCATTAAATACAGTAGTTTAATTCCTAAGGAAGGCTCTGGAATAGGTGGCTTTCTTTCTAAGACTTGGGTAGACACAATAAACACTACATTAATATATTGTCCTTGTAGAAGCATGTTTTCCAATGTAGAAATGGAATTGTTTGAGATCCTACAAAGTAGACATTCTTAAACTTGATCTCTTCTTTGTATACTGCATGTACTTTAAGCACCAGAGCTCCTAGTGTTCTTTGAAACCAGTACCCTGCAGTCAAAGTACAGTATTGTATCTGCATAAGTTCTCTCTAAAGTTTCCAACACCTTATCACTATTTCAGATTTGTGTGGTTTAATGTATTATACATTTTCCTTTATATTAAACTTGCCTTTCTTTAAAGTAATTTGTTTTACACCTTTAGAGACTGGAAACAGCTTGAGTGCGTTGAGTTTTTTCCATGAACTCAGCTGTTCCTCTGGTAAATTAGTGAACCTTCTCCCACGCAGTCTAAAGCACAAGCACTCTTACAGCTACTCTCATTTTCAGTTTTCTCTCAGTTTTAACTTTCAGTGTTGCTGTTTTTTGTTGTTGTAATTGCATTACCAATTAATTTCATTTGATACAGTGAGTGTATCTTTAACAAATACCTGGTAAATATATTGCATAATATTTTAAATTTCTCTTTACAGGTTGTACTAATTGTCTGAAATATATACACCTACTTACGTGGCCATTTCAATTTTGAAATTAATATTTCGGTGTCATTTGGGTTTCATTGAAATAATTTTTCATGTGTTATTTTGTTCTGAAGTCAATTATAATCTTAGCGTATCACTCTGAATGGGCTTGATTTAAAACCTGTTTCTTATACAAGAGTCGTTTAAATTAGTAAAAACACAGTTTAGAATTGTTATGTTGAAGTCATGGCAACCCAAACCCTCAGGATATGTTTAAATTCTTTTTTTTATGTCTTTTTCATTCATTTTTAATTAATAAAATATTATTTATGTTAATATTGTTGTTAGTTTATTCTTTATATATTTATGTAATTTTGTCAGTGTGGTTTAGTGTTGAGATTCTATGCGTGAGAGTTTGTTATACTAAGATCCTTGTATTTTGTGGCTGGTACCCCAAGAGTCAGGGACACCTGATGATCACTGTCAAGGGTGTTTCCCCATCCCTTCAAAGGCTGAGGAGACTGCAGCTCATTATATGTACTTGGCATTTATGAGTTTGCGATTTCATTAGTATTAAATTGCTGGACTATTGATCCCTCTATTTGGATTGTGTTTTGGGAATCAGTTTGATGCTGGATTGCTTCATTTGTTTCTGTCTTTTTTTCCCTTTCTGCTCTTTGAGCTTTTTTGTTTTTGTTAAACAAGCCATTTTTTTAAAATAAATCTCTTATTTCTAAAGGTTATTTGTTTGCTCTTTTCAACTCCTAGCCAAGACTTTATGGTCATCCTTTTTTTTGTTGTTGGGCATTTTTGATATATTCCAGACATTTAATATCATATTTTAGAACTTTGGTTTAGAAGCACATTTTGATCTTGGTGTAGGCCGAAACCTGGCAGTCTTGGTGGATCTCAGGCTGCCTTTGTGTTTTTTTTGTTTTTTTTATAACCTATTAAAGTATTTGTTTAGTATTTCTTTGTTAAAGTATGGTGGTCAGATGGCAATATTCTATGTTCCTTTGTGTTGGTGATGTGGATGCAAATGGTTGCATAATTTCTACTTCCATGAGGGCCACATTTTCTCAGTAGATAATTGTAAATGTTTAACAGCAACTTCTTTGGGTGTGTCTGACGAATCATAACTGGCAAAGCTCCCTCTTTCCTTCAGCATTTTTGAAATGGTGCTCATCCACTTTTCTCCAGTTTTATTTATTCTTCTTAGTGGTTGTTTTTGACTTCTGAGATGCTGGGCCAGATCCTTCATCTGCAAAGATACAAATAAGTATTCTCATTTATTATGGTTTTGAATCTTTCCTGATGTAATCTTTATGAAAATATTTTCACGTCTGCCCTTCATCAATACCTTACATCTGAAATAAGAAATATTTGTAATGCACGGGCATAGCAGCACAGATATAAAGAAGAAAAATATATGTACTGTTTACCATTATATACAAATATCTTTTGAGCTTACCTTTGCTTGTGCTCTTCCTTTTTATCCCCTTTAATTTTTAATTTATTTTTAACAAATGGGATTGCTGTGTTTTATGTGACTTGGAGCAATGAAACTGAAACTACTAAAGCTTTGGAATTGCCTGTCAAGGCAAACTGTGTCAACTTGTCTAGGTGACAAATAAGGAAATGTCCTGAAGGGATTATCTAAATTGTTTGCTTTGCCACAGGGAAATGTGTGGCTTTTTATTTGTTTTTAGATATTTTGAGCCATTAGAGAGTACATCAGCCTATACAGTCAACTTCAAAACCACTTAATACAATAAGTGCTGGGCAGAGATCACATTTCCTTAATAATAATGGGAGCAGCTTGGTCTCTGGAAGTGAGCTGGTTACTGCCCCTAGGTGCTTCAGAGTGCACTGGGGGGCAGGTATTTTCTTTACCTGGTAGATGCTTTATTTCCTGTTCTCACCGCTGTGATATTTACTATTTTGTAGAATATTTTTTACTGGATTTTATAGTGGAAGGGATAATGCATTGGACTATCCTGGTAGATACAGTAGGTAACAGGTAGAAGTTTCCTAAATAATGAATGTCAGGTGGCAGGATTCATTTAACCAGCAATCTTACGGTTCTCTCGGCATGCCTAATGGTGTAGGCAGAGCCTGATAAGATGGTTTGGAATAATTAGGCAGACGTTAGCAGGAAGTAACATCATTTGGTAGCTAATGTCGAGAGTCTGTTGGTAGATTGCTTATTATCGGTTCAGTCTTTACTAGTCCATGTAATACAGTAGTACCTGCATAGACCTGTAGAATTACACTAACAAACAAATTGTTCAAAAGGTACATGAGTGTTAACAGTAGTCAGTCAGGCTTCATAGGTACTTTTTATGTTATGCATAATGCCATGCGTAAAAATAGCAATTTTTAGAGGAGAAGAAGAAAAAAAATAAAATGTTTATTTAATTCATACAGTATATTTTCCATCCCACTTAACTCATGTCAGAGTCATGGGTTGCCAAATTCAATCCCAGTAGCAATGGACATAATGCCAGAACCATCACTTTTAATGAAAAAAAATATTAAATGTTTTAGTTAGAAATAAAAAAGCTGGGATTTCTTGTTGAATATGGTGGGAAAAGCTGTAGATTTTTCATCAGTTGTTCCATGGTCTCCTCCAATCCAGACTTTTCTCTGAAACCCTACCCATTCTATCACTGTGTCGCTTTCATGTTGCTGATTATTGTCTTGCTGCTCTTCTACATAAAGTTTACAAGATGCAAGCCACTTTAAATGGCATTTGCTTGATAAGAAAATTTAAGATTATTAAGATTGGTAATCCCAATATGACTATACCTGAGATGGCCTGAGGCCACAACAAAAATATTGAGAGAAATGCTTTATTAAAGAAAAAGTGAAATGTAATGGGCAGAAATCAAGCCCAAATTCCCTGTTTGAAAGACAAGCGTACTAACTATTACACCGCCATACTAAAACCTACATGACACTGCTTTTTTCTTGATAGATCACACTGCAGTATTTCATGCCACTTGTTCTGCACCTTGTGCCTCCCCCACCTAAAGGCAAAATAAAAATTATATGTCTGAAACATGGAGAAATAAATGAATGAATCATTCTCTAAACATATTACAATGACTGAAACTTGAAACTCTGCTAAATTTAAAGGAATAATCTACCCAAAATGGGTGCATTTTTAAATATATTATCTTATCAGTGTGTAGTGATGGATAAGCAAACTTTTTAATGTCATGTTTTTTGGAGAATGGAGATTACTAACGTTTCTGATAGAATGGGTGTCTATAGAGACCAAAACTGGACAACAGCAAACAATATCAAAACATCCATGAAAAAAAATCTTAGGTTACTCATGTCGCATAATCCACATGTCAGCTGCCTAGTCGTATTCTCACAACATGCAAAACGCATACATTTTTTCTAAAATATTGTTAAATAAATACTTTTGGGAAATCAGAGCAGTGCACACAGAAGAAATATGTTTACAAAGGAACAAGCTTTTGATTTACAGTGGGGGTCTTCATTTCAAAAGCTCAGTCCCATGAGAATGCTGTTATGTTTGTGCAGTGCTCTAAATTTTTTGTAAGCATTTATTTAACAATAAATGTTAATGGAAGTTTCATGGAAGCTTTTCATTTAATATTGCTTGATGTTGTCCAGTATGGTTCTCCTTGAGAATATGGCATTAACTCATCACTACAAATTACACAGGGTAAGTATATATGTGTGTGTGTTTATATATTGTCACACACGCACAATTAGGGGGCAGCCAACAGGCCTGACAGAGCACAAAAGAACAAAAGATGAGGAAACAGCATGAAGTACTAACGCCTTTCTCCATTCCTTACCAGAAAAACGGAGGATTAAGGAACAAATCTTTCGGAAGTCCAGCAGCATTACATAGACGACTTGTCTTATGAAATATCATGCCCCTGGTGACGCTTCCATCCTGCACTACTGATTTCACCTCCGGTCCAATTATGATGACCTCATGTCTTGCCCCAGATGATAATATCATCTCCGTCGCCTCCTCTTCTCATCATCCGCATTTCCTCAGTCATCTTACTTCCTGCCACCAACCCATAAAAGCCATTTGAAGATTGTTTTGTATGATTTTGCATCTCTTGACCACAGTATAAATCACAATTGACTGCTTGGACCCACAAACATTATACGGGGAATTCGCCCAACCCTTAATCTTTTTTTTTGTCCGTGTATTTCTCCACTGTGTGTGTATGTATATATATATACATACACACACACACACACACACATACACACACAGTGGTGGCCAAAAGTATTCAGTCCCCTTGAAAGTCATCATAATTTTTTGCATGACTAAAGATTTGTACACATTTTTCCATTCACTATTTTTAATGTGAACTCTTGTGCTGTATCACTACATTTCCAAAGCCATAATAAACCATGTTCGGTAGATATTTAACTGAAGGAAAGACATTTCAAAAGTTAGTGCTTGCATAAGTATTTAAACCTCCGTGCTTTGGAATCTCCAGGTTTACACAAATCAGAAAGTGGAAGGTTCATCACAGCACCCAGACTCTTACTAGAAAAGGCTGTCCCTCAAAACTAAACTTCAGAGCAAAACGTTGACTACTGAGAGAGGCTACTAAAAATCCGACCGTCATCTGCAATGCTCTTTGACTGAAACTGGAGTGAAGGTGCATGGGTCCACAATTTCAAGAGCTCTCCATAACACAGATGGGAGGGCAGCAACAAAGAAACCATTCCTTAAGAAGGTCCACATAAAAGAATGTTTGGCATTTACTACAAAGCATGAGAAAGACCCAGTTGAGATGTGGGAGAAGGTTTTATGGTCTGATGAGACCAAAATAGAACTTTTTGGCCAGACTTCAAAGAGCTTTATGTGGTGTAGAACTAACACTGCCCATGCCTCAAGAAACACCAAACCTATGGTGAAATATGCTGGTGGCAGCATTATGCTATGGAGATATTTTTCATGTGCTGGGACTGGGAATCTTGTCAGAGCTGAATGGAAAATGAATGGATACAAATACCACACATTATTGTAGGAACACTTGTTCCTGTCTGCTATGTACCTTCAGCTCGGGGGAAGATTCATCTTTCAACATGACAGTGACCTAAAGCATAAGGCCAAAGCGACACTGCAATGGCTCCAAAACAGAAAGGTGAACGTTATGTAAGGCCAAGTCAAAGCCCTGATCTTAACCCTAATGAGAATCTCTGGCACTATTTGAAAACTGCTGCCCAGAGGAACCATCCCACCAACATAGAGGATCTGTAAATTCTGCCAAGAAGAATTCGGAAAGAATAACTCCTGAACAATGTTCAAAACTGGTACATACTCCAAAAGAATTAAGGCTGTTATTGCGGCATAAGGGTTCTCGACAAAGCATTAATGTGTAGGACTTGAATACTTATGCAAACACTAAATTTTGAGTTTATGTTCTTCAGTTGAATATGTTTATTTTGACTTTGGGAATGCATTATTACAGTAGACAGTTCCCATTAAAAATTCTGAAGGTATAATTATGTATTGTGGTAGATGACCAGGGACCTCGCCACACTGGGACACCTGGAACAAGGAAGGACCGTGAGCGGGGCAATATATTCCCCTGGATGCAAGAGGGCAGTCTCCATGGATTCGATCAGGGCCACAGATACAGAGCTGGGAAGCTCATCCCTGTGGGAGTCCATGGCCGCCACCGGGGGAGCCTGGATGGTTCCTGAGCCATGGACTGCAGCACTTCCTCCACACCAGGAAATGCTGCCAGAACAGCAACCAAATACGCCTGCAGTGCAATAAGGTGCAAGGGCAGCACTTCCGCCACACCTGGAAGTGCTGCCGGAAGATCATCAGGGAGCACCTGGAGCACATCCGGGTGTGCCATAAAAGGGGCCGCCTCACTCCATTCAAGGAGCCGTAGTCTGGTGGAAGAGGATGGAGCTTGCGAGGAGTGGAGTAGAGGCGGCAAGAGAGTGAGAAGTCTAAAGGACTGTGAGCTGTTCTTGTGCTGTGTAGTGTTGTCTGTAAATAAACGTGAATGCTTTTGGATATCTGGCTGTCTCCGTGTCTATCTGTGTCCGGACATCTTTCACAGTATATAAATCTTTAATCATGTTGAAAATTGTGATGTCTTTCAAGGGGATTGAATACTTTTGTTCTCCACTGTATATAACATTTTTAGGTGGAGCATTCCTTTAAATTTAGCCGATCAAGAGTTTCAAATATTAGTAATTGTAATATAATGTAGAGAATGATCCATTTATTAATTTTCCCCCAAATATGCTTATTCCGTTATAGGATTAGCAGGCGGTGAGTAGATTCAGGTACAAGGCAGCAACCCACACTGAACAGGACATCAAGCCCATACTTATTAACACACTCATACAATAACCAGCCAACCTAACCCCTCAGACTCTAAGCACAGTGACTGGTCCAGAATTCAGTCTCCTGGAGGTGTGAGACAGCAGTGCTAATAACCATGCCACCTTGTAGAAGAATAACTTGCTGAAAAGACGCTTTAAAAACAACTATTTTACAATGAAAAATATGACCTGTTTTTAGAAGGCATGAAGTAATAACAGCCATTACTTGTTCTAAAATGTTTAACAAAGCTAACCTAAACCCACTGTGTTTGGATACTAATGGTCAAATATACATTTTAAAAATTGGCACAGGTAGGCTGCATAGACCATGTTTCACTGACAGCTTGGAAGGGCTACAGTTGGTCCTCATCCATATCCTTTATTTGTTTGGCAGCTGTTAAGGTGTTGGTGATTCCTTAAAAGGGTTGCTAACATTAATAGCAGGCTGTGGAGATTAGGAGAGACAGTTGTGGTGTATGATAAAGGGAGAGAAAAAAAATGTGGTTCTGGGTTGGGTGAATGAGGCACTGTAGCTGCCTCTTTGTTAGATAAGGTATTCCAAAGTTGGTCACGCTCTGAAAAACTTGATTTTAATTTGTGTCTCCCTTATTGGGCAGCAGTTTTCCCCCAGCAGTCATGATCTTTCATTTTGTTTGAATGTGAACTGTAGTAAAACAGTTCTTAATATGTTTTTGAGCGTATATTACAGTAGATGTGTTTTTGGTCACAGAATTGTGCAAGACTGTAAAATCAGTTATTTGTTTCTGTTTAGTAACCACAACCTTGATTTATTTTTTTATTTTTTTATTTTTTTTATTTTTTTATTAATTTTATTGCAATCCATACAAAGCAATCAAGTTTTTACAAAAAGAAAAATTGAGTTAAGAACAGATCGATCCCCACCCTTGAGAGAGAGAACAAGCCAACATGCTCCGGGTTCCCTTCATCCCGAATAAATCTTTCGCCTTTTACAACCTTGATTTAAACACATCTGTGGTAGCAGCCTGCCTTATTCAGTGTGATGTGTCCATTTTACCAGGATATCCAGCATGTACTGCACTGTTAAGTGCCCTGCTCGTTGCGTATTAGTTATGTTATACCTTCATTTCCTTTATGTTTAGTTGTGTCAGTTCTCTACTTTAGATTTATTTCCAATGTTTGTCAATGTGAATTCTGTAGATTTTTTCAAATATTAAGTTTAGATATAGTTTCTAAAAATGCAAGTAACTTTTTATATTTTGACATCTTCTTTAACATATTTTTCCTACATTATAACAATGCTTTGAATTGCATGATTAAATAATACGTCTGGAAAATAGTAAAGTCTGCAAGTCTCCATTATAAAATAAAACTTTACATTAGCAGTTTGAGAGAAGAGTACAGACTAAATATTTGTTATGTAACCCACTACAGTGTCCATTCAGTAAATACCAGAGTGCAGCATGGGCTACGCTACACAATCTAATAAGTCCACTAAGTACGTTGGAAAGTGTGAAAAGTGTGTCTATTTTCTAGGTGTTAAAAAAAAAAAGTACCTCTCTGAAAAAAGTCTTTAAGACTAATGGGCTTAGTGCTATTCAACATTATATAAATCATAAATAATAATTTTCCTGCAAAAAAGATTTTGTATTGCCGTAGAGATCTGAAAGAGACGTTTTTGTGTTGTGTCTCTTGAGACTAAAACAGAAAAATTGACATTTTTTTTTGCATAGTAGATTAGCTGTTTCTAAACCCTCTACTGTGTTTTATATTGCTGATGCTACCTGAACTTTTAGATTGTTTCCTTAATCCATCCAATTTCTAAACTGCTTCTCCACTTAAGGGTTGTGGATATCTGGTGCCTGTCTTGGCAATAATGGGCATAAGGAGGGAATAGGCCTCAGCTTGCCACCGGGCACACATACAATATCTACACTTGTTTGCTCACTGTTTACTCAGTGATGGTAGGCCAATGTAGAGTCTTCAGTTAATATAACACACACCTCATTGAGTTATGAGAAAAAAGTGCACACAGAAAGATCTATGCAAACATGGATAAAACATGCAAAGTCCACAGAGGCAGTGGCCAGGGCAGGATCTGGGCCTAGCACTAACCACGGCCTCACAATGCCACCCTTTTTGACTCTTGTAAAGGTAAGGTTGCCTCACTTCGTTGACTGGACTAGTGATTCTTCAACTTTTGTTTTTTTTTTATTGTTGTAGGTTCTTTGCAATTTGCATTGCTTATTATCCTTTTTGTGCAGTGGATATGAAAAGTCTGCATACCAATATTGAAATTCAGCTTTTGTTAATATCAAGTCAGATATCAAAATAAATATATATTTTTTTGCATTTAATAACCAACAATAAGTGAAAAACAAAATCATTTTTGATGAAAATCATTCAAAATAATCTTTGAATGTCTTGGTTGCATAACTGTCCACACCCTTTATCATGAGGATCATTAATGGATTTAGATTAATCCAGCTCATTCCCAATCATAATTTAAGCTATTTTGTTTTGAATTTTTGAATCAGGATTTGGGTGTAGCTCAGCTCCTAGCCACTCCATTTGCCTCAGATTTTTGTCTTCTCTTAAAGAACTTTTGCCTTCATTTTAAGTTCTCATTTTATCACACATCTTTGTATTTTTGCTTGTTCTCCTCTTTTGTGTAAACTTTCCTAGTAGAAACAGACACCCTGAGCGTTTTGAAGTTTTGGATTGTTTCCTTAATCCATCCATCCGCCCTCTTGTGTTGTCATTTCACTTTTCTTCCTTGATATACCAAATTTAGTGTTCATTGTTTACTCAAAGAGTTTATTTTGGCAGCTATTTTGCTTGTTTGTGTTTTATGTGGTCCACACGGGGTATCCCAGAGCTTCTTCAAAGTGGAATGTTCCACCTATCATCATCAGCTTGTCTGCTTTTGATGGACTTCGTTATTCCATAATTGATGTGTTTTATTACCTCATGCCTTTCACTCTGGCAGCTCATCACAACCTGCACACTATCCAAGATTCATGGTGCACTTTACCAGGCTCTGTATCACACTGTTGTCTGTGGTTTAGCTTTTCTTGCAGCACTGCTGATTCAATAGCTTTTGCTGTGCCTGCTCTCACCTCTGTAGGTATTTTTGGTCTGCATGCACCTGACATCAGGCATATATGTCTGGTGTATGGTCTACAAGGAGATGCCTACAAAGTCTTATTTTGAAAAGGTATAAATCTGTAAAAGCCTACATAGATAAATAGATAGAACTTTATTTGTCCCCTGGGGGAAATTTAACATAAAAAATAATAAGTGATTGCAAAAATCATTTAGAAATGGAAATAATATGACACCTGCAGTGGGCTGGCACCCTGCCCGGGGTTTGTTTCCTGCCTAGCTCCCTGTGTTGTCTGGGATTGGCTCCAGCAGACCCCCATGACCCTGTAGTTAGGATATAGCGGGTTGGATAATGGATGGATAAATAATATGACACCAAGAAATAAAAAGATAAGGCTGTCTTTGTAAATGTTTATGTAGTTGGCCTTTATTCCTCCCAGTGTTTCTCCATGAGTTTTTCTATGCTGAAACTTATTCATACTTTATGTCACAAATTGTTACATCGTTCTCCATCTTCATTTAATTTACTATTAATAACGCCAAGAAAACCAAAGAGAATCATTCTTCATATACATCTTTTTTTAAAGTTGTGCCATTGACTTGGTCTCTGACTGAAGGGTCTCATGCACCCGGTATTAATTTTTGTCTTGTCCTTCTGGGCCATTCTTACTAACCAGCTGCAGAATTTTGGCTGTAAAGAAGTAGACACATAAATATTTATGACATAGCCAGTCTTTATCAATTTTTAATGTTTTCTTAGCCTTAAATACCTCTTCCACCACATAGTCACTTGTTTTAATCATCAATACAACACAGTATGCAGTATTCTAGGAAAAACATTTTTTGCAAAGATTTTGGTTAATCACAGTTTCTTACAAGTGTTAGTCTCATTATAACCAGCAATAAAACTCATCCCTCTTCATTTTCTTTTTCTTGCCTCCAGTAATTGCTTCATTCAAGGGCATAGCTCAGCTGACACAAATCTTTTTATTATCCTCCTCCATTTTGAAGATGTTCAGGTTTGATTTGATTGGTGACTTTAAATTAGCTTAGTGTTACTGAGTATGAATTTGCCATGTAATGTACATTCTGGAATGGTTCCTGCCTTGCACCTGATGATGTCAGGAAAGGCTCAGGTCCCTCAAGTCCTATATCTTAGATGGTTCTTAACACAAAGGAGTAAATCAAAAAGAATGCATCAGAATCAAACAGTATGAGTTAGCTCCCAGAAATATTTACAAAATTGAGCAGAAAACATTTGGAAAGGTGTAGTCTACATGCATTTGTTTATACTTGATAAATAAATCCGTTAAAAATTAATATTTCAGATGACTGCAGTATTGCAAATATATTTCCATCCTTGGCATTTATTTTCTTTCTTGTTGCAGGTCACATTTGCAGGGAACTAGACCATACTCTGATGGTAATGGATAAAATTAAGGTTTATCAACTTAAGAGGTAGCGCAAACAAATTCATTTTTAAGTGAATCCCTTTTCCAGTTCAGACTCATGACAGGAAGCAGAAGCCTGTAGAATCAAGCAGCCCAAGACAGAAACTATTACTGAATGTGGTGCAAGTCCATAGCGCTGGTATAGTGAGTTTAGTGTTTGGGTATAAACAATCAGAGTAGTCCTCTGAGGATGATTTTCAGGTTCTGCTGTACATACACAGTGGCTGAGCTAGTAAATGAACCCCAGTCCTTGTTTGTGTCTCATTATTGGTCTACTTGTCAAGAAAAACTAGGCTTGCACCTGAAAACATTATTCATTTTCTCAAAATAAACTGAAGGTTTCAGACAGGCTAAAAGCTTGGAGGAATGGAACAGAATGGTTGAGTTGCTCAGGCGGCAAACATCGGGGTTGAAATGATCCTAAAATGATTGAAAAGTTCACTACTCATACTGAAAATGTTTTGTATGTGTGGTAGTAAGTACACATTCATCAAAACAACTGCAGCAATGTTTGAAAATTCTTAATAGTTATCCATTTATTTGTAGAACAAATCCATTTTATTTACTGGCACATATTCTTCAAAAAAAAAAAAAGATTGTTTTTTTAATTATGTATTATTTATGTACTTATTTAGTATTATAGCAATTCACACTTTTCAGCAGCAGATAATGGTTCAGATTAATACATTTCCTCACCTTTTAATCACTCACTAACAGTAATTCCTTTGTTTGCTTAACAAAAGGGATTTGGAAGCAATTTCTAGCTCAAAATCAACACACCAGATTAACAAATCCAACTAAACCCTGCTGAGTTACAAGAATGAAAAGCAGATAAGAAACTTGGTGGAGAGAACTGGAATTAAAGAAGTGACAGATTGATGCTAAAATCAATTCCTGGCCACACTTACAGTGACAACTGAATTCCTGTTTTCCCATTAACATGGATTTTAAATAAATCATTGTGTTTTTTTTAATAATGGGGCTGCACAAGGGAGCAGTGGATGTTGTCTGTGTGGAGTCTGCCTGTTTTCCCCATTTCTTCATAGGTTTTCCTTCCATATCCCCAAGACATGCAGTTTAAGTTAACTGGTGAATGCAGATTCTCATTGTGTGCATGAGAGGGGGCTGAAGTAGACTGACACCCTCTCCTGGACTGTTTTCCTGCCTTGCACCTAGTGCTGGCCGGATAGGCTCTTGTCTCCCATGACTCAATCAGATTAAGTAGTTTTATTTAATGAAGTTGTACAGGCAGCTTGTACTGACACTATAGACCATAGAAAAAGATTGATCTTATCTTAGTTTCCTTGCTACCATTAGGAAGTGCCTTTTAATGGTGTGTAGCGTGAAATTCAGTATATAAAATCAAAACTGACCGACTAAAATATAAGTGAAACATAAATTACCTACCAGTTTTCATTTTATGCTAGTCTTGGATTATATCAAACTATTTTATACAATTTAATACATAATTAAAATGCTTTTAACCACAGATACAGAAAATCTATCTACTATATAATAAATAAGGCCTGTATGCCCTGCCCCTCTGAGAAATCTGATTAGTCAGTTTGGCTCTAGTGACATTACAAAAGAGGAAATGCAAGTGTGAGATGCATAAGATTATGAGGCATGTTGAGAGCTTCACCTTCAAAGACGGCAAATATATAAGTCTGAGTCTGAGTCTGAGAAGCTTTCTTTATGGGAACACACACAAGGGACAGAGTGCCAGATAAGAGAAGTTAACACATGCAAATACAGAGGAAAGGCACCAAAAGTACATGTAGGAAAAGTGATAGCAAATATTTTTAAATTATTCTAATACCTGTCGTTGACAGGTACCATGTCTAGTACTATAATAAAAACATATCCTTACCACAAGGTATTCCATAATGTAGGAAAGTCTCATTAGCTTACTACAGGTAAGGCTTAAATGTGTGGTAAATTACATGGTCATTGCATAGTAGTTAAACTCTGCTGTCTCTGTCTCTGCTTCTCATGGCCAGGAGTAGTTTAGCTTCAAACCCGGGACATATGAATATGTACACAACATTGCACCAGTGTCGGGCAATGCAGTACAAAGTAAGGCATTACTGTAATCTAATTACATTTCCCAGTAACAAAGTAGTGTAATATGTTACAGTTTAAATTCTTGTAATCACATTACAGTTATTGACTTAAGTGGAATTTTGGTAATTGTGTTAACCATGTGTTCCTAACCAGATAAAATTAAACAGGACATTTTAGTATTGTGTAAATGAGCAGAGCACAGCAAATCTCTTGAAGTGCATTCCATTTTCCTATAAGGGTCAAGGAAGCTAGTCTACAAAACCAAAGACTTACAGCAGCGCAGTATCATGATACGCATTTTGATTTTTTCATGAAGTCTCTTGAGGAGAAGATAGTTAATTCGTCATTACTTTAATTGTTAGTGAAGGTAAGAGATTTAACTACAAAAGGTAAATGTTTCCTTTGAATTGCCTTGTGAATTTTTTGATGTTGTGTTGAGCACTAAGATGAGACAGACAATAGAGACAACACACAGGGTAAGCAGTTTGAGCCCTTTGACAAATGGGCATTTTTATTGTTTTTCGCAAAAACAGGCATATCTCTTAACATATTTCTCTTCTGTTACTGGCCAAAGAAAATGCCTCAAATTCAACAAATACACACCCAGCCCCTGAGGCATGTTGTGATTCACCTCACCTTGTCTCCTCTTCATGTAGTGATAATCATGTGTCACACTCCATCGCATACCTGCAAACTTGTGGCCAACTCATTGTGTTCCATTTTCCACCAAGTGGACTTTATGGTCTCTTGCACAGTTTCTCCAGGTCCTGCACAGAAGTAGTTTAGCTCCTTCTGTTCTCCTGGGGGACCTCCTTATGAGGAAGTTCTCACATCCTGCCACTAGTCACTGTGGTGATCATAGTTTAAGCAATTATGCTGTGACCATAGACAGTGCTCCCTAGAAAGCTGTGAAACAACTGAGCTGCTTATAAAGAGTGTATGTTTGAATGGTAAAGGCCACTTTATTTTAATTGATGACTTTTTTATGTTTTATTAAGGATTGCTTTTGTGAACTAAAGATCTCTACTTGTTCATCTGTTTGAAAAAGGAAATATCACAGTATTTAATAAAAATGATGAAGTTTACTTGTTCAGCTGCTTATTTTTTTGTTTTTTATGATGGTTAATGCCTTTGATGCAAGTTTCTTAGAACACAAGGCTACTTAACTTCTTAGCTACTGTTTCATATAGAACTCTTCACTTATGAGGGTCAATCTTGTAATTTTGTCCTAGCAGAGACTAATGTCTACTCAGTTTTGTTGACCTCTCTTAGAAATCACTTTGGATATAAACATCTGCGGAGTACAAGAAGTATAGAGTTGTTCTCATAAGTTAACATGCCCTGGGAGAATTTCTGAAATATTAGTCATTGTTTAGAAAATATAAGTAATCATGCAGAAAGATTTTCTTTTAATTAGGGAGTGTACACAGGCAATTTATTATCACTTAATTGTGTGTTCCTTTTTTAAATCATAATAACGATAACTGAAATCACCCAATGGGCCTAATCAAAAGTTTACATACTCCTGAATGTTAGGGCTAATAATATATACACAAGGTGACACACACAGGTTCAAATTAAAGGAGAGTCTCCGCACCTGTACCCTCTTTTGATTGTAATCTTTGTCTGTGTATAAATAGTCAATTTAAATTCATGCAGAACTGCACTGACTTTGCTGGATACCAGGCCAAGGGGCAAGCAAAAGAATTATCAAAGGACCTACGAGAAAAGGTTATTGATTTGTATAGGATCAGTAAAAAGATATAAAAAGGTATCCAGAGATCTTAAAATGCCTGTCTGTAGTGTTCAAATTTTGATTAAAAATGGAAAGTTAAGAGTTCTGTTGTTACTAAGCCAAGGTTAGGTAGACCAACAGAGATTTCAGCCACAACTGCCAGGATCATGTCTTGAGATGCCAAGAAAAACCCTCAAGCTACTTCAGCTGAGATACAGGCTTCTCTGCAAACAAGTGGTGTTGCTGTTTCAAGATGCACAATAAGAAGGTACTTGAACAAAAATGGGCTGCATGGTCAAGTTGCAAGAAAAAAGCCTTTATTGTGCCAATGCCACAAAACAGTCTGCTTACAATATGCCAAACAGCATCTAGACGAGCCACAAAACTTCTGGAACAACGTCCTTTGGAGTGAAGAGACCAAAAATGAACATTATGGTCACAACCATAAACACAAGGCCCATGAAAAAAAGATGTACACCATTACTACTATGAAGCATGAAAGTGGATCTCTAATGTTCTGGGGGTCTGTGAGCTACATCTGCACAGGTAATTTAATGAAAATTGATGGCAAGATGAAAGCAGCCATGTTACCAAAAATATTAGAGGAAAACTCACATTCATCAGTCCAGAAGTTGCCAGTGGGATTCACTTGTATCTTCCAACATGATGTTCAGTGGCTAAAGCAGAAAAAAGTGAAGGTGCTGGAGTGGACATCACAATCTCCTGACCTCAATATCATTGAGCCAGTTTGGGGAGGTCACAAATGTGCAGTTCATGCAAGGCAACCCAAGAGTTTACAGGTCCTGCAGGCTTTTTGCCCAGAAGAATAAGCAGCTCTGCCACATGGGAAAATCAAAGGCCTTGTCCACAAAAGACTGCATGTCATCACTGATGCTAAAGGAGGCAATACACAGTATTAAGAACTAAGGGTATGCAAACTTTTGAACAGGAACCAGCTCATTATTTTCCTTTTTACTATGTTTTGTTTAATGGTTATACTGTTCTGTAATGCCTTGCAGTTTAATTTGTATTCTGTTAAAAGTAAATCAAATGTGTTTTACCTTATGAGTCATCTTTTCTTTAAAGTATGGTACACATCTTACAAATTCTGCCAGGGTATGTAAACTTATGAGCACAACTGTATACAGTATATAAATATCCACTATGATTGGTTATTTCTTCCTTGGTAAAATATTGAAAGGAAATTAAAATGTAATTTCCAATTGTTGTGCATTTGCATGTTTCCAGTTGTTATTTATTTGCATGTGTTTAGAGACTTAAAAGTAAAGCAATTCGTGATGTTGTTTCATTTTCCAGAAATTAATGAGTAAAGTAATTCCATTACAATTAGTAGTCGGTAATGGACTGCTTTCTTTGAGTAACTACCCCGCCCAACTCTTAAGGGCACAAATGCACTCTTTGACTGGGGAAGCATTTTACCAATCAGGCTGATAACCACAGGACTATGAAAAGGAATAACACATGGAGGTGAATATTCAAATAGCTAAAGAAATCCAGACTGAGCCCCAGATGATGTGAACTAGCAGCATTCCTTACTGAGACAATTTGCCCTTTTACAGAGCTTTTATTTAACTTTTACTTCTAGCACGGCAATTCAATTACTGCAAAGTGCTGTGCTGAAAAAATTAGTAAATTACAGGTATTTAAAAAGAAATTGGAGTGCCATGCAAGAGCTATATCCAAAACCAAAAGACGATCGGAGAATCCAAGGGCATAAAAAGAAAAAAGAATTTATTAAAAAACAAAAAACACACACAGAGTGAATAACAGCTGGGATAAGGAATAATTCATAAAGGGGTAAAACAATGACAGCTAAACTAACTGGTCTTCCTATACAAAAAAAAAAAGTCCCCGGAATTCTCAGCGGGTTTGCTGGTCCTGTAAATACCTTCCATTGCTGACATTACAGATCACCCTTCTCTCCAGTCCTTTGGCCTGCCTTCTTTTATCCCCTCAGATGATCCTTTGTCACTAGCTGCCTCTCGGCGATAAGATCACAAGTGTACTGGTGGAAAGGGGCTTTTAAACCCGGGTCTAAGACCACTTCTAGGTAAACCATCAGAAGTACTTTTAGGATACCTAGACCTGTTGGTGCCCCTGAGAAATTACCTCAGTAGTGCCAGGTTTCCCTACAGACTCCCCATACCACAGATAGAATTACTTTTTCCCCATTATTTTCCTGAATCAAATCCACAGTGTCCTCTAATGGTCCGGGGGACATCTTGAACACTCACAAATATGTTGTTACCAGTCCCAAAGGCAAAGTGAGGGTGAAAACCAAAGGTCCTAAAGAAAGAACGTCAGAGCCAAACCGAAGCGTAGAAATCAGAGTCAGAAGGCAGGGCTTAGTTTCCATAATCAGTAATCAAAGTAAAGTTAGTCACTAGGTTTTGTCCTATCTCAGAAGTGACTGTTTTGGTAGAATCTTTATAATGGTGCACCAAAGACATCACATCTGATATGGTTCAGTGCATCATGGAAATGGATGACATAACTGGCAGCACACATTGTCAAATCAAAACTGCTCTGGAAAAGACAGTAAAAATTAATAACTTCAAAATGGAAGCTCTTAAGTAATATTCTGAATTGGGTTTCTTGGATTTTAAAATTCCCAAAATAACACCTAGATGAATTTTCATGCTCAGGAAAACCTTAGGAAAATTAAACACAAACTCAAATCATAACAAGCTGCAAATGTGCTATCATGTAAGGAACAGACAGACACAGGTTCAAAGATTGGGGTACAAATAGTACCCCTGTTTAGTAATCTTTTTAAACAAAATAAAGTCCAAAATCAACAAAAAGGCAGTGGAAATCATCTAACGTTGCAAAGTGCAGCAAGACACTCTCCATTCTCTTATATAGAGCTCCGCTGAGTAGGGACAGGGCTTGCAAGTTTGACGTAGACATGCCTATGCGTCTTCCTGGTCTGGCCGCTCACAGCTTCAGTGGTTAGCTACAGCACTCTCTCTTGCCCCAGTGTGGAAGTAATTACCTTGAGGGAGCCTTGAGGGTTGACAGTGTCCTTTATGTTTGTTTGCTTTAAGGCTGTTGTCTATGTGAAGTTTGCATGTTCTCACTATCCATACAAGTTGTGCAGGTGAGATTACTTGACAATTCTTATCTGGCCTTGCATGACTAAGTGTGTGTGTAAGAGAGAGAAAGTGAGAGTGCCCTTTCACTGACTACAGGCTAATTTCATGTCTAGGCTATGGCTACTCAAAACCCTGAATTGGATTAGAACCGTTTGATAATGGATACAATGGAAGTAGAACAGAGTAGGTAAACATCTGGCACAAAAACATGGATGTAAACAAGAATTTTGTCTCAGTTTTAAACAGAAATTCATTCAGACAAATAGTTTGTGCTTAAAAAAGCTGTTATTGCAATGTGTACAATAAATCCTTGCTGACCATCAGACATAGTCTTATATTAAGGACCTTCAAACACTCAAATGCACAGGCCTCCATGCAAAGTTAACATAAACAGTCTTATAGAAAACAGATATGAATAAAAATCTAGGGCATAGCTATTTTCCGTTTTTGTATAATATTTATAGTAACTGCAATCTGACAAAAGCGGGGATATGTCATGAAACCAATGTGCACTAATTGGAACCAGTTACATTCCACATGTCAAACCTGTGATCATTCAAGGCCTGCAAGTTAACTTTGATCTCTATTAGTCCTTAGCAAGTAGACAGACTTGGCAGTGACACATCAGTACAGAAGGGAATTAGATTACTACAAGCAGGCAGGAATTCATTACCATCATTAACGGGTTTCTTCTGATAAATAAAACAGTGTTCCAGTACAGAATTGTGTGCTTGGCGTTGTGTTCATTTCAGTAAGAGCTTTTAGAGCATGGGAAAGGCACTGCATACATGTAGTATTATTAATGATGGAATACTTCTGGTTGCATTTTTTCTTCAGATACTGTGATTTCAGCAGGTTCTGTCGCATTGTGATTTGATGTTTACAGTACATATTATTAATGAAAAATGTTAGTTATAATTTAAAATATAATTATTTCTCATATTATCTACTTTCAATTAAATAATGTTTGGATGATGTTTATGCAGAAATATTTTATTAAAATGAATCTTTTCAGGGTAAAAAGCTCAAAAAGACTGTGAAGGGAGACCCATTAGAGTCTGGTGGTGCAGACAGATTGGCAGAGCTGCGAAAGACCATGAAGAAGGCTGTATTGGCAATGATTGACTTAGGCTGGCATGTCAGTAAAGGCATAGTACCTCAGTCAGGTACCTCAAGGCTTTTTAGAATTACAGAGCATCTTACAAAAGTTCTACCAGGACTATAAATGGAAAGGCCTTTAGTGGGCCGTCAGCACAGATCCTGATAGAGAGTACCTCAAATTGCAGAGACATAGAATCGGACAAAAGCTTGGGAGGAAAAGAGTGAAGTGCGTTTTCAGTATCAGGTGAAATAGTTTTATGCAGCTTTATATGGCTGAGGGGAGTAGTAGCAGTATCCTACTTGCAGATGACAGTGTACATCGCAGGGGTTAGTGTTTATTAAACTGGGATTTGACATTGCAGTTATGTTTTTGTAATATTGCGGTATGTGTTTGTTGTGCAAGAAACATGATGAAATTGACATGAAGTTATGTGATCAGTAGATATACAGAAACATTTCGAGGGCCATTCACTTTTTTTGGACTCTATTCCTATTCCTTCTCCCTATATATAAGTGTCCTTTGAGTATTTAAGGTTGAGATGAAATTATATCATAGCACTGCTCTTGGATGTTTTACTGGTTTCTCATTGAGCTGTTGTTTTACTCTATGACTGTGATAGTATAGATAAGGTCTAGAAAAGTACCTTCTTTATTTTGTGTTTTGTCCTTTATTTATCCTGAATTCATCAGTTTTTCTTTTTGTTTTTGTTAGATAAAACCTTTACTTTGGCCTCTTTGGCATACTTTGGGTTTATTGGTGGTTCAGCAGTGCTGCCCTCAGATTTACATGGCTTGGGTAAAAGATCCCTTTTGTGAAGAATTAAGAGACTGACTACACCAACATTTTAGGATATCTATAGAGGGATACTCTAAGCTGTTGAGCCTATTAAACTTCCCCCTGATTTTAGTCACTCTTTAAAGTAAATGGTAAGTATAATTTGAATCAGAATATCAGCGGCACAGGGGCTTACTGGTACTTTTAACAATGAATATGTGTTTTGGGCCTCAAACACCAGTACAAACGTGATGTCACATCTCTGTAACAGCTCAGGTCATGATGTACTCCCAAGATGCTGACCACGGTCTTTCTGACTGCTCTTGTCATTTTGTGGCTTTGTTACTTCATCTTTACAATAATCTAGGAAATATGCAGTTGTACTTAAACAAAGCGATTTATTGGCTTTGAAATGTTTTTATTTTTGACTTTTAAGTTTATTCTTTTTCTAATAATGTGGTGAAAGATTATGTGTGACTTTACAGTGATTTGCAGTGACCCTTCTAAAACTATTCATAGAAATCCAGAAAAGAAAGGCCTCTTGCTTCAAATTCTGTCCAGCAGGACACTTGGTTTGTCCTATTGAACAAGTTAACCACAAAGAAAAGGTGCCACTTTGATGTCTTATTTTGCGGTGTGTAGCTGGCAATGGAAAAACCAAGCTTTCCAGTCAGGATTTAAAAGGAAAGACCACATGCATGGTAATTCTGTGCACTTTGTGAAAATAAAGAATTTGGCAAAGGAAATTCATTTCTTAATCAATTAAAGAAATAGTTTTGGTCTGGGACGTTTGCTTTTCTAGTCACTTTGAGGTTGTTTTGCCATTTTTGCTGTATTGATTTCATACTATTTGATCTCTGTGGTGGGCTGGCACCCTGCCCGGGGCTTGTTTCCTGCCTTGCACCCTGTTTTGGCTGGGATTGGCTCCAGCAGACCCCCGTGACCCTGTAGTTAGGATATAGCGGGTTGGATAATGGATGGATGGACTATTTGATCTATAAAAGCCATTCACTGTTTAAATTATCTCTGCCGTTAAACACAAAGAAAAAAAGAACCATTATGATTTCTTCTGTAACAGGAAAGACCTGCAGGCACCTCACTGGCATTTCCTGGCCCATCGTGGTGGTGTAAACTGCTCCTTCTGCCTATTCACTATGTTTATGTATCCAAGTACTGCTCAGCTGCAATAATTAACTTATCACTGGACAAATACAAACAACCAGAACAATCTCAGTGCATCTTTTAGATGAATCTAAAAACTTTTTCGATAAGAAATTCAAAGTAAAGGGATTTAACAGATAAACTTAAGGTTAGGTACATAAGTCTTTCGAATAAAATTTTTTTGACAAAATGATCCAGAATACCCAGTTCAGAGATGGAGACTGTGGAAAGTCTATGTTGCCATTTGTTTGGCTAACTTTGTTAATAGCATTTAAATAAGGTGATACAAAAGCACGGCTACCTCACCCTATGGCTGCTTTCACTATGGTTTAACATCGGACTGCATTGCTGTCCAGCCTCTGGGCCTTTTCTCCAAACACAGCTTGGGCCAAGAATCATCACTATACAGGATACTTGCCAATGTTCATGTTTAACATTGTGCAGAAACTTTTGTTCTGCTGATAATGATAATGTGCTATACCTCAAAGCTTGTTATTTTCAAGAAATTAAATTAGATTTTAAATAAAGTTGAGTGTTTTTTTTTTTTTTAAATCCAAGAAATGTTTTGAGGTTTACTGTGAGTTGTTGGTAAGAAAAACATTTTGATTGCACCTTTAACTTTCGAAATGGCTTGTTGATGCTAACTTTCAGTAAGAATGACTTTGTAACTATTAGTGTGCAAACCGCTAATTTCCAATACCAGCTTGGGAATATGGGTAGAATCTATCTCAGCAGTGCTGAACACAATATAGGAAAAAAAACCCACTTCAAAGATCAATCCATCACAAAACACTCACATGCATACTCACATGTACTGCTGGTCAGTTCAGAAAAGCTAGGGAACCTCACATGCACATCTTTGTGGTGTTCGGGAATATAAAATCACAAAATGCATATACAGTGATCCCTCGCTATATCACGCTTCGACTTTCGCGGCTTCACTCTATCGCGTTTTTTTCTCATACATGCTTACGTCACTACGCATTCGCTTTCTGAGAACTTTTATCTAAGCCCCACGATGGCTTCTAAACGTGCTGATTTTTCTAAGCCTTCTGACAATAAAACTAAGTGCCGGAGGAAGATGCTTGCTATCCAGGAGAAGGTGAAACTCTTGGATATGATCAGAGATGGCAATACCCTACAAAAGCCTCCTCACGCATATGAAAAGACAGCGCCAGCAACTGCCTATCAAGATGTTCTTCAGCCGCGCACTCAGATACCCACTGCCTACTCTTAGTACTCCTTCAGCGGAAGAAGACAACGACGCACCTGCTGAATATGCTGCACCACCTGAAGACTCTCCTACTGAGGTTGTGCCCTAATAGGTTAGTGGTTGTGTGTAAGAACTGTGTGTGTGTAATTAAATGTACAGTACAATAATCTACTATATAAAAGCAGTCGGGATTGTCCTTCTGTCCCGTGAATGCAAAGCGTAGCGGTATTCCGCTTATCACAGACTTACTACTTGCAGCTTGCGGTATGAAGCGACGCCATGTGAGCAGAGTTCTGCTGCTCTCATCGTCCCCTTGCTTTTGTGCGCGATGCGCTGGAAAAATAGACAAAATTATGTCTCTGGAAATAATTAATGTTGATGGAGTACAAATGCCTCACCACGTAGTAAATATCAGGGGAGATGGTGCTTGCTTATTCTCATCTATATTTAGATGAGAATATATTCAGCTTATTTAGTGCATGAAACTCCGTCTTTAGCGGTACAGATTCGGGCTGACATTGTACGACTTTGGACAGGCACTCGAGGGGATAAAAAAACTTAGGTTTTCGGGAGATGTTATGAATGGGCACTTTAATGCTCTCATTCCCTACACTTACATGCCTGATGGTACACATGGAGCGCACAAAAATTGAGGATAAATGTCGGTCGCCTTAAAAGGCGGGTGAGCTTAGTAATAATATATTTGTAACGTCTAATATGTCTTATTTTCTCTTATTTTGTCTAATATATTGGGTAATACGAGTGTAATGGTGACTACAGTGTGTTATTTCATGTCTAGAGGGCTCTAATAATGTTAAAAAACGTATTTAGAAGGTCGTAAACAGGTTTTCTATACTCTAACTGCAAAAATATTCGATTTATAAATAAAGAATCCTACTTCGCGAAAATTCATTTATCACGGTAGAGTCTGGAACGGATTAACCGTGATAAACGAGGGTTCACTGTATACATTGAGTAAGCCAGAAATCAAAACCAGCATTAAGAGCAAGTGTGGCACTGTCCCCACCGTCTCCCAGCAGAGGGTGATATTGTGTGAAAAACAGGTAGTAAGCTCGCCTCTGTAATCTAATATATATAGATAAAATGTTTATAGGAAAATTAACAAAGGTTTGTCATGATCATATTTTTGCATGGTGTGTTCAATGTAATTTCTCATGTAGAAAAATATTTCTTTTTGGAGTATGTGAATGTTCTTTCTGCCTGGTGTCACCAGTGTGCTTCTGGGTCGCTTGGGCAGCCCTCTCAAACCTGCAGTGTCATTGCCATGCCCTTGCTCAGGTGTGCTCATATGCAGCTTGAACTTTTCAATTACACCTTGAGCCTTGAAGTCTAGAGTCCTTTTAAACTACCCATTTGTTGATTTAATGGCCCAATGTGAACTTGTATGTCTTGCTGTTTTGGAGTAGTAGTCACCATTATATTTATGACTTATCTACAACCCGATTTATCACTTTTCCCACTGAACAACAGTTGAAATTTATGAATGTGTATTTGTGTTTTTGCTTTCAGTGTCGTGTATTTGACATTGATGTTGAGATATCTTTTAATACTGTCATCTGGTGGTTTTACTATATGAAAATATATTAGTAGATACTTATTTTGATGATTTTTTTATGTTGGCATTTTATTAACATCAGTCATTTTAGACTAGTGCATTGTAAAATGCATTATATCTTCCTTGCTCTGTCATGCAAGGTTTCCAGGAAGCCGTGTCCATCCTTAGGTGACCACCAACTGCATTGCCACATTTGCTTTGATCTTCCAGTATTCATTCCATGTAGCTCCAAATATCTTTTTCTCTGCCACATCAGTTACCTGCACATTGAAGCTGCTGACTGTGCCTAACGCTACCCAACTGGGGCACAGGCAACACCATTTGCATGCACTTTTCACAATGCTGTAAGCTGGTCCAAGCCAGAATCTTTCCAAAGACTCACCAGGAGCCACATACCCAGGCCAGTGGTTTTACATAGTAAAGTGGGTCTTGTATGTTCTGCTCTTTAGGTGCTTGATCATCTGTCTCTTTCTCTTTCTCTCACTCACACACTCCATGTTGCGTGCCTTCTCAAGATGGTTCTACCCCTTCTCATAGCATCTCTCTTTCCCAGGTTTGAGTTAGCCCACCACAATTTTCATGCTAGAAGTGCCACTAGAAACCAGTTATAACCCATTTTCCCACAGTACAATGTGTCAGTTAGAAAAAAAAATGCAACAAAGACCACAGACAAAAGGGAGTTGCTTTATAAGACAGATGGAGGTGAGCCTGTAGCAATGTTTTCTAACAGTATAAACACTATATTATTTTTGCTGTTTTTCCACATTTGTATCAATCATATCCATCTCATCAAGAGACAGTGCAAATAGGACTTTACTATTTTTGCCATTGGAAAAAATGAGATAATGTAGATTAGGAAATGTACCTTTGAAACAAGTGTACTTAACACCCATTTATTTTGTGGGTTACATAGTCCGTTTCCACAGAATTACAGTATTTTTTTCAGAGTTCTTGAAGGCCACCTTTCCTTATTGCTGCCGTTTCAGGCTAACTCATTTTTGAACTGTATTGAAGATATCTATTGCTTCAGCTTATGACACCAGCACACCTGCTTTTGTGGATTACAATAAACTACTTGTATGGAGGATAATGCACAGTATTACCTGTGTTGTGTGAACCTGCCAGCCAGCCGTTCAGGTTCCAGTGAGCTGCAGGTTTAAGTTTCAGGACCAAATTTAGGCTTCAGGCTCAGTGATTTATAAAACAAGGGTATAACTTACAAATCATTCAGCTCTGAAAACTCTTTGAATAATGAATTGTTTAGACAGTATTGGGATAGAAATATCTGCTCCCCATATATATATATATATATATTTTTTTTTTTTTTTTAAATTATAGCGTGATTATAGTGAAGGTGTAATCAGAGATTACCAAAATGTATTGCTTGGGAATGGAATTCCATGCCTGAGAACTGAATAAAAACTGGTTTGTTTAGTTTTAAGTATCAGGCTTTGTGTTTAACAGAGAAGCCTTTATACTGTAGCGTCAAATGTACCTGACATGTCTCTTTTTTTTTTTTTTTTTTTAAACTGTATTTTTTTCGAACATTAAATGCTAAGAAACCATTGTAGAAAACAAGCATGACTTCTAAAGTATTGCTTGATGTAAACATAGATAGATTTTTCTTTACTCTAAAAAATGACAAATATTATATTGGGCAGAGCTAAATGCTGACTTGTGAAGAATAACTGCTGTATTAGGAATCCAGGTGGCTTCATGATCAGATTGGCTTTACCCAGTGAATAAATTCAAATTGACTTTAGCTCAGGCATTTTTATTTGTTTAACATTCTGAACCATGTGGCTCTGTTTGCTGAAGGTCATTAATTGTATGTTTGTAATTGTTTGTGTGAGGATTTGCCTTTTGCTCTGCCCATGACCACTCCTTTCAAGCTTTTTCATTGTAGGATTTAAGCTGGACTCGGAGCCTCTCCCTCCCTCCCTCCACAAGGCTGTCTTGTTTTTATTTTATGTGTGCCAGAGCTTTGTTGGGTTTATTGGTGTCATATGTGTTTTAATTACATTAATAATAGTGCAGTTAGGGTTAATAGGGTGATGCTACCACCATATTATATTGGACTACATGAGTTCCCTTGTGGTAGACTACCTGGACCCACGGCAGTTTACCTGTCGGGCAAAGATTGGAGTGAAGAATGCAATTTATCTGTCTGCTCCACAAGGGTTTTCTCATCTCGCCTTCCATCAGAGATATGCAGGTGGAAGAGCCTTTGGAGTCCTGGATAGTGGATATATGCCTAGCAGACCGCAGTTTGTGAGACTCAAGGACTGTTTCTGATATGTATGTGAGCAACACTGGAGAAGCACAGGGAACAGTCCTTTCTCCTTTTCTCTTCACTTTGTACACCTCCGACTATAAATATAACACCAGGTTATGTCACTTTCCTGAAATTCTCAGGTGATTCTGCACTTATGGGGGTGTATTAATAAGGGGGATGAGTCAAGTGGAGAACTTTGTTTCTTGGTGCAAAGAGATTTGTCTGCATCTTAACATCAGTTAAACCAAGGAACTGATTATTGACTTTTCAAAGCATCAAACAGATTCTATGCCAGGTCACTATTTAACTAATAGATATAGAGATGTTCCACTCCTACAGGTACTTGGGGGTATACATTAATAACAGGCAAGAGTGGTCACAGAACACAGAGGAACTATATAAAAAAGAAAAGAGCAGGCTCTTTTTCCTTAGCAGACTGTTTTCCTTTAATATGGGAAGTGACATTTTTCACATCTTCTACAACTCTGTGATGGTATACTGTGCTGGTAACATCAGTTTAAGAGAGGCCTACCGAATTAACAAGCCACTTGAAAGAGCAAGCTCAGTTACAGGATGCAATCTGGACCCCCTGAAGAAAGTTGTGAAGGAGAAAATTAAACCAAAACTGAGTGCCATTTTGAACAATAAGGCACATCCTCTCTCTGACACACTAACACTGAGTACTTTCAGCCAACAAATTATTCAGCAGAAGTGTGTCAAGAAATGCTACTGTGGCTCCTTGATACCAACACTAACACGTCTGCATAATGCTTCGCTGTACCTAACAAGTCATTTTTAGTCATTCTGGTGTGTATTCAGACCATAGGGTTTGTGTATGTGTATTTATTTATCTATTTATGTATTTATTTAATTAATGAGTTTCTGTAAAGAACAAATTACCCCCTGGGTACAGATAAAGATTCATCTCTCGGTCTGTCTGTCTGTCTGTCTGTCTGTCTGTCTGCCTGCCTGCCTGCCTGCCTGCCTGCCTGTCTGCTAATTCTATCTAATCTAAAGAAAGACATGACCACTGTCTGTGGCTCAGACATTGCTCTGGAAAATATGAAGCCAAAATTTACCAGTTTTACTAGCTGGAAATAGTCATGTTACTGCTAGTTCTGGGGAATATCACCTTTAAAATGCTTAAGAAGTTATTCTGGTTAAGGTTAAGTGTGGAATTATAGTGATGCAGTGAGGGGACCATGTGCTTGAATCATTTAGTCCCCACCTAGTTGTAGTCAGGAGAAAACTAGTATGTAATGTGAAATCTTAGGAGACATTTAAACTTCAATAGGTACTACACAAGGACAGCAAGTAGAGCGAGAGAAGGAAAGAGGTGAATGGATAGCACCAAAAACATAGAAAAAGCATCTGAATTTATTTGTGGGACAGACAAAGCATATAATAGCAATACTTAGAATTATACTTGATAACCAACAAGGTACAGTATGCAATGTCAAATTTTAGAAACAATGAGAGTTTCATCATTCAGCTATCTATTTTGAAATAGAGAAGAAAGAAAAGTAATGAGTTACAGTTAAACTGAAAATAAATCAGAAAATATAAAAATAAAAACATACTGTATCAGCAGACTTAGTATTTCCACAAGTTTCAAGACTTTAGGCACTTTTTGTTGTTCAGTAGAGGCCCTGCGGATTCAGTAACTATGTGAGGTGCACTTTGTAATGCTTTATTGCCAAACTGCCTTTTCAAACCTTGTAATATGACAACAATAACATTCTGCTCAGGTATGTAAACATATATTGAATGATTATTATTTTCTTGCAGTACATCTCAACCAAGCCTTACAAATTTGGCATAAAGTTTTGGATTGTAGCAGATTTGGAGACAAAGTACATGTGCAATGCAACTCCTTACTTAGGAAAAGATCCCAGTCGTCACACGTCAGAAAGACCTTCTGAGACTGTGGTCATTAAGCTTATGGAGCCATTCCTGGACAAAGGCAAGACTGTAACAACAGACAACTTCTTCACCTCGCTTTTGCTGGCTAATAGACTGCTGCACCACAACACAGCTCTATTTGGCACCATAAATAAAGTGGGACTTCCACCTGAAGCTAAAGTCACTTCAGTATGTAAGCAATTCTCTATGCTAGTGTTTAGATCTGGCAGTGCCATGCTGACGGTGTATTTGCCCAAAAAGAAGCTATGTGTCTGCATTCTCTCTACCAAGCACCATAACGTGGAGACTGGGCAAGATCGAAAAAAAATGTTCAAATGACAGAGCATTTTCATATAGTGACGTTTTCATGCATGGATACGTGTGTTTACATACACGAGAGAGGCACAGATAGATTTGATGTCATTCAAGTGGTTACTGGAATATAAAATAAAAACTTTCGCAAAGGTATAACAAAACAAGTGTGCTTTTATTCAAGAATAAAACTGAATAACAAAAAACTCAGGTGACAACAAGTTACCAAGAGGACATGATTCACCAGCGTTTGTGTGTCTGCTTATATCCCTTCAGTGATATCTTTTACAGTTAGCAAAAATTTACACCAGACAATTACAGACTCAAATCAAATGTATGTTTTTATTATATAATAGTAATAGCCGCTCACGGCTCAAAACGGGAAGATCCTGGGCTTCAACTCGCAACGTTTTGATTCTGAGGCAGCAGTTTTTACTCTATACCAGCCAAGCAGACACGTCAGTACTCTGTTGATTGATAATTAGTCTTGGGTTTTTACTCATTGACAGCAATATGTAAATTGAATGATTTCCTTTTATTTGATTATATTCTTAAATAAATAATAATAATAATAATACATTTTATTTATAGGCGCCTTTCAAACACTCAAGGACACCGTACACTTACACAACACCCAACACACAATACAATACAGTGTTACATAGAGAAGGCAAGTTTAAAAAGATGAGTTTTAACTGAAGACTTAAACAGAGAAAATGAATTAATGTTTAATTAATAAATAAAAGTGCACTTGTTTTGTTATATCTTTGTTTGAAAGAGTTTATTTTGTATTTGCACTTCACACATTATACACTTCGTTGGGGGGGATGGAATAGCAAGCTGCTTCTTGCTTTTGCTGACTGACACATTTACAAAACAAAGATGCTGATGAAGAGGTTTGAAGGAATTTAAGGTGGCCCAGCATTACAACTTTTTTCATAGGCTTCAGGGATTCTAATGTTAAAGCATACCATATCAGAGTTGACCATTTATGTCAAACTAGCAGAATGCCAGCGCTTCGCATCGGAGAAGTAGTGTATAAAAGAAGTTATGAAAAAGAAAAGGAAAAATTTTAAAAATAACGTAACATGATTGTTAATGTAATTGTTTTGTCATTGACATGAGTGTTGTTGTCATATTTATATATATCTATATATCTATATCTATCTATCTATATATATATATCTATATATCTATATCTATCTATCTATCTATATATATATATATATATCTATATATCTATATATCTATATATATATATATATATATATATATAT
>JANRMT010062809.1:22935747-22992233 GCA_026402145.1 Polypterus bichir lapradei
AACTTATAATATTTTGCTCTCCATAAAAATATATCCTGTCTAAATTATACAAGTTAGAAATAAAGTAAACGTTAAAAGAACAAACATTCAAATTTCTTTACTCTTATGTAATTTTATATAAAAAATAAACTTAGATTTTAAATATCCCAAAAGATTTTGCTCTCCATAAAAATATATCCTGTCAAAATTATACAAATTCAAATATGAACATGCTGCATAACAAAACCTGGAAATATAAATAAAATGTGTTCTTTTCAGCAATAACAAATCAAATCATTCAGTTGTCTTTGCTCATATGTCATTTTAGAGCTGGACGCCTGGTATCTTTTTTTGGCAACAAGTTCGTTTATGTTTGGTGTGAGGTTCTGTGTTGTGGAGATTCTCAGGATGGACTGCAGGTGCTCATCAGTGAGGCGACTCCTGTGTGCTGTTTTGTTAGTCTTCATCACTGAGAAGAGCTTCTCACACAGATATGTGCTACCAAACATGCACAAGGTTCGAGCCGCATGTAGACGGAGCTGGAGCATTTCTGCGGTAATGGAGTGAATAAACTGTGCAGGCCCTGCAGTATCGTACTTTGCCTTCAGTGTGCCATTACACTGCAGCTCAATCACCTCCATCTGAATCTGCACAAGTGCAGTTTCCACATCGACGGCAAATGGGTTGCGGAACAAGTCAAAATTCTTTTTTTGTTCTTCAAAGTCACCAAAGCGCCGTGCGAACTCAGTGCGCAGTGCGCTCAGTTTATCAGCAAAGTGCGTATTTGGGAACACCGTTGTGCCGAATTGGTTCAACATTACTTGGCAACAGGGAAAGTGGGGCAAGTTGCACTGGTGCATTTGTGTTTCCCATAAAAGGAGCTTCACTTGAAATCACTTTGTGATTGTGCACTGGTAAAAACGTCTGCTGAAGTGTCAGATTCTTCTTTAACTCTTCTGCTTTCTGTATCTTCTGCATTGCATTCAGGTCTTTCAGGTTATCCTGATGTTTTGTCTCATAGTGCCGTCTTAGATTAAATTCTGTAATTACAGCCACATTAGCTCCACAAATGAGAGACACGGGTTTACCGGCAATGTCAGTAAACATATACAAAGCCTCCCATCGGTTTTTAAAGGCTCTATTTTCAGAATCAACTTTTCTCTTCAGCATCGTGTGGGCTAGCTTTGCAATAACTTGCAGCATCATAAGCTAGACTTGATTAACGCGGTAAGAGTTCGGCAAGGCAGCTGAAGCGCTGCATTATGGGATCTGTAGTTTATTGTGTTACCAGCGCTTCATATACCCGGGCTATTAATAACAATAATACAGTATATAAAATGATCTCGCGGGCCGGATATAATTACACACCGGGCCGGATGTGGCCCGCGGCACTTGAGTTTGACACATATGGACTAAATAGAACTTGAAAAGATATATTTTTTCGTACATCGAGCCCACGTGCTATTGTGGTTTTGCCTGCATGCCTCAATAAGTCACCCTCCCCTCGCTCTTACTTTTTTACCGTTCATCTAATGAATACACTGAGTATGGCTTTACCAAAACAATCATTGATGGCGAATAAAGTATCCATTATTCGAGTATGTAGATCGAGGTATATATATATATACATATATATATACCCGCGTATTGCAGCGGAGAAGTAGTGTGTTAAAGAAGCTATGAAAAAGAAAAGGGAACATTTTAAAAATAACGTAACATGACTGTCAATATACAGTAATTGTTTTGTGAGTGTTATTGAGTGTTGCTGTCATCAAGGACTTGATTATCATTATTTCTTTCAATCAGGTTCGTATTTGTAGGATGTGTTGTGTTCAAGTTACATTCCGTGTTTGTCAATCGTTGTAAAGATAACAGGTTTCATTCATCGATTCGTTTCTTACTGCATCAATAAACAGCTCGTCTTCTTCTTTATCTGAGACCTGACACACTGCATGCACAGGTTTTTTTTTTTTTACACTGTCTTCCTTTAGCGGGACATTCACTTTTTGCACCGTGTGCTTTGTTTCTGCAGTAGCTGCATTTATGAATATGCTTGTATGTATCACACGCTTCATATTTTTTTGCTGCCTTTTGAATTGTTTAATTCGGTTTTTGTTCAGCGCTCTTTGGAACTGTTGCTTTTTGTCTGTGCACTGCGTCAGTTCACGTGAGCCGCTCGGTGTACATGCATCGAAGTTTCCCAGCTGTGCTGGTGCCATGTCGTGCTATGTCCATGGCTGTATTTAATATTACCGAAGTGCCGGCACTTAAAACTTTCTCTCGCAGTTTCGCTGAGTTTGTGCCAAACACCACCCTGACCATCTCATCTTCCTCTGCATAAGCACAGTCCTTCACCCGTGAATATTTATATTTATATTGTTTATATTGGATTGCCGCTGACGGACGGCCTTATATGGGCAGGCACTAAATTACAAACGCCAGCGGCAGCCTGTCTATGAACTTAATTTAAAGTTTAGGTTTACGCCGTGCTTTGTTTCTGTAGTAGCATCACTCATGAATATGGTTTTATATCTCACTTGCTCGCTTCTTATTGTTTCGCTGCCTTCTCAATTATATAATGCATGTTTTCTTAAGCGCTTTTTGGAGCTCTTCCTGGTTTTCTACGTTCTGCGTGATTACGTGGGAGGCGTGATGATGTCACACGAAACTCCGCCCCCATGGCTTTCGCGCTCATCTCCATTACAGTAAATGGAGAAAAACAGCTTCCAGTTATGACCATTACGCGTAGAATTTCGAAATGAAACCTGCTTAACTTTTGTAAGTGAGCTGTAAGGAATGAGCCTGCCAAATTTCAGCCTTCTACCTACACGGAAACTTGGAGAATTAGTGATGAGTGAGTGAGTGAGTGAGTGAGTGAGTCAGTCAGTCAGTCAGTGAGGGCTTTGCCTTTTATTAGTATAGATTATCACCTTTGTATGCTTCACTATGACTAGAACTATAACCTATAATCCTGTTAGTAGTCATTGCTGAAGAACTGTCATTATTATAACACAATAAATCACATTCTCCTGCATGTACTTTCTGATCAGTCAGACTATTTTCAGCTTTCCTGCTACTGCCTTCCTTAAATTTGGTAATGATAGTGTGCGACTAGCAGTGGACGAGTTATCTCAGGAAAATGGTAAAGGGGTAAAGACAATTTGATCAGCCACTGTAGAGGCTCGAATATTTTTTTAAAAAACAATATGTTGATTGATTTCAGGCCCTCTGCCTCTCGCAGGTACCTGTAGCCTGTGCAGAAGTCCAACCTTGGATACATTTTTCTGTCTTGGACAATTTTGATTGTTTTGTTTTTCAACAGTTTCATTTTTAGTTCTGGTTTTAAAGATTTTATGGCTCTGTTAAGCATATTTTCAATTGTTGAGATTCTAGTTTTCTTGCAGGACATAATTCTGTCATGGATTTAGAAAAACTTATTGCTAATGGATTTAAGCTTTATACAAATTAATGTGAGTTCTTTATAGGATTTATGGTGTTAAATGACTTAACATTTCTTTCTGCATAATGCAATGCTTTTGGTTTAACTTTTATTTTGAATAAACAGTATTTCTTTTTGCTAAAGTGGTGGAATTTATTAGTTTTTGCTTATATGAATTCATCATGCCAGAGAGACAAGACGTGCCATGTGCCTACCCGGATGGGCCACCTCAAATTGGGACCTGAGTGCTGGTGTGCAGTGAGTGACTGGACTCCTTTGGTACTGTGTCTCTTCGGAGAATCCTTGGGTACCACTGGTTTGAGTTTGTGTCGAATGAATGGTTGGTCATGGAGTCCCGAATGAGGCACTTTCCTACATTGTGAGGAAGTGTCAGTTACAGCACTTTGGCATGTGGCGCGATTCCCCGAGGGTTATCCGGCTCGCAGGATCCTCATTGTTGAGGACCAGAGTGGTTGGACCAGGCCAAGGGGATGCCCACATAACACCTGTCTGAGACAGATACAGTAGATGGTCTTTTCCGAAGGATGGAGCTGGACCGCGTGTCTGCCCTGGGGGGTTGCCAGCCAGGATCCTGAGCTGTTTGTCATGTGGTGGGTGCGGCAACGCGCTGTACCACTGCATGCTCCCCAACCTGAGCTGCCCTTATATGAATTAAGTGTTTTACTGTCCAAATGGTGGGAACCGCTAGACAATGTTGTTATGATTAAACTTCTGATTGCTTTAAATGGGGTATTCCACCCAAAAATACAATACAATACAATACAGTTTATTTTTGTATAGCCCAAAATCACACAGGAAGTGCCACAATGGGCTTTAACAGGCCCTGCCTCTTGACAACCCCCCAGCCGTTACTCTTTAAGAAGACAAGGAAAAACTCCCAAAAAAACCTTGTAGGGAAAAATGGAAGAAACCTCGGGAAAGGCAGTTCAAAGAGAGACCCCTTTCCAGGTAGGTTGGGCGTGCAGTGGGTGTCAAAAGAAGGGGTTCAATACAATACAATACACAGAACAGAACAAATCCTTAATAAAGCATAATAATAAAAATTTTAGAAGTACAGAGCAGAATTTAACAGTAAATGATATCATATAATAAGATTTTGATATTTTTAGAGTGCTGGAGACCTCATCCGTCAAGCTGCCTCCCCATTTGGCCATTCCACGGCTGAAACGTTGCTCGGCCAGCCAATCCGATGAAAGGGCCCCTCTTTCCCATGATTCCTGTGATCCTCCACCAGGGATGACTTTACCATAGGCAGGCAAACAACTTGGCAGGTGGGCCGTGGCACCAATTGCCACATTTGAGTACCGAGAACAGAAACAGAATAGGTGAGGGTTAGTATTCAATTATACTTATCATGTTACTTATGTTTTAGTGCTAATGACTAACAACAGAGATGCAGTATGTACAGTTAATCAGCAGCTCTAGTCAGGATATGCTAAACTGAAGTAGTAAGTCTTCAGCCGGGATTTAAAGGCTGGGACCGAAGGGGCATCTCTTATAGAAGCAGGAAGACCATTCCACAGTTTAGGGGCCCTGTAACTAAAAGCTCGACCTCCCACTGTTATTTTATTAATCCTTGGAATCATAAGCAGACCGGCATCTTGAGATCTTAATGTGCGCTCAGGTTTGTAAGTCATAATAAGTTCAGACAAGTAAGCCGGACCTTGGCCATTTAATGCTTTATATGTTAAAAGGAGGATTTTGAAATCTGCCCTAAACTTAACCGGGAGCCAGTGTAAGGATTTAAGAACTGGAGTTATGTGTTCATATTTTCTTGTTCTTGTAATAATTCTTGCAGCCGCATTTTGGATTAACTGGAGGCTGTATAAAGAACAGTTTGAACAGCCAGTGAACACCGCATTACAGTAGTCAATCCTACTAGAGATAAATGCATGAATTAATTTCTCACAATCCTGTTTATTTAGAAAGCGCCTTAATTTCCTAACATTTTTAAGATGGAAGAAACATGTTTTGGACAACTTTGTAATATGTGCTTTAAATGACATGCTAGAATCAAAGATAACTCCTAGATTGCGGGCTGATTCAGTAAAATTAATTGGGATTCCAACTGAGTTAAATGTCGACAAAATATTGCTGTGATCAGCGTCATTCCCTCCAACAATTAACATCTCTGTTTTATCTGTATTTAAAGACAAGTAGTTCTCATTCATCCATTCCTTTAATTCACTAACACAACTAATTAAAGACAACATCGGAGAAACTTCATTTGATTTAAATGAAAGGTATAACTGGGTGTCATCTGCATACGAGTGAAAATTAACATTATGTTTCCTAATGAGAGATCCCAGTGGAAGCATGTAAAGTGAAAACAGTAAAGGTCCCAGTACTGAGCCCTGTGGGACACCATATTGAACTTCTGTGTATAATGATGGAGTACTGTCAGCACATTTCTGTACATATTGGAATCGATTTGATAAATAAGAACTGAACCAAGCGAGCACGTGGCCTGTAAGACCAACATCATTTTCTAGCCTGTGCAGTAAAATAGAATGGTCAATGGTGTCAAATGCTGCACTTAAGTCTAATAACATAATAACAGTGGAGTTTCCTTCATCAGAGGATATCAGAATGTCATTTACAACCCGTGTTAGTGCAGTTTCTGTACTATGACCAGTGCGAAAACCAGACTGGAATTTCTCAAATAAATTGTAATGCATAAGGTGTGACTGAAGCTGACTGGCGACTACTTTTTCTAGTATTTTAGAGAGAAATGGTAAATTTGAAATAGGCCTATAATTATTTAGTATGTGTGGGTCTAGGTCTGACTTTTTAAGTAAAGGTTTAATGACTGACACTTTTAGTGCATCAGGTACTGTGCCATGCAGTAATGAACTATTGATAACGGTTAGAATAGGTGCTGCAAGAACATCCATTGCACTTTTTACTAGTTTTGTTGGCACTGGATCTAGGGAACAAGTAGAGGGCTTCATTTTAGTAATTAAAGTTAAGACTTCCTGCTCAGTTACAGGATTAAAATTACTAAAGTGCTGAATGCAATGTGCAGCAGGGTCTGCTAAGCTAGTATTTGGTTTGTACTGTGATGCTGAGATCTGGGATCTTATATTTTTAATTTTCTCATTGAAGAAGTTCATAAAGTCTGTACTGCTAATATCTGTTGGTATTTTGCACTGTTGATCTGAATTGCCATTTGTTAATTTAGCCACTGTTCTAAACAGTACCTGAGGATTTTTATTATTGCTAACTATTAATGTAGAATAGTATTCTGAGCGAGCTTTAAAGAGGGCTTTTTTATATTTATTAACACTCTCTGTCCATGCAATTTGAAAGACATGTAGCTTTGTTGTTCTCCATCTAAGCTCCAGTTTTCGACACTCTAATTTAAGAGCTCGAGTATTTTCATTAAACCAGGGAGAGTTTCTATGCGCTTTGATCACTTTTGTTTTAAGGGGAGCCACTGTGTCCAGAGCATCTCTCAAGGTCACATTATAATGTGATATTAGCTGATCTAAATTGTTTTCCATGTTTACATTTGATGTTAACTGATCTAATTGGTTTTCCACAATTACACTCGACTTACTCAAGGTGTCTATAAATTTTGAAGCAGAATTACAATCTAGATGTCGCACTGTCTTTGTTTTAATCTGTGAGTGCGTTGGCATGGGCAGAACTAAATCAAATGTAATTAAGAAGTGATCAGAAATAACTACATTTAATGGAGTAATATTTAAATTTTGTATTTCAACTTTGTAAGTTATAATTAAATCTAATGTGTGGTTATGATTATGAGTTGGACCTTTGACAATCTGACAAAATCCTACTGAATTTAACAAATAAGTAAAACATTTGCTAAAAGTGTCAGTTTCCACATCAATGTGTACATTAAAATCCCCCATCAGAACTACGTGATCATAATTTATAGCCAAATCAGACAGAAGGTTGCTAAATTCAGTCATGAACAATGAATATGGCCCTGGTGGTCTGTAGACTAGCACTATAATTGTGTTGGAATCTGTTTTAATATTTAAAACGAATACCTCGAAGGATGTAAAGTTGCCTAAATTTTTAGAAGTGATTTGCATTTTATTACAATGAATTATTCCAAGGCCTCCTCCTCGACCAGAATCTCTAGACTTATGAAGGAACGAGTATCCATCTGGTGACGCCTCTGCTAAGGGAACAGTGTCACATTTACTAAGCCAGGTTTCAGTAAGAAGACACAGATCAGATTTTGTACTTAATATAATATCATTTACCAAAACAGCTTTAGTGCCAAGAGAGCGAATGTTCAATAAACAGCATTTAAAACTGCATGGTTTTTTCTGAACTGGCGATATATTTTTTGTTTTAATTTGAAGTAAATTTCTATTACAGATGCCCCTGGTGGAGGGTCTGGTTTTATCCCTTGGTCTAATTATACACCTTATTTTTTGGTTATCAATTAATTTAAGGTTTGTATCAAGACTAAATTTACTGGATGCCCCACAACAGGGATTATGGATAACAGCTTCAGTAAAATAACAGGTGGGATAAACAACAGCCTGTGATTTAAGATCACACGACTGCGGCCTGGATGGTGCTCTAATCAGTCAACCAGGCAGTTTTGCTGCCATATTTTGGGATAATACATAAGATCCCCTCCAGTTAGGATGAAGACCATCTCTTCTGAAAAATCCAGGCCTTTCCCAAAAATCATCCCAATTGTTCACAAATGCTATGCTTTTATTTGCACACCAGGTTTCTAGCCAGCAGTGAAAGGAATGCAATCTGCTATAAATCACATCCCCTCTATATAATCTTGGTAAGGGACCAGATACAATTAAATTCCGACATTTTGTTTTAGCTTTGGTGCATAGAGAGATGAAGTTCCGCTTTAATACCTCAGATTGCTGTAAATAAATATCATTAGTGCCGACATGCAGCAATAAGGTAGATACTTCATCGTCGGCGACACGGTCCAATGCGGCCTCTATGCCAGAAATCTTGACCCCTGCGAGGCACTTAACATTAACTGCTGGTTTAACATAGTTTGGAATTCTAACATTCCGCACTATGGAATCGCCAATTATGAGCACTTTATTATTCTCAGTTTCCACAGGCGCGCTGCAGAGAGCTGAGAACCTGTTCTGGGTCCGAATTGGTGACCTGGGTGCTGGGGGACTAAATTTTGGATTCTTAGACCCCCGTCTTACTGTTACCCACTCGCCCTGTGGCTGAATTGGTGCTGCTGCTTTCAGCCGCGCACTGACTACAGTGGGACCTGGAGAGACTAAGGCTGAATCAGAAGTAGCCGAATTGTCTAAACAAACCGAGTCGATCCAATTTTCGGTTTGCCTAATCGCTATCAGATTCCTAATGCGGTCCTCCAATTCGCGTATTTTCCCGACCAACTCTAAATTAACTAAACATTTTTGGCAGGTGAAGCTATCTTTACTGTCGGCCGGAAAACCTGAGCTGTACATACTGCAGGACACACAACATATAAATGCGCCCTCGACGGGCAGAGAGCAGATAGAACTTACATTGAGTATCAAAGTCATCTTTGCCGTTTTTATAGGTGCTTCGGCGCTTTCCGTGTTCAGCTGAATCACCGTCGCTTTAAGTTTCCACCACCCGCTGAGCGATCGACTTTAATTTTTCACTGCCGGTTATTTCTACTGGTCAGCTGCCGGCTTTACCTCAGATGAACTTGCTCGGGTGCCTGTGGGAGACGCCGCTGCTCTCTGCTTCCGCTCGCTGATCCGCTCTCTGCTTCCGCTCGCTGATCCGCTCTCTGCTTCCGCTCGCTGATCCGCTCTCTGCTTCCGCTCGCTGATCCGCTCTCTGCTTCCGCACAAAAAATATTTGTGTTTACAGTATGTTATTTACCCCATGTAGTTTGTAGTGATGAATGAGAAAATTTAGAATCTCATGTTTTCGTGCAGAATGGAGAAAGAGGAAAGTTTCTTAGACAGAATAAGCCTATGGTGATCAACGTAGGACAATAGCAAACAGTATCAAAACATCCAGGAAATAATCTCCTGTTACTCATGTTGCATAATCCACATGTGAAGTCATCTAGTAATATGTTCATAACATCTGAAAAGCATCTATTTTTACAAAACTATCATTACATAAACTATTTCCAAAAAACACTCTAGGGAACTAAAGTGGAACGCACTCGAAGACCCACATTCTTCTCATTCGGTAATCACAAGTCCAGAGCAGAAACTACTTATTCTTTGGCTAACATTGTGCTTCTTGTGGTTTTCACAGTGCAAGGCTCACTGAGAGACATGGACAACTAAAGATAAAATGTTAAAGAAAAGTGGGTAATAACATCAAAAAGAGAGTATGCCTCAAACCTGTGCTTATCTAACAAGCAGAAGGTCCTTTAACCTATGCAGTTTCACAGACCACTGCTAAATAAATCCAGGGTACTCTTGTTTTGGATATGGATATGAATATAAAATGTAATAATGGGAGGTAAGAAACCAGAGCTGGATAGGGTGCCCAGTCCACCACTAGGCCTATGCATGAACACATAGATACTGTAGATCACAAAGGGCTAACTTAGAATTGCCGATACACCTACCATGTATATTTTTAGAATACACTATAGAGCTGCCCTGGAGTAACTGGGGAAAAAACTGTTCAGACATATGAGGAAAATGCAAAGTCCACATAGGCATTGAGCAGGCCCATGATTTGTGAGGCAGCAAAATATACTGGTGTTTCCATTTTGTTTGGCCACATGAAGAAAATTGAAAATAATTCATCTGCTATAGCCTTAGTATATAGCTTATATGAAATTGTATTTTAAAAGGCTATAACAGCAGTAGATATCCCTATGTAATTGTTTTGCATCACTTTTATTAAGAAATCGTTACACTTAAGACTTAAATAGTTTTACAAGAAAGTTTTCATACTAAAAAGTAAAACATTGACCATGGCCCTGAAAAGAAACATCATTCGTCTAATCTAAATATGTGGGTGAACTGAGCTGTCTTTGTGCCTCAGGCTTTGTCTCCCAAATATTCTTTAATTACTGCCTGGTAGAAAAATCTGAATTTGTATGTCATTTGCCATCATCAGCTGACAATGTAACCAACCACATTTAACCATACTGTAGAAGATTTGTCAGTTGTTGATAAATGCTTCCAATTTTCACACTGTAATGTAAAATTACTAGTACTTTTGTGAAAATTAATATTTAGTAAACAATGCTTTAATAGTTGAGTGAAATTATTCTTGCATAACTGCAACGTGGAAAACAAGCAAAGCAAAAGGAAAACCTGAGAAGCGTGACACAAGCAGCATATAAAACATTCCTTATATTCACAGGGCTTTCAGTGGAAATTGATCAAGGTTAGAATTCGAGAAATAGTGCATTATTAATAGTGCATAAATTGTGTAGTATGTGCTGTCTACTCAGTATATTGATGTTATTTATACAGTATTATGTTTTATGTCCTGTAAATAAAAATAAAGATTGTCATTTGGTTGAATACTGCATTTTTCTTTGATGTGTCTGCAGGTTGGTTCTGGATGGCGGCATATATGTTGGCAGTAATTTCTTGTCAGGCCTGGGATGCTGTGGACTTCAGTTCCATCCCTGCTTACAAAAGAACATGCAGGTCCTAACCTTAAAACAGGCAATAACAAAGGACCAATAAGGCCTTGAGTAACCTGAAAAAAAAAAAAAAGCTATGACTGCACTTTGCAAGCAGTGTAGAGAAGGTGCGTTGCCCACATTAATAACCAGTGCTCAGCTTTTTAAAGATATCTCTCCAAAAAAAACTTCTTGAAAATGATTTAAGAGTAATACAATTGAAAGCACTGAAGACCACGTATAATATAATCGTGAAATTTGTACTCTGACATTGATGTGATTTATCTTCTACAGTCTGTGCTGCCCATCTAACGTGCTGAAATCTAAGTAATCAACATATATCTCATGCTTTTTATCTGATACATGGGCTGTGCATCAAGTCCTGTATAATAATTTGCACCTGATCAATCCCTTTCTTTTGCGGCGTCGTTTTCCTCTCCAGATAAAGCTGCCCATTTCCTCTTGCCATTGTTTGTTGAACTGACCACTTTTACGCCTATAGTCAAAGTGTTTCGCTGGGAAAATTCAGCGGTGGTTGCTACCACATTGGCGATTCTAGCCTGTTTGTGTCAAGGCTTAGGTTTCCCAATGTGTGTGTCGATTTACTGTTATTTTTACTCATCCATTGCCCACCAGTCAAAGTTATCAATCATTAGCATTACAGCTATAAACCTCGTTCACGTGTCCTCAGCTGGTATAGGATAGTTGCTACCATGAGGATGTTGCCAGCATATACTGTAACATCCAACAGTAGAATAGGCTTTTAAGACGAATTCCCTTATTCGTAGACCTCTATTTATGATATTTATAATCATTTTTATTTTTTTTCCTCCTCCTTCTACGTGTTTTGCATGTTTTATATTTTTCTTCCTAACCTTACCAATCAGATGGACTCACAAATACACACACACACACACGGCCACTTGTCCTTTTATTAAGGTGAAAAAGTAAAGAAGTATGTTCAACAATGACAAAAAAAGGCGTGTGACCTGCTATACAGATAAAGCTACATGGAGATGAATGTGCTATTCTCCTGCTGACACCACTAAGATGTTTTCTTACTCACAAGTAACTCAGGGCACTAGAGGTGTATATTAACTCTGGCATGTAATCCTGTCAGCCTGTTAGATGTTGACAAGCAGCTGTGTTTTACAAAGTACTGTTAATGTTAACACCCATGGTATATTTACCTGAACATATGTTTCTTTGTGGAGCAGCCATTATTGGCATCAGGGCGTTTGCCTCATGTTCACTGAACTAGCTGAGCTCCACTGGCAACATTATAACCATTACTTGAAGCCTTTAAATTGTGTTACAGTTCTTTGGCCTTTCTTGGAAGCTAAAAACACCAATACTTCACTTCTCTCAAAAATGAATCTTGTAACGTTCAAATCTAAATCCAAAAAACAATCATCAGCAGTGAGAAAAATCCTTTTACAGTGGTCATAATAGAAATGATACTAAGAAGAAAGTGACGTGGACAGAAAAATTGTGGGCCACATACTGTTCTGTACCCTGGAAAAAAGTCCATTAAGAATGTCTGTTGTCATTATAAGTTATGTGATACCATAATAAATTAATAAAAATTGTACTCCAGAAGAGATTGCATTGCTTTAAGCGGCTAAATATTTAACATTTTTGTTCAATGTACCTTGAATCTATTGTTAGCTACATGAGCCTATTAAATGATTAGGAAATATAAAACCACTTCTCCTGGCTGACAAGCATTCCAGTGGTGATTAATTCCAGTAATGGACCTCTAGTGTAACAGGTGCCCAGTCGTAATGAGTCAGCTCAGTGCAGAATTCCTTGCCATGACAGTTTGCACAGATCTCACTAAATGTCCAAAAGTTGCAGTATTTGTAACTTGACTTTTAAACTTCACTATTCTGATTTTGCCCTATTTGATTCTTTAGCAATTTTCTTTCAAAAAGTATTGATTGGTAGCATGTTTTAACCTGTTGCTATGTAATTAATAAGAAATTCGAGGAAAAGTACTGAAAACTTTTTTTCAGCCTTTAGTTGTTATGACATGACTTTTTATAAATGATTCCCATTAGTTTCAAATAACTCATCAGGGCTTGAAATTTGATGTGGGACTGCTCGTATCCCACACAAAATTAGTAATTCCTAAAAATTCTAATTTTGTTCTTTAGAAGAAACTTCAGTAAACTTTGCTAAATTGAAGGCTAAAAAGAGGCTAATGTATATTTTTGCACTTCAATAATACAGAAATTAAGGAACTTGGATTGTTCAATGAGTTTGTTTTCTGGTTTGTTCTTTTTTATTTGCTGAACTCACAGACAGACAGATACTTTATTGATCCTGAGGGAAATTTAAGTACCAGTAGCCAAAGACTATACCAAGTTAGATACAAACATTTAAGTACATACCACAAATAACATTAAGTATGTACACTGGGGTTGGAATCTTACAGTTCAATACAGGTAATATAGATGGTGTATATAACAATGCCATGCAGTGGGAATTGTGCAAATAACATTACTACCAAAATGACAGGTGTGACATAATAACAAAGTAACAAATGGTAAAGTGACATAATATTAAAGTAAAAAAAATATAAAGTGACGTGGCTTATGTTGATAGGAATAGGATAACATGTTTAAAGTGACACATTTTTAATAATAAAAAAGGTTATACAGCAAGGACCATTTGTGGCAGTGTTGAGAAATTTAAAGGTACACACAATCATCACTTCTTTAAAATTTTTATAGTGGGATTACTGCCTTTAATCCTGAATTTGAAAAGTAAAAATCAGTGACACACACAGATTACAAAGAATGTTCAAGGATAGCTTGAGCATTATGAAAATTGGCTGTAGATGGCTGCCACCTCTCTAACTCTGAAAAAAAGGACATTTCTGTAGAAAAATTAACTTTCCTTAACATACTACAATTCACTTTTGCATTTTGTTATGGTCTTTTGTAAATGTATATTTAGAAAAGCAAATATTTTCACTGGCAAACTAGTAATAGTCATAGTTATTCTCAAACTCGCTCCATTGCAGAGTGCAAGAACCTATCCCGGCTGTACTGGGTATAATACAGAAAAAGGTCCTGAGTAGGGTAACAGTCCATGAAAAAGTCCACTCACATTCACACTGAGACCTTTTAACTAAACTAGAGTACCCAGAATAAAGATACAAGGAGAACATTCAATCATCTCACTGGCGATCAGATGCTGTATTTGAGCCTACTAAAAGTGGCAATGCAATGAGGTGCACTACTCTAGAACCTGAGCTAAAACTCCTAACTTAACAACAGTCACACTTAGCGCTCTAACATGCGCATCAAAAACCCGATTATTCACAGAAATCTGATTTTCTTTCTTTTTTTTAACATTTTATTGAATTAATTAAAAGCAAGTAACATTCCATAAAAGCAAGTCAAACTTGACAAAACAAACTTCAAATCAGCCCCCATCAATGAGAAAGAGAGTAAGGCCAACAGCCAGAGTAAAACTTTAAGAGTAGGAAAAAAAGGGGAAAAAATAATTTTCCCCAATTTAAATGCTTATTTAAATGTTATTGATTAGATCCTGCCAGGTTTTAAAAAAAGTTTTACACAGATCGTTTAATTTCAAATAGTATATAACATCAGTTGCCACTGACTTAAAAGAGGTGGGTTAGATTTCTTCCAGTTGAGCAAGATAAGTCTATGTGCTAATAGTGAAGTAAAGGCAATTACAGTTTGTTTGGCTTCTCCACATTCTGACTTTTAAACCGCCATGTAAACCCTTATTCCAGTTAGAGAAACTGAGTTATTGGTGTCTTTGGAACCTGGTTAAGAGAGAGATTTCTCTGCAAATAATCAGATTACATGGCCGTGTAAACACATTACCGGGTTACTGTTCGTTGCACTTTGTCAGCCTGTGCATGTATTTGCTTCACACACACCTTTTCAGCAGCCATGGGTAGAAGCATCTACAAAATGCATTTCCTGGAGCAGATGTTTGGGTGCTTGCAATACTTCCTCTCCAAATATTCTGTCTCAATAGTCCAGAAATCGATAAATTTACATTGATGAATTGAACATACAGTACTAAACTCAGCAAGACCATCTAGAGAACAGTAGGGTAACACATTAAAAGTATTGCATGTTATGTAGTTCGATTACTTTTTAAAGTAACAAGTAATCTTAACGCAAAACTTATCGTAATGAAGTAAAAAATACCTGCGGCATTATGTTTCCTGCACCACTGGGTGTAAGAGGAGAAGCATACATATCGGGTCCTTTGCAGGCTCAGTCACATAGCCAAGCCATGTGTAATCCAGCCTATCAATACAGAGTCAGTATGATGAAATATATTTATAAAATACAAGAAAATGATCACAGGTGTCATGCTTATTTTCAAATTCCCGGTTGTCAATGAAGATGTTTAACTTTTTTTTTGTGTGTGCAGTTTAAATATGTCTGAGTATTCTGACATAGAAGAACTCCATAAGATTACTTGTTTATGTAGATGTGGATTATTAAACCAGGTGTATGTCTTAATCAAGTTATTCACCTTAACCTGATTATGTGTGTGCATGTAAATCCATTGACTTACAACTTTATACTGATTGCTTGATTGTCTTAAAGCTGCAGAAAATTATACTGTAACATGGAAAATATTGTAGTATGGATAAAAAAGTACATATTTTCTTTTCATATTCTCTCTTAAATTTACTATTTTTTTTTTTGTATTATTGTACTGGTGCATTTTTTTCTTGTCAAAATGAGTAGAAATTGCTACATGCTAAATGTATATAATGTTACAAGGACTGAAATAACAAACTTACCAGCCAGTCTTTCAAATAACATATATACTCAAAATTGTATAATCTACTGTAGACATAAGAAACAATAACTTGTGACATTTAGAACATGCCTGAAATATTAAAGTTCTTTTTAAACTGTTGGTGTTTGACCTCCTCAAATACACCTAAATTCACCTCTAAAATATAGTCGATATCCTCCGCTTATGTTAAATTTAATTGGGAGAATTTAATAAAAAAAGCACCCTCATGTATTCATTGAATTAGGCTGAATGGAAAGCTATGGCAGTAATGTGAGTAATGTGTTAATGTTGTCATTGACTAGATTACAACAGCTAAAAAATACAAAAGTAAATTAAAAAAAAGTTTTTGAACAAAACTTTCAGGGCTGTGGCCCTTGAGACCCTGTAGTAAGATGCAAGATTAAGTACAGATATTTTTTTAAACATTTAAAAAATGTAAACTGCTCAAAAAAATTAAAGGAACACTTTGAAAACACATCAGATCTCAATGGGGAAAAAATCCTGCTGGATATCTATACTAATATGGATTGGGTAATGTGTTAGGAATGAAAGGATTCCGCATCGTTTGATGGAAATGAAAATTATCAACCTACAGAGGGCTGAATTCAAAGATCCCAAAAATCAAAGTAAAAAAATGATGCAGTAGGCTAGCCCATTTTGCCGAAATTTCATTGCAGCAGCTCAAAATCATACTCAGTAGTTTGTATGGCCCCCATGTGTTTGTATGCATGCCTGACAACGTCGGGAGGGCCATGCTCCTAATGAGACAACAGATGGTGTCCTGAGGGATCTCCTTCCAGATCTGGACCAGGACATTACTGAGCTCCTGGACAGTCTGAGGTGCAACCTGACGGTATCAGATGGACCGAAACATAATGTCCCAGAGGTGTTCTATTGGATTTAGGTCAGGTGAGCATGGGGGCCATTGGTATCAATTCCTTCATCCTCCAGGAACTGCCTGCATACTCTCGCCACATGAGGCCGGGCATTGTCATGCCTCGGGGGGAACCCACTGCACCAGCATAGGGTCTGACAATGGGTCCAGGGATTTCATCCCGATACCTAATGGAAGTCAAGGTGCTGTTGTCTAGCCGGTAGAGGTCTGTGCGTCCCTCCATGGATATGCCTCCCCAGACCATCACTAATCCACCACAAAACCGGTCATGCTGAACGATGTTACAGGCAGCATAACATTTTCCATGGCTTCTCCAGACCCTTTCACGTCTGTCACATGTGCTCAGGGTGAACCTGCTCTCATCTGTGAAAAGCACAGGGCGCCAGTGGTGGACCTGCCAATTCTGGTATTCAATGGCAAATGCCAATCGAGCTCAATGGTGCCAGGCAGTGAGCACAGGGCCCACTATAGTGCTCATCCTGTTCCTCCTTGCCCAAAGGAGCAGATACCAGTCCTGCTGTTGGGTTAAGGACCTTCTACGGCCCTGTCCACCTCTCCTAGAGTAACTGCCTGTCTCCTTGAATCTCCTCCATGCCCTTGAGACAGTGCTGGGAGACACAGCAAACCTTTTGGCAATGGCACATACTGATGTGCTATCCTGGAGAAATGGACTACCTGTGCAACCTCTGTAGGGTCCAGGTATCGCCTCATGCTACCAGTAGTGACACTAACCGTAGCCAAATGCAAAACTAGTGAAAAAACATTCAGAAAAGATGAGGAGGGAAAAATGTCAGTGGCCTCCACCTGTTAAAACACTCCTATTTTGAGGGTCATCTCATTGTTGCCCCTTTTTCATTAACACCAAAGTAGCTGAAACTGATTAACAACCCCCTCTTGCTACTTAACTGACCAGATCAATATCCCAGAAGTTTCACTGACTTGATGCTACACTCTGATTAAAAAGTGTTCCTTTAATTTTTTTAAACAGTATATTATGTTTACTACTTAAAGAAACATTACATACATAAATATTTTCTGAATGATATCTTATATTAAAAAAGAGAAATGCACTTGTTTAAGCAGCAACACAAAATTTGAAAATATGGTGCAAGACAGTAAAGAAAATCGCAAGCTGTTGCATGCAAGTGCAAGGCCCTAAATTATAAAGAAACTATAAAATACCAATAGAATGGCGCTAATGCTGATTTGCTTCATTACAGCAAAATTTATTACTGTAGGCATCCATATGAATGCACACCTAAGTGAATACCAGTAAAGCGTTCTGCAAAACTTAGAAAAAGTGTGAAGGGAGTGTGAAAGAAGAGCACCTTTCGGTGTCTCACAAAACTCATCATAGAAATCGAACTCCCCAAATGACTAGTTCATTTCCAGGCCAGTTTTGAGTACGTCACTTTTTGGATATAAGAAGATCAGGCAGTTACTCCCCCTAGCCACCCTTGGATCTGTCTGGCAGTTTCTGGGATGCCTCCTTTCTTTCTTATCGATGACAAATTATGAGACTTCATCATTAGTGTATTGCTTGTGTTACTGTGATTACATACTGTATAGGCAAAAAGCAGATAAAAATACTCTGAAGCTTTACCTGATACTATCTACCTTTTCATGACTGTTTATACAAATGTACATAAAAGAGTGTTTCCTGAACACAAATAGCCATCCATTCAGCTTCCCACAGCTTACATGTCCTTTGGCAGTTTAGGGATTCGTCTGTTTTCAGCAAGATCCTGACTTGGGATTCGGGGAGGTGGACTTTCATATTTTATAAGGCTAGTGCAAAACTCCAGGGTGCACACCACATTGTAACCTTAAGGGATACTGAGTGCTGAAGGGCAATCTTTGAGACAAAGGCAGAATGAGATCTACTAAAGCTGCCAAATCTTTATAGAGACATGATGTTACTAGGCTGCCCACTTCAAAGTGATGTAATTGGCCGCCACAAAAAACATGACTTAATGCTTGCCAAATGAGGAAAGATCCATAATAAAATGTTTAGAGGTCTCCAGTGTGTCAGACTTCGTCTTAGAGGCTGTTTTGTGACCTGTGGAGGATGCAAGCCCTGTTGCATTAGTTATTTTGTTTTTGTTGTTTTAAGCACACAAATGGTTTTCACTTATTTAATGTACTTGTCTTGTTTTTTGGATTTTAAATTGCTGGCAAATAACAGGCCTGTAGTGATTGTGTTCCTTATTTCTGTGTGCTATATACATGCAGAGAGATGGCTTGTTTTCATTCTTTCCTTCATATGTTTTCATTCCGTTCCGAGTTATTTGCCTGCACACAGATTTCTAGTCATTTTCATTCCTCTCCAAATTGGCAGACTTAAATCCAGTAACTTAATATCATCCCACCTAGGATTTATCAGTATGACATCTAAGTAGTTCAGCTTTGTGTATTAGTGACGGAAGGTGACATTTTTGCGTGAGAGGGTCAAAATTCAATCCAGCATAACATTGTGCTGTTTTTTGAAAGTCACACCTGGCCCTGTTTTTTTTTTTTTTTTTTTTTTTTCTTTTTCTGATGTTTTCATCGTAGTGAACTCAAACCGCAAATTGTACCTCCGCAGGTTACGTACCAGTCCTTGGAGAAGCGCTGTATTTTTTGGCGCAGATTCAAACCTCCCTGTCACGCGACTTACCTTCATTCAGAGGGGAGATGACTGCATCTGGATTTAATATGGGCTCTTTGGCTGCAGCGGCAGCACTTTCGTTACTTACGTGGCTTTGTTTTGCTGCTGCCTGTGTCTTTCTCTCTCTTGGCTTAGTGTCACTGTGTGGCTGGGTGGAGTGGCCTTTTTAACTTTCTAAATAATAGCTTCCTCTTCCACCTCAAGTTTTGCTCTTGCGAAGTCTGCCAGATGCTACTCCAAAGCAGTAATTAGGACTTTTGAGGTTTCTTGACTTTTTCTGTCTTGTATTTACTGTTTAATTTGCTTTTATTTCCACTTTAAATGTTTTAATTGTGATACTACAGTTTTTTTTATGTAGATTAGAAAAGATGCCTTAGCCATAAGAAACCATTGGGGATATTTAATGAAGTGATTGCTCTAAGGAGCCATCTTGTCTTCCAACACTGTGGAAAGTATTCTCACTTTCCTACAAATACAGAAAATGGTTCCAAATATTTTTCTGGCCTTGCCTGGTTGTTGTCTTTATGGGGTTTACATGTTCTCCTTTGTCCATATGGATATTCCTATGGGTGTTCTGGTTTCCCTCCCACATCTCAAAAGATGTATAGATTAGGTAAATGGTGACACTAAATTGGCCCCTGTGTGTTAAATGGGAGTCTCCTCAGGGGTTCCTACTTTACACCCAGCACTGACAGGATAGATGCAGAACCCTGCCAACGATGAACTGAATTAAGCAGGTTTGAGAATGTTTGTTTGCTTCATATTTTTGCTGTCTAAAATTATGTTGATTGGATATTTATCTTTTATTGGATGTTGATTGGGATTGGCTCCAGCAAACCCCTGTGACCCTGTGTTAGGATATTGCGGGTTGGAAAATGGATGGATGGATGGATGATTGAATATTACAGTCTTTCAGATGTTTGTAATAAACCATAGTAAGGGGAGTCCACTCATTGGTTTGAGGAGGATTTGCAGACTTCACCTGACTTTGATTTGAACCCAGAATTCCAGAAGTACTGTATGAAACAAAAGTTAAACTTGTTGGTCTGTGCTCAGGAATTCACTCAGGCCCCAGTTGCTCATCCTACCTGAGACAGCAACATGGCAGGCCTCAAACTCGGGGCCTTGGGATTACAGACTAGCCTTCTTTGCCACTGTCTCCTTTAGCACAACTAGATAAGCAGCTGTTTAGTGTCCTGTCAGTCCTAGGTTCACAGCCAGCCTCCATGTGTGAGGATGTGAGGAACACTGTGATTGGGCCAAAACCAGTTTCTTTCTGATGACATCACTACACCATTCTACCATCAATCATTTAACCTGAGTTATTCAGTCCTTAGGGTTGTGGGCAGCCTGGGCCTACCTAAGCAACATCATGCACTACCCTTGAGAGCCTAGTTCATGACGCAGGCCCATAGCTTATCTAGGCAGCACTGGGCACATGGCAAAAATCAGCCCTTGACAGAGTGCCAGTCCAATCTTTGTTTTATTTAGTATTTTTAATTGCATTGTAAGATGAAAAATCAATTAGGTGGCACATCTAGGAAACAAGAGCAGAAAATTAAAAAAATGCCCTTTCCTTCCATGAAATACAGTATACTACTGTTATGTGAAGTTCAATTTTGTTGCCAATTCTGCTTTGGCTTCCAAGTTTAGAATGTGCATTTTGGTCTTTATAATAATAATAATAATAATAATACCACAAACATCCAGCTCAGTTTCCAGGACTACACACAACTTGACATATTTCTTTCATTGCAGTCCTAGTGAGTTTATACACTTTCCAAATGACAGGGCCAATTGGAATATGTCTCTGATTACAGCCAAGCAAAAAAGTCTAAATAAGCTTGACTGTGCTTGATTTTTGCCAAAACCAATGTGACTGTCATATATGTTGAATGAGAAAGCACTAGCCTCTAGAATTTCCACTGAAGTTTCATCTGTTTGTCTGTGTTCCATCCAGATCCATCACACATGCTTACAGCAGACCAGTTTAGAAACCCACAAGAGCACGGGGAGAACAAACTCCTCAAAAAAACCAATCACAGCTCTTTGGTTTAGCTTGCACCAATAACAGTTACAACTATGTCTGTCATGTCCCACAATAATTATGGACTTGTTTTTATTAAATAAAGAGTACTTGATGAGATTTAGCATAAAATGCTAAATAAGATCTACAGTGGCCATCATTTACTAAAGAAGTATTTCAAATGAGAAAATGCATTCCATGCCCATAAATTTACTACTAGGGTGCATCAGCCATTTGTCCAATTAAACAAGTTTGTGGTTGCAAGGTCAAGACTTACGTTAGCAGTGTCATGTGTAAGGCAAGAACTACTGTTACTCTGATGGAGATGCCAGACTGTTGTAGGGCACACTGACGCATGCATACTGTATATCTGCTTAGTCACTCTGGAACAATTTAGAGTCACCAGTCATGCAGACCTTTATAATGTAAAACATGGTTTTACTTTAAACGTAATGGAAGAGAAAGTTGAATGTAAAGACATTTAACTTAGTAAACAAGCCTAAGAATTGTTGTGCACTTTGCTATTAATACAGAAGTGGAGTGTAGTGTGTGTTTCATTTTCACATGCATTATTTAACATTGATATAAATTACACTTCAAAACATGCTCTAACAAACTAAGCATGAAAATGTTTATGACAACAATAAAATGGTGAATGTGCCATATTTGTTCAGGTGTATTCCACGTGTTTTAGAGGGGGAAAAAACAGCATGTTTGTGTCTAGGAAAACCATGGTGTTCTTATGTGGCAGATAATTAGATTCAGAAGAACTGTTGGGACTCTGGGGGCAAGAGGGAGCCTCCAGCTGCACACCATTAAATTAATGTTATATTGTAAGAGTTGAAAGTTTTCATGCTGCTATAAGTGAATCAAAGTTAATGCAGCAAATGTAATTTTTTTATTAAGTCAATGTTATAAGATAAACAATTACGTCAAAGTGAAGTCATGAATGGCAAATCAGAAATGAACTGCAGAATGCAGTTTCTGTATGTGCTCTCCAAAAACATGTGTTCCTGACTAATATATAAACAGTGCTGCAGTTAAAGTATTAAATGATGCATAGTGTCTAGCAGTGTCTTTAAGAAAAAGGCTTCAGATAAAAACATTTGTTTTTGAGCTAATGGCCATGATTCTACTTCCTGCTGATATACTTTATTAACCCCCACTCTGATGAACAATTTAACAAGTTTTACAGTTCTTTATTTTGTTTGAAGCTCCATTGCCCATCTTAACCAGACTCTTTAATTTTAAAATTACAGTAAAACTGTAGAAGTGTACAGTATACACACTGCCAAAATAAAATATTACCGTTACATGATGTGAAAAACAAAATGAGTACAAACTGTATGAGCCTGTTGTTCTGATCCATGACTTTGATAATAAAACATTGGATGCTAGCTTGGCAGTTTTTATGAGTGAACATTATAGCTTGAATAAAATGTCCATTAGATACAATCCATTAAACCACTTATAAAACTACTGATAAAGAATGGAAGATTTATTTAGTCACACATGATAAATAAGACCAAAAAAAAATAACCACAAAGAACTAATCAGTAACATTCTTCCACAAGAGTTGGACAAATAAAAACTCTTAATACCTTAATGTTGAAAAAAAATTCAGAATCAATCCAGAGGCCAATCTGTTAAAGCCAGCTTAAAGAAACTTTAAGTCAGTAAAGTGAGCAGATGTTACAGCATTTTGGAGTTTTACTTTCATATTAAATGTCACTAAGTATTTTAACTATGGTAAGATTTTAAAGCTGTGACATTCCACACCTTTGAAAGTGGCACATGTCAGATGTCAAAAATAGATAGATATTCCAATTTTATACCCATCCTTTTTTAGGCTTAAAAAGTGTGTTGATGTATTGTCATGATTATGTATATGAATGTTAATTGTTCATAAGAACAACTGGTAGCTTCCTTATCACTCTTGAACATGTTTGCTCTAATGTAGTCTACAGACACATATTGGCTTTTCAAATGTGGATAGAACAGAGATGCAAGCGGTGTAGTTTTAATGAGGACATATAGAGAAGCAGCAGGAGGTCAAAGGATACCCTTGACGGGTGCAAACTGGTGCAGGAGTTAGCAAAAAAAAGGAAGTGCTAAAGCCAGAGTAAAACGGTTCAAGAAATGGATGCAGACAACAACGACACTTATTTGTATAACACGTTTTCATACACATGATGTATCTAGCATAAATGATCTAAATCAGTCCTCATGGTTTTCAGGCTTCACGTGGAAGAATTAGATGATGATGGTCATGTGGACATCTAGCATTCAATCGATCAATGTAGGGACTGCTTGGTGCCTTGATCAGGTGGAGGTGGTGCAGCTTGTCTGCTTTTCTCTGCTGTTCTTTTACCGGTTTTCTGTGGTGGCAAACTATCAAGGCAGTGTCTTCTGACATTCAGTAGCTATGAGTTACAGGAACTGCAGAGGGAGGTCACTTAAGGCCGGACATTACTTCAGATGAACTTACCAGATTTCTATCTAAGACCAGAGTCCCTGTTCAACAATTTAAAGATCTCTACCCCAGCAAAGTTGTTATGGGATCATGGTGAGAAGGAAAATAGTGTCAGATAAACACTATGATGTGCAACGTACATTTTGCAAAGAAATATTTAAAGACAATGTGCTTTTGTTCATTTTAATTGATATGTCCATTTAGGCGTTGAAGATACAGATTCTAGACATTTACATTTATTCCAGCTGATAGTAGATGTGAAAAAATTAAAATATGAAATGAACAACTACTTGCCGATTTAGCTATGCCCATTACATAACCTAACCCAGTTTTTAGTCCTACGGGTACCCAGAAATGCACAGGCCATCGCCACCAATTTATTTTGGGCTGTGTTTTTACAGAGCTCCCCTCATATTTAGGCCTGTTATGAAGTGTGTCTGTAGCTGTTTTCTCCAGTTCCTCTCCGAGTGTTATTCTGCAAGTAGGGGTTTATGTTGAGTTATTGTCAGTGACCCTAGACCATGTGTCTCAGTCAGTATGAGAGATTTTTTTCTGCTGTTTTCAATTGCAGCGATATGGATCGAGCCCATGGGAATCCTGTCCTTTCCCTAACCCTAACCCACTGGATTTGTTTACTTATTCAATGGTAAAGTACTCATTCAGTTTATTTTTTTCTTGAAATAATTGTATTTTGAGATTTTGTATTCTCCTGCCCTTTGAGAAAAGTCAATGTATTTAGCATATCTAAGTACTTTTTTCATTTCAGTCAATGGCATTTTGTTCTTTACTCACTTTCAGTCAAAACATTATAAATGATATGACTGTGTAGGGTTGTACACTCTCTCAGAATTCCAGTTTGCTTCCCCCATCCCAAAGATGTCCATCTCAGTGGCTGTGTGGTGGTGGTGATGTGCATGATTGTTCCCTGCAATGGAATGGAGCTCTGACCAGGGTGACTTTGCCACTTGTGTCCAGTGGGGACAGGAGAGGCACTGGCGCCCTATGAAGTTGAACTGGTTAAGAGGTTTTTCAATAAAAAGGAATGAAAATAATTTTTTAATATCATTTTTAACATACACAGATTTTAGTTCCAGGGTAAACTGTAAGTTGTTGGTATTGTTTTATCTATTACTAATAAACCATTTTCATGTGAAAATGTTGTGTTTTAACCTTTTGTCATAGTCTAGCTGAAGGTTGGAGTGGAGGGCTGCGAGACACCTCAGCCTGACGTCTCACACACACACACAAAGTCCCACTGCTGTCCCATCCATTGCTCAGTGAGACGTATTGGATTACCTTTATTTTTAATAATACAAACTAAAATTTAACTGGTGAACTGCATTAATATTGTGTGAACTTTGTTACTAAAATTAAGGACTGGTCTGCAGTAGAAACTTTGCTTTTTAAGTAATTTCTATTGACATTTTGCTTCCTTACTGATCTTGAGTCTGATTTGCAATTTTACTGTAATATCCTGCCCTCCTTCTTATTATTTAGCATTGGTGGGATGCCACAGGAGTGCCATCTGTTGTTCACAGTGATTAATATATACAGGGTGCTATACTTACTGTATACATACAGTATATATCAAAGTTCATCCCTGTGTAAACTACTACTAGGACCTCAATTACTTTTACTTTTAACAGAGCGGTCCACTTTTTATACAATTCTTTACTTTCAATTATTGGTCAAATTGCATGAAAAACCTTTTACTGTATAGTATATACTCATGTTAATGAAACTTGATCACATAATATTCATGGCAGTGAGTTTTAAAACATAATGTTGGAATACAGCTTTGGTTTTAGTAATTTGAGAGCAGTAAAATATTACAAATTCTATCCAGTCCACATTAACTATACATTAACTAAAGTACTTACTAATCTGTATCATTGCGTGCTCCTAACCTCTCTCTCTCTCTCTTACTAATCTGAGTTTAAATGCACAAAACAACTTAAACCTCAGACTTTCTTTGCCTGAAATATATTTAGTGGAAAAACAAATTACAATGAGATGACATTCTGAAATCTCTTTATTAGAACAGGAGGAAACTAATAAACTTGAAAGAGGATCAGTATGTGCTTCTGAATGGTTACAAGAATTTCAGTTGAAATCATTTAGTTTGCTTAGCAGGACGTCTTTAGAAGCCGTACTCGATAAATCAGTGCCGAAGTATCACTAATTATACTGCAGAATGCATATTGATGCCCTGGCTTAAATGAGACACATTTCAAAGAACTATACATGAAGACACTGTGTGCTGCTACATAATAAAATTATAACCTATTGAGAGGGGCTAGGGGGAGTTGCATGAAAAGCAACACATTTTCTCTATGATTAAATAATGTACCTATTTGTAAAGTTATAATTGACTGGAGATGTGTCACTGTTTTCTCACAATACTGGACTGCACAGTATATGGTCAGGGTATCAGACTATAGCTATTAAAAATCACTGGAGATAGTAACTGAATGATTTGCCTTTTACAAATTTAGCAGTGTTTGCTTAGGTTTTAGTTTATAAAAAAAAGTTACCATTTACAGAAGTGGTTCTCAACTGGGCTGGTTGCAGCCCCCTAGGGGGCCCTAATAAACTTGCTGGGTAGTGCAAGATAACTAAAAATAATTATAAAATAGTAGAAAAAATACCTATATACTTACAGTATATCACTTTATCAAGCTTTAGCGGGTGTTAAACTTAATGCCCTGGGATCTTTTCAAAGCAGCCCACTTCTCCAATATTCAAAACCTGTTACATATGGGCCATAATGACTGTTAGTTTTCTCAAAGACCCCATTTAAAGTTTGTTTCATATGTAGATTTTATCAGTATCTTGCTTAGCTGGATGACATTTACACCTGCCATTAAAATGCATCTCCATTGTCCATATTATGTCTGAGATAAAGATTGGATGAATTCCTTAAATATGTACAGCAATTCTAGGTCCAGTGGTCAATCGCTTATATCTGTGGAGAGTAGAGCAGCACAGCTAGTAGCCTGTACTTAAAATGAGATCGGGTTGCTCATAATGACCCAAACAAGAAAAAGCAAACAGAAGATGACATGACATGGATGAAGAGGTGGTGCGCTCCTATAATTACAGTGGTGTGCAAAACTATTTGCCCCCTTCCTGATTTCTTATTCTTTTGCATGTTTGTCACACAAAATGTTTCTGATCATCAAACACATTTAACCATTACTCAAATATAACACAAGTAAACACAAAATGCAGTTTTTAAATGATGGTTTTTATTATTTAGGGAGAAAAAAAAATCCAAACCTACATGGCCCTGTGTGAAAAAGTAATTGCCCCCTGAACCTAATAACTGGTTGGGCCACCCTTAGCAGCAATAACTGCAATCAAGCGTTTGCGATAACTTGCAATGAGTCTTTTACAGCACTCTGGAGGAATTTTGGCCCACTCATCTTTGCAGAATTGTTGTAATTCAGCTTTATTTGAGGGTTTTCTAGCATGAACCGCCTTTTTAAGGTCATGCCATAGCATCTCAATTGGATTCAGGTCAGGACTTTGACTAGGCCACTCCAAAGTCTTCATTTTGTTTTTCTTCAGCCATTCAGAGGTGGATTTGCTGGTGTGTTTTGGGTCATTGTCCTGTTGCAGCACCCAAGATCGCTTCAGCTTGAGTTGACGAACAGATGGCCGGACATTCTCCTTCAGGATTTTTTGGTAGACAGTAGAATTCATGGTTCCATCTATCACAGCAAGCCATCCAGGTCCTGAAGCAGCAAAACAACCCCAGACCATCACACTACCACCACCATATTTTACTGTTGGTATGATGTTCTTTTTCTGAAATGCCGTGTTCCTTTTACGCCAGATGTAACGGGACATTTGCCTTCCAAAAAGTTCAACTTTTGTCTCATCAGTCCACAAGGTATTTTCCCAAAAGTCTTGGCAATCATTGAGATGTTTCTTAGCAAAATTGAGACAAGCCCTAATGTTCTTTTTGCTTAACAGTGGTTTGCGTCTTGGAAATCTGCCATGCAGGCCGTTTTTGCCCAGTCTCTTTCTTATGGTGGAGTCGTGAACACTGACCTTAATTGAGGCAAGTGAGGCCTGCAGTTCTTTAGACGTTGTTCTGGGGTCTTTTGTGACCTCTCGGATGAGTCGTCTCTGCGCTCTTGGGGTAATTTTGGTCGGCCGGCCACTCCTGGGAAGGTTCACCACTGTTCCATGTTTTTGCCATTTGTGGATAATGGCTCTCACTGTGGTTCGCTGGGGTCCCAAAGCTTTAGAAATGGCTTTATAACCTTTACCAGACTGATAGATCTCAATTACTTCTGTTCTCATTTGTTCCTGAATTTCTTTGGATCTTGGCATGTTGTCTAGCTTTTGAGGTGCTTTTGGTCTACTTCTCTGTGTCAGGCAGCTCCTATTTAAGTGATTTCTTGATTGAAACAGGTGTGGCAGTAATCAGGCCTGGGGGTGGCTACGGAAATTGAACTCAGGTGTGATACACCACAGTTAGGTTATTTTTTAACAAGGGGGCAATTACTTTTTCACACAGGGCCATGTAGGTTTGGATTTTTTTTCTCCCTAAATAATAAAAACCATCATTTAAAAACTGCATTTTGTGTTTATATGTGTTATATTTGACTAATGGTTACATGTGTTTGATGATCAGAAACATTTTGTGTGACAAACATGCAAAAGAATAAGAAATCAGGAAGGGGGCAAATAGTTTTTCACACCACTGTATTTGGGTGTCCACATTAATGACGGGTTGAACTCCTCTCATAACACAGAGGAATTATAAAAAAAATGGGATAGCAGGTTCTTTTTACTTGGTAGACTGTGTTCCTTTAATGTGGGAAGTGACATCCTTTACATCTGCTATAAGTGTGTTGGCCAGTGTGATTTTTCTGTGCTATGGTGTGCTGTGCTGGTAACATCACTTCAAGAGAGACCCAACGAATCAACAAGCTAATTAAAAGGGCAATCTCAGTTATAGGATGCACTCTGGACCCCTCGGAGGATAGTAGCAAAGGAAGGAATTATAACAAAACTGAATGCTGTTGTGAGCAGTAGTGCACACTGAGCACTTTCAGCCAGCGAATTATTCAGCAGAAGTGCATCAAGATATGCTATTGGGGCTTCTTTATATCAACAGCAATACGTCTGCATAATGCCTCACTAGGACTGTAGCAACCAATTCAGAAGTTCTTCTTTCCTTTTAAATTTTGTTTCTTTTTTGTGGTGTTATTATTTATTTATCTACTGTATCTAGCTATCTATGCCTCACTGACAGAAGCACTTAAGAGTTTTAGCATGATGCCAAAGATTTGACAGTCTTAAGAAGGAGATGGTCGGTCATCACACACCGCTGCTACCCGCTGTGTTCACTTTTTAAAGCATGACCACTGTTTGACTGCTTACCTGTCTGCTGCCACCACCCAACACAATGCTTTTCTCTCTTCTGCTCAAATGATTGTTACATGTTGAGAGAAAACACGTGTGCATTTCCACTCATATTAAATATGGCTATCACTGCTGGAAATGCTCTAGTACAGAAATAGCTTAGTTTTTTAGGTTATGAAAAAATCTCTACTGTGACGAATTTTGCAGTTTAAAAATTCCTTTCGATTTTTTATTTTCAGACATACTTAATCCATTCTATGCTTAGCTTCAAAAGGAATACTTAAGCATAGTAAGTAGTAGTCTCACAAGGTCAGACGTGATTCTCTAATGAGGATACACATCTTGGGACATCCCAATAAAAAGTTTGTAGTGACTATAGTTGAAACCTGTCACTGCAAAGGCCACGCCCATGGGGCTTCTTCCTGAAACAGCTGTCCCCAATTTCTCCAGTCCGTGCATTATAAAGCAACAGAATTTCAGGGAAAGAGGAAAAGAAAATGAAAAAAAGACTTGAAAATAAAATAAAAAGCAAAATTTGTTGTTATCCATTCAGGAGCTCAGTAGCACAATGTAACTAAAGCTTAATAATTAATTTCCACGTTGTAGTAAGCGCTGCAAAAGTGGAGACAGACAAACACACACAGACTACTGCAACTACTTGGCTCCACAAAAGTGCGTCTGTCTGCTGCAATATCTTTATGTGATTTTCCGATTGCATCACTATATGAAATAACAACAGCAAACAGAGTTTGGAGCAGCTTTGTGGTCTGTGTATGTAGTATATGTTCAAATGTTATGGCTATATACTGGCAAGACGTGTTTGCATTTCCAATTAGACAGTAGTTACTCATTCAGATGTGCAGTCAGAAGCTGGAAGTTTTGCAGCCTTGTCCATGCTTTACTGGTATCATTAAGCACATTTGATGATTCGGGTGTTTTGAGTACTGAAATCTGCATCTCCTTTGGCTTTTTGTTTTCAATTCTTTTAACAGCAGTGCTTTTTACCGCCTATTGACGGGGTGTGACACACTGTTTAATTATTTACATGAATGTGTCTGCCAGTTCTTTCAACCTTACTTTGACTCCTACACAATTGTCTTAATGCTAAATAACAGAGAGCACACACAGCACCTCCATCAATGTAACATTCACATTTACCGCTCATCCATTGACATCTTTGAATGCCAATGTATAATCTAATGCTACAGAAAGGTTTTTCTCTTGCATCAGGTTATGTTTATTTTTAGAACAGGTTATTTTTAAAAATTGCAATGTGCTCTCTGCACACTCTACACACAGTTGTATGTCTAATAGGACATTTTTTTTTGGAAACTTTGACTATAGATGGTTCATCACAATCAGAAGATTGCACTCTCTCAGCCCAGGTTATTGAGAGCACCTCTGATTTCTGAAGTTCAATATCACCGCCCTCACTTTGAGCGCTATCTTCATAAAGCTTTGGATTTGTTTGGAAATGTGGCACTCAGTGAGCTGTTTAAATGTTTCCAACCAGTTTTAAGCACAATTCAGTGATGATTTTTTCCAGACTTGCATATTTCTCATCAAGACTGAAATAAGCAGCTTTTGTTGTTATCAAAAATACCTGCAGGAACAAATTCTTCATTTTGGTAATTACTAGTTATTATTTATCCTTAAAAAATGCTACTCGCTTTATGTTATGATTAAGAAATACAAGCACTAGCATCTATTTAATAAAAACATGCAGGTTATTATTGAAATAGCCTATTAATTTTGTATTGTACTTTAAAAATATAGGTAGTGTAATAGTTCTAAGCAGCAAATACGCTTTTGTTAATAAATGAAAGTTCAAAAATAAGCATGCCAGATTGTAGCAAATCAACAAGGATATAAATATTATGAATTATGTAGAGGGGCTTCGCATATTCTCATGGTACACAGGGGGACCATGAAAGAATAAAGGTTGAGAATCACTAATTTGCATTTTAAAAGCTTTAGAACATAAGCAAATTGTAGTTTCACATGCTTAATTGTTGTTTTTTGTTCATTTAGCAAGCAAGCTAATTGCTAGTTAAATAGCTAGAAAATGAATTTGGATTGTCATGGTGTTTAAGGATAGAACAAGCTAATATGCACATGTTTATTGTTTACAAAAAATATTCACTTTTTCAGTCCCTGCACACAACCGACACCTGTAATAGACAAGTGAATTGATCATTTAGCTTTGTTCTTTCATTTTTTTGTATAATTCACTTTCATAATTCAGTTTATTCTTTTTAAGTACACATCTACTAGAGAGTTCAGCAAGTTATGCAATACAAACAGGGTGGCTAAAAGAAAAGCAACATAAATGCAAAACAACACACAATAGATCGTATATATGCCATTTCATACTCTCTTCTTTTTCTTCCCAGGTCTGTAGTTGAATCCCATCCATTTATTTTCTAACCACCTGGTCCAGTTCAGAATTACCAGTCACCAGTGCCTGTTCCATCAGCATTGGGCACAAGACTGGAGCCAATAGTGAGGAAGGTGCCAGTCAATAATAAAACAAACTCTTCTTCATTTGTATGCAGTACATTTAGAGTGACTATCTAATCTAACTTTTAACATTTTGGGGGCAGTGTGGAATGGAAATTAAGAGAAAAAAATACAGACACATTGAAATCCACACACTCCATGCAAAGAGTGTCATCCCTAAATTTCTGTGACATAATCATTAGCAGCACATACTGTACCGAGTCAACAAAATCTCAGTCAAAGCAGCTTGTAATGGAGAAAAACAAGTTGTGAAATCTGGCCATAATCCAAGGAGAATTGATCTCAGCAAGTAAAGCAAATCCATCTTGAATGGCAGAATTAAACATTCTATTCCATTTAACTAAATATTCTATGAGCTTATTTGGTGGTATAGACATGGCATTGTGTAACGGCAGATTTTCCTGTGTTATTTCTAATCTATGTTGATTTAGAGTGTCAATGTCAGAAAACTCTATAACTCATAACTTTTCATTTTGAGTAAGTTCATAAGTTTATTTTCGGTCAAGCATTTTCAATTATATGCTGCAACGAGCTTTTGCAGCTGTTGGATGAAGGTACCCAAACTTAATGTATAAGCCCATTTTCTAAAGTTTTATTTTCCGTAAATACAGTAATAACTTTTTTGTTTACTATTATCATTTTCATGTCTTAGGCTTATAATTTGACATATGAATTATTCACGTTCATTTTTTGTGCTTCTAAAGGTTATTACATTTAATTGTAGCATTTTAACATAATTGCAATACCATTTTACTTTTTTATTTTTTTCTGCTGTTTGCTGCTATGTTAGGACTGCCATGACCTTTATTGTTTGTAGTTTCTGTGCCCAGTGGTAATACCCAAGTCTTTTGACATATTATATCTCATATCCGTCCTGTATAAGATGGAGGCACAGTACTAATGACATCCAAGGTCATGGATAAAAATGCAAATGAAAGAAGATACTGGTTCACGGTTGGAGAAAGGTGATTAGAGTTTGTGGACTCTCTGCATTATAACTTTGACTTTATTGCTTGCTGATTGTTTTGGGCTTTGTTGATCTGTTTAATTTATTCTTACCTTTGCCAGTTCATAATCTATGATTCCACCTGCTGCATTACAGCATTTCATCTTCTGGTCCTCTTTTTTCCAATCTATTCAATCCTTGTCTCTCCTTGGCACTATAAGCTTTCACATGTGAATCCATTACTGTTTGCTTTCTTTTCACAGTATTAAAACACAATTATTGTTTGGCATAGGTTGGTTGGGAGCATGTGTTAATACAGCATGTTGCCATAGCCACCACACAATGAACCACCTCATTGAAACCTCAGGATTCCAAATTAGGACCCGAGTGCAGCCATGCAACAGGTTCGGCACAGGACTGATCAAAAATTCTCAGGCTGTATTTTTCCCATCTCCAGAAAAAAATTGTTTTCTTTTTGGTGTTTTTATTTTTTTTTTGTTTTGGAAACATCACATTGACATATAATTAGGAAAATATTTAGTTGTGGTTGCAATTTAAATTCTGACTGTTCTGTTTCTAACTTATTGTTTCTACATGTAAAGAATCATATGAAATAAATATGCATTTGCTAAATCTGTTTATTTAAACAGCACTATCAGAGAACTATTACTGCTGCTGTCACCACAGAACAGTAAAACTTGGAGAAACATATTCTAAAAAATAAGAGTAGTTACCAGAACATGAAAGCACAAGGCCTATTACTGTGCATAGGCCAAAAATGTTTTTGGGAACAAAGACAATAAATTAATACGAATAATGTTATTAACAAATGGTTTTACCATATAAACTGCATATTGAATGAATCACTGCAAGAGACCCCGCAAAAAACACTTTTCACTAAGGCTCGCCAACATGCTGACTTTATAACATAAGGTCATGCTCACAGTTTTTTTTTTTTGCAATTAGCAGTAAATGGCCATTCTAGCTACTGCGATAGAGACTAGATTAAGGGTAAGATGTTGGATTCACTTTTGGAGACTTTTATTAAGTATGACTTTTTATTTAGATGTTTATTAAATTATGATTACAGGGTGAAGGGAATGCTATCCACAGCATCAGTGCACTTTCTCCATGTAATATACTGTCTTGATTTTTCAAAACTACTTTTGTGTGGAGTTACAGGGGTGGGTAGCAAGTCCTTTGACTATATGGGCCAAAGTCAGCAATTAGGAACTGCATCAGAGGACATAAATAAGCTGTGTTTCATTGTGTGTTTTAACAGTAGAAACAATGCCAAGAGTGAGAAAGAACCTGTGCTGTATCCACTTGAGTAGTGTATATAATGGCAGAACAAAACAATTCACTTCTTTATGGGATCAGGCGATTGGTCATCTTCTGTAGCTCACGCAACATTAATAACATTTTTGCCAAACTTTATAATCATGTTTTTTTTTTATTCTGGAATGTGAATATTTCATTGTTAATAGATATGTGTTAGTGATGTGGTTACAGTTTATATGCATTGTTAGTATGTGAAAGGCGCTATATAAATAAAATGTAGTATTATTATTATTATTATTATTATTATGTGGGGGAATGGATATTATAACGAGAGTTTGTGTTTGTAGATAGTTTATGTGTTGTACATTTGTTGTTTGTTTAAAAAATGTTTTAATTTGAAAATTTTGTACAAATATACCAGTACCTGCTGATACTGTTGGAATGCTTAATTATATGATATTTCAATGTGAGATCAATTAATTGTACAGTTCATAATCTACAAGTAATACTGCAGTCCCAGAAAAAAAAGAAAGTTTAGATACTACAGAAATGCATCAATTACTCATTTACTCTTACGTAACAAGACCTTAACAAAAATTTCATCATAACACTTGCAAAGCATTAGTAAAGTGTTTATAGATCTCTGTAATGCGACCTACTAACATAAATTTATTTTGGATTGCTCTGAGGTGGCTTAATTGAGACACACTTCTCTTGATATTACATATTTAGTGTAACACCTGTGAATCCTTCATAATAACAAGTAATTTTACTTTCATGCCAATCTGTCACATAGCACACAGATGAATAAGCAATCTACTGTTGATGATGATACTGATAAGTGTTGTGAAGACCAAAAAAAGGGTTTAAGCTCTTATTACTTACAAGTGAATGAGTAATAGATACATTTTGCAGTACCTAAATTAAGAGTTTCCAAAAGAAAAAACATTCACAAACTGAGAAGAATAAATATTGGGAGAGAAATCTAAAGTTTTTTTTGTTTTTTCTGATTCTTATTTTTGATTTTCTGACATTTTTCATCAGTTTTGTGCTTTCAAATTTTGTTTTTCTGCTGTTTATTTTATCTCTGTAGTGTCATCACATCTTCATTTTGTGATTACTTTTGGCGCTGTTACCATATTTTTTGCTCCATAAGACACACTTTTTTTCCCCAAAAGAAGGGTGTAAATGTCTGTGCATCTTGTGGAGCAAATATTGCGTCACATGTGTATTACCTGACCTGACTCAGATGATGACAAGGGTTCTACATCAGAGAAAGAATGCACGTCTCACTTTTGCCGTCGCTGTGCTTTGCATATGTACATGGGAAGCTCTGCAGTCTACTTGTGATTTTACGCAGAAGAAGTCTAACTGCATTCTCGTACCACTGTTTGCAAACTGAAGTGTCAGCGTGCACTTTTCGTGGCATTACACATGTATTTTTTGAGCATGCCCATGTCGATCAAACACAGGAAGCTCTGCAGTCTACTTTATTGTGTGGGAATTAAGTAAATAAATCAAGGTAAATAGGTAAATAACATTTGATCTGGCTCTTATATACAAAGTACTTCCACCTGCAGCTATAGACTCTTCAGTATGCAAGCAACTCTCCACACTAGTGTTTAGATCTGGACGGTGTATGTGCCCAAAAAAGAAGTCTAATTGCATTCTCGTACCATTGCTTACTAACTGAAGTGTCAGTGTGCACTTTTCGTGGCATTACATGTGTATTTTTTGAGCATGCCCGTGTCAATCAAACACAGGAAGCTCTGCAGTCTACTTGTGACTTTACACTGTAGAAAGTAAGTAAATAAATCAAGGTAAATAACATTCGATCTGGCTTTTATGTAAGTAACATTTAAATGTTAATGTTTTGGGCAAATGCACCGTCCAGATCTAAAAACTAACATGGAGAGTCTATAGCTGCAGTGGAAGCTGCCATTAGCAATGCCTTAGATGGAACTGAAGATAGTATCATATATGAAGAAAGTGATATCAGTGATTGTGAGCAACTGAGCTTCATAAATTCTGACACTAGCGATGAGGAGTTCTTGGGTTTTCCAGAAAACTAGAAGTAGAGTGCTTGAACTTTAAAGTCTCTCCTCAGTTGTTAATGACAGTGATGATGGTTCTTAATACCACTCTTGACTTTACATGATTGAATATTATTCTGCTATATTTTATTAAGTATTAGTACACCATTTGGTTCAGAATATTTTTTTTCTTGTTTTCCTCCTCTAAACCTAGTTGCGTCTTATGGTGAGGCGCGTCTTATGGAGCGAAAAATACGGTAATTTCCTGGCCAGGACATGTAAAGTTACAGTATTGAATATTTAAGATGGTGATGCACTGAAGTTTATACCCATGCCTTTAGTTAATTGTAAGAAAGAAAGAAAGAAACTCCTGTAATGTTCAGATTAGGGATTGGCTTTGTTAGTTTTGTTTGCTGATTTCTTCTCCAGCTTCTTCACTTAATATTTAATTGTGAATCGTTTTGGATTTAGACTAATGAGGCACTGAAATTAAAATTTTTAGCTGAAGCTGAATTTCAGAAAACCCTGGGCCAAATACTGAATGCTCAACATGTTTTTTTTTTGTTTGTTTTTTTATTTATTTTTTTTTTTTTTGTGTGTGTCATTGCATAAACTGTAAATTAAATCAATTTATCTTTTGATGTATGGTTTTTAATAATATAAAATTATAAAACTGCAAGTTGAGGAAAATCTTTATTATTGAAATCAGTCTTTTCAAAGAGGAAATATTTTTTAATAACTGAAATGAAAATATATAAATGAATGAATAGATATACAGAGAGAGAAAATGGCCACAAAATGTGAACAGACAAGTCATAAAGACCCCAATTGATTGTTAACCTCGACCTTTTTTAAATAGTGTCACTTTGTATCCCAGTTCAGTTTGTCCCGGTAGGACCTGTTGTCCTTCTCCTTTACTTTGTTTGTTTTCTTTTGCTTTCATAAAAAGATTGCAGCTTTTAGTAGCATGTTACTGTTACTTATTTCTCATTTTAAACAAACAAGAACAATCCTCTAAAGATGGTGTCGACTCCCCATGATGCATTGCAGTGAGACATATTGCTAATTAGCTATAGAACAGGCGGTGCTGTTTGAAAATGTCATCTATAACCAATGCAGGAGAATCACAGAAACAGTGTCATGTGTTTAGCTAAAACAATTACAAATTTGGCTGAATATTAAATGTGCCCATTTTTTATTCTGTTTTCTGCCAGAATCTGTTACATCCCTAGTTTAGACATTAGTTAGTTTAATTTCCAGATAATGACTCTTGCCTGTCTTTAAACCACAATTCACCCTGCTCCTTACTTAATCAATTTCCTGTCTTTTTAAACTCTTAACAAAAAGTGCACACATTTTAACATCCCGAAGTTATGCACTGCAGCCTTTCGACTACACTAGAAAATACAGAAGACCGTAGGTCAACCTTGTTGGCTACGCTCACAGTATGGACGAGCTCAGATGGATGCACTTGAACACTCCATAGAAAGTATACAGATGAGAGAAAGAAACTGAAAGCGAGCATTGAAAAACTGGGAAACTTTGCCAAAACTGTAAAAGGGTCCCGACATCTGTAAAGATGGGCTTGCATGTTGTACAACAGGTATAAGATTTTTTGTTTTATTTGATACCTTTCTTAACCATCATCACTGTGTGAACAAAAGACCCTCAGTCCTTATGATAAAAATAAATAAAACCTGTTTAGATAAAATGGTCTGGCACCGATCTGCTGTGTGCTGAAAAGCATTGGGGGTGGTCTTTTACTAAATGATTTATACACAAAAGGTTCAAGCAGTTCCCGGGGATCTGGTGCTAGACTGGATACTTCTCTACAATGTCTGCTCTGGAATAACAAATTTAAATAAATGTTTTCAGCTTTCAAAAATGTAACCCAGACCATGAAGCTTTATTTAGTAAAACTGCATGCATTTAATTCATATATGTTGATTGGTTTTCTATCATTTTATTATTTCTTTTTTTTTTTTGCTATAAAGTGACCTAGGCTGAAGAAGTAGGCTTCTCATTAAATAGATGGCTGAACTGAGATAAATTGCTAATTATAATTTAACAGAATAATGGAACAGATTACGCCAACTGGTGTTATAGATGTTTACCGAGTAACTTTTTACTGCAATTATTTCTTATTTGGATTAATGAAATGAGAGCGTTTTTATTTTTGCATTTTAGGATGCTCTTCCTTTTCTGAAATGACATCTGAGAAGAGCCAGATTGTTGTGGATAAGATGTTTGAAACCCTGAGAGGGATTACAAGAAACAGAGCACATCTGAAGCAGTTAAGATCTGTGTACACTCCAGGGGACAACGTGCACCAGGCAAGTACATAAGATTCTCTTACAGAATTGCTGCTTAACCTTGAAACAAGCTTTCATTCTTAAACAGGATTAAACTAGAACATACTGACAATACTCCCAGCTTTTATGAGAGAATAAAACTGAACAATACTAATTTTGATTTTTAACATTTAAGACAGAAAATAATGTGTCCAAATATGTAAAAATCTTTAGTGTGTTTAATATATATTTAATGTTTTATAGTGCATAGTACTGGAACTCTTATGAACACAAAGCTGTTTAATAAACATGGTTTATTTTTAATTGCTTTGTTTCATGGATGCTTATAGAAAAAAGAAGTGTCAAAACAGGTAGACATTGCAGTTTTTGCCTGGGCATTCAGTGGCACACGAGGACTGTCATTTGATCTATAAATAATAGCTGGCCTAGAATAGAGCCACACTTGACAGTTTGTCAACCCATTGCATTGCAATCCTGGATTTTAAAACCACAAAATGAATATTTAATAATAATTTGTCTCTTCACAATATAAGTAAAATTATTCACCAGTTTGAGTGTTTCCAAAGAGAATACCTATGCAGAAAAATAATACACACAGTATATGGAATGTTTTAGGTGCAAAAATAAGTGAACTTTACTTCTATGACTTACATCAAGGTAATGCAGGTTGGGTGTGTCAGTGACAGAGTTTTAGCCAATTAAATGAGCTATACACTTACCTAAAGGATTATTAGGAACACCATACTAATACGGTGTTTGACCCCCTTTCGCCTTCAGAACTGCCTTAATTCTTCGTGGCATTGATTCAACAAGGTGCTGAAAGCATTCTTTAGAAATGTTGGCCCATATTGATAGGATAGCATCTTGCAGTTGATGGAGATTTGTGGGATGCACATCCAGGGCACAAAGCTCCCGTTCCACCACATCTCAAAGATGCTCTATTGGGTTGAGATCTGGTGACTGTGGGGGCCATTTTAGTACAGTGAACCCATTGTCATGTTCAAGAAACCAATTTGAAATGATTCAAGCTTTGTGACATGGTGCATTATCCTGCTGGAAGTAGCCATCAGAGGATGGGTACATGGTGGTCATGAAGGGATGGACATGGTCAGAAACAATGCTCAGGTAGCCCGTGGCATTTAAACGATGCCCAATTGGCACTAAGGGGCCTAAAGTGTGCCAAGAAAACATCCCCCCACACCATTACACCACTACCAGCAGCCTGCACAGTGGTAACAAGGCATGAAGGATCCATGTTCTCATTCTGTTTACGCCAAATTCTGACTCTACCATTTGAATGTCTCAACAGAAATCGAGACTCATCAGACCAGGCAACATTTTTCCAGTCTTCAACTGTCCAATTTTGGTGAGCTCGTGCAAATTGTAGCCTCTTTTTCCTATTTGTAGTGGAGATGAGTGGTACCCGGTGGGGTCTTCTGCTGTTGTAGCCCATCCGCCTCAAGGTTGTGCGTGTTGTGGCTTCACAAATGCTTTGCTGCATACCTCGGTTGTAACGAGTGGTTATTTCAGTCAAAGTTGCTCTTCTATCAGCTTGAATCAGTCGACCCATTCTCCTCTGACCTCTAGCATCAACAAGGCATTTTCGCCCACAGGACTGTCCCATACTGGATGTTTTTCCTTTTTCACACCATTCTTTGTAAACCCTAGAAATGGTTGTGCGTGAAAATCCCAGTAACTGAGCAGATTGTGAAATACTCAGACCGGCCCGTCTGGCACCAACAACCATGCCACGCTCAAAATTGCTTAAATCACCTTTCTTTCCCATTCTGACATTCAGTTTGGAGTTCAGGACCACACCCCTAAATGCATTGAAGCAACTGCCATGTGATTGGTTGATTAGATAATTGCATTAATGAGAAATTGAACAGGTGTTCCTAATAATCCTTTAGGTGAGTGTATAATATAATGGAACATTTGGAATGATGTGTTAGGGTGGAGCAAACATAAATAAGTGCTAGAAAGCAGGTCAGTTACTTTTTCTATGAGTGTACCATCATGCCTTAAACTAAGGAAACATTACTAGAACTGAAATAAAAAGTAGTAGATATGCATCAGTCTGGACAAGGTTATAAAGCCATTTCAAAAAGTATTAAACTGCTGTATACATTCACTATTGGGCAAATAGTACACAGTTGGAGGGCATTTAAAAATGGTAACTCTATCTTTTAGACATCATCCTAAATTTCACCCAGAGATACAAGGAATATAAGAGAGGAATATAAAAGAGGTAAACATAATCCTAAAATAACATCTAGAGATTGATAAGCCTCCCTCAGTTTGCCTCAGTAAACAATTTATCCACAATAAGAAGAATCCTGAACAGACACACCATCTACGGAAACGTTGCCAGAAAGAAGCCCTCTGTCAAAAAAGAACAAAGGTCTTTGTTTGTTTGCCAGAGGCCATCTGAACTAACCTTAAGAGTCCTTAAAGTCTGTTTTTCTGAGAACAACAAGAGGGCCCATATTTGACGACAGCACAAGACAGCCTGCCACCAACAGAACCCTATTCTTAATGTTTACTATGGTGGTGGGAGTGACCTTACTGTACATTAGGCTAGTTTTTTTATTGTGGCCCTGGACAACTTGACATCATTGAGGGACTCATGAATTTCTGAGAAATATCAAATAATTCCTGAGAGGAATTTCAGTCCATCGCAGTTGGATAATTCAAGTTGGGCACAATGCAGATGTTTCAAAAAGACAAGAATCCTAAACATTCAAGCAAGTAAGAAAGTATAGCTTAGGAAAAGAGGAGATTTCAATTCCTTAGAATGATCAAGCCAAAGTTCCAACCTAAATCCTATTTTAGCAGGCCAGTGGAGTTTAGTGAAGAGGATTGGGAAAAAAATCTCTCCAGTACGATGTTAGAGACAGGTAATTGGTTACAGTAGGTGACTGTGTGAAGTCACTGCTGCTAAAAGAGGCGCCTCAAGTTATTAAATTAAAAGGGGTCATTTACCTTTGCACACGAGAATCTGATGATTTATTAAATGCCACAGACTAATGTAATTCAAGTTAAAATATCTTTCTATGTATGTGAATTTGTTATTTAGGATATAAAGAAAAGCCAAGCAAAATGACACCTTTTATTGGCTAACTAAAAAAATTAAAATATGCATGCTTTCGAGGCAACTCAGGCCTCTTCTTCAGGCAAGATGTAATCCTGCATTTATGTGCATTTATTTATGTGCATTTATTTAGGATACTCATTCAAGAGTTAATATCGCTAATGTATCTAAAATAATAATCACTGTCAAGTCATGTCTGGTTTATTGTCATGTGTACACAGTACAATGAAACTCATGCTTGCATGTCCCCACAGAAAATAGGCAATACAAAAAACATACACTTAGCATGCACCATATGTGTATTTATGTACCAGATCTCACAAAATGTATTTGCAGATATAATATATTTATACACTCTATTATGTTACCATATTTGTCTTCATGATTGACTGTTCAGCAACCTTTGTGGATAGAAACTGTCCCTGAATTTGCTGGTGCATGTGCCAACAATCCAGCACTGTTTTCCAGAAGGTAGGAGTGAGAAAAGCAGCTGTGTAAGACAGCTGAGGTCTTGAATTTAGCTTTTTAAGGCAAGTGACTATTGTGTATCTTCTGAACAGAAGGTAGCTTGGTGCTAGTAATATTCTGCTCCACTTTCACCACCCTCTGTGGGTCATTACGATCTTGACCTGAGCAGGCATACCAGGATGTGATTTAGTCAGTAAGGGTGGACTCCACTGTGCACCTGTAGAAGTCTGTAAGAACAAATGGAGAAGTGTGAGCCATTTTAATAAGAGATAAAATTTGTTATATCCACTTTTACAGTTTATGCAGATACAGTTAATCTGTGATAGTCACAGAAATGTAAAGCTGCTCACTCTTTCAAAAGCATCCTCTCTACTGTAGATGGAAATATGATCTGCTTTTTGAAGTCTTTGCCCAGTTCCTTGGTTTTGCTGATATTAAGGATGAGACTGTTGTTCTGGCACCACTGAGTCAGCAGGTAGGTCTTTTCTCTGGAAGCTGCCTCATCATTGTTGGTGATCATGCCTGTGATGGTGGTGTCATCAGCAAATTTAACAATGGTGTTGAGGCTGTCTGGTCACATAGTCAGAGGTGGACAGGGAGTACAGAAGGGTGCAACACACTATTCTGTGAGGGACATATGTTGAGTGACAGCATGGAAGATGTGATGCTGCCAGTCCACATGTGCTAAGATTTATGGGTTAAAATCCAATGTCAGAGGATGGCACAAAGTTATAAACTGAGAGGTATGGTGGTAAACTTTGTTGGGGGTGTCAGTGTTAAATTATGAGCCGTAGTCTATGAGTAGGACTCTGGAATAGCAGTTTATATTATTTAAATGAGCCAGGACTAAATGAAGTGTAGTCAGTATGGCAACTTCTGTGATCTGCTTGTGGTGATATGCACAATGGAGATAAGCCTGACTATCCGGAATATTCAGTTTAATAAGACCTAGCACTAGTCTCTCAAAATCCACTTTTGTTTTCATAAAGATAATTGTCCTTTTGAAGCAAGCGGGGAACCACAGATTCTGTCAGAGGTGTTTATTAAAGATGTCACTGAAGACATCAACTAAATTGGCTGCTACAGGTTTGTAAAACAGGTCCTAAAATTCCATCTAGACCCACTGCCTTGTGGATGTTAACTAGCTTAAAAGTCCTCCTTTCATCATGTATAGAAACAAAGGAAGATGAACCGAAGGGTACTGCAGACAATCAAGTGTTGGACTGCTTCTTGCCATGATCAAAATGGGCATAGAAAACTTTATGCAGATCAGGAAGGGAACATGCAGGTGAGACAGCATTAGGTTTTACTTCATAGTCTGTCGGCATACTAATCCTTGGCAAAGTTTGTGTGAATTGTTACAGTTGCTATATTCCTTCTTTAGTTTACTCCTCTACTGATGTTTATTTAGTTTGATTACATAGCTGTATTACTGGCATCTGACATGCAGGATACACTGTAATGTATAGTACCTTACAAAGGCAAACACTCTTATTAGAGACCTTAGCCATCCTGCATAGTCATCTTTTCCCCCCCTCCTTTTGTAGCTAACAGTTTAGGATCATTTATAATTGTACCACTAAGTTTAGAGGCCATGTTTATCTCAATGTTATGAGGCTACTCAAAAGTATCTCTCATACTCAAAACTGCATGAGTGTTTTTTGTTAGTATTGCTAGTGAATGATGTTCTATGTTTGGTCTGTTATAGTTATTGTACTACTGTCCCTAGTAATGGGAGATAATCGGATAATAGTTTCATTGTGCTGTGCCCATGACAACTTATATAAACTAAATTTGAATTTGAACTGAATAGAAGGCATATCCATCCTGTCATTAAAAGTAGTGGACAGTTAGTCATGTTGAGGTCCTGCTTCAATAAGGAGATTTTAATGCTGAAACTCTTGAAACATGGAAGTCAGCTACAATACACTGCAAACGTTTTAAGAACAAGTCACAAGGGGCTTGTGCTGGAGAAAACAAACTAAATAGCAAAACAATTCTAGTTTTGGCTTTAGTTTTGTTTTGTTTTCAACTTGGCTATGCTCTTTAAGCTTTGGCATGCAATTAAATGACTTGTTTGTATCAACATTAGTAAATACCCATGACTATCCTTTACTAAAGTTTTTGAAGAAAGAACTTCTTTTGAACTCTGCTACTCTTTTTTTTTGTTAAATGAGATTTTATAAATTTCCAACTATGTACAGTATATTATAATGGAAGTCTTGTAATACAGCAATCAAATACACTTTACTATAAATAGTCAATCCAGCAAATCACAGAAAGGGCTAAGATTCATGAATCTTAGACAACACTGTAAAGAAAAAAAAAATCCCTTATCCAGTGCAGTGAGAACATGAATAATGAAAGGTCTACCATATCACACTTTTTCATTTTGATAGAAACAATAAGAGTGAGGTAGGAATATTAGCACAATCCCAACAGACCTATTTAAGAATAACCATAATGAGCCTAAACAAACTCTACCAATGACATTCATTAGAAGTTTTTTTTAGCTCTTGGTAACATAAGCAGAGGTATGTGTAAAACAATGAATTACAGCCAGGTTGATAGATACTGTAGGTACAGTAGACAGGTACATTTTTCAGCTATTTTTACTTTACTTGAGTAAATTTCAATTATTTTTGTTAGTTTAACCAAATCAAATTGCTAGACTTTTTAACATTATTTTCCAGCAAATCACCGTTATTCATTGCACAGACCAAATTATTATAAATTAATAAAAGAGAAACATCAGGTATGTTGTCACCTTTGGTTATAGTTCTGTGTTGCTCAGAAATAGCTATTTTTTTGTATACTCCAAACTGAGTTAAGATTTCTGTGTTTAGCCCACTCTGGAGATTAATGGGACCACCTGATTTCTTTAGGGTATTTCACACACTGCATACAATAATAATTTTGGCATCTGAAAGGGTATAGTTAGTAAGCAACAGTACAAAATTTTGAATATTTAGTTTGAAGCTGTCAAAAATATATATAAAGAACCTAGGCAAGTGGAAGGCAGGATCAAGAACCAGAATAGCTGTCTGCATCTGATGAAGAGTACTTTATGGTCACTGCCTTAAGGGACAGACAAATCCAGTGAAGTGCTTACTCAGCATCTTCTAAAGTCATCTGGCACCAGAGTACATACTTCAGTCATGAGAAGAAAGTTTGAAAGATGGTCTGGTAAAGTGTGTTATACCTAAAAACTCTTCTTACGGAAAATCAACCAACAGATTAAATTATCATGTGTGAAATACCATAAAGCATGGAGTAACAATCAGTGGCAGAAATTTGTATCCAGATTTTGAATTATATGGTTCACAAAGATGCCAGTATGTTAGAAGCGGACTTGGGGAGAAGTACATTGATCCCTGTATGTGGCCTTTTGTGAAGTACAATGATGGCTTGGTCATGATTTGGAGTTGCATTTTTGCAAATGCTCTAGGAGATCTGGTCAAAATCAATGGGATGAAGACTGCTGAAAATTGTAAAAAGAGTTTTTTTTTCTGTATACTGTACCTTTGGGAAAACAACTTATTTACAAAAATACCACCTTTCAGCACATTAACTCTAATCACTCTAAGCATACTATGAATATAACTGATGGAGCACTAACAATATTACACTGGTCTTCTCAGATCCCCGTCTTTAAAATAAATTAAGCTCTGTATATGTTCAAGTGGGCAGGAAAAAGAGCAAAAGGCAGCCAGGTCAAACAAATGGATATGGCCAATATTACAAGACTGAAAGAATTTACCACAGAACAAAATTAAAAGCTGTTTGCCAAAGCACATTGATTCAATTTTCTGTTCTAAAGGAAACCTCGCAAAATCCTCTCTCTCGCTTCACTCTTTCTCCGCCAATTTAAGAGCAGAAAAAAATGTATCAATGTAAATTAAATTGTGTGGTTGGTTGTTTGTTTATGTGTGTGTTTTTTCTAGTGTTCACTGTCCATATTGCTGCCTTGAAGCATAATTTGCGAAGGGGATTAAAAATTTTGCACAGTATTGTGTGTCACACATTCTCCCTTTACCTCAGATATTTTAGAGCACAAAGGCAAAGAGCCCACTAGCTAAGCATGCTGAAGCAAACAGAAGGCACCTTGAACAAAGAGTAACGATCAAGTTGAGGCAAGTCCCTTCCATCGCTGCATGCAAAGTTTTTACTGGAAACTGGACCATAGAGGTTGGTGGTGCTCCACCAAAAGTGAGACATTGTCTTTCAGACTTGGGGATTGTTAACTGTGCCCAGAGAATTACAACTTTTAACAGTTAATTAACAGCTAGCTAGTATTTCATTAATGCAAGAATGCAATTAAAATCACATGTCTGCAATATCACATGAAAAGGCTCTCAAAAAAGAAAAATTTGTTTAAAAGAAAACCTTGTAAAATCATTGCTTAGGTATAAATAATTTTTTGAACTTTATTTTTTTATTGTGCCTAAGACAAATTACATAGTTTCATTTCTTAAAATAAGGGTGTCTTTTAAAATGGCAACAACTCCACTCTACAGAGAAAGATAAGGAAACTTAAAGTTGGTGCCTTCAGTCTTATTACTGTCTATAATCAAATGTGACAATGAATTAAGCAACAGTAATTATATAAATAAATAAATAAATCTTCCTACACTTCTTGCATTTATATGACAAAGAAAGTAAGCAGGGACTGGCCCTTTGCTAAAGTGGCATTTAATCTTGTGCCACTGGTAACCAATGCAGCACTTTAATGTTCCCATCTCACCTGCCATGGACATTTTAAGAGAGTAGCAGAAAGCTGGAACTCCTTTAGAAAATGCATTAGAATGTGGAATTTAGGAAAAGCATGTGTAATCTGCTCAGACAGTATTGTGTAGCATAAGCAGAGCTCTGCACCCCCGCCGTGAGTGAATCTCAGTAGTCAGCTCAATTAGTTAACCTTTTACTTGTGGAAAAAGTGAATTTTTTTTATTTGGAAAATCTGTTCATTGATCAGGGCAATAAACACCTCCAAATATTTGCATACATGCATAAAGGCACTTTTAACTAATACTAGGGACATATATGTAAGTAAACAAGATTTAGAGTCATACATTTTGAATGAAAACGTTTCAATTATTCAGAAAACCATAATGCTCAATGCAGGTTTGCTATGTAAATAAGGAAGCCACTTTAGTAAAGGTGTGTTAAAGTCATTTAATTTTTATCAAGACCCACTTAGGAATAATATCTTGAAAGTCTAAACTTCACATCATAGTGGGGAATTAATCAGTCAAAGTTTTCTTCCTAACTGGTCACATTTATCTTTTTTTTTCTTCTTCTTAAAATTTTTCATCCTGGGCACAAAATTCTGAAAGCCTTCAGCTGTTTTTATTTAAGCACTTCTGTAGTACATGGAAATTCTACATCACTCAACGCCATAGTTGCATTATTTCCTTCACATATTTTAGATATTCTGAATTACTAAGAGCTTATTTTTGAACATTGTGTGTTAAAAGTTTATCAGTTGTTTCCTTTTCATCCTGAATTGTCCTCATCTGTAAATCTAAAGGAAATGTCAAGAAAGCTCAATAAAAAGTGTTTTCACTTTTTTTTAAGGTTTGGTGAATAGTTATGTGATATCAGTATTATTATATTGTACATGTTGGGTTTTATTGAAAAGGCTGTTGTGTTTATTTGCATTCAAAGCAATCAGATTTCTTTTAGAAAGTGACCTATTCTAGTATATGGACTTGATATGCATTGGTGAGAGTGTGGGCACAATGTCAGTACTGTCACATGTATGCTCTTTTTAATTTCTGTAAGAGCTTTAATTAATACAAATCTGTAGTTGATTTGAGAAAGGCAAAATATTGCTTTATAAATGGTTGTTACATTTCTCATGTAGTTCAAAATTATATAATCAATTAATGTGTGATCTGAAGTTACAAAGTATACTAAATGAAAACGACTTAAAAGTCATAGTGGATTGAACAGCATCTACAAGCAGACAGCATTTAGCAGAGATTGAAAAGTCAAAAGGGGCATATCTTGCTGTGCTAAGTACAAGTTAAAAGAGGTGATGTCTAAGCAGTCATGTCTGAGTATCATTTATAACGTTTTCTATCAGGCAGTTATAGAAAATGAGTGGCACAGATCATAGAGAGGTCTGCCTTTTAGAGCCTAAGGATTGTCATGGATGTTTGCTATGATCTTTCACCAGAGTTTAAAGGACAAATTCAAAGACAGAGTATTTTTGATACATAGTCTGTTGGTTAGCATGTACAAGAGGTAATTTCTTTAAATGCTTAAAATAATGCTCCACCCCAAAAAATGTTTATTTACACTATGTAATTTGTTGCAAAGGCTGAGAAAAACAAAATGAATTTCATATTATTATGGAAAATATAGATAAAACACTTTGCCATAGAATGGTTATCTATGGAGACCAATGGTGGACCATAGCAAACACATATAAAAATGTGCCTGAAATAAAGTCTCACATTACTTGTATTGCATAATCCACACATCAAGTCATACAGTTGTAAGGTCAAAACAGGAAAAACACATGTATTTTTTGCTAAAACATTGTTAAATAATTACTTCCAGAAAATCTGAGCAATGTATGTAGAGGAAACGTGTTTGAATTATGTTATTAATTTTAATACAAACAACAACGTATGGATAAGTGTAACATAATTTTTGTAACTAATATAAAATCTTCATTATGCAATCTGACTTCGTTTTCAAAAATAACTGCTTTTACTTAGCTGGCAGATTGCCTTGAGGAGGATTGTTGAAAGAAGCTGCACTTAATATTACACTTTAACAAATTATTTTGGGTGTAATATATTTTTCCTGTGAAACTTGTACATGTATTCATAGGTTTTTGATACCGATGACCATTTCTAGCTACACATTTCTAGTCTCTGTGCTTCTGGAAAAATTAATATTTTATTTTACTCTTATTTTTCACTACCATGTTGTCAGTCCTGTCATCGGGACTCCTGTTTGTCGTAGGATGTGGTTTTGAACATTGTGGCATCTGACATAATTGACACAGTGCTTTAAATACCAGCACAATCACCCATGACTAAGGATAAAAACAAAGAACTTTGTGCACAACCATTTCTTGGAATATTTCACTTTCCACGTCTTTTGGTTTTCTTTTTGACTTTTTTGGCAGAATTAGTCTTTTGGTTACTTTCCTGTTTCTGTCTTTTTGACTGCAATTCACCTCTTGATTTGTTATTTTCATTCTTTCTCTTCTCAGCCTTCAGACAAAATACTGAGATTCACTTGCATTTTCTGATCTTCCTATGATGACAGCCTTCATTCTGAAGGTTGGTTTCAGATTCACTTTTTTCTAACATTTGTTGAATGTTAGTATTCTGCATGGCCACACATAGTTGATTAATAAAAGACCATAATAAGTTAGCACAGAAAAATACCTGCAAATTAAAGAAGGCAATCTCAACCTTATGTGTTTCTCATAAGGTTAACAATTATGTAAGACTTGTAAATTCAAGTAGATATGATATTGTACAATAACAATTCATTTAATTCTTCTGAAACACATTGATCTTTCAGTTTTAAAAAAAATCCCACACTGCTTAATTAAATATTTTACTTCATTGGTTAGCTCTATCCAAGCCATGACCTTAACCACCTTTAAAAAGGTAGCAGAAAATAAATGCTTTTGGAAAAACAGAGGGATGTGAAATGTATTTGTTTGAGTTTTACAAAGTGTTTATATAAGTAGCAACAAACTTCCTTTATAACATCTGCCAAGTGATCTTTTCTGTTTTTTTTTTTTGTTTTTCACACTTCTTCTTGTTACCTGGACTTCCAGAATATTTCTTCAAACATTTTCTCTTTTCTTTAAAAGCATGGATTCTCAAACTGAGTGCAGCATTTGTGGATGCTTTTAAATATTTTTTGGTGTTCTTTAAAAGGAGCTTTATATAAGAAAGTCTACATGACTGAGTGCCTGCACATTGATTTTGTGAGACTACTTGCTTATACTGAGAAATTCAATCAAGAAATTCCTAAGAAGAAAATAAACCAACTGGATTTCCTCCAAAGGTGCTGCTTTTCTTTCAGGCAATTCTAAAATCTTCTGTTTATTTGTGAGTTTTGTGCTGAATGTGCTTTTAAGTGAAGAGCATCCCATCCAGTTTTGATCGCTACTTGTCACGTACTGCTGCTATTACAGGCTGTCATTCTCTTCAGCTCCGTAATAGATAGTGAACTAGTCCTGTAAAGTATGTTCCTTCTAGGCTGTGTGGCTGTTTGACTACACACCTTTTCTCCGGGTGCTGCGCAGTTGCTATTATGCTACTCAGTCCCTAACCCACCATGCAGCTTTGAAGTGCTGTGCAGCTGTTCACCCATGATTCCTGAAGCTCCATAAAAGTACTAAGCACTTGTCATTCATTTGATTGTGCTTCGTGAAGATTGATACTTCCTGTTCGTGTAGGTTGTTTGATGTATTTTTTAATTCTTAGAAGGACTGAAGAAATTGGTCATAAATGAAAAGTACCAGCTCATCTGTTGATAACACCTCCTCAACAGTAAAACCTTAGAGGGAACATTGCCTGTAAATCTGAACTTATTACTGTCAGTCCAAAGTAGCATCTTGGCCAAGGTTGTTCCAATCTCCTTACTCTAGCACAATATGCAAAACTCCACGAGAGACCCTCACTTAAATTACTATATTTGTTCACACGATAACATATTTTACATAGTTCATAGGTGAGCTTGGACATAGAGATTATCTTTGAATTCCATAGTATAATCTAAAGATTTAGTTCCTACTTCATCACAATAAAATAAAATACCCTTGGTACTATATGTGTAACTCCAATCCATTCTTACAATTCTGTTTGCTCATTTGTGAACAAGACCCCAAGTTACTTTATTTCTGTCACTTGCAGGTAGCAAGTGATTCTTTTTTTATTCTTTTTTTTTTTTGAGAGAACCATGATCTTCATTTTGGAGTTCCAATCTCTCATCTCAGCAGATTCAAACTCCCAGTCTCATCTGTACTTAGATATATGGTCAGCAAAAATCATGATAATAAGAACTAAGACAGCTTTGTTGGCATATTATGCCAGCCCTAAACAGATTCAATTTAATGGCAAGTATATAGACAGAACTCTCACCCACCCCACATGTGCAGAAACAGAATGGTAAACACCAGCCGTCTTGGAACCCCATACACTTTCAGAGCCTTCTACATCATACCCCAGAAAATGCAGTTGTAATGTAAATGTGTAAAATACTTGGTGAACTCCCAGAACCTCTCCAATGTCAGTTGAAGGACAAATAGTTGGTCCACTTGATCAGTCCATATTTTTTCAGTTGTGGTCTAATGTCTCTCTTTCTGGGACCCCATATTGGAGGAGAGTCAAACACTAATGTTTCAAACACATCACAATGTGTATCTGGTATTTGAAAATAGGGAATGCCACCCACAATCCTCCTCATCAAACACTGGATAGTTGAACTGAATATCCACTGCCTGTAGCAATTAAGGAAAGATTGCTTTGATCTACAGGTCCATATTACTATGATCTTAGTTCAGAAATCGGGCCATATCAGTAGATAAATAAATAAATAGTTCTTAACAGTGTTCTTTCATTTGTTGGTAATAATCAAGGTAAATGTTTTCCCAGCCTTGCTAAAAATAAAAAGTAATTTGGGTGATGTTGCAGGATTTCTTCATGAGTGATAAAATGGTTTGCCAGAATTCAACATATAAGGCCTGTTTAACTTTATGGTTTGCTTTATTGATGAACTATGATTGCTGTCGTGTTTGCCACCAACACTCTTTTGACCGCAACTCCATGCAGTATCTTCTGAAGTCTTCAACAGGTTCGCACTCATACCATGTTTCTGTCTTACTCTGAAATGAAGGAGAACCTCTTATAAAGGTGAGATAAGAACTCAGTATGAACATAGACAATTCCAACATATGCTGTTTACCTGCTTGGGTTTCTTAGGTCAATCCAGCTTATGTCCTGGCCATATGAGATAACTCATCAAATGGCGATCTGTTGACAGCTGAACTAACTTGTATGATGGCCTGAATATATGGCATGTAACGTAGTGGTATTACTACAAAGTAGATCACTGGCGTTTTTGGCTAAAACAAAATACCAATTACCCTTACATGCCACCTTAGATTCAAACATCATGTTTGTTGTGGATAGCATTTAAATAGCACAGGCATCCATTAGCCGTTTATCATTCTGAATCAAATCAGCAAGACAACCAAACCTATAGATGGTACGCATTGAGCATCTCATCCACCATAATTAAGAAGGTGAAAATAGTGTTTATATTAGTGTTAATGTTATATTGAGACCACCCAGCCAGATTCTTTTGAGTATGCCCAAACCCCTCATTTATAAGGAACTTCATAGTCACAAAATAGACCAACGTTAATTAAGAAGTCTTCTCAGTATGCAGAGCTGAGTTCTAAGTATGCAGTAAGCAGCTAGCACCTTCTAAGGTTCAGCTGTTCTTATAGCTCTTCTAATCTCCCTCAGCAAACATTCCATATTTCCATTTTAAGGGTGTGACATAGACCTCACAGTGAAGCCAGCATTTAACTCGGTAAAGGACATCAGTTTTTAAAAAAATGCAGGAACTACAATTCAAGAATAAAGTATTAAACATTTGCTGAGTTACATTTATTACCCTTATATATTCTGTTTTATATTAATGGGATTTAGTAATCATTCATGATGCATGTAAATCAGCAGATAGAATCGTGAAAAACTGACCATTAGGAGAGCCAGTAGGAATGAAGGCACCAACAGTACATGTTCAGCGATCGAGATGACATGCTTAAATATGCTCAGGTGCAACCAATTGCTTCCAGGCCTGATAAAATTAAATAAATGGAGTCCAACTGTGTGCAATAAATGTGGTTTGCATGATTTCAAATTAAACTGTAAATACACTTGTTTCCATAAAATACCACAATGGAATTAAGCTTTCAGAGCGAAGATAAAACTTTGAAGGCGAAGAGACTCACCAAACTACTCTGTAATATATCTGGAAAAAGTCACAAATTAGAATTAAATTACTACAGGCTATCAAAGGCACTAAGCGTTTGTTCCAAGGAGAGAAAAAAGGAATAAAAGAGCCCAGAATGTGCTTAGAAGCAACTGGCCCCCTTAGAATAAGCAGACAGATAAAAAAGGAATTGTTTAAAGAAGCCACCAAGGAGGTAATAGCATCAGCAGTAGTAGTAGTGTACAGAGTACAGGGGAATTCTTACTTGTTTATCTCACCAACTTGCATGAGTATGTTGAAATATTTTATTTTTATTTTTTTAATTAATTTTATTGCATTCCATACAAAGCAATCAAGTTTTTACAAAAAGAAAAATTGAGTTAAGAACAGATCGATCCCCACCCTTGAGAGAGAGAGCAAGCCAAACGGCGTAAGAATTTTACAGCTTTTAAACATACCTAAATTAATAAATTCTCTATGCTTCATGAACTTATTTTAAAATATTACTAATTAGATCCTGCCATGTTTTGAAAAAAGTCTGTACGGATCTTCTAACTGAGTATTTGATTTTTTCCAATTTCAAATAATATAACACATCGGTTTCCCACTGACTTAAAAGAGGAGAATTTGGGTTCTTCCAGTTTATCAGAATAAGTCTGCGTGCCAGAAGTGTAGTGAATGCAATCACAATTTGTTTGTCTTTCTACACTTTAAGCCCCTCTGGAAGAACCCCAAGCACAGCTGTTAATGGGTTAGGAGGGATTGTGAGACCAAGGCTGTCTGAGAGGTAATTAAAAATTTTTGTCCAGAATAATGTTAATTTGGTGCAGGCCCAGAACATGTGACCCAGCGAGCCTGGGACTTGGTTGCAACGTTCACAGGTTGGATCATGCCCTGGAAACATTTTGGAGAGTTTTAGTCGAGACAGATGTGCTCGATAAACAATTTTAAGTTGTATAATTGTATGCTTTGCGCATATGGAGCTTGAGTGAATTCTCTGCATTGCTACTTTCCACTCCTTTTCTGATATATTAATTGAGAGATCTTTTTCCCAGTGTCCTCTTGGGTCTTTAAAAGGGAGGGATTGTAAAATGATTTTATATATTGTAGAGATGGAGTCTAAGTCCTTGAGATTGAGCAATATTTTTCCAGCATGGATGAGGGTGCAAGATGAGGAAAATCTGGAAGGTTCTGTTTAACAAAGTTCTTGATTTGAAGATAGTGAAAGAAATGTGTAGCTGGAATGTTAAATTTGGAATGTAATTGTTCATAGGAAGCAAAGACGTTGTCTATATAAAGATCTCTAAGCAAGTTAATTCCAAATTTTTTCCAGATATTAAAAACTGCATATGTTTGTGAAGGTTGAAAGAGTTGGTTCTCTTGCAGAGGTGCCACAGATAGAAGCTTCTCCATCTTAAAATGCTTTCTACATTGGTTCCAGATTCTAAATGAGTGGAGCACAATTGGGTTATTTGTATATTGCCGATAACGTGTGTTTATTGGAGCACAGAGCAAGGAATACAAAGAAGTACTGCAGGATTTTACTTCTATTGCGGTCCATGCCTGTGTATGTTCTTCTATTTGTGTCCAGGTTCTTATCGCCTGTATATTTGCTGCCCAGTAATAAAACTGGAAGTTAGGTAGAGCCATGCCGCCTTCTGCCTTTTGTCTTTGTAGGGTGGCTTTTTTGATGCGTGGATGTTTTGAATTCCAAATAAATGAGGTTATTGTTGAATCTAATTGCCTAAAGAATGATTTATTAATGTATATTGGAATGTTTTGAAATAAAAAAGGAGCTTAGGAAGAATATTCATCTTAACAGTGTTAATTCTTCCAGCTAGAGTGAGATGAAGGGTTGACCATCTATGCAAGTCTTGTTTAATTTTTTCCATGCAGACGGCAAAGTTTTGTTGATATAGAGCTTTATGTTTACTTGTGATGTTTACCCCTAGGTATTTAAACTGTTCTGCAATGATAAAAGGTAGGGTATCTAATCTAATATTATATGCTTGAGAATTCACTGGAAAGAGTACACTTTTATTCAGATTAATTCTGAGACCAGAGATCTTTTGAAATTCTGTGAGTGCTGTTAAGACTGCAGGCACAGAATTTTCTGGGTCCGATATATACAATACCATATCATCTGCATATAATGAGATTTTCTGTTCCAGTCCTTCTCTGCTAATCCCCTTTATCTGATCAGTATTTCGACAATGTATTGCCAGTGGTTCAATGGCAATCGCAAACAGCACCGATGACAAGGGGCATCCTTGTCTAGTGCCACGTTCTAGTTTAAAGTAGTCTGAGCAAATGTTGTTGATGCAAACTGAAGCTTCTGAGTTAGTATACAATAATTTAATCCATGCACAAATGTTCAGGCCAAACCCAAACTTCTCCAATGTAGTAAAAAGGTATTTCCATTCAATCATGTCAAATGCTTTTTCTGCATCCAATGATAATAATATTTCTGGGGTGTTTGATTTAGTTGGTGAGTATATTACATTAAACAAGTGTCGAAGATTTGAAGATAAGTGTCGGCCCCTAATAAATCCAGTTTAGTCTTGTGATATTACCGAGGGGAGCACTTTCTCCATCCTTCTAGCTATGATTTTAGAGAGTATTTTAACGTCGTTATTCAGAAGTGAAATTGGTCTGTATGATGCACATTTTGATAAGTCCTTATTTTGTTTTGGAAAAGCAGTGATTAGTGCTTGGCGAAAGGTTTGAGGAAGAGATTGGTTATCTCTGGCTTCTGTAAATGTTGCTAATAGGAGGGGAGCTAGCTGAGCGGAGAATTTCTTGTAAAATTCTGCAGGGTAGCCATCAGGGCCTGCTGCTTTCCCGCCTTGGAGTGACTTTATAGCATCTAGTAATTCTGATAACGCCAGAGGTTTATCAAGTTCCTCCACACTAAAAGCGTCTATTTGTGGTATCTGTAATGTATCTAGAAATGTATTAGATTGTGTATTGTCTTCTTTAAACTCAGTAGTATATAGGGATTTATAGTAGTCTCTGAAAGTGTGCATTATATTTTTGTGTTCGATGTTTTTATCTCCGTTCGTGTTGGTGATTACCGAGATTGTGTTGCGCACTTCTTGCTTGTGAATTTGTTGAGCTAAAAGCTTATTAGCTTTCTCTCCATGTTCATAATAATGATGTCTGGATTTGTAGATTAGTTGTTCAGTTTCTTTAGTTGTCAAGAGGTTTAATTCCGAATGTAGAGCCTGCCTCTTCCTATGTAGAGTCTCGCTTGGTAGTCTGGCGTGTTCATCTATTTTAGTAATTTCGCTTTTTATCTCTGCTACTTTCTTGGCTTTGGATTTATTTCTGTGGGAAAGATATGAGATAATCTGACCTCTTAAGAAGGCCTTAAGAGTTTCCCAGAGTATTCCTGCAGAGATCTCGGGTGATGTATTTGTCTCTAGAAAGAATTTGATTTGTTTGGATATAAATTCCGTACAATTCTCGTCAGCTAATAGAAGCGGGTTGAGGCGCCATCTGCGGGGTGAATGTATGGGGCTTAGTAATTTTAGCTCCAAGATCATAGGGGCATGGACAGAAATAACAATAGCATCGTATTCGCAAGATTTAATCATAGGCAAGAAGTTATCTATACTAATAAA
>JANRMT010062809.1:23002233-23046764 GCA_026402145.1 Polypterus bichir lapradei
ATTTTTGCTTTTAATTAGACTCCCTTCTTGAACTTGCAAGCCAACAGTCTAGGTTTTGAAAATTAAAGTGATGTATCAAAACACACTGTTATAATTACCACATAGGGGAGTGTAACCTGTGGGAGACATTTTAGCACCCAAACCCTTCACACAACCACACACACACACATAAGATCCAGGTTCAAATATGAATTTATTTTAAAGAAATAAAGCACACAATCCCAGTTAGGACATCCATCTGTGTTCTCCATCCATTACATTGGTCATTTCAGTAGACAATGAACTATTGAAGCAGGTCAGAAAGCCAGTCCATCCCCACTTTTCTTTAAAGTGAATCACTGATCAAATCCACTGAACAAAATGACATCACGGCCGGCTTTTTGCCACATGTAGTTCCTTTGAAATTCTGAAGGCTGAAAAAAAAATAAAACACAAAAATCTAATTTGTCGAACAGCAGCAACTGATGGGAATATTTTTTTTAACCTGTATCTCATCATGAAAAAAGTTCATGTCCTTCAGGCGTTCAAAAGTAAATAAGAAGGTGGACATGACTTCTTCAGTCTCTTCATCGTCTCCCCTTTGTTCTTATTTTTGAATTGTGTATGTAACTTCATCCTCGTCCATTTCCAGAATTCTTGGCCAGAGGACTGTCCCAACAAGTTGGTCTTTGTTGGCATCCAGCCAGTCACAAGCAGTCAGGATGTTTTGGATCAATGAAGACTTTTTTATGAAAAAGAAAAAAAAAATACTGTCAAGTACTTTATTAGGAATATCAATATATTAACTCCACTTTTACCCAAAGAACAATCAAATTGGCTTATGAAATAAACACACCGATATGACCACAGCATGTCATAGGAATGCTTAGCTCAATTGATTTCTCTCGCTTTTTGTCTCTACTGCCTGTAGGCATGAGGTAGATTGAAAAAGAAAAAAATAAACTCCAGTGTACAACTGTAGCAGTTCATCTTCAAGGGAATGTCATGTCTAGTTAGAAACCATTCAGAAAGTGCACAAATAATTCAAAATGACTAAGTGCTCTGTAGTGAAAAAAGCATTCATTTTTATTTACTAATACATTGCTGTAAGACCCATTTCAGTTCAATCTGAACGTCTACAGGAATTGTACTGAAGTGAGTCCCTGAAAGACAAAGAGTCCAATTACCACAGTATTGTCACTTATGAAGGCCAAATTCATCATTTCAAATATCATCATTTCAAATAATATGTAATTTATTTGTTCCCAGTTTAGTAAGCATGATTTAAAAACTGCTGAAACATTCACCCAAACATATTACAATAGAAATGCTACATATAAAAAGTTATACATAATGGAAAGTGTTTACCTGAAGCAAACAATCACTCCATTCTAGACTGGTTGATTTCTGAATGATACTGAAAAGTAAAAAGAAACTCATCACCTTTAAGGCATTTGCTGTGCCGTAAGAATCATTTCACTACATACCTGACAGGACTGTGCCTTTGTGAGGTACAATTTGCTAACAACTAAATGTAACCATAAATATGCTGACCTGCACATTCAGTTAATGTTGCCTAATGCCACAGATGAAATTGATCTTTGAAGAACAAGGAAAACGGTCAAAATGTTACACTCCACAAAAGCAACTCTATGAAGCTATTCATTGCCTAAATTTTAGGAACAGTAAAGTAAATGTTATACTATTAATTGTACTGGCATAAATAATTCAGTCAACATTTTCATATTCTTCATTAATGGAAAAGAAGGGTGGGGGAGAAAAGTCCTTGCTCTTTCCTATCTTGTGTGGAATTGCTGGAAGCAGAAATAATTGCCATTTAATAAATCAGTAAGAGCACAAGCACACAAAACACTCATTTTTAAGACCACCATTTTCTGCCCCTATAACGCCACTGACACACCACAGGGCTGACGAGAGACACAAGTCAGTGACAGCCTCACCGGAGACCTGATATGTGACCTGTTGGTCAAAGTCTTTTTGTGAAGTTCTAATATATAAAATTAGTGTCAGAAAACTTTTCAACTAATAATTACGAAGCACTGCCCATGGGGCACAGAATGTCCTTCTTCTCGTGTGGAAAGTGAAGACCGATGTCTTGGCTGGAAGATAAAAAAAATTTAGAAATACTGTTAGCTGACAAATTCTTATAACTGTTCTTCCCTTAAAAAAAGCTTGAAAAGTTACACACCTTTAATGTTGGCTTTGCGAAGTAAGAGATGACACCACCATCTTCTAATTTTTGGCATGTCTTCCTAAAAAATGTAAATCGGGAAATTACAATAAATTCTATGAATAAAAAAATTCACAATATTCAAACAAATATTACACTTAAACCACTGACCTGACTGAAATCAAATGCTCTTCCATTGGCAATGTAGAGAGCATACTAAAAAAAAAGCAAGTTATTATTTTAAATCAACATTTACATCTTACTACTGGCAAAGTGTCCTCCACTTACCATGAGCAGTCCAGGCTGTCAATCTGTTTGGGTAGATTCTACCAATTTAAGAGTTGATTAGTAAAGGAGATATGTGTGTATTTTTTGTCTTATACTAGCAACACATATTTATATTTACATTACCTTATAATGCGGTTCCTTCCAGCTACCTGGCATTATTTTAGAGGCAATTTTCCTACAGATAAAATTTGTTTTGTCAAAATTGATTTATATTATATTAATGTATATTAAAAACAAAGTTGATATGAACTTTGCAGATGGAATATCATTGTAGAATTGGATTAATAATATTTAATTCTGAAAATGTGCCAATTAATAATTTTATCACACAGAAGAAAGAATTACTTAACCAAAATTTAGCTGGAGCCTTTCATCACTTTTTATGACAATGATATTCATTTCAGATTGCAAGAGTAGAATTATTAGTAATAGAACAGGTAGAGAAATAGTGAACATCAGATAATATCCTCTGACTTTCAACTGTTTTTACTTTCAGTAAACTTAATGTGTAAATATTTGTATGAACACTAAAAGAGTCAACACCATAAGACATAAACTAAAAATGTTTCACAATGTGTCCCTGAATGAAGGGAGGCTCAAAATCAAAAGTACCAGTCAGTATCTGGTGTGGCCACCAGCTGCTTGAAGTACTGCAGTGCATCTCCTCCTCATGGACTGGACCAGATTTGTCAGTTCTTGCTGTGAGATGTTACCCCACTCTTCCACCAAGGCACCTGCAAGTTCCTGGACATTTCTGGGGGGAATGGCCCTAGCCCTCACCCAGCGATCCAACAGGTCCCAGACGTGATCAATTCCTTCGACGATAAACACGAATCCGTCCATCACCCCTGGTGAGACAAAACCGTGACTCATCAGTGAAGAGCACTTTTTGCCACTCCTGTCTGGTCCAGCGAAGGTGGGTTTGTGCCCATAGGCGGCGTTGTTGCTGGTGATGTCTGGTAAGGACCTGCCTTACAACAGGCCTGCAAGCCCTCAGTCCAGCCTCTCTCAGCCTATTGCGGACAGTCTGAGCACTGATGGAGGGATTGTGTTTTCCTGGTGTGACTCGGGCAGTTGTTGTGGCCATCCTGTACCTGTCACGCAGGTGTGATATTCGGATGTACCGATCCTGTGCAGGTGTTGTTACACGTGGTCTTCAACTGATCAGCTGTCCTTCCTGTCTCCCTGTAGCGCTGTCTTAGGCGTCTCACAGTGTGGACATGGCAATTTATTGCCCTAGCCACATCAGCAGTCCTCATGCCTCCCTGCAGCATGCCTAATGCACGTTCACACAGATGAGCAGGGACCCTGGGCATCTTTCTTTGGGTGTTTTTCACAGTCGGTAGACAAGTCTCTTTAGTGTCCTGCGTTTTTAGAACTGTGACCTTAAATGCCTACTTTCTGTAAGCTGTTAAGGTCTTAACAACCATTCCACAGGTGCATGTTAATTAATTGATTATGGTTAATTGAACATGCATGGAAAACATTGTTTAAACAATTTACAATGAAGATGTGTAAAGTTATTTGGATTTTTAAAACATTATTGTTGAAATACACAGTCCTGAAAAAGGGACGTTTCTTTTTTTGCTGAGTATATAATCTCTAGCAGCTTTTAAATGAACAAGTAATTTATGAAGGGAGTGACTTTGGCTTCACACACGAGACCATAGCACACCATTACAAATTTTTTAGAACCTTGAGGATGTTTTACCACTGTGCCGTTATGAATTATTTACACAGCTCTTCCAAAATAGCTTAGTGAAAACTATCCATCCATCCATTTTCCAACCCGCTGAATCCGAACACAGGGTCATGGGGGTCTGCTGGAGCCAATCCCAGCCAACACAGGGCGCAAGGCAGGAACCAATCCTGGGCAGGGTGCCAACCCACTGCAGGACACACACAAACACACCCACACACCAAGCACACACTAGGGCCATATTAGAATCGTCAATCCACCTAACCTGCATGTCTTTGGACTGTGGGAGGAAACCCACGCAGACACAGAGAGAACATGCAAACTCCATGCAGGGAGGACCCGGGACCGAACTCCTAACTGCGAGGCAGCAGCGCTACCACTGCGCCACCGTGCTGCCTAGTGAAAACTATTAGGATCAGATTTTTTAAAGAAGAATAGTTCAAATGGGCAGCAGCCATCACTAGGTGACAGAAATAACAGAGTAAATAAGGAACAGTCCTGCTAAAATGCTAATTTTGGGAGATTTGGCCTGAGGTTCAAACTGAGTGAACTGAACATATGAACAAAGATTAAAAAAAAGAACATTAAAACTTTTGAACGCTGGAACTGAACAGTTGAACAAAGATCAAGAACAAAGAACTTGAACTCAGATGGCAGAGACTGGGCAGTGACTGGTGCAGTGGGCATGGAGGGCAGAGACTGGGTGGCGACCAGTGCCGTGGGCACGGAGGTCAGAGACTGGGTGGTGACCGGTGCTGTGGGCATAGAGGGAAGAGGCTGGGCGGTGACTGGTGCCATGGGCATGGAGGGCAGAGGGAGCACTTTAGGACCTTTGCCACAATCTGACAAGTGCCTTAGGAACTTATCTTTATGAACTACTGTTTTCTGACAATTAAGCAATGGTAATGGCCTGATCCCTGGCAGTTCAGTGAACACTTTTATATTTTAAAACCTGAAACAGTACAAAGGAAAAAAAAGGTTAATATTCAGAATTATTTTGCTAAACATTTAAAACTTAACAAAAGAAATTCAGATAATCGTTAAATTTAATAGAGTTAAAACAAGCAAATCCTGTCCTATTATTCTTTTAAACAGAACAAACTAATTAAAGATTCTGTCAATGATGCTTTTAAAAATTTATGAAAATATACTATATGTTGCCTGTCAATTGTAGGCAATGTAATTTCACACTTACATTCTGAAAAATTAAAGTATTTGTAGTATGATCTTTGTCATATTCTACTAAATATTTTAAAAGAGAAAATTGTTAATACACAGTCATGAATTAATTAATTGCATATACGTGATATACAGGACAAATGGTGAATGATATTCTGGCAATTATAAGTACTTAATCACGGTCACTTATACTGTATTTGATTACTGTCAGTAACACTTAGCTATGGTTAATTATACTCAACAACGGTCAATTGCATATTATAACAATTGTTATAAAAAATTATTGACTGCTCAATCCGTCTATTTACTACTTAGAATCGAGTATTCCGATTAGCCCTGTAACAATTAGCTACACAAACCATCCTGTTTGTTGTTTAACTGTTAATACTTTCTTAGAGCGCTTAGTACTGCACGGAACCTGAAAGTTGATTCAACATCTTTATTACACTGTGGTATAATTCGTACCCTAGGAGTAAAGTATAATATTACCTAATACTAGTAAAACTTGCAACAAACTTACTGCCATCTTAATTTCCAACTCAAACTCTTCCTCTTTCCTTGAAAAGCTTTCAGAAACATTTATTCTAAGTCCACCATTCCTCCGGACTCCGACAAAAACAATGATGACGTATCGAAACTGACATCAGAGGGCGTTCCGTGACTAGTGTTGTGTGGCGTTCTGTGATATGAAGGGCGTTCCGTGTCTAAATTCCTAGGTATTGCAGGCTGCAGCCAGACCCTTCTCGAAATTTGGCAGGCTCATTCCTTACAGCTTACTTACAAAAATTAGGCAGGTTTCATTTCAAAATTCTACGCGTAACGGTCAGAACTGGAACCTACTTACGTACATATATACGGCCATAGCCTGCAGCTCGGTCGCCGAGTGAGGCGGAGTTGCGTCCCTCATCGTCACGCCTCCCATGTAATTGAGTGCCTCCCCATATAAGGCCGTCCATGAGCAGCAATCCAATAGACACACTGCCGCTAAATATTTGCGGGTGAAGGACTGTGCTTATGCAAATGAAGATGAGATGGTCAGGGATAGACTAGTGTTTGGCACAATCTCAGCGAAAATGCGAGAGAAACTTTTAAGTGCCGGGTCTTAGCTAACATTAAATAAAGCCGTGGACATCACAAGATCACACGAGATAGCACAAGCACAGCTGAGAACCTTCGATGCATGTACTCCGAGCGGCTCATGTAAACTGACTTTGCAGGACTGGGAAAGGTAAACCCGTGCATGCAGTGTGTGATGTCTCAGATAAAGAGGAAGACGAGCTGTTTATTGATGCAGTAGGACAGGAACAACCCTCTGACGCTGAACAAGCCTTTGTACACATATCAATAGGAAAGCAAGGTGTAAAGCTTAAGTTTAAATTAAGTTCATAGACACACTGACGCTAAATATTCGCAGGCAAATCCAGAACTTAATACCGGAAATGCCTGTTAAACATCTTAGATTAACAAGTACCGATTTGGGTAGTGAACACTTCGATGAATGAAACCTGTTATCTTTACAAAGGTTGACAAACACGGAATATAACTTGAACACAACACATCTTCCAAATACGAACTTGATTGAAAGAAATAATGATAATCAAATCCTTGATGACAGCAACACTCATAACAGTCACAAAACAATTACATTGACAATCATGTTACGTTATTTTTAAAATGTTTCCTTTTCTTTTTCATAACTTCTTTAACACACTACTTCTCCACTGCGAAGTGCAGGTATTTTGCTAGTTGTTAATAAAATTTTTAGTAGCACAGTTATCACAGAAACTGTACTAATTTTAACATTGTGCACTATCAGCATTAGACAGCTCCAAGTACTCCATTAATTTTCTTTTTCAGGGCCATAATAAATCGAACATCATTGGGCTATTAGCTGTCTGCTAGCTCACTTTCTCATTTTCCTAATTGGAAGAATGAAAGTCCACATGCTACAGTATGTTCAAATGTGAACAAGACGTACAGTATTCTGTACTGAAAAGGCTCACAGCATTCCATAGCTGACGGAAAGAAACTGCTCACGTACCCTTAGTAACATGCACAGCCACATATTGACAAAGCCCTTGAAGAAAACCAACTTTAGTCTCCAAAACACCTTGAACTTAAACAGAACTTAAACAATTGTTCTGTTTCACTACGCTGTACATAAAATTCTCATTCCACCCAGCGGTGTAGCTCCCAAAACTCAGCCCAGTATTACTGTCTGTGCAGAGTGTGCATGTCTCCCTAGTGTTCAGATGTTTTGTTTTTTGTTTTGTTTTCTTCCTATGAATTTGGTTGATTTATGACTGTACAAATGGCCCTTTGTGAGTGGGTGTAGCTGCATGTTCATATTTCTTGTGATGAGCCTGCATCCTGCCCAGTGGTGGACCGTGAGGTAATCCTTGTTACCTTAGAATGAATTTTTTTTTTTGTAAAATAAGGTGATTCAATATGAATATTACAAAAAAATCTAAATGTATCTTAATTCTGAAACAGCTTTTAAAGCCTTTGTATGCACAGTCATTGTAATTTTTATATAAAAAGTGATAAATTGTTAGTTTCTGTGGTATCTTTATAACAAATCTCCATAAAAGCATGGGCTGATTTTCTGAGTTATATTTTCACCTACATAAAAATCTCTCTACTATAATAGCTCCTTATTAGTTCTGTAACAACTAGATCTTGTTTTTAATTTTCATCATATTTTTAATGTAATAGTATGTAACATGCAGCTTTTCTTTGAAGGTCTTTATGTAGTTGTCAACATCATAATATAACGTTTCATAAAAAAAAAAAAAAAATAACTACACTTATGTTTTAAAACACATGGACCTGGCATTTTTGACCTCTTCTTTAATCAAAGACTTCGAGTCATTTGAAAATGTAAATGTAATTTGTATTTTTTTTCCAAATCTGGGGTGGTTTTTGGAAACTAAACAGATGTCTTATATTTAGCCGTACACTAATGGGTTGTGTTTCTGGCAGTCTGACGGTTGCGTGACTAGCTTTGACAAGGGCTCAGGAATGCAACTTTTACCAGGATTTCTGCATGTAGTGCTTTTTACTCTGTTGTTTTGTGGTTTTTGTAAAATGTGTATAGAATTAAAGTATATTTTAACAAAGTACTGTATATGTTGAATTACAGTAATGTGTAATTGTAGTAATTAGAAGCAGATTTTGAACACTTTGACTTCCCTGAATTATGTTTAATAATTTGAAGATTTATGTTACTATATCAAGTTATGCTAGTATCAACCTGGCTTTTCTAAAACTGGGCATGTTTTGTGTTGTCAAAAATTAATGTTTTGTTTGATTTTTGTAATTGTAATCCATTGCAGGTAATTTACTGCAATCATAAGGGCCTTTAAACTTCTTCCTTTCCAATTAATATGGAGGGAGTTCTTAACCCTTTGGGTTTAATTTGAACTACTCTCCCTGAACTTCACATGGTCTCACTGCGTTTGCAAGCACTTCTTAAAAAAACCAAACAGAGAATGAAAACGGTCAGTGTTTGTTTGTAGTTTTTAGAATTACAGGAAAAAATATGTTTACTGATATATTAGTTTATTATTAAGTTCCAAGTACAGTTTAAAAGTGAACATTTCTTACTGTAATTCAGTTTTCATTTTTTGCCTGCTGGAGTTTGTTGAGTACAAAATGTCTCTCGATGTGATTATTTGACAAATCATTTGGAGGAGTTGGCCGTGGACACGTTTCCTGTTTAATTTGTACATTGGCAGGATAAAGTGTTCTGTTGAAGAGACAAAAGCAAACTGCTGTACATAAATAGACAGTCATGTGAGGAAGCAAGTGGCTCACAAGTTGTGGAGTAAATAATGAGAAATTCAAATCTGTCTGTATTGTTAGATTTCAAACAACTGAAAGAGTGTGCTTACTTTTTACATGACCGTGGATGGTTAATGCCCAATAATTTACTTTCTCATTGTAAATATTTAGGGATCAAAGTTGTATATAACCATAGCTTGTTAAAATCTTGGAAAATACAAAACATTTAATAAAACATGGAGATCATCTTCATTTAGCAGAAGTGTATAGTGTGCAAATTCTTTACATTCAAACATGAATTCTACAGGTTTGATACTGAGTGGGAAATGATTTGTTTAAATTGAATAGGTCCAAGTCTGCCAAGTCAAAGTATGACAGTATTTTGTAGGATTTGGAGTACACTAATCATTCCACAACCATCCCTCTATTATAAAACTCGTCTCACGTAGTTCAGCATTATGAGTGTACAAGACGAACCACTCCAGAATGGAGTGCCTATGCTTATAGGGCCAATTAACTCAACATGAGTGTCTTTGAAATGCCCCACGAATAATTCACACAGGCACAGAAGAACATGTGGACTTCACACTAACTTTGCCCAGGCCGAGGATTTAAACCCATTGTGGAGCTGCAAGGCAGCAACATTAACTGCCGCATCCCTGTGAATGAATTACATGTGGCTTGCTACTATATGAGTAATGTGAATATGAATAATTTCCATTGAAGTAAAAGCAAGAATGTGCTTAAAATAAATATACTGAGCAATTATTCCATTTATTTGAATAAGTACAGGGACAGGAATAATGCTGAGAATGCTTACTCTGGAAACTACTATCACCTGAAATAAAATGGAAACTTTGACATCCATATCAATAATTATTCTCCTTTAGGCTGTGTGAAGTGATTTAAACTCTGTTAATGGTATATTTAACATCAAAATGAACTACCTTTTATTGTCTGCTATGGGTAGCATACATTTGATAGCTTTTATAGTGTCATAATTGCCATATACACAGTCAGTGAAGTCATGAGCACTCCACTGTTTTCTTAAGCCTAATTTAACAGGGAATCAGACCCATTGAAGGATGCCTTGGGCACATCACAGAGGTTGCAGGCAGAGTAAATAAGCCACAAGAAGATTCAGAAGCATTAGTGATGAGATAAACAAATGATCACAAGGAAAGACATGCCTGGTGTCCCAAAGTCCTGTTGTATGCAGTGTCAGAAATTATATTGAATTAACAGAAATAGAATACCTGCCTCTTTAAATGTGTAAGCTGCTCCATGGGCATCATTGCATGGCTGCAATCCATTAATAACATGATATGATACACAGAAGGGTCCTAAAAGCCAGTCCTTAGAAGGATTTGATCTAAGCAAATTTTCCAGAATGGCTTATCATAGCCAGAGTTAATTATCAGTAATGTTATTAAAAAAGCAAAGAAGATGGAAAGTTATATTTTATTCAGTACTAAGAAACCCAATTTAGAGTCCCTGTGTTGTTGAACATAAACTAAAAGATGTGATACTCTTAAAAAATGCTAACAGAAAAACATAAAAAAGGGACAAATGTGTTTCTCATTTGAGCTGTTAAAGAGCACAAATGACATGAAGCTCCAGTGGGTTCATTGGCAGGGAGGCAGTATGGCTGTAATGTTGTATATGAAGATGGAGACCTGCTACCCATCCCAAAAACAATGGTTCAAGAACCTGATTAGCCAGGCAAGTGTAACAGATGTAGTTCTTATTTATGTTGCACAAAGTAATATGCCACCCAAACATGATATTCTTTTTGTATGTTACTTACATCATGTTCATTGTAGCGGTAGCTGAGAGAAAATTTTAAACTCATGTTTTCATGCTGAATGAAGAGTAAAAAGATTCTAATATAATAGAAGCCAATAGTGACCAATGCTGTACAACAGTAAATGATGGGAAAAATGCCCATGAAAAAAAGAAGAAAAAAATCTCATGTTTCTCGTATCGCATAATCCACATGTCAGTTATCCAGTCTTATGCACAAAACGTGCAGAACGCATGCTTTTTTGCTAAAATATTGTTAGTTACTTCTAGAATAGTTAGCACACATCATAAACAGGAACCTAAAGCCTCATGGGAATCACATTTTGAATTGAAGAGTGGACCAACGAAGGTAGGGGAATAAACTATGTGTGATTGCCTCCATTGTTGTTTATAGCAGTTAAACCCACTGCTAGTCATATGCTCCTCTTTATCACATACTACATATCTTAAATGGCACCACGCAGCTCATTGTTTCTCAAGCAGTGAATCAAATTTTCAAAAATTATTTTAAACATTTATTATTATTGTAGACAAAGATAAGAAAAACAAGTTAGTATTAGAAAGTTCGCTTCTTTTTTCCAGCAATGATTCTGGGTGGAATTCTGACTTTGACATTGGGTTTGGTTTGCTCCTTTTGGAACTTAGATCCCAACCTGTTGATTACACATTGTTTCTATCTAAGTCCTTTGATATCTTCATCTTTTTGTTTCTTTCCTTTACCAATAAAAGAAAAGTACCCCGAAGCCCACCCTTGTGTTCAGTACAATTCTGATATATTGTTGTTTTCAGCTCTGTCATCTATGCTAATGAACATGTGTGTTGTCTATAGCTAAATCATGTATTTCACACGGGCAGGACAATCTGTCCTACAGATATAACCTGTGGTTATTAACGTGCCTTGAATGTGTCAGCATGAAGCTGCTGTTGTCGTTAGAACTTCAGAGAGCCTCTGCCTTTTTGGGAGTCCCGTATTCCACCTTTGTTATGAAGTTATTTTATGAAGTTATTTTCACAGCATCCACCCATCTATTATCTAATCCGCTATATCTAACAGGGGGTCTGCTGGAGCCAATACCAACCAACACAGAGCACAAGGCAGGAAACAAACCCCGGGCAGGGCGCCAGCCCACCGCAGGGCACGCACACACACCAAGCATTAGGGATGATTTAGACTCAGCAATGCACATAACCTGCATGTCTTTGGACTGTGGGAGGAAACCCACGCAGACACGGGGAGAACATGCAAACTCCACGCAGGGAGGACCTGGAAAGTGAACCTTCTGTGCCTCCGTGCCGCCTTTTCACAGCATTTTAACCTAAATTTAAAACTGTTTACATTAATTTTCATATACGTTAAAAAGCTTTACTGTTATAAATAAGCTGCACCTGAACCAAATTTTACAATCTGTAACATTGTTCTTATTTATCTTACTGTAATTACTACTTATTTTTTTTTCTGTATAGACCCTTTACACATATAGGTGTGAACGTCAGTCCATCCATTGTCAAACATGATTAATCCATGTGAGGTGTCTTGGGAACTGGAGCCCAACTTTAAGATGTATCAATGTAATATTCAACAAAAGATTGTAAAAAGCTGGTAGACCATCCAAGGACGGTTCCTTCTTCGCACCTGATGATGGAGGATATGCTCTGGCCCTCACCCTGACCTGGATAAATCCGGTTTGAAAATGTATAAATGAATAGATGTTGTAACTTTTGGTACTTTTTTTTTTTAAATAACGCATACGTTGTAATAAATGTTTATATTTAGCGATTGCGTCATGCGACCAGAATGTTCAGTGGCCTCAGCTTATGACAGAAAGTTTGTAACTTTGTGATATGGTATCAGCTGTTTGCTTCCCTGTGTCCATATCTGCAGGACCTTTTGAGGTACTTCATGGCCAAATGACACAATTGCACTAAAATTCCAGGCACAAATAACACATCCCATATAAAAGAAGAGGAGAAAGCACAATATTTGTTTACATGTTGAAATGTTCAAGATGATGGCTGCTTTTTTTGTTTACTGAGAATTGTTGCTCAAGGCCAAGCAGTCTTGCATGTTGATGTGTGGAGTGAATGCTGGCATTGCTTAACAGATGTCTACTGTGTTGTTAGCAGCTGAGCTTTTTATAGAAATAAACAGAAATGTTAGTCTTAATAATTTTAACTGAAGCAGTGCTGCCATAGTTTTAGTAACCCTTCCTCCCTTCTTTTGAGGGCAGTTCATAAATTTAACTAACTGCTGCATGTGACCAGATGACATATCAATTTTGTGTACAAATATAAAATCTTCAGGTATGTTGTAGCAACATCTGTGGAAATTAAAACAAAAAAACTTCCTTAATGGTGAATACTATTCCAAACAGCTTTATGAAGAAGTTTACCATAAGAGATTCACATTCTTACAAGTCACAGTCCAGCCAGTAATTATTTGCTCAAGATCACAATGTAAAGCATGATGGGATGTGAACTTTGCACTTTTCACCTTCTTTAGAAATTGATTTTCCACTTGGCCACATTATGACTGCTCTTATATTATTTTAGTGTAGTAAACAAATGGTCGTGCAGTAGCCGAGTTGAAAGCATGTGTCCAGTCACCATATATTTGGCGCTTGCATGTTCTCTGTACATCTGCCTAGGTTTTGCTAGTTCACTATATCCCAGACACATCTGTCTCAAACTAATTGTCAGCCTGGACATTTTAATGGACTGGCATTCCATCCAAGGTTAGTTCTGGCATGGAAATCAATGCTTCGGTGTAGGTGCACTCTGGCTCAATTAAGTCCATTTGAAGGTGAAGTGAAATACATTTTGCATTCAGTTAGGCTCAAAATTAGTATATAATGTGATTTTTGGCAGTTTACGCAAAGGAACATTTTACATTTGTTTTATAATCTTTTGCAAATTTAAGTTTTTTTTTCATTACTTAAAACTTAAAATATTAATGGAGTTGATGCATTATTTTATTTTACAAGGTCTAGCATTGCAGAATTCATGTCTGTAATTGATTTGTAATAAGTCATGTAAAGATACCACATTCCTAAAACAAAAATCTCCAATTCTGATTCTTCTTTTAGTGTTCAAAAACTGGTCAGTTTCTAATTTTGAAAGTGTACTAAATATTACTTAATTAATGTTATGAAAACGTTTATTGCATTGAGATTGATAATGTTGCTTTATAGCGATATTATTACTGTATACCTGACATCTATAATCATGGACAGCATTATGGCACCATCATTAGCATTGTTGTCTCTTAGTTTTAGTGACCATGGTTCATTTCCTAGCCCTAAATGTGCTGCATTTACATGCCTTTTTTGCAATGGCTTTCAGTCATTTTTCTTGATGCTCTCCAGCTTCCTCTGTGGCCCCAGAATGTGTAGGTTTGATTAAATGTCTATTGTAAATTTGCGTGTTATGAGAAATGTCTCTGTAATGCATATCTGTGGTTCTGTCCTTGTGATCCTGCTCTGGATCCCCAAGGTTCAGTAATGGCAATATTGGGTTCACCAGTAGATGAATCAATGAATCTTTATTATTATGTAATAATTTGGTTACTACTGCTATCATTGATGTAACTTTCTTTTGCTTTTCATCTTGTTATATTTGATACTTGTCGGAATATATTTTAATAAGAGGAAATTTCTTGTGAAGTCAAAATCCTGTCGAGTTCAGAGATGGTCCTCCGATCATAGCCAGCCCGACTCTCCCAATGCAGTTATGTGTTTATAAATATCCTATACATTATACTTTATTTGTAAAGAAGAGTAGAGCTATACTATCTTCCAGTTTGCACACCAACAAACTTAAGACTTTATTTTACATTTCTTGTTTTATTGATTGTAATCCCAGATCATGAAAGAGAAGCTATGGTATTACAAAGCATTTCATGTTTAGACTGAAATTTGTTTTACGTGACTAAAAATAGATTGTGTTGGCTATTTGTATTACACTTAGTGCAATTTATTTTTTAACAAAGTAAAGTTCTCCCCTGTAGGTCTTTGAATGAAACATTTGCTTGAGGGAGTAGCTAAAACCATAATAACATTTATATCTCACATCAAAGAGTTTATGTTCCCTGCATAGTTCTGGGATGATACTTGAACTTTTTTCAGAAACCAACACTTTTAATAAATGAAGGCAAAGTAACATACTAGTTAAGCGTTCAAACCAAATATTATAAGGAGTGATTCTTTGCGATTTATAATTTAGAGGATATACTGTAAAGCACTGAGCTGCCAAAGAATGGTACAAGACACCCCCATTAAAGGCTTTAATTAGGCTGATAATTCAAATGCCTATAAACTTTATAAATTCAGTTGCAAACTTTATTTTGTTTAGGGGAAAAATATATATAAAAAAGGTTAGGGACAACATTTCAGCTATAGCCTTCATACTGTGAACACCACATATGAAATGTTGCATCTCTAACTGCAATTAAAATCATCAGAAATTGAAATGCTTAATGGGTTTATTTTGGAAGTTTTGATAACTCACTTTATGGTTTCGTGAAAACTTACCATCAGGTGCTTCATTATCCTGCATATCTAAATTCTGAATCTGGTTGTTAGTTATTGAAAATAAATAATTTCCAGATTGAAGTGTTACTCAAGAGCTTGAGGGCGATTGCTAACAAAGATAGATAATTGGATATTGATCCACGTAATGGGATTCTCATATCCTTCTGATTATCAACATTCCAATTTTGTCACACGATTTTCTCCATTTTTGATAAGAAGTGTCAGAATTCTTTTGTGTTGGGGAAAAAAGGTAATTAAAAGAAGTTGGTATTAGGAAGAACATGAGACTTTAAAGGCCCTTAGAAAACCCAGTGGCTAAAACTGGGTGATAATCTATCAACCTTGTCAAATTAAGGTAATTGCTGTTTGACGAAAAGAAGAAATGTAATAGTGTCAGTTTTTAAAGTTGTAATAAGAAGAAGAAAAATAATCAAAAAAAATGAGTATTTCAAAAACAGAAACCTAACATCTGAGCATGCCCAGGTTTTTAACTCCTCACTGCCTTTGTCTTATATACTTGATTAATGGTTTTCTATTTGTTGTTTTTGGATAGGTTGCTTTTAAGACTGTAATAGTAGTGGATTTGCAGGTTTTTAGGTGGAAAGAGCCTATGTCTGCAAACATAGTAGATAAACTTTCGGCTTTCCTAAATCTTCCACAGTATGGTGTGGCTATAGAACTTGGTGACCTTACCTACAGGTAGTGGTGAGCAAAACAACTTTGTGTGAAACAGAATTTTTAGTAAATCTTTGAATGTCACTTTACACCCAGTAAAATGGATGCCATTGACACAAGAATAAGGTGTTTAGTCATTTCCAAACGCAATTTTCTGCGTTAACGCTGCATGTATCTGCTGTCATTTGGTGTTTAAGTAAAAATCGTTAATGAAAATGAAAAAAATAACTGGACTCATTTCTTGTCATGTGTAGGCATTTAATTGATCTGTGCGATGTACGTTGTGGTTATTCTGGTAGTATGATGTCAGATTTGCCGATAATGATGAGGATTTTTATGATCATGGTCTCTAAGACTGCATCATAGACAGAAATGATAATCAAAGCTATATAGTGCTTGGACCGTAGACATCCTGTCATCTGAACTTGAACACCACACATTTGGTTAACCAAACTCATGAAAGAAATACAAAGACTGTGAGAAAGATTTAGTTAACACAGCTGTACAAACATGTTAATTTATTGAAGAAAGCCAGCCCATGTTTACAGTATGTCACCTCCAAGTTAATGAAACCATCCTCATAATGCAGTGTGAAACCTGGCCTCTGTGTATCAGATGGAGTGCTTGAAGCATTTAGTGCTGTTTCAAAAACATATTTTGCAGATTGCTCATAATGAATCCCCTTAAATATAACTTTCACTCAGATTTTTATGTCAAACAACATACGTTCTAGGAAATTGCCTTGATGCTGCAATATATTAATTATTTTATTAATAACTAGCAAAATACACACGCTTTGCAGCGGAGAAGTAGTGTGTTAAAGAAGTTATGAAAAAGAAAAGGAAACATTTTAAAAATAACGTAACATGATTGCCAATATAATTGTTTTGTCACTGTTATGAGTGTTGCTGTCATCAAGGATTTGATTATCATTATTTCTTTCAGTCAGGTTCGTATTTGGAGGATGTGTTGTGTTCAAGTTATATTCCGTGTTTGTCAACCATTGTAAAGATAACAGGTTTTTGCGATGTTGCGATGTCCACGGCTTTATTTAATGTTAGCTCAGACCCGGCACTTAAAAGTTTCTCTCGCACTTTTGCTGAGTTTGTGCCAAACACTATACTATCCCTGACCATCTCATCTTTGTTTGCATAAGCACAGTCCTTCACCAGCAATTTTAACTCCGTTACAAAGTGATGAAAAGTCTCATTTATACCCTGCGTCCTCTCATTAAACTTGTATCTCATGAATATCGTATTCGTGTTAGGCATGACAAACGCCAGCGGCAGCGTGTCTATGAACCTAATTTAAACTTAAGGTTTACACTGTGCTTTGTTTCCACAGTAGCTGCACTTATGAATATGCTTGTATGCGTCACTCGCTTAATATTCTTTTGCTGCCTTCTCAATTGTGTAATGCGTTTTTTTGTTCAGCGCTCTTTGGAGCTTTTACTTGTTCTCTGCGTACTGCGTTCACAGTCAGTTCACGTGAGCTGCTCGGAGTACATGCATCGAAGGTTCTCAGCTGTGCTTGTGCTATCTCGTGCGATCTTGCCATGTCCACGGCTTTATTTAATGTTAGCTAAGACCCGGCACTTAAAAGTTTCTCTCGCACTTTCGCTGAGTTTGTATCAAACACTAGTCTATCCCTGACTATCTCATCTTCATTTGCATAAGCACAGTCCTTCACCCGCGAATATTTAGCGGCAGCATGTCTATTGGATTGCTGCCGATGGATAGCCTTATATGGGTAGGCACTCAATTACGTGGGAGGCATGACAATGAGGGACGCAACTCCGCCTCACACGGCGACCGAGCTGCAGGCTATGGCCGTATATATGTACATAAGTAGGTTCCAGTTATGACCGTTACGCGTAGAATTTCGAAATGAAACCTACCTAACTTTTGTAAGTAAGCTGTAAGGAATGAGCCTGCCAAATTTCTCCCTTCTACCTAGACGGGAAGTTGGAGAATTAGTGATGAGTCAGTCAGTCAGTCAGTCAGTGAGTCAGTCAGTCAGTGAGGGCTTTGCCTTTTATTTGTATAGAAGTAACATGCTTTTCATAGTAGTGTGCAGTACATCATATCATTACTGTATTACTGTATATTCAGCAGAGTTAAATGCTAATATAGCACATTGCACAATAAATAGAAGGTATTTTAACATACAGTATACTGTACATTTAATTATTTGGCTGATGCCTTTATCCAAGGCGACTTGCAATATTAATGTTACAATTGGTTTTGCATTCGGAGCACAGTCCGGTCAAGTGACTTGCTCATGTTTACACAGTGACAGTAGTGGAATTTGAACCCACAACCTGAGAGTCTGAAGTCCAAAGCCTTAACCACTACACCACACTGTCTAACCTCTGACATTTTTTTTCCTTATGCATTAATGGTATTTGAAACATTCCAAAGAAATACTTTAATTTCTTTTTTCTGCTTGTACTTTAGAGATGTTTGTGCCCAGCATAGATGCACTGAAGGTCAGTTATATGGAAACCAACAGTACATATAAAAAGCTTATTTTTTAATCTATGAAGACAATGTGACAAAAGTGCAATAATTGTATAAGATGGGTTAAATCAGTATGTTTTATTACAACTATAGCTTAAAAGTCTGAATTGCTGAATATAATAGCTTGTATTATTTTAAGTCTGCCAGTAGGTTTAATTACCTGGTCAATTTGAAGTCTATAGCTCCAAATATTTAAATGGAGTTTAGTATTACAGGAGGAGGAGAAAAAGAAAAAAAGAACAGTACCTTACGATGCCCTACATTTGTGCCTGGTCTCTGAACCCTTCCTGTTATCTCAGTACAGTCTCTCTAGTTTGGATGCTGAAGTACTTTGCCACACTCCTGTCACCTCTCGACCTGACTACTTCAGACAGGGTTCCTTAATTAAAGTATTAAAAGAGTACAGCAGATCCACAATGCTATTAACTGTTAAAAACCATTAATCCACTCTTTCTCAGCACTGATTCAACTTTAAGGCTTGTTCCATCTGGAACTTTCTTCTTAAATGTATTTGTGAGGCCTTCAAATTCAGACTGAAGACCCACTTGCTCTTTCTGGCTTTTTAGATGCTATTATTTCACTTTCAAATTTCAACACTCCCTCCTCCTCCTCAAGGCTATATATTGAACTTTAATTTGGAGCTCTATTTGTCTTTATAAGGCTTTTTTATATTTTTACCAACAGTATTTCTTCATAATTGTATTTTGTCATAGTGTTTGATTTCTGTACATTTCTTGTAATGGCATTTGTTAATATCTTTATGCATATTTTATAGCACTTCTTTGGATTTTGTCTATGCTGTATTTTTATTTGTATTTATAGTTTTCAATTTTATTATGCCAGTTGTTTCTTATATGGAAATCTGAATTTTCATATTGTTTGCTCTGTAAAGCAGCTTGTGGATTGACTGGGTATGTAGAAGTCAACAGGGTCTATGAAATAGCACTCTTCCTTACCATTTAATGACACAAATAATTAAAACACAAGGGGTATATATCTGTTTTTATACCCCATCTTCTGAAAAGCATGTTTGCAGCCTAGAAGTAGTGGGTTTAAAGGACAGAATGGTGACACAACAGGTAGCACGGCCACTGCACAGCTCCAGTGACCTGAGTTCAAATCCTGTTTCTAGTCATTGTCTGTGTGGAGTTTGCAGATTTCCCCATATCTGTGTGGATTTTTTTTTTTAATTCCTGAAGATATGCTGGTTAAGTTAATTAGCCTTTTCAAATTATCCCAGTGTGAGTCTGGGTGTATATGTAAATGGGCCCTTGCCTTGTGCCCAGTGCTGTTGGGATTGGCTCCAGCCTGCCTTGACCTTGAATCGGCTGCCTTGAGAATGTTACGTCATTAAAAAAAAAAAAACAACTACACTTGGCCATGTCGTGATACAATGTAGGAAAAATAGTTTCATGAGAACAGATATTTTTAATCTACCTTGCCATCCCGTGCAATATATCAGTACATTTAATACACTCTGTGTTTCACCTAGCCTTGAATAAATTCCGAGGACCTTGAACGGTGTATGAAAAGACTGTCTTTATTTAATAAAATACAGTGATGGAAGAAATTTGGAGTACCGTTAAGATGGATACAAAAGTATCCTTCCTGACAATCCAGTGAGGTGATTTACCCAATGTCTCATCTCTACATCATCCCAACACTTACCCTCACCTCCCAATCTCTAGTTACCCACCACTCTTTGTCAGATGACCCTTGACCACAACTACCCTGCCACATCCGGCAGAGTGTCAGCTTTTAATTCCCATCACAGGGTTTCTTTTATGGGCACATTCTCTAACATTCCAGGGTCCACAAACCATAGAATGCTCCAAAATCTGGATTTTTGTCCCTGGAAATTCTTAGTCAGTCTTGACATTAGTTACAGTAATCAGAAAAAAATATGCTAACAGTTATTGTGCCATTTCTGATTAAAATAATAATACAAATTGCAGTCTGTTTCAATATCATGTTTAACTATTTGTGTGACTATGTAAATGCTGTTTATTATACTTTGTCATTTTAATTTATAAAAGAATCTCATAATTTTACACAAGAGCTTCTGAGGTTTTTCACCTAATAGAATGTTATAGATACAGTATTACTTGTTTTGTACATTGTAAGTAATGTATTCTAAGAAGTTGTTAATTGGGGTGTTTTCTAGTAGATTTTATGGAACAATAGCATATTTATTCATTCATCCTTGATTAGCTGAATATATCAGCAAGTTGTAAACATAGTTATCATACTTAATATCACCTCATTAATCTGGATCAAGTTTTCATTGAATATGAGAACACTCAGAGCAGAGTCTCACTATGAGGCAGGAATGAATGTGTGACGATGGTGTTCTTATCATTTCCCATTGGTATGCACAGTAGGTCATTACTGTATAAGGCCACAGCTGAACACAAGAAAGACCTGAGTAGTTGATGGCCTGGCTAAAGGACGGAGGAAACAGAAAGCTGTGACTCTAAGCAGACCCTAATACAATAGATTTTGTGGTATTTTGGCAAAGTACATATTCTTAAACAAAACCTGTTAAATTTCAATTTTTAGTAAGGTAAACTTTCAGCAAGTACAGCAAAGCCTCATTAGGATAAATTGGAATAAAGAGCAGGTTTAAAAGTGTTTTACATATAATGCATGACAAGTACTTCTCAAAGTTTAGAGGTGGTAAGAAATTAACGGGAACTCCTTTGCAGATAAATAAAGAGCTAAAAGGGAAGTTACGAAGGAAAAAGAAGCGGTATAAGGTTAGAAACTCTAGCACCAATAATGGGCTGCATGAGCACAACAGTTAAAAATGACATTTGGAAGGTGAAAAGACATTTGCAGAGAAGTTTTAACGGAAAGGTGAAAGATGACCCTAAGTAAAAGAACAATCTGAGAGGAGGTGAAGAGTATTAGGAATGATAAAGATGGGTTGGAATATACAGACAGTGAAATATAGCACATGTTTTCAACTTGTATACAGTGGTTTGAAAAACTATTTGCCCCCTTCCTGATTTCTTATTCTTTTGCATGTTTGTCACACAAAATGTTTCTGATCATCAAACACATTTAACCATTACTCAAATATAACACAAGTAAACACAAAATGCAGTTTTTAAATGATGGTTTTTATTATTTAGGGAGAAAAAAAAATCCAAACCTACATGGCCCTGTGTGAAAAAGTAATTGCCCCCTTGTTAAAAAATAACCTAACTGTGGTGTATCACACCTGAGTTCAATTTCCGTAGCCACCCCCAGGCCTGATTACTGCCACACCTGTTTCAATCAAGAATTCACTTAAATAGGAGCTGCCTGACACAGAGAAGTAGACCAAAAGCACCTCAAAAGCTAGACATCATGCCAAGATCCAAAGAAATTCAGGAACAAATGAGAACAGAAGTAATTGAGATCTATCAGTCTGGTAAAGGTTATAAAGCCATTTCTAAAGCTTTGGGACTCCAGCGAACCACAGTGAGAGCCATTATCCACAAATGGCAAAAACATGGAACAGTGGTGAACCTTCTCAGGAGTGGCCGGCCGACCAAAATTACCCCAAGAGCGCAGAGACGACTCATCCGAGAGGTCACAAAAGACCCCAGGACAACGTCTAAAGAACTGCAGGCCTCACTTGCCTCAATTAAGGTCAGTGTTCACGACTCCACCATAAGAAAGAGACTGGGCAAAAACGGCCTGCATGGCAGATTTCCAAGACGCAAACCACTGTTAAGCAAAAAGAACATTAGGGCTCGTCTCAATTTTGCTAAGAAACATCTCAATGATTGCCAAGACTTTTGGGAAAATACCTTGTGGACTGATGAGACAAAAGTTGAACTTTTTGGAAGGCAAATGTCCCGTTACATCTGGCGTAAAAGGAACACAGCATTTCAGAAAAAGAACATCATACCAACAGTAAAATATGGTGGTGGTAGTGTGATGGTCTGGGGTTGTTTTGCTGCTTCAGGACCTGGAAGGCTTGCTGTGATAGATGGAACCATGAATTCTACTGTCTACCAAAAAATCCTGAAGGAGAATGTCCGGCCATCTGTTCGTCAACTCAAGCTGAAGCGATCTTGGGTGCTGCAACAGGACAATGACCCAAAACACACCAGCAAATCCACCTCTGAATGGCTGAAGAAAAACAAAATGAAGACTTTGGAGTGGCCTAGTCAAAGTCCTGACCTGAATCCAATTGAGATGCTATGGCATGACCTTAAAAAGGCGGTTCATGCTAGAAAACCCTCAAATAAAGCTGAATTACAACAATTCTGCAAAGATGAGTGGGCCAAAATTCCTCCAGAGCGCTGTAAAAGACTCATTGCAAGTTATCGCAAACGCTTGATTGCAGTTATTGCTGCTAAGGGTGGCCCAACCAGTTATTAGGTTCAGGGGGCAATTACTTTTTCACACAGGGCCATGTAGGTTTGGATTTTTTTCTCCCTAAATAATAAAAACCATCATTTAAAAACTGCATTTTGTGTTTACTTGTGTTATATTTGACTAATGATTAAATGTGTTTGATGATCAGAAACATTTTGTGTGACAAACATGCAAAAGAATAAGAAATCAGGAAGGGGGCAAATAGTTTTTCACACCACTGTATGTGTGAAGATGTCGAAAGATAACAGGGACTACCAAGAAAGTTATTGGTGACTTGTAAATTGTAGAGGGAGAAATGCTGCTTGGACTAAATAGGTTAAAATGTAACGAATCGCCAGAAATAGATCACATTTATCTTTGAGTCCATAGGGAAATTAATGAGTATATATATTTAAACCTTTGGCACATATTTTTAAAAAATCCCTGTATATTGGGAAAATTTCTGAAGCAAAAGTCACCCAGTTATATAAATAGTGTGACTGGACAGTTCCAAGTAAATTATAGACCATTAAGCTTAATATTCGTTACTAGTAAATTTAGAGGAAGGGATCATTAAGGAAAAGGTCAAGCAGCAAATATCTAAAACAAGAGTATTAGCAAATGCTCAACATGGGTTCAGATGGAGAAAGTGGTATTTTACTTATACACTGAAATTCTATGAGGAAACAATATAAGCATTCATTAAGAGAAGTGCAAATTATATTATTTATCTTGATTTTCAGAAAGCTTTTGATAAGATACCACATGATAGGTTAGTCATCAAAATAAAAGAAGTGGGAGTTGAGAGCACGGTGTGAAGGTGGGTAACAGGAAGCAAAGGATTCTGCTAAGGGGAACTTTTTCCGAATCAGCTGATGTTAAAAGTGGTATCCCTCAGGGATTAGTGCTGGGGCCACTGCTCTTTTTAATATACATAAGCAATCTGGATAGGAATATAAACAACAAGCCGGTTAAGTCTGCAGATGTTACCAAGCTAGGTCGAATGGCAGATAATCTGGAATCCATTGAATCATTACAGAGGGACTTGGACAGCATACAGGCATGGGCAGATTAAATCAAATTTTATTTGTCTCATACAAACTAAATATACAATATGTAATGAAATGCTTAAACTATATATTGTACTGTATGCCTAATTTGTATATGACTTCTGGCAGATTAAATTTAACGTGAATACATGTAAATTATTACACGTAGGAAGTAAAAATGTTAGATTTGAATAATCAATGGGAGTTCTGCAGCTTGAAAGTAGACTTTATGGGAAGAATTTAAGAGTCATAGTGGACTCAACACTATTCAAATTCAGGCAGTATACAGAAGTCATCAAGAAAGCTAATAGGATTTAAGGTTATATAACTAGACGTGTGGAGTACAAGTCAAGGGAGGTTATGCTTAAACTACATGACACACTAGTGAGGCCTCACCTGGACAACTATGCACATTTTAGGTCTCCATATTACAAAAACGACATAGCAGCGCTAGAGAAAGTCCAGAGAGGAGGCTAACTAAGAGGTATGAGCTATGAGGAGAGATTAAAGGAGTAGAACCTGTTTAGTTTAAGAAAAGAGAGATTAAGAGGTGAAATGATGGAATTGTTTTAACATTATGCAAGGAATTTGTACAGTAGATCCCAGCTGTTACTTTAAAATGAATTCTGCAAGAACACAAGGACATAGTTAGAAATGTGTCAAGCTCAAAATATTTCAAAAATGTTATAACGTTTTTCTTCATGAAAGGAACCATAGACACATGGAATGAAATATCAAGTAATGTGATGGAGAGCAGGACTTTAGGGACCTTCAGATATCAACTTTGTGTTATTTTGGACAATCTAGGTGAATGCAATGGACGAGCTTCTTGTGCTGAATGGCCTGTTCTTGTCACAATTTTTCTGATATGCTAAAATTTGCTATCTATAATGAACACTATAAATAAGGCATAAGGTTTCTGCGAGGGAGAGAAGTCATCAGGACTGAAAGTTCAGTTATTTAACATGAAATATGTACAGGATTGTCTATATGAAAATGAAGGTACTCAAAGTTATTCGTTATACAACTTACATTGTACACTCTATAAATGATAGTCTTTTAAATGTCTGTAAACTAAAAATAAACCTTTATCTACATAGTTTCCACTGAATTACAAGGTCAGATTGCAGTGAAAATGAAACATTAAATCAACAATAAAACATTACGATGGTTTTTATACAATCAAGGGCAAACTGAGAAATATTGAATGGTAGCCTTTACAAATTAGTCAGAGGCAAGAATGATGTTCACAGGCCAGGGTGACTGCCTTATTGTTATAATTAAACAGACTCGGTCTCACATTCATTGCCATGTGCTTTTGCCAATAATCTCAAAGGGGAAAATAAAACAAAAAAAAACTTAAATAGGAGCTTACAGATAAAACACTTAATAATAGGTAGACTGAATGGCTATATCAAAATGATGAATCACTAAACCTTTTTTATTTAAGTAATAAGCAAGGTGTGAGAGTGTTCATGTGATACATGTGATATGTGAAACAAGTGTTTTAAAAAAAGCAATTTTTATTTAGTTTGTCTGTATCCCTGAATTATTTATCTATTAAGAAGAACACAGTTTCATGCAGAATGTCACAGTGTTTAAAATGAGACATAGTAGCAGAGCGTTATGGAAACCAAATGTCATATTTGTGCATTTGGAAGCAGATTTCCAGCCAATTAAGCTTGAAGGCTTAACCTGTTACTCAAAGTAAATGTCAAACTATTTGAAGCTAAATAGAAACAGATCCTTTACTTTATACAGTGTTTATTTTACATTTGCCAATGTACCTGCTGTTAAACTAAGTTACCTTTAATTAGACTCACGCAAACTTAATAAGTTTCCGTTCCAAGCGGCTTATAGACTTGTTTATGAGATTTTGCTCAAGTGTAGTCTTGCATGGGGCCTGCATGACTGACTTGTTTCACGTGTGGTGCCTGCTGCCTACACACACTATAAACTCTCTTGTGAATTGGTCCCAAATTATTTCCATCTGGGTGGCATTAAAACTAGTAATCACTTGATATTAAAAATACCTCAATCTGCTTCCAAAATTGTGGTCTATAAAATTGCAAAAAAAAAGAAGAGACCTACAATTGCTTTCTTGTAAAGTTAAAATAAACAAACAATTGCAGTATCATGAAAGCATATACGTTAATTGAATCAAATAAAGCTTCACTTATTAAGATAATTGCCTCATGTTTTTACAGAAAAAGTACAGAGCAAGCTTTTGGAATTGTTATAGACAAGCAGAACTGATTACTGGTTTAAAAACCCGAGGGGCTTTTAAAAATGACTGAAGCATGAATTAATTATTGTATCGCCTAATGTTACAAGATTACTAGTAAGTTTGTGTCAGTCATTAATGCAGAGGTAAAGAAAGTGACATAACTTTTGGAAATACATTTGTAAACGGAATGAAAAGTAGTCAATTATTCATTTTCTGAGGATCCGGTTAGTTGATTGAACATGCAACTGCCTCTAAAAATGTTACTAATCTGAAGATTCATTTATCACATTTCTGTAGTCTGAGATTCCAGTCCACTGGTTTTAAACCTTCTTCCTACGGTCATAAGTCAAATTCTTGCTTTTAATCATACATGACGTTCAATCCGCTGTCTTCTACTTTTTAATAAAGGCAAAATAATGCTGATTGCATTTACTACATAGGAATCAAGCTAGTCTTTGCATTTTAGTTTGATTATTTGGTAAGCTTATTTGTATTTGTTTTTGTTAACAAGCAGTTGAAGTGAGGCATATTTAACTAGGAGCTAAACATGGATCAGCTAATTTAAAACTCTGCACAAGCATGAGCTGATCTTTAGTGTTTAATACAATATTTACAAAAAAGAATGGACAATGTTCAGAGATTTAGGTCAGTTGAGGTCTGGTTGGAAAGCATGCACTGGTACACGATGAAGCATCTCGGTTGGTAACCCCCCCGGGGCAAACACATAGTCCAGTCCCACCCTCTGGAAATGACCATCTGTCTGCAACAGCCAGGTGTTAAGTGCATGTCCCATTGGCCTTGTCCCTCCACTCAGCTCCTTAACAATGAGGATCCTGCGAGCCTGATCACCCTTGGGGAATCGCACCACATGACCGTAGTGCCATACCTGATGCTGTCTCATAATGCTAGTAATGTGCTACATTCAGGACTCTGCAAGCCACTGACACAAACTTAAACCAGCGGTACCCAAGGATTTCCCAAAAGGACACAGGAGTCCAGTATTTATCTCAGGTCACTCGATTGTGTCCATGTCTTGCAACCATATAGCAAAACAAGAAGCACCAGGACTTGGACCTTCATCCTTTTGCAGAGATATCGGGAGCTCTACACACCCCTTTCCAGCGACCTCATGACCGCCATGCTCTTCCAGTCCATCTACTGACTTCATAGGAAGAATCACCAGAGACATGAATGTCGCTCTTGAGGTAAATAAACCTCTTGAAAAGGTTGACACTCTCTCCACAAACAGACACACTGCTAATGGCTATGCCCAAGAGGTCATTAAAGCCCTGGATCTGGTTTTTATCCTGGACTCTCGCAAGCCTAGACACTCAGACTGTTTGCTCAGTCTCTTGAGAACCCCAATCAGTGTCTCGATTGACTCTGTGAAGATCACAGCATTGTCAGCAAAGTCAAGATCAGTGAATCTTTCTTCGCCAACAGGTGTCCTACAGCCACAGCCACGTAACCACATGACCTTGCCCAACACCCATTTCATGCAAGCATTTAACAGATCAAGAGCAAGAACACACCCCTGACCAACCCCAGAATCAACTGGGAAAAATGAAGAGATTCTGCCTCCACTCTGCACAGTACCAGTGTACAGGATGGCCATGAAATCCAGCAAAAGGGTTGAACACTTTACAAAAATAGACAAAAATTACAAATAAACTCTGTCAGTATTTGAATGTATGCTTGATGAGAACCCTCAGTGCCAGGATGTGGTAGGCTTCTTAGACATAAAACCAGATTACTCCGTTCGCTGGTAGGTGAGCAAGTGATTACGGATCCTGTTGAGGATGACCCTAGCAAGATTTAGGGGTAATAATCTACTAGGTCCGCCAAACGAAGTGTTGATTTTATGTTGAATGTACATTTACTCTTTCATTGCAGATTTATGAAGTGTGTGAAGTTGTATGTTCTACTCATGTCTTTGTGGGTTTTCTCTTTTTATCCCAGCTTTTACCCACATCGCCAGAAGTGCAGATTAGATTAACTGGCCCAGTATGACAGATGTTTTGTATGTAATAGACTGGTACCCTCTTGAGTGCTGATCAGTGGTTATCCACGACCCTAACCTCATTAAGCAGGCACAGAAAATAATCTCTTAAAGCAAATTTATGTTCATTTTCAGTTACGTTTTTTATTTAGACAAGTAATGCAATAATTTAAAAATATTTTCTATCTCTTTCCCTACATGTACTTTCAGCACCTTTTCTCTGTCTCCGTGCGTGTGTGTATGAGAACCTCTCTTCACCAGCACTCCCTTTCTCAAGCATGTTCTCGTGAAGCCTGTTTCCCAGATTCTGTCATTATTTTCGAGGTACATTTTCTCGCCTTCTGTCTGGTTTTATATGGCATCTCTCTCATTGCGCACCTTTACTCATCCTCATGACTATCATCCTCACTCTTGCTCTTTTGTCGCGTCACCACAGCCAAAGTGACCAATCAAATTGCTCTGAGGAACTGGACCTTAGTATTTTATTATGTAGTAGATTCCACATAGTCTGTGGATTCCGTAAAATGTGAAAAATTATTGAAACATATAATGTAGTTGTAATTTTAGATGTAGTAAAGTATGATTTAAAAAAAATTTAAATTCTTTTGAGTTTTTTCTTCAATTTATCAAAATAGCTTTTAAAATGGTGATTGTTTCACAATTAACAAATACAATTGTTGTTTTCAGTAAACTTTTGGCAGAACAGATTTACTGTATAAAAACTGTCTAGATAAAAAGAAAAAAGGACAACCTACCAGAAAGGTTGTTGGGGAGATCCCAACACAGTTAATGTTACCAAGCACTGCTTTGATTTCTTGCAGAAGCAAAACTGACATACTTGTTTTTTTTCCATTTCTTTGGAGAAATTAGAAAGCAAGGATTTTGCGGTAAGACAAGGGGTCAATAAAAGACGAGTATCTGTCTCTGAGACTACGGTGAGCCCCTGCATTCATCATAACTTCCAGAATGAGAAGTGGATATCCCACAATTACAGTTGTCTATCTTTGGACAGCAGTGTGTTTACTGTCTGACTATAAATTCTTTGCTTGAGGATAACCAGATTAGCTGTGCCTCTCTGATAGTCTTTCACTATAGTGTAGCACATGTAGGCTTTTCTATTTAGTAATGTCCAACAGTAAATGCAGCAAGCCCATATAATGCACTTTTATCATGCAGACACATTATCTCTGTGATAATTTATCTGCCTGCCTCCATTCATCCCAGCATTCACCATGGTACATTGCACTAGTTTTTCTGTCAATTTCATGATTGTCTCTACTGTCACTCATGAACAAGACCCACTCGGAACAGCTTCTCACACTGCAGAGAGCAGGCCACTGTTTTGTTTTTTTTTTTATTCTCAGATTTAGGGGCGATTTTTCTCCCCCGATCTATTATAGCCGTCAACCTCTCCAGTGCACACTGGAGATTTGTCTGATGGTGCTAACAGGGCAACCTCATCCTTATAATTCAGGTTCCCACACTGGATACTCTTCAAGTGGCACCTTGATATTGCATCAAAAACAAACCCTTAGAGGAGTCCAACATCCATCTTTTTGCGATTGAATGTATAAAATGGTAAAATCTCAGAAAGAAAGGACTTTTATCTATAGCAGTTTTGAATCCATAGAACTTGATTAGTCTTTTTTGTGACTGTATCTTAAATTCACTGTTTAACGTCCTTCCTGTTATATAACACATATTTAGGAGTTTATGGTAGCTGTCTATTAAACTTTTTATAATACTAAAGCTGATAATGGCACCTGGTGGTATCATAAACAGAAAGTAGTTACTGCATATCAGGAGTTTTCAGGAAGATGATATATGTCAACAAATGTTATAAAATGTTTACAGTGTATATGTTAATGAGGTTATTATTCAATTAGTATCTCTTTTTGTTTAAGATGATCAAAATAAGATTACAGGATAAGCAGGTGAAATGAGCGCCCTTCATAAAGTTGCTAAACCTGGCCTTCGTGAAAGAATACATATCACCTTAAACCAGCCAGATGCTGAAGTTCAAGTGCTGGTCACTGAGCTCATAAAGAGCATGTTGAAGTTATTTGGGCAACTAGTGTGGTTGCTTCCAGGGCACTGCCCATAGAAAGGGTGTACCAGACAAGGCCCACTAGAAGAAAACCCAGAAGCTGACCCACTCAGAGTATCCCCCGGAGGAGTTTGTGACTGTCCAACTTTGTCAGTAGCAGATGTGATCCTCACCTGTAGAAACAGACAGAAAAGGAAAGTGACAGTACTGATCACAGTGACTTTCTCAGCCTGATTTGTACTTATGACAACTTTGTGAATGTGGACAGTAAAGATGTAATCTCAGGTGAAATACTTGTTTACATGTTAGTTTGCTTTCTCCCAATGGTCAGTATACCATTGTTCAGAAGTGGCAAACATAAATCCATCCCTGCAAGTTACATACTTAACTATATATACTTAATTCATAGCTAAATCCATTTCAAAAACCCACAAGGAGTGTATATGTGTGTAACTTGAATGTTTCCTGAGATGGTCCAGCATGATGGGACTCTAATGTGGGTAACTGATTTAGAAAACGAATGACTGGAAGGATGGGAGATAAACTAATGTTTGAGATGTGCACATTAGTATCGTCAAACCAAATAAATGGTTTCTGGCAGCCTCTCTGTTTTGTTTTGTTTTGTTTTTTGTCAGTGTAGCAAAGCTGAATGATTTTCCTCAAATACAGTAGTTCAGGTTTCAAGCATTAAAATACAGAATAAAAATGAATTGACAAATCAAATTAAAAAGGAACATATTTTTCAGCACAGTTTCAAAGCTAAAAAATGTGACTGTTAAAATAGCTAAAATGCAATTGTGATGGTTAATTTCACAAGGGGGCAATTCAGTGTTTTGATGTTTTTGCATTAGATAAATTACATGTCTTGTAGATTTCCTCTAATAATTCTCATTTCCCGAAGAATGATTATTTCTTGGCTTTGCTGTCTCATAAGATGAACAACGCTGGTAAAGATGTTGGTAATTATATCTAAAGCAATGTTTTCATCCTGGTTCAAACAGCACATTGCTTAAGATAATTAGTGCTATTATGTTCAGTTTGATATATTATGCAAAAACCTCATTTTTGCAGACAAATTACTTGTAACTCTTTTAATCTGTAGGGGACATACAAACCAATGCTGAAGCAAATTGTAGAAGAAATCTACAGAGTGGACCGGTCTGAACCTTCGGATATTGAGCATATGTCTGCAGGCCTTACAGAATTGTTAAAAACTGGATTCAGCATGTTTATGAAGGTGAGGCCATTTTTCATTTCCTTTCAATTTTAAGCAATCCGTTTTTTAATCTGAAAATCTTAAGTACATCCTTAGTGGTGGCATGAAGATCTTGCTTTCAAAGTGGCATATGTCAGCCAAGTCAAGAACAGACAGCAAGATTTGGATTGTACTGCAGGACAAGCTATGAGGAGAATGGGAGCAACTGAATCTCTATTTATTTTAAGAAATTCTGCCTAAGAGTTGGCATGGAAGTGTAGTTTTCAGTTATGAAGTCGGTGACCAGGGTGGATACCAGATTTTTAAATATGTCTTCAAAAAGAACGTGTGGGAACAAAATAAATTTGATGTAGTGTAAATTATAAACAAACATTGCAATGTATTTTTTCACACAAAGGATGTGAACATGTTAAGAACTGGTGGTCTTGAAAGATACACCTTGGAGACCTTTGAGTTAAAAGTAGTTTGAGAACATCAGATAAAGAGAAAAGAACAATCTGTTTTTGGCTTAATGGCCCGTTCTTCTCTATACTGTCTTCACATTGCTAAACCCCAGTCAGTCAGTAAAGACATTTGACAAGATGAGCATATCCAAGCCAAAATAACTTTTAATTACATCTCCCTAGATGCAGTATACAGATACAGTATGCTTTTATCAATATTGTATTTCCTTTATGTGAAAATGTGTTTACTAACTTTATTTCTAAGTGATCATCCACAGTTTTTTCTGTGTCCTCCTTGGTCAATAATTTATTTTTATATACAAACTGGCATCAACATTATTTATCCCCTTTTGTTTACTTCTGCTCCATCTTCATAGGTTCAGTTCCTCTGAGTGCAAAAGGCCCAACTCCTTGCGTCTTTCTTAATAACTCACATTCTTCATCTTGTAACTCACCCCTGTATTTTGAAGCACAATCTCAGACTTCAGATATGGTTTCTTAGCTTCTGTACATGCAGTGTCATAAACAAAAAAATACACACTCAGATAATATATTGTTTTTTGTACGATTAGATGAATCATATTAAAGTCTAGACAAAGTATGGAGAAGAGCTATTGTAAACTGGAACATTAACACACAACGACAAGTCTAATGGATTCTCATGGCATTCACTTAAGTTGCATTTTCTTAGCATTACATCTCCAGCAACCTGTTGTCCTTTTCCTATCACATTCACCATCTTCATAGAATTTCTATACTCTGCCTAGATCCTTTGGAGTTATTTCATCTGGACAACTGTATGATGCCCGGGTTACCCACAGCCGGCATTTCCCTTTAAACCTGGGTAATCAATAGTTATTGAGTGAGATGTACCAGGGCAAATGAGTACATGTGCTCAGTGCTTTTAATAATAATAATAATAATAATAAATTTTATTTGTATTGCACTTTATATTTTAGCAATCTCAAAGTGCTAGAGAGTCAAAAATAAGAGTCTATAAAAATACTTACAAAAAGTCTTTCTAAAGAGATGAGTTTTTAGGTTCTGTTTAAAAACATCAGTTGACTGTGGGGCTCTCAGGTAATCAGGGAGGGCATTCCAAAGCTTCGGCGCCACAGATGAAAAAGCCCTATCACCCATGCTGCTGAGCTTAGTTCTAGGGACTTGGAGGGTGTTTATGTGTACAGAGCGGAGAGTACATGAGGAAGTATAAGGAGTGAGAAGTTCCTGTAGATAAAGAGGGGCATGTCCATAAATGCACTGATGGGTGAGAAGGGAGACCTTGTACTCTATTCTGAGCTGGACAGGGAGCTAATGAAGAGTTTTCAGGATGGGGGTGATGTGATCGTGCTTTCACACCCTCATCAGGATCCTGGCAGCGCTGTTCTGAATATACTGAAGTCTCCGGATACTCTTACCGGGATTCCCAATGAGGAGCGCATTACAGTAATCCAGCCTGGAAGAAACAAAGGCATGGATGAGCTTCTCTACATCTACCAGGGTGAGTGCTGGGCGTAGTTTGGCGATGTTCTTGAGGCGGTAAAAAGATGACTTACAGAGGTGTTTGATGTGAGTGTCAAAGGTGAGTGGTGAGTCCATTTTAACACCCAAATTGGTAACAGATGTGGAAAAAGGGATATGTTGACCAGAGAAAGTGATACTGGTGATAGTAGAAGAACGGAGATGGTGCGGTGTACCAACTAAGATGGCTTCTGTTTTTGATCTGTTCAGCTGAAGGAAGTTGAGCCTCATCCAAGCCTCTATCTCCTCCAAACAGGTAGTCAGCATAGATATTGGCGATGGAGCAATAGAGGAGGTTGGGGTAGTCCTCAGGTAAAGCTGAATTTCATCAGCATAGCAATGGAAAGATAAACTATGTCTTCTAATGACAATTCCAAGGGGGAGCATGTAGATGGTGAAAAGGATGGGGCCTAGCACAGAGCCCTGTGGGACACCAAAGGTGACGTTGTGGGTGTGAGATTTTGCGCTGCCCAAGGCGACATGCTCATTTCTGCCAGTCAGGTATAATGTGAACCAGTTGTAAACATTTCCTGAGAGTCCAATAGTGTATTGCAGGCGGTGAAGGAGGATGTTATGGTCTATTGTGTCAAAAGCAGCTGTCAGATCAAGGAGAATAAGTAGAGAAGGAGAACCAGTATCTGCTGTCATCAGAAGGTCATTGGTAACCCTGACCAAGGCTGTTTCGGTGCTATGGCCAGGGCGGAAACCAGACTGAAACTTTTCAAACAAGTTATTCAGTTTGAGGTGATCATGAAGTTGTGCTGCAACTGTTTTTTCCAAGACTTTGGAGAGAAATGGAAGATTGGAGATGGGCCTATAATTAGAGAGAACTTCAGGATCCAAGGTGGGTTTTTTCAGTAGAGGTCTGATGACAGCAGTTTTTAGTGCAGATGGAATATGGCCAACAAGAAAGGAATGATTTATAATCCTGGTGATAGGTGGAGAGACAGCAGAAATGTTGGCCCTCAGCAAGGCTGAGGGAAAAGGGTCCAGGGAACTGGTAGACGGTTTCATTTTCCTGATGATGTCCTCCACCTCTTCCAGTGTGACAGCAGAAAAGGAGCAAAGGGGCTGGACAGTCTCAGACAGTGGGTCGACAGTTGGGAAGGGCAGGATATCCGTAGAGGAGAGGTGCAAACGGATGCTATCAATATTTTGTTTGAAATAATCGATATGCATGTTGCACCTCTGCACCTATATACAGTCATATGAAAAAGTTTGGGAACCCATCTCAGCCTGCATAATAATTTACTTTCAACAAAAAAGATAACATTGGTATGTCTTTCATTTCCTAGGAACATCTGAGTACTGGGGTGTTTTCCAAACAGAGATTTTTAGTGCAGCAGTATTTAGTTGTATGAAATGAAATCAAATGTGAAAAACTGGCTGCGCAGAAATTTGGGTACCCTTGTAATTTTGCTGATTTGAATACATGTAACTGCTCAATACTGATTACTTGCAACACCAAATTGGTTGGATTGGCTCGTTAAGCCTTGAACTTCATAGACAGGTGTGTCCAATCATGAGAAAAGGTGTTTAAGGTGGTCAACTGCAAGTTGTGCTTCCCTTTGACTCTCCTCTGAAGAGTGACAGCATGGGGATCCTCAAAGCAACAAAGATTATTCAGTATCATGGTTTAGGGGAAGGCTACAAAAAGCTATCTCAAAGGTTTACACTGTCAGTTTCAACTGTAAGGAATATAATCAGGAAATAGAAGGCCACAGGCACAGTTGCTGTTAAACCCAGGTCTGGCAGGCCAAGAAAAATACAGGAGCGGCATATGCACAGGATTGTGAGACATCTCACAGATCACCTCCAAAGACCTGCAAGAACATCTTGCTGCAGATGGTGTATCTGTACATCGTTCTACAATTCAGCGCAATTTGCACAAAGAACATCTGTATGGCAGGGTGATGAGAAAGAAGCCCTTTCTGCACTCCTGCCACAAACAGAGTCGCTTGTTGTATTCAAATGCTCATTTAAACAAGCCAGATTCATTTTGGAACAAAGTGCTTTGGACTGATGAGACAAAAATTGAGTTATTTGGTCATAAGCTTTGAATGGCGGAAGAAGAACACTGCATTCCAAGAAAAACACCTGCTACCTACTGTCAAATCTGGTGGAGGTTTCATCATGCTGTGTGGCTAGTTCACGGACTGGGGCCCTTGTTAAAGTCGAGGGTCGGATGAATTCAACCCAATATCAACAAATTCTTCAGGATAATGTTCAAGCATCAGTCACAAAGCTGAAGTTACGCAGGGGTTGGATATTCCAACAAGACAATAACCCAAAACACAGTTCAAAATCTACAAAGGCATTCATGCAGAGGGAGAAGTACAATATTCTGGAAAGGCCGTCACAGTCCCCTGACTTGAATACCGTCGAAAATCAATGGGATGATTTGAAGCAGGATGTCCATGCTCGGCAGCCATCAAATTTAACTGAACTGAAAAGATTTTGTATGGAAGAAAAAATACCTCCATCCAAATACTCATCAAAGGCTATAGGAGGCATGTAGAGGCTGTTATATTTGCAAAAGGAGGCTCAACTAAGTATTGATGTAATATCTGTGTTGGGGTGCCCAAATTTATGCACCTGTCTAATTTTGTTATGATGCTTATTGCATATTTTCTATTAATCCAATAAACTTAATGTCACTGCTGAAATACTACCGTTTCCATAAGGCTTGTCATATATTAAAAGGTGGAGTGGTGGCTCTGAGGCTAGAGATCTGCACCGGCAATCAGAAGGTTGCCGGTTTGAATCCTGTAAATGCCAAAAGGGACTCTGCTCTGTTTGGCCCTTGAGCAAGGCCCTTAACCTGCAATTGCTGAGCACTTTGAGTAGTGAGAAAAGCGCTATATAAATTCAAAGAATTATGACTGTGTGTATGTATGTATATATATGTGTATATATATATATGAAAGTCCTGCTCTTTAACACCATCGCACAGCACCCCCATCATGCAATTATTTTCTTTTTATTTCAATTATTTTCTTTTTTTCCTTTTATCTTTGAATCACTCCCTTTTTATCTTTGTGCTGTAAAATGTGACTTCCACTTAGTAATCTTATTATATTTACCATAAATGAGTTCAAACGGAATTGCCACCTTATAGTTGTAGAGAGGATTGAGTATCCCAGTGACCCTGGGAAGCTATATTGTCCATTGCAATAGTTCCTTGTAGGACCTCCCAAGGTAAATTTCTCCCAGGTCAGGGGTCAGACAAAGAGCAATTCAAAGCCCCTAATGAAACAAGCCAATGAATTTAAAGTCAAGTACTCCACTCGGTATGGGGTTACTGGGGCCACCTCCTGAAGCCAGGCCTGGGAGAAGTGCCCACAGGTGAAAGCCTGGCAGCCGGCCTACACTAAGGCCTGGTCAGGCACAGCCTGAAAATGTAAAATGGGAAAGCCCTCCTGTGGGTCCACCACCTGCATGAGTAATAGGGGCCGGTTGTAATGTGACCTGCTTGGCGGTTGAAGATACACAAATTGACTCTTGGATGTGGAATGTCACCTCTCTCGGGGTTTGGGTGGGGGATGGAATTGGCAGAGGAGGGAAGGAGCCATAGTTTATGTGTGAGGCAAAGAGCTACCAATTACATATAGATGGTCTCACATCTACCCTCTCCCTTGGTTCAAAAGCCAAACCCCTTGAAATAGACTGAGCTCTCATTTACTCTGGAGTTGATGGCGGGGGAAAGGGGTCGGAGGGAGTGCGCTTCTAATTGAGTCCCAGCCTGGTTGATGCAATTTTGGAGTTTGTCCTGGAAAACAAGAGGGCTGCCTCTGTGCAGCTGAAGGTCATGGAGTAGAGGACTCTGATTGTCATATGTTCGGAGTACCAGGCCTTCTAGGTATTAGGTTGATAAAAGGAGGCCTTCTCTGTATGGTTAGCACAGGAGACTCCCAAAGTAGTAGAGTGGTACCAACAGGCAGAAAGGGTTGCGGCCTTGGCAGTCAGGGAATCAAAAACCTGGGTGTGGGAGGAGTTAAGAGAGACCATGGAAAGTGACTATTGATTGGGCTCAAATAGATTCTGGTAAACCATCAGACAACTCAGAAAAGGGTGGCAGGGATTCACCTATGCTGCATTCAGCAATGGTGGAGAAACCTAAACTGAGGACGTTGTCAGGTGTTTGAAGGAACACTTTGAGGAGCTCCTGAACCCAATGGACATGCCCTCTGCAGAGGAGCCAGAAGATGATGGGAATCAATGTCCATTTCCCTAAGGGAGGTCACTGAGGTAGTTAAGCAACTCCACAGTTGCAAGGCCCCAGGGGTGGATGAGATCTGCCTAGAAATTCTGAAGGCTCAGGACATTGTTTGGCTATTATAGCTGACATGTCTTTTCAATGTTACAAGATCATCAGGAGCTGTACCACAGGAGTGGCAGACTAGGGTGGTGGTCTTCAATTTTAAAAAGGGGGACAGGAGGGTTTGCTCCAACTATTGAGGGGTCACATTCCTTAGCCTCCCTTGAAAAGCTTATGCCAGGGTACTAGAAAGGAGACTGCTCCCAGTCATGGAACCTTAGATCCAGGAAGAACAATATGGATTCCGTCCAAACCATGGAATGGTGTACCAGCTCTTTACCCTCATGAGAATTCTGGAGGGAATATGGAAGTGTGCCCAATCAGTCTACATGTGTTTTGTGGACTTAGAGAAGGCATATGACCATGTTCCTCGAGGGATGCTGTGGGGAGTACTAGGAGAGTATGGGTTTCCGGTGCCTTAAATAAGGGCTATTCAAGCCCCATATAATCACAGTGAGAGCTGTGTCTGCATATTCAGAAAAACATCAGCACTATTTCTAGTAGGTGTGGGACTTGTGGTCAGAATTTACCATCTTATTAGAAACATCCTCTAACCGGACAATTCAGTAATAAGGCAGGAGAAAAGCTGTTCATTGTATCTTTTAATTACTCCTCAGCAAAATGCCTTAGAGGGAGCATTCTTCAAAAGCAGTCTGTTACAGCATGGTCAGAGAAACAAAGTACAGAGGTTCATTTTATAAACTACTGAATTTACATACAGTGTCAATCAATGCATACATTTTACTGTGGTTGGTTCATTGGTTTACACCCGAATGATTTATATAAAATAAAAGTATATTATATTCTGGTTCTTCTTATACCTTTGAGTTGCACCACCACCCTTTAAATTTCTGTGCATATAACAATTATCCATTATCATTCTCATTTATAGGACATCTGCTCATTTCTTAGTCATCTCTTAGTCATCCTTCAGTGCATTTTGTATATTACATCAGCCTTTCTTCTGGTATATTCTTTATTTACTTGACCATCTCAGGATTTTTCCTAAACCAATTCTTATATTTCAATGTATATTTTTTGTTGTTCACTTGACCTTTATCTTGTTTCCTGGTGTACCTGAACAGGTTTCAGACATGTATTAAGCCTTTATGCGATTTATTTAAGATGAAGGCTATGTTACCCTAAAATTATTCTTCCACAGACTCTGCCAGGGCTTTGCTGTGTTTAAATAAATGTACTGTATATGTACTTTCCTCAATTCTTTTCGGTATGGATTTCACAAGTTTTGGATATTCCTTTGAGATTCTGGTCCATGTTGACGTGATTACATCACATAATTTTTGTAGATCTGACAGCTGCACATTCATGCTGCAACTGTTCCCTTCTGCCACATCCCAAAGGTGTTATATTGAATTCAGATATGAAGAACACTGAACTCATTGTCATTTTCAAGAAACCAGTTTCAGATGAATTTGGCTTTGACATGGTCTATTATTATGCTGGAAGTAGCCATGAAGGGGATGTGCATGGTCAGAAATAATACTCACATATGCCATGGCATTCAAGCTATGATTGATTAGTATTGATGAGCACAAAGTGTGCCAAAAAACATTCTCCGTACCATTACACCATCACTGCCACCAGTCTGGACTGTTGACACAAGGCAGGTTGGGTGCATAAATTTAAGCTGCTGCTGCCAAATTCTGACCCTACCATCAGAGTGCATAAGCAGAAATTGAGATTCATCAGACCAGGCAATGTTTTTCAAGTCTTCAACTGCACAGTTCTGGTGAGCCTGTGCCCACTGCAGTCTCAGCTTTCTGTTTTTGGCTGACAGGAGTGAGATCTAATATGGTCTTCTGCTTCTGTAGTCCATCGTCCTCAAGGTTCACCATGTTGTGCATTCTGCTCACAGTAATACAGAGTGGTTATATGAGTTACCATAGCCTTTCTGTCAGCTCAAACCACTCTGGCCATTGTCCTCTGATCCCTCTCATCAACAAGATGTTTCAGTCCACAGAACTGCAGCTCAATGCATGTTTGTTTTTCGCACAATCCTGATTAAACTAGCAATCATGCCATAGTTGAAATCACTGAGATGTCATTTTTTTCCCCATTCTGGCAATTGATGTGAACATTAACTGAAGTGCCTGACCTTTATCTGCATGATTTTATGCATTGCACTGCTGACATATGATTGGTTGATTAGATGATTGCATGGATAAACTGGTGTGCAGGTGTTCCTAATAATTTCCCTTTTTGAGTGTATGTATAAAATATTCTTTTCTATATATAAACAGGAACTTTCTTCCCAAATTGCCAGTTCAAAGTAAATATATTTTAAATATGTGGAAGTGTTTATATCTTCAAGAGATGTTTAATGCCATGTTCTTCTTAGCACAGAACTGACAAGAACACATTGACTGCACTCACCTCTGCTCAATGTAGAACTTTAACAGTGCAGTGTACTATATGCAGTGGCTCAGTATAATGTACACTTGCTGATAGTGAGAATAATCTGAAAATATAACACTGGAAAAACCCTGCATGCCTAACCCCTAGAAAAAATTATGAAATCATTACTCTTGGAGGATGTTCATTCTGCTGTTTGACTGTTCGCAAAAAAGCAAATCACAGATATGATGCAAAACTATCTGATTTAACAGCTGAACATTCTGGCATTGTAAAACATACCTCAAAAAATTAAACAAAATTGTTGTAATTTAATGACACATTTTTTTTTCTGACCAAGTAAAGTAAAGAATTATGAAATTACTCAATGATGAGGAAAACATCATGGAATCACCTGGGGCCTCATGTATAACGCCGTGCGTAGAATTCACACTATAACATGACGTAAGCACAAAAGCCAAAATGTGCTTACATACAGAAAATTCCAGATGCAGGAATCTTTGCGTACTCCAACTTCCACGCTCTTCCGCTCCATAAATCCCGATCAGCGTGAAAACTAACGCACGTGCACGTGCCTTCTGTCCTGCCCCGTCTCCTCCCAGAATTACGCCTCTTTGAATATGCAAGTCAGTATAAATAGACCTTAAGCTCAGCGTTCTGTGAAAAGGCAATGGCAAAAGCAAGAGGGAAAATATAAGAATTTCAGCGAATACCAAGTGGAGGCAAAGAAAAACATACTATTTGTTGGTTTATACAGTGGTATAATCAACGAAAGGAAGTTGATCGAGTGACATAGCGTGTTGGAGAAACAAGCTCAAGTTCACAAAGTCGCACAGTGCCCGACATAAAAAAGAAGTTGTCACATATCAAAGTCGCCGTTAAAAGGCGAGACATAGCCCACCGTCATATGGAAGCTTATTAGGATACAGTGAGAAAAAAAGGCACAGAGTAGGAAAAAAGCATGAAATGTTAACTTCAGTCTCGAAATATCCACTTTAATCACCTAGTTTATTTTGTCATTAAAGTAGAACATAAACTTCATCTTAAAATCATTTAATTTACTAGTTTCTCAAATCCCATCGTAACTAAAGTAGCACGTTAAATGCTTTGTTTTGTATTTGATCTTCAATGTGCTTGATGTGTGTGAATCACTACACACTTCCGTTCTTTCTCTTTCTCCGACAGGACACAGAATCCATTACATTTGTGATATTACAGCTCTCTGAATAATTAAAATACTGAGATGTATACGTGATATCATTTTCATGATGATTGGAATGAAAGCATGTTATTAAGAACACGATGGCGCAGTGATTGTTCATGTCTCATACAAGATGCTGCTGCACCATGCGCGACCTTCGATGAAATAATATATTGTAGCAGTACTGTCTCTTTCAAACGTACTAACCTTCAATTCTTGTCCTTACTTTTCTTTCCCCAAATACCCAATCACCACACAATCAGCTCTGTAACAGACGTTAAGCCATCTGTAAGCTTACAACGACAGTTCTTCAAAACTTTTAAGGAACATTGAAATATCTCCATAGTTCGTGTTTAATTGTTCTATCCATCTATCCTTCCAGTGTCGCAAATATACAGCATGAGGCAGGAACAATACGTGAATATGCAAGCGCTGCGGCACCGTGTCCTCACATGTTTAATTATTAACAATACAGATTATTTAAATGAAGTTAAAGTTTTATCTGTATAATATAATCAACATATTTTGCTGCATTTCATCTTACAAATGATATCGTCATCATATGTAAATACGCGCTTTATAAAGTGGCGCAGGTTGTGTAATATTATAACTGTAGTGCAAGTTTACAGTGGGGTAATTGTACTTATAAGTACAAGCAGTTCTACAAGGAGCAATTGATTGAGTGCGTTTATAGTTCTTGGGATGAAACTGTTTCTGAACCGCGAGGTCCGTACAGGAAAGGCTTTGAAACGTTTTGCCATGGCTGAGGTAGTGTGGGCTTGATGCTATATCCCGATAATTCTCTTTCCAATCAGCTGCTGTTGTGATTCCCCACTCAGATACAGTGATATAAATACTCCGAGTGGTGCAGTGAGAGTAATATGGAAAAAGATGATCCGCTGTGGCAACCCTTAAAGGGAGCAGCTGAAAGAAGAAGAAGAAGGTGCAGTGAGAGTAACAACACTAAAGCAGTTATGGTATTTGGAATACTATGGCTATTCCCTGGACCATTATATTGTTACAAGTTAATTACAATCAGATTCATTACACTAATAAACAATATGTGGTTAGTTTCAGTGTATTTATAAAGCCGTGTCAGGAAAATAAAGAGTAACCACACAGGAACAGTAGCACTGCTTTGACGCTGGGTGCCGCCAGTCTGCAAAACCAAGCGGAGAACTTGCGTACGACAAGGTATGAGGTACCGTGGAAATGTGCGTGGCTTTACGCCAAGTGTAGGTTTTATACATCGCGATTTGAACGTGGAAAAGTTCTTACACAACATTTCTGTGCATACGCACCCTTCATACATGAGTCCCCTGGTAATTTGCATTTCTAAAACAAATACCTGCACAGGTCTAAATAGGCCAATTAGTCTGCAGTTAAAAGTGAGTGCTTGCAGATTCCTTAACAAGCTGCTGCACCAAACTGATTGACAGGAAAAATGGCCGCAATAAGAGAGCTGTCAGGTGAAATAATGAAAGGATTATAAAACTCCTTCAAGAAGCTAATTCAACGCCGAGTGTGGCAACAGATGTTGGTTATTCCCAGTCAGTTGTGTCTAAAATTTGAGCAAGTACAAAAAAAATGGGAAAGCTGGAAAAGAGAAGCGTACGTGTAAACCAAGGAAGACGTCAAAGCAGCAGGACAGAAAACTCAAAGCATTATGTCTGGAAAGCAAAAAATCCATAAAAAAAGAAATGGGCAGAAACAGGAGTAGATGTATGTGACCTTACTATAAGAAATATGGGGTTTACATACAGAAAAGCCAAACATAAAGCATCATTAACATCTAAACAGAAGAAAACAATGTTACAGTGAGCTAAAGAGAAGCAGTCATGGACTGTGGATGATTGGATGAAAGTAATATTCAGTGATGAATCACGAATCTGTATTGGCCAAGGAAATGATGCTGGAACTTTTGTTTAGTGCCATTCCAATAAAACATCTAAAGACGACTACCTGAAGAAAGCAAGCAGGTTTCCACACTCATTGATGATAAGGGGTTGCATGTCAAGTAAAGAACCAGGAGAGATGGCAATCATCACCTCTGCAGTAAATGCACAGGTGTACAATGAAATTATGGACATTTTTCTCATTCCTTCAATCGAAAGTAAGTTTGGTGATGATGAAGTCCTTTTTCAGGGTGATAATGCATTTTGCCACAGAGCAGAGTGTTAAAACCTTTCTTCAGGAAAGGCATGTGAACTCCATGACATGGACAGTAAACAGTCTGGATCTCAGTCTGATTGAAAATTTATGGTGGAGATTGAAAAAAATGGCCCATGACAAAGCTGATCTGTCAACTGCTATACAAGAAAGTTGGAACCTGATTGATGAAGAATATTGTTTTTTATTAGTGCAGTCCATGCCTCAAAGAATTCAAGTTGTCACAAAAGGCAGAGGAGGTGGAACGATGTACTAATTGTAATTTTTTGGGTTATTGATTACATAATTTTTGCTAGGGGTTGAATTTATTCACACACAATAGTTATACAGCAGGTCTTTATAGTGTTGCATAATGATTGATGATGTGTTCAATTAGGAGTCTTTTGACAGTATTTGTCATAATAATCAGAGTTTAAATATATAATATTACTTGTTAATTTAAAATTTGTTTTGGCCTCAGTTAAAACACATTTGACAAGTGAATTAGTCTAGGCCACCACACTAAACATTACAAAACAGTGTTGTTATTTCTCACTTACTCGCCTACAAGTGCTTAGCGTTGCTTTTCCAAAAGCCATTTTCTTCTTCATGTAATCCTGCAGAAGACAAATTCATGTGACCTGAAGTTGAGCTGCTGCTAACATTTACATTTTTTTACATTTTTTACACTTGAGATGAAGCTGTTATTGAAAATGTAATAATACCCTATAGTGAAGCCAAAAGAATCCACAGAGCTGCAAGTAGCTTTAAATAGGAGTCATGTAGATTCAGAAAGCACTGTGCAGTTTTATGAATATTCTACAGTTCAGAAGGTAGTGCATGTGTGTGTAAACAGTATTTTGTGTGTATATTTGTATGTATGTGTATGTATGTATATGTGTGTGTGTGTATATATATATATATATATATAGATATATATATATATACAGTATATATATATATATATATATATATATATATATATATATATATATAT
>JANRMT010062809.1:23054153-23131987 GCA_026402145.1 Polypterus bichir lapradei
CTATATCGCGCTTCGACTTTCGCGGCTTCACTCTATCGCGGATTTTAAATGTAAGCATATCTAAATATATATCACGGATTTTTCGCTGGTTCGCGGATTTCTGCGGACAATGGGTCTTTTAATTTATGGTACATGCTTCCTCAGTTTGTTTGCCCAGTTGATTTCATACAAGGGACGCTATTGGCAGATGGCTTAGAAGCTACCCAATCAGAGCATGTATTACATATTAACTAAAACTCCTCAATGCTATAAGATATGCTTCCCGCGCGGTGCTGATTGTTTGCTTGTCTCTGCCTCTATCTCACCCTCTCTGACATTCTCTGCGCCTGACGGAGGGAGTGTGAGCAGAGGTGCTGTTTGCACAGAGGCTGTTTGCTTAGAATGCCGCTTTACTTAAAAGCACACGTATTGATTTTTTGATTGTTTGCTTTTCTTTGCGAGTGCTCGCTCTCTCTCTTAAATTCTCTGCTCCTGATGCAGAGACTCATTTGAAGAAAAGATATATTTGCATTCTTTTAATTGTGAGAAAGAACTGTCATCTCTGTCTTGTCATGGAGCACAGTTTAAACTTTTGACTAAAGGGTGTTATTTCATGTCTAGAGGGCTCTAATAATGTTAACAGTGTGGGAGAGTTTATAAGGGCTTAAAATATATAAAAATAACCATACAAACATATGGTTTCTACTTCGCAGATTTTCACCTATCGCGGGGGGGTCTGGAACGCAACCCCCGCGATGGAGGAGGGATTACTGTATATATGTTTATGGGGGTTTTGGGGATCACCGTATGTTAAATGGAATCATGCATTGTTTTGTTCATAAACATGCATTTCAAGGATCAGGAGTATCTGCCATTCCTATTTTCATATGTATGTATAGTAGACCTAAAGAAGCTTCCCTAATGTATTATAGGGCACATCCCACGGTAATACAAAGTTCCAGGCACCTGCTTTGTTTCGTTAGGTAAATGTGTTAAAGAATGCAAGTCGTATCACTATTCTTGTAAAATGTATTCATCTAAAGTGGGCATATCTCTTCTCAAAGATTTAACATTTGGACTGAAAATATATACAATATATTTGAAATGGACATGTTGTTGGCAAAGGCAAAAGTGTTTGGGTCCTGTCTGTCTGTAGTCTCCAGTGCCACATTGTGAGACTGAGGTTATACGAGGAGTGACTCCCTATCTACATATGTGATAGGGAAAATTGGCTAATTTTTAGAAGTTTAAACCTCTTGGGGTATTGATCACTGCTGAAGATAGCAGAGAGCATAAAATTGACCAACCGATTGTTGTAATACTGTGGAAGTTGTACTATACCAGACATTGTTGGTAAAGTGGGAGATGATTACTCAAATAAATGTCGCCAGTATCAACTTGCAGACAGTGCTCACAAGCCATTAAAAAGGCTAACAGAATGTAGGTTATATAGCACGGTGTGTGGAGTACAAGTCCAAGGAGGTTATACTCAATCTTTATAACACACTGGTGAGGCCTCATCAGGAGTACTGTGTTTAGTTTTGCTCTCCAGTCTACAAAAGTGCTTTAAAAAGTCCAAAAAAGAGGAGCTAGGCTAATTTCACAACTGCAGGGAATGAGTTTAAGTTGTTCCAGTTTAAGTAAAGAAGATTAAGAGGAGACATGATTGAAGTGTTCAAAAATGAGTCTAACAGGAACATGGGGACACAGTTGGAAACTCGTTATAGGTAAATTTCACCCAAACATTAGAAAGTTTTTTCTTCATACAGAGAACATTAGACATATGGAATAAGTTAAGAGGTTGCTGGAGGAAAGAAAGTCAGGTGTGCACTTTCTTGATCACTGCCCTGTCAATGATTTAAAGATGGAACCATGGCTAGAGAAAATCTGTATGTCATTTTAAAATCACCTGTATTATTTTTTGGTTAAACCTGGCTTTAAATCAAAATATATCAATTTAGTATTTGTACTTTAAGTAAAAAGATTAAAACACAACTAACAAATGAAAACTATTTTGAAAACTATTACTGTTTTGTACATGGTGGCAGCCCCTTTGCTTTAGCTTGTTTTACTGCCATATTTCTCTTTACACAGCTCCATTGGCAGAGGATTTATTTTCCTCTATGCAGAGCTATAGGATATAAACGAGAACTGCTTTCTACAAGTAATTCCCCAGGCTTATTTTAAGGCTCTGACAGGGCTACTCAAGGACATTTACTTATTTGTCCTTAGTGACTCCTCGTTCTTAGCTGAATTTTTTATCTTTCTGTTTATGTCTCATTTCTAGGGATTAGGCAACCACTTTTAAAGTTCTAGTATAAGCTGTGCAGTGTGTCAATGTAAATGCAAAAGTATTCACTTTAAAAAATGATTTTGCCTTTAAATATGTGTGCACTTTGTTATTAGTCATAAACTTTGTTCTGCATTTGTTTTAAATAGATTAATAATAACATGAAAGTAAACTGTGAACTTCTTCAAACTTAAATCTGCAGACAGGAAGACCTCATCTTCAGCTTATTTTCTGTGTAATTGCACCTTTTACAAAATAATTATACCATATTGGTTGCTGAAATAACTGCAACAATAGTTAGTGCCTAATCTTCTTTGTAAATGGAAGAACCATGTAATCTTGTAACAAAGCTCAGCGACAAGATGTAATAAAGAAGAGATTATCTTTATTAAAGGCGATTAGGTTTTCAGAGGACCTGCCTTCACATGAGGAGTTGGGTCTTTCGTAAGCCTGCCAAGTGGGCTTTCTGGCTGTGCTATTGGTACACGTAACAAAACGCTACCTAATGTTCAGAAAGGCTTCTTGGTGCTGATGGTGTGTGAAAAATCTCCTTATTGACACCAGGACTGAATTAGAGTGCAGCGAGTATGGCGGTTGTGCAGCCTATAGAGGACTGGCAGCTTTAATGTTGGGTAGTGGAAACTCAAAAATCATCTTCAGCAGGTTCAGTTAATGTAGTGGAAATATAATATAGATTGTATACATTAAGCTGCAATTTAGTGCATTCTGTTTCATGGTAATAACTTAAGATACCATGGAAATGGCCACATTATTCTTATTGTTTTTATTGTTCCTTTCATTCCTGCAGTAGGTAAAGCAGGTTCAGAAAATTAATGTGAAGATTGATTTTAAGAATTGGCTGTTTTTATTAACTTGATCTTTCAACATTTTAAAATTATAAATATGAATTGCAACTATTAAAGAAATTGTGACATTTCTAGAATACTGCTCCGTTTATTTTCCATACCAACTTGTGTTAACAGGCAATAAATTTCAGCCATCTTGAAAAACACACATTATTTTTGTCTTGGATACATTTTCTTTGTTCATTTCTTGTGAATATTCTGGGAGTTCTTGTTTTGACTTCATTTAGAACTCTGAAATTTGTTTTTTGTAACCGTACATCAGTGTTCAAGAAAACTGTTTTTGTTTTATTTTCTTGAAAACACACACATCTCCTAGCCCAATTAAAATGAGATCTATGTGGTTGCTCACAATTCACTGTACCAACACACAAGTGAATCTGTGCTGTGCGCCAGCCGAGCGATTTTGGGTATTTACAACTGGCATAACACAACCTTGGCATCATCAAGCAGAAACCAGCCCAGGATACTCAAACCCATAATCTCTTAAAATCTTTAAGCAGAACAGCAAAATGTTTGACATGGTATTAGTGGCAACTCAGTACAGGAAAACGCCAGGGTTGCCATCCATCTCGCAATCAATGTAATATTTTATGATGTTTTATTTATTAGGAACTGAGGTTAAGCAGGAAATTGACAAAACAAAATAACTGTCCCAAACTTTCACCCAGCTTATGTGTTGGCATATAAGTAGGGTATAAGTGCTACTTATAATTGTAGTATCTGTGGCTTGTATAGAATTTAATAATAATAAAATATTGGCTGAAGGATTTCATTAAATTATGTCTTCATTTTTGTTTGATGTGGTTTACGACTTGGAGAACATATTGATAATATACATCTGCTTGTATATATGTTATGTATATACAGTGCATCCGGAAAGTATTCACAGCGCATCACTTTTTCCACATTTTGTTATGTTACAGCCTTATTCCCAAATGGATTAAATTCATGTTTTTGCTCAGAATTCTACACACAACACCCCATAATGACAACGTGAAAAACGTTTACTTAAGATTTTTGCAAATTCATTAAAAATAAAATAATTGAGAAAGCACGTGTACATACTGTAAGTATTCACAGCCTTTGCCATGAGGCTCAAAATTGAGCTCATGTGCATCCTGTTTCCCCTGATCATCCTTGAGATGTTTCTGCAGGTTATTTGGAGTCCACCTGTGGTAAAGTCAGTTGATTGGACATGATTTGGAAAGGCACACACCTGTCTATATAAGATCCCAGAGTTGACCGTTCATTTCAGAGCACAAACCAAGCATGAAGTCAAAGGAATTGTCTTTAGACCTCCAGGATTGTCTCGAGGCACAAATCTGGAGAAGGTTACAGAAAAATTTCTGCTGCTTTGAAGGTCCCAATGAGCACAGTGGCCTCCATCATCCGTAAATGGAAGAAGTTCGAAGCCACCAGGACTCTTCCTAGATCTGGCCAGCCATCTAAACTGAGCAATCGGGGGAGAAGGGCCTTAGTCAGGGAGGTGACCAAGAACCCGATGGTCACTCTGTCAGAGCTCCAGAGGTCCTCCGTGGAGAGAGGAGAACCTCCCAAAAGGACAACCATCTCTGCAGCAATCCACCAATCAGGCCTATATGGTAGAGTGGCCAGACGGAAGCCACTCCTTAGTAAAAGGCACATGGCAGCCTGCCTGGAGTTTGCCAAAAGGCACCTGAAGGACTCTCAGACCATGAGAAACAAAATTCTCTTGTCTGATAAGACAAAGGTTGAAATCTTTGGTGTGAATGCTAGGCGTCATGTTTGGAGGAAACCAGGCACCGCTCATTACCAGGCCAATACCATCCCTACAGTGAAGCATGGTGGTGGCAGCATCATGCTGTGGGGATGTTTTTCAGTGGCAGGAACTGGGAGACTAGTCAGGATAAAGGGAAAGATGACTGCAGCAATGTACAGAGACATCCTGGATGAAAACCTGCTCCAGAGCGCTCTTGACCTCAGACTGGGGCGACGGTTCATCTTTCAGCAGGACAACAACCCTAAGAACACAGCCAAGATATCAAAGGAGTGGCTTCAGGACAACTCTTTGAATGTCCTTGAGTGGCCTAGACTTGAATCCGATTGAACATCTCTGGAGAGATCTTAAAATGGCTGTGCACCGACGCTTCCCATGCAATCTGATGGAGCTTGAGAGGTGCTGCAAAGAGGAATGGGCGAAACTGGCCAAGGATAGGTGTGCCAAGCTTGTGGCATCATATTCAAAAAGACTTGAGGCTGTAATTGCTGCCAGAGATGCATCGACAAAGTATTGGGCAAAAGCTGTGAATACTTATGTACATGTGATTTCTCAGTTTTTTTTATTTTTAATAAATTTGCAAATACCTCAAGTAAACTTTTTTCACGTTGTCATTATGGGGTGTTGTGTGTAGAATTCTGAGGAAAAAAATGAATTTAAACCATTTTGGAATAAGGCTGTAACATAACAAAATGTGGAAAAAGTGATGCGCTGTGAATACTTTCCGGATGCACTGTATGTGAGTTGGATTGGCTTATTTAAATAGAATTTTATAATAATGATGTCATTTCACATCATTACTGCTAATTTCCTTTGAGCCATTACACAGTTTAAATTATATCAAAAGTATTAAATGTTTCTTCGTTACTACTATATGTCAGGTTTGCACACATAAACTACTTTTTTTATTTTGTTTAATTATTTTTACTGTTTTCTAACATTATGATAATTGCTGTTGTGTATGTTGTTTATTCGTAAGTGCCACTGTTTTGAGCATTTTTTTATTCCAATGAGTACTGCCATTTTGTTCATTCATTATTCATGGGCTACATCATTTTTGCTCACTATAATGGTCTGTTTTGCTGGAATCTGTAGTGCATGTCCTCTGTAATGCATGGCAACATGGCAGTCATGTTTTAAAAGAGAACACACTAGTTTACACCATGCCAGACTTTCTTATATTTTGAAAAACAAACACATTGTGAAAAAAAACATTCTTTTTGAGCACTATTCTTATTAGAATCATTTAGTTATAAACTTACTTTAGTTAACAACTTTAAGTATGATGAATAATCTGTTGATGTTTCATTTTCTTGACTTTCTCAACATCTTCCATTCTGTAGCATTTGTAAAATATCTTCCACTCAGTTAATTAATTCTGTCCATCTTGACTTTTATGGAAAGCTCCTAACGGTTATGACATCATCAACCGAAAAGTCAAATCATTTTCATAATTCCTTCTTACTTAACTAACTAAATTCTGATTTATGATATAATTAGTCATTTTGCTTATGCACATTAAAAAATCTGGTGTGTTAAATGAAAACATATTACAGAGTATGCATTTAGTTTTGATTTGGGAATCATCGATGATAGATAGAAAGAGAGATAGATAGTCATATCACCGTTTATAGATAGATGGACAGAACTTTTGTCCCCAGGGGGAAATTTACCTTTTTACAGAGGCTCATTAATCACAATCACAAGAGTTGCAGAAGATGTGAAGGATGACACTTCCCGCATTAATGGAACGGAGTCTCCTAAGAAAAATGAGCTTTCTGTGCCCTTTCTTATATAGTTAGTTCCACTGTGTTCCGAGACCAGTCCAACCTGTTATTAATGTGGGCCCTCCTCAACATCCACTCCTTGAATAGTGACTGGACATAGAGGCTCTTTGGTGCAGTGAAAATCAGTAACCGGTTCCTTGTTTTTGTGATGTTAGATTGCAGATGATTCTTTCTATACCAAGCAACAAACGTTCCACCTGACCCCTATATTCTGTCTCACTGCCCCTTATCAATACACCCCCATAAGTGCAGCATCATCTGAGAATTTCTGCAAGTGACATGACTTGGTGTTATATTTGTAGTCTGAGGCATACAGAGTAAAGAGAAAAGGAGACAGGTTATGATTTTTTTAGAGAAGGGGTTGCCAACCTGCAGTCAGCCTCACATGAAGACAAAACCCAGACATGCTCCTGGATATTACAAATACAGAATGACTATTTGCGTAGGACATTTCAAAATATTTGTGAACATCCTGTAACTTGTGTGTCTGTTAAATTAGTCTATTAGAACATCTTACGACATCACATGAGTGTTTCTTACGTGCCATGAGCAGGAAAAGCAACTGACAGACAATTAGGAGGTGGACAATAAAAAGAGGAGGAGTGACGCCAATCAAAAGGTGGTGCGTTTTTAAGTCGAGAGTCAGAAAATGAAAAGACAAAGTGAACTGTACTTAAAATAAGGGTTAGTGGTATAAACACTGCAATCACTGACACTTCTCGTTTTAACTCACACCAGTACATGCAAACCGCGTAATATGTGAGCGTACCTTCTAGGCAGTGTGCCGAATGAGTCATGTTTTCGTGCAAATCCTCGGGAAAGTAGCCTGCAATCACACCTTCATTTTGCTGTCACTCATCTATCTTGACTATAAAGAATTCTTTATATTCTTTCCTTCACACAGCATCAAGGATGTTGACTAATGTAGAATTTGTTATTAATTAAAATTTAACAATTATATACAAAATGCTGTTCAATACACTGTAGTTCGTATTTTTCGCTATTAGCTAAACAAATGGGGTAGTGGGAGATCAAATCAAACATATTGATTTGTTATTGTGTGGCCCACTTGCCATGCTAACAACTAGAGCTGTGACCCTCAGTTTAAAAAAAAAATTTAAAAACATTGAGAACCACTGATTTAGACCGTTTAAATATCAAAACCAAATTTCTGAAAAAAAACATGGGCAAATGTTTAAGCAGCAACACTGTTTAGAAAAACTGATTCTTTTAAAGAATATTTGCAGCATGCATGCATATTTCGAAGAGAGAAACCCCCACAACAATGATGAACTTCTTGAAATTGCAGTTAAATCATGCAGTTAAACTATTTACAATAAGGGTAACATGTTTTTGTTCACTCAGTCCAGGTGGTTACAGATCTTTACCTCAGATATAACTTTTTACATCTTGCCAGAGATATGAGACTCTTTATCATTGAGTTGTGGATTAAAGTCAGGAAACTGACGAAGTAGTCTTTTTCCCTATAGTTATGGTAAAAAAAAAAAGCCAAAGGTGGCTATAAAGTTATTTGCCAGGTACAGTTGTGTTTGAAGGTTTGTGAACCCTTTAGAATTTTCTATATTTCTGCATAAATATGACCTAAAACATCATCAGATTTTCACTCAAGTCCTAAAATAGATAAAGAGAAACCAGTTAAACATACGAGACAAAATATTATACTTGGTCATTTATTTATTGAGGAAAATGATTGAATATTACATATTTGTGAGTGGCAAGAGTATGTGATCCTCTAGGGTTAGCAGTTAGTTTGAAGGTGAAATTAGATTCAGGTGCTTTCAATCAATGGGATGCCAATTAGGTGTGAATGGGCACCCTGTGTTATTTAAAGAACAGGGATCTATCAAAGTCTGCTCTTCACATCACATGTTTGTGGAAGTGTATCATGGCACGAACAAAGGAGATTTGTGAGGACCTCAGAAAAAGAGTTGTTGATGCTCATCAGGCTGAAGAAGGTTACAAAACCATCTCTAAAGAGTTTGGACTCCACCAATCCACAGTCAGACAGATTGTGTACAAATGGGGGAAATTCAAGACCATTGTTACCCTCCCCAGGAGTGGTCGACCAACAAAGATCACTCCAAGAGCAAGGCGTGCAATAGTCGGCGAGGTCACAAAGGACCCCAAAGTAACTTCTAAGCAACTGAAGGCCTCTCTCACATTGGCTAATGTTCATGTTCATGAGTCCACCATCAGGAGAACACTGAACAACAATGGTGTGCATGGCAGGGTTACAAGGAGAAAGCCACTGCTCTCCAAAAAAAACATTGCTGCTCGTCTGCAGTTGGCTAAAGATCACGTGGACATACCAGAAGGCTATTGGAAGAATGTTTTGTGGACGGATGAGACCAAAATAGAACTTTTTGGTTTAAATGAAACACATTATGTTTGGGGAAAGGAAAACACTGCATTCCAGCTTAAGAACCTTATCCCATCTGTGAAACATAGTGGTGGTAGTATCATGGTTTGGGCCTGTTTTGCTGCATCTGGGCCAGGACGGCTTGCCGTCATTGATGGAACAATGAATTTTGAATTATATCAGAGAATTCTAAAGGAAAATGTCAGGACATCTGTCCATTAACTGAATCTCAAGAGAAAGTGGGTCATGCAACGACCCTAAGCACACAAGTCGTTCTACCAAAGAATGGTTAAAGAAGAATAAAGTTAATGTTTTGGAATGGCCAAGTCAAAGTCCTGACCTTAATCCAATCGAAATGTTGTGGAAGGACCTGAAGCGAGCAGTTAATGTGAGGAAACCCACCAACATCCCAGAGATGAAGATGTTCTGTACGGAGTAATGGGCTAAAATTCATCCAAGCCAGTGTGCAGGAATGATCAAAAGTTACCGGAAACGTTTAGTTGCAGTTATTGCTGCAAAGGGGAGTCACACCAGATACTGAAAGCAAAGGTTCACATACTTTTGCCACTCACAAATATGTAATATTCAATCATTTTCCTTAATAAATAAATGACCAAGTATAATATTTTTATCTCACCTGTTTAACTGGTTTCTCTTTATTTGCTTTTAGGACTTGAGTGAAAATCTGATGATGTTTTAGGTCATATTTATGCAGAAATATAGAAAATTCTAATGGGTTCACAAACTTTCAATCACAACTGTACCTGGAAGTAAAGATGTGACAAAGGGTAAATTGCATATTTTAGCTCTGCCCAAGGGCATGATAATGGTTGTTCAAGAGAGCGAGACATGCCTGCATAATTGATTCTTCGATCCCAGTAATAAATGATCTGATTTCTGTGTTTTGAGTTGGAGGATATAGTCAGATCCAACAATATGTACACTCAATGAAGTATAAAGCCACATATACAGTGGTAGATTAGAATACAGATGAATCTGGGTTTTGCATTCTAAAGGCGTCCATAATTAAAGTTAACAGCACTAAATGATGGTATGCAATTTGTATAAAGCTCTGTGCCCAGTAGAAACTCTTGGAGCGTACCAAGCACCATTTCATTTTTTAATCTACAACTGGCAGATTTGATTTTAACCAATATACTGTAAGTCAGAACCATAAAAGCCTGGGGTAATATTTACCATAATGAATCAGTGTTGCCAAATACCACAGCTGTCCAGTAAAATACAGAATGAAATGTTGGCATAAGTTAATGCCATCAGTGGATTTTAAAATTTGGAAAGTTTTGTTCTGTGTTCTTTTCCAAAACCACGATTTAAAATTCTCAAAGTGTTATAGTTACAGTACAAAGATTGTTCTCAGTTTATAAAAAACAGCATTTTCTTTTATATGTCTTTTCTTATATGTCTTGTATAGATTCATGTTTTACTGGACTGTATACAGAACACTTCAGCAGCAAGTCCTGTTATTCCTTTACTGAAGCACTATAGAAGGAAGTTGTGTTTACACTACAATATGTTTCATGATTTTAGAGAGAACTGTTATATTCTCACAAATACATTTTAGAATTTGCATTGGGCAGTTTCAGTTTTGAAATTTTGAGATAAAGGATAACCCTCAACTTCAACTTGATTTCATATTTCTAGTTTCAATGTATAATACAAAGTATTTGGAAGAAGGTAGATAAGAACCAGCTGACAAGCCATATTATATAGTAAATGGCCTGCATGATATGCAACCCTATAGCTGACATGCATGTACTCATAACATTACTAATAAACATCAAACTATTTATTTTTAAAAACAAAATACATCAAGTTCTGTGTTCTTCTACTCTAACAATTCACAAAGACCTTCATAATCTCTTTCTTCCGGTGAGTCTTTATTATAACTTATAACTGAGTTTAGTGGTTCTCTGTTTGATTTTAGATTTTCCTGAATTTGTTGTCAAACTTTTAACGTGTGCCCTTTCATAAAAGTTGTGTTTTAGTCATACTTCACATTGTACTCTCATTTTACTCAACGCCAGCAATTAAGGAAATCTCACTAACTTTATATCAAAAACCTACTTGATAATTTGTCTTTTTAAATTAATTACTGTCTCCATAAATGCACATCATTTTCTTTTTACTAAACTAGGGGGCTTTGCCCCCTGCTAGCTTCACTTGCCAACCACCATGTCTGCACTGCGCGCTGTCCTCTTTGCGGCTCTGCCATTCGTGTATCGGGATGCGGATGTACAATTTACTAACTATTTTACATTTCAGCGTGTAATTAACCATATTAAAAAATAGTAAAACGTAATAATTTGAAAGTTAATTATGTTTCATGATGTGTTAGAGTTATTCGTTGCGTAATACGATTTTGTTCTGTTTGGCTTTGAAATTAACACGCAAAAACATTTTAAACTTACACTTTTACTGTAAAACTTCAGTAAAAACCATTTTTTGAATTCAATTTTCGTCAATATCACACTGAAGTTAGATTCTGTGTTTGGACTTTCATTGTGACAACGCAATGTATAACTGCCCTTGATTGAATTTCGTTTCTTTCTCTCTATTAAATAAAATGACTTTTTTGAATCTTTGGCTCTTAGATTTGTAAATTGTGTTTGTAAAAGCTACTCTAACGGGAAATTGTTAATGTTTTTATACGAATGGCATATCAAGATCTCCTTTGTTGTGTAATGTTATTTCCTGAAGATGCACATCTTTCTTTCTACAATAATTCGTGTAGAGGAAAACTAGACAGTGTTAACGTTTATAGATATTCTTCGGGATATTGTAAGTTGATGTTTTCATCTTCCACACACTCACCACTAACTGTTTCAACATAGTCTGTTGATACACATTTAACCATTTTGCCGTGTAACCGAATGACATTTTTGGCATTAATTTGTTTGTCTTCATCGTTTCTCTGTGTTAGAACTGCCCTGTACTTATTTTTACTGTTGATAACCCTTCGTGATGAAATTCTTCAATAACATTTGGACATAATACATCTTCTTTAATTGGGAACTTAAAGTGAGGAAAACGTTAACATTTATAAGAGCTGAGTGAGCAATAATTGCGTTTGTCAAAAGCATTCACACGAATGAGAGGTGAGAGTACCATGTGCGTGGTTGAATTTTGTTGAGAGGAGGGCATGACTTGAAAACATCTCATGGGCAAAGTCTCAACTCGCAGGACTTGAAAAAATCTTCCAAAAATTCTTGTCTCGATTTTTTTATATAATAGAGAGATGTCTTTATTATCAGCATAAAGGTGTTGGCATGGTGCTGCTATTAGCCATTAGCCCCAGTATAGCCAATCTCTTTGTGTGGTAAGTAGCAGATGAGTATTTATTCTAAGATTAGCACGTTTTAGAAAAATGTGACTCTCTGCTTCACTTATTGCTAATATCTTACTGTTAAGCAATGATTGATTTAATAATTCTGTTCAGTGGTCATCATTAATATATCCTGCAGCCATACCACATGCACTTCAACACAGATTATTTACCTAATGCTAAGCAGGTTTGGGCCTGGACAGTACTGGGATGGAAGACCAACTAGGAAAAGCTTGGGTTGCTGCTGAAAGTTTTATTGATGAAGTCATCAGGTTGCTTACACTGTGGACTGCATTTGGATCCCAATGCTCCAGAGCAGCGATGTGGACCCTTTGCTGTAGAATCTGGCACAACTTTACAGATGAGACATAAAGCGGAGGTCCTGGCTCTTTGTGGTCATATAAAATCTTCTGGGCATCATTTGTAAAGAGAAAGGTGTACCCTAATGTCTTGGCTAAACTGCCCATCACAGCCTTGTCCATACTGTCCCCCTAATCAGCCTTTGTCTCTTGGCTCTATCTCGTTCCTTCACAACCTTGTACTGGCGCAAGAACAGCTTCTGTCACATCATTATGCCACACACTGGTGGTGCTTTAATTGGCTCCCTACTTTCTATGTAAAGCACTTTGAGAAGATTAGAAAAGCCCTATATAAATGTCATAAATTAGTTAAGCACAGTGCAGTTTTTTGTAGATACCCATGTATCTGCTCATTTAGGATGACTTCGTGGTTTCTCTGTTTAAACACAGTCTTAATCTTCCATTACAGTAACCTCACATTAAATGGTGACTCAGGTGCTGCTATATGATCAAGTATAAAGAGTTTTTTTATTATTATTTTTTTTTAAACAGTGGTATTTATATTAGATCCAGTGGATGGACAGGGAAGTTGTTTAATGTCAAGTCATATTTTTGTGAAAATGAAAAGTTCATCTTGATGTAGTCACCATACTTTTCTAACACTTAATATAAAATTTTCATGAATAAGTATTTAAATAATTCTTATCAATGCTAAACAATCACTGTCTAATATTATTCTATTAGTAGCAATGCTGAAAATAGTTTTGATTACATTGGAATAAATTTTCAGGCATCCGTGCTCTACTAAAATCACATTAAGGTATTTAAGATGGTCTAGGGATGATTCACATTCTGTCCAAGTTGCTGTAATATGCAACTAGTCTCTCTAACTCTGAACTGGAGAAGCAAGTTGGCAATGGATGGATGAATGAAACAAAGGAAGAGGTTCGTTATGGGCTATTCTGTAAAATTCTCTATTTACACCCAAATGTTGTGTTTAGTCAAAGTCAGAAAATGAAATAAAGCTTAATAGGTACAGATAAATACTTCAAACTGATGTGTTTCAGATTTTTAACATTCAGAATTGTGTACACTAGCATTAAATTATTTTGCACCAATGTAGCATGATCAAAATATGATGTAAGTGTGGGCATACTACAAAACTAAGCTGCCATGCCAACCAACAAATACTACAGCACTCAGGTTCACATTTTCTCTCTCAATGTAATTCAAATTCATCCTCAAATATTCTTTTAAATGAAAACTCTTTTTGGCTATGATCCGATGATCACAATTTAGGAGGTCATCTCAAAATTCCTGCCCTGAAGTTAAGTTAAACACAAGTTGAAGAAGGAAGAGGGCAGCTATTAATCACCTCCATGTCATGTTCTTATTGTGCTTGGGTAACCTGTGAACTCATTAAAAAGGCCATACACCATAATAAATTACACTGAAACTCCTCTTTTGTCAGAATGTATTGTTTTATACATACAATATGGCATAAAACAATACATGCAAAGAAGCAATTAAAGTCCGTTTGCCTTATTTAAGCTCTAGTAAAGAATACCTATTGTATCCATGGGTGAGTAAAATTTTCCCTTGACTCCCAGGTTATCTTTTGATTGTGTTTGGGCTAAAAGGCACGTGTCAGCTCTTCCTGCATGTCTTCACAACTAACCAAATCATAGACACATTGTAGAGATGGTTGGAGCCAGCTGATGCCTTTGGTACATTTATACATGCCAATATTTCTGACTTACTTGAATAAACACATTGTGGATGTGTGTGTTTTTTTTCACTTTGTAGTCATTTGTTTAGTGTACATACCTCACTGTGCTTCCAGTCCAAAATAACAAAGAAACTTGTTAATGAAAATCTAATGTACAGTAGGCAAGTCAGACACTACATTTTGGCTGTTACAGCTACAAGACTGATTACACATGTACTGAAAGTGAATTCTGAAAAAAGAATTCCTCTTTACAGATGTTACAGGAAAAATGGAAGATTACAGTTAACGTCCAGTTTACTGAAATGCAAGGGAACAGAGCTGATCCTTATTTTGTGGTGTTTTTTTCGTACATATACTATAAACCAGTAACTAATAATAACATTGGTATGCACTGTGAAAACTAAAGTTCTGTAAATGAAACAGCTTCAATTACACAACCCCTGATATTACATCCCCATCACACATGCACCCACAAAGCTCCTAGGATAACCATCTCATGTATATGAGGGAATTTGCTTGTTTCCTGGAGTAATTAATGCTGTTCACAACTGAAAGTTTCATGAAAGGAAAGGAGGTGGGAATCTTAAGCAAAGAAGGTCTGTAGCTAGCTATTGCATGTTATTATCTAAAACCTACACAGACACAGAAAATGTGCAAACTTTTACCAGGTGTAGGATTTGGAAATGGCATTCTGGAGGTGTGAAATGGAAGATCTCCGAGACTGTGACCAAATATAGTGTTGTCCAACTAGACACACCGGCAACTAAGGTTCTCATCTTCTTTCTTCTGTGATAAAGATGAACATGGGCACAGATCCTGCTTATAGCCTCCTTCTTCTCTTTTGGAAATTTCTTGGATGATAGCTTAACATGTACCAATTTCAATTATATTAATAAAGGGAAAGAGCACAAACCTATACTGGATTAATCATATTAGTTACTGAATGACGTGCTTCATTATACAGTGCCCTCCACAATTATTGGCACCCCTGGTTAAGATGCGTTCTTAGGCTTCTAATAATTTTTTTTTCCCCCAGTAAATATAGGCTCACAACACAAAAAAGAGAACAATCCAACCTTTAATTGAAGTACATTTATTCATTGGGGAAAAAAATCCCACATTAAGAAATACATTTTTTACATGAAATCATGTGTGCCACAATTATTGGCACCCCTAACAATTTCTATAAAAAAAATGTAATTGAAGCATTTTTGTAATTTCTATTTTAGTTTTTAAAGTTGACCAGAGTAAATTGGAACTTTTAATTAGTAATTAATGACTTCCTGTGTCCCTGGAGTATAAATATGACGTGACACAGAGTCCTATTCCTCTTAGCCACTCTTCAACATGGGAAAGACAAGAGAACATGCTGTTCAAGTAAGGAAGATGTGTGTCAACCTTCATAAGTCAGATAATGGCTACAAGAAAATAGCTACTTGCCTAAACCTGCCTGTATCTACAGTCAGAGGAATAACAAAGAAGTGTAAGACAATGGGAACAGTGACAAACAAGGCTGGACGAGGACCGAAGTTTATCTTGCCACACCGGACAGTGAGGAGGATGGTAAGAGAAGTAAAAAATTCTCCAAAGCTCACTGTTAGAGAACTGCACCAAAGAGTGGTATCTTGGGGGGGTCACAAAGTCTCCATGACAACCATAAGATGCTAACTCTATGCCAACAAGCTGTTTGGGAGACAAGGAAAAAGCCTTTTCTCACCTACAGTCACAAAAATAAACGTCTGGAGTTTGCTAAGTGGTACTGGGGCTTCAACTGGGACCGTGTGCTTTGGTCAGATGAGACTAAAATTGAGATTTTTGGCAACAAACATTCTAAGTGGGTCTGGCATGAATCCAAGAATGAGTATGTGGAAAAGCACCTCATGCCCACTGTAAAGTATGGTGGAGGATCTGTGATGCTGTGGGACTGTTTCTCTTCCAAAGGCCCTGGGAACCTTGTTAGGGTGCATGGCATCATGAACTCCTTAAAATACCAGGACATTTTAAATCAAAATCTGGTGGCCTCTGCCAGAAAGCTGAAGATGGGTCGTCATTGGGTCTTCCAGCAGAATAATGACCCTAAACATGTAGCAAAATCTACACAAACATGGCTCAGCAGACACAAAATCAAGCTTCTTCCATGGCCATCTCAGTCCCCAGACCTTAACCCCTTTGAAAACCTGTGGGGTGAGCTGAAGAGGAGAGGACCCAGGACTCTGGACGATCTAGAAAGATTGTGCAAAGAGGAATGGTCAAAAATCCATGTCTCTGTATTCTCCAACCTTATGAAAATTTATAGAATATTAAGTGCTGTCTTGTTGGAAAAATGGGGTTGTACAAAATATTAATAGCAGGGGTGCCAATAATTGTGGAATAACTGAAGGAATCAGGAAAGGCCTTTTAAATCCCAGAGGGGTTACTGGTGTTACTGCAGTTCTGAGCCTCAGCCCCCCATATAAAGGGACTGGCAATGCTTGGGTCATTTGACCTCCATAATGGGTAGCTTAAGTAAAGGGCCTCCCTTCTACCACCTGCTTGACTGGATGACTTCTGACATAAATTGTTCAGTCCCTCATTGTCTTTATGCCATCTCTATGACTTGGGAGTGTCTAACTCTAGGACATAAACTGTTGTGCCCAGCACAATCCTCTACTTAGCAGGGGGTCATCCAAACTTGTCATATTCTGGGCAGACTGCCCTATGACATTCTGATGGAATGTAGCCCTTTCCTTACCAAGATGTACTCCTTCACTCTCTTTATATAGGCACATCTACTATTAAACCTTCCAGGGCCAACTGCATGATTATGGGGCATAGTGCCACTGTTGGGTGAAGCCCAGTTCCCCTGGCATGGCCACAAGAAGTGTCACTGCCAGAGAAAGCTCCACCAGTGCATTTGACAGCAAAGCTCTTATTGTCCAAAGAACAAATGCTTGCAGCCAGGGCCTCACCAGGCCCTCCATCCCACTATCAGTGCTTTTGAGTTTGGGATGGTGTCATAATAAAGGTATTACTAAAGCATGGTCATTGGCTATAGCTGCTCTTGCCAACAATATGAGCATAGAAAAACACATTTTTTGTTTTTTATTCTGTAGTCTCATTCATAATTTTACAATGTAACCTAAATATCATGAGTCTGGCATGTTTGGAAACGTGTAAAGTCTATGAATGTGTCATTGTCAGAGCTTTCTGGGACCCATCATATCTGTGATGAACCCCAATCATGTGAGCAGAATATTAGCAATCTCCTAACAGATAGTTCTTTTTTTCAATGAAATTGCTTTAAAAAGTTTAATCTAAAATATTTTGCTGTTAACTTGGCAAATGATACTTTATTTTGTAAAAGATTTTAGCATTTCCAGAGGTCTGGTTTGTCTAGACAACCTCATTTTATATTTATTGTTTAGGACTGCTCGGCCATGACGGCCTGTCCACCTACTGCTTCAGACTGCCTACCACTGTGACGTTCATCAGGCAAACTTTGAATTTGCATGCATGGAAAGACTTGTTTGCGGGGGCTTATTACATGTCACCAGAAGCCAAGTGCTACCATGCGGTACTTTATCTGGAATGAAAAGGCTATAGAATCAACAATAGTGCATTCTTACAGGCCAGTCTTTGACAGTACTGTGAGACCCATTCCTTAATTAACCAGAGGGAAAGAGCTGGTGAGCAACTAAAGTATGTCCAGCATATTTCACAGATGTAATTAAAGTAATTAGAAGGACAAACTAAAGTATGTCGATACATTTCAGGTCAAACATCTTGGAACTAGAAGTTCAAAAGTGTCTCCATCAAGGGAATTTGCTTTGATCTGTTAATGAATTTATTACCCACTTAGCACTGGTACTTGGTGAACAGAAGTTCAGCAGGCTTTTCTGTCAGTGGAGAAGCCTTTCTGTTCTTGGAGCTGCATTTCTAAATCTTTCATGATAGTTACTATCTGTCTGGTTATGTGTCTTCTTTATTTTGTACATTTTACATGCCTGGGTGAGTTCTTACTTTACTGTTATATTTTCATATTGATCTGAAACTATTTGTAACTTCTATTTGGCTGTAAACAATTCCGGTGTGTGATCAGGTTTGAGCTGATCTTAAATTCACTGTTTTATCCACTTACAATCTGCAATTCATTTACATTTGTTTTGTATTGCAGACACCTGTCCAAAGTATGATGGCACAGTGGTTAAAGCTTCTGATTCACAGATCCTGCACTTGTTCATTGTCAGTTGGTGACTGCATGTTCTTCCAGTGTCTATGTGGGTTATGCTTCCACATTTGTGCTAGATTAATGGGTCGTTCAACAGTGTGTCTGTCTGGATAGCCTCAGGTTCTTCTTGATTCTAATTGGATTAAGTGGGCTTGAGAACAGTATGTTATGTTATTCAAAGTATCTTATGAATCAAAGGGGGGGGTAAAATAAATTCAAAAAACCCATGCAAGTATTCATTTTTTAGGTACTGCATTAAGTGGTGTACAGTAGGTGAACCCTGGAAAAGAGTATAGAGAGTGTAAGTATCTGTCAGCAAAGAATCATATGTCATAATTGAGACCATGAAGAAAACAATGCAAGAAATCCCCATATTTTTCTGACACAACTAATGAAAAGAACCCAGCCTTCTCATTTATATTGCTAAAGTGTCTGGAAAGGAAATGGGGTATACATACTGTACATTGCTGCTCTTGTCAAATAAAGACAGCAGACTTTCAAAAAATATTTGTAAAGAGATCACATGCATTAAAGTAGTAGTTTTCAACTTCAGTCCTCAGGATCCCCCATTGCTGCAGGTTTTTTTTTTTTTTTTATTTCAGTCAATTTCACAAACAGTGCCTCATTCTTACATTTAATCCATCTCATTGTTAAATGTGCTGTTCTTATTTTTTCTCTTATTCTAGGAGTTTCTGAAATATATGTTTATGTTAAAACTTGTAATGCTTATTGTTTGCTTTGCAGTTTTCCTTAATTCACTATTTTCTTTAGTTTGCTTCCTTCATTGTATCCAAATGCTGACAACACTGAATGCTAAAGGAGAGCAATTACTTCAGCGCCAAATTCATTTTCCTGCTCATTTGTAAGAACTTGCAGTCAAGTGAAAATGGCAGTGAATTAATTGTTCTCCTTTAGCATTCAATGTTGGCTGTACCTGCATCTGCACTGCTTTTTACTAACGATCAGCATTTGAATACAATTAAGGGGGCAGATTGTAAAGAAGATGGTGTGACTAACTTAAAATAGAAGTACATTTTAATACACATTATTGAATATATAATTTAATATATAAATATTGTGGTCTTTAGGGGCATAACTGAGCCTCAGACACAACTTCAGCCACACAAGTCCCAGTTCCAAATAAATATATTTATTTGACAATATATCTTAAACAAGTTTCTTCTTCTTTCACAATACAATTCTGTTACTCCTTCCTTTCTCCCCAGGCGAGTGTCACCCTACTACTCCTGACTCCATCTTGAATGTGGGAGGCACAGCAGTGTTTCTTTTTCCCCAACCTGGCTCTGGAAGTACTTCCAGTGCAACAACATTGCTAGCAAGAGAACTTCTTAGGTCAGGCAGAATTTCTCAAGGGCATGTGAGCTTCCTCCTGGCAGCTCCCCCTGGCCGCACCCAAGAACCCCAAAAGACCGGCCCGTCAGGATTACCGCTCTTATGCTGCCATGCTAGTAAACGAATAGGAGTTCCACCAGGGTGCTGCTGACACCCTGTGTATTGGGGGAACACAAGTCTCAAGGAAGCCATCTCCGATTGATATTTTGTTATAATGGTCTTCAGGCCAGATGAGAAACTACCATCCATCCTAGTCAGGATGCCAGCCTGACCTTGATTTCTGACACAATATGTATCTAATGTACTGTTTGTTATTGGCTTTTTACTAGAAAGTGAATATTATAGTATGTAGTATTGCTGCCTGACAGACTTTCAGGCCTAGTTGATGTCAGGCCGGGTAATCCTGTGTGTGGAGTGTTCTGGCTGTTTCCACACTCCAGAGACATTTTGTTAGACACCTTGGTGTTTCTAAATCTACGTTGTGCTTTCTCCTTTTCTCGTGCCTTTTTGATGCCAAGTATGGTTTTCACTCCCAGTGACCCTGAATTCAATCCTAAACTGGATTAAAATGACTAAGAATACAGACTGCAGCTTTAAAATTAAAATATGTGTGCCACACAGTTAGAATAACACAAGAGTAATGACTTTTTCCTAATATAAACTTCCAGAATCAGAGGTATGCTTTGTTTAAATACAGAGACCACCCACGTTTCCCTTTTAGGTGCAGAGGGTTGGCTCAGAAAAGCATCAAGTATGTGTTATTAAAATGTGATTGTTTTACTACCAGTTGTCAGCTTCCTCGGGTGGAAGGAACTGCCTACTGATTTGTGCTCTTTTGTTTTCCCTTTGCCATTATGACAGGTGAGCCGTCCCCACCCCAGTGACCATCCAGTTTTGATCCTCTTTGTGGTGGGAGGAGTAACACCCTCAGAAGGACGTTTGATTAAAGAAATAGTTAGTTCACAGAAACCGGCCACTCAGGTGAGTACAAACTAGATCAACCGTATTACAGCAAAGTCTACTGTATTTATGTTTTACTAATTTACCACATACAACTAAAATGTAATGACTTGTTACATGACTTATATAGTCATGTCCTCCAAGATTTGAAAGATTTTCAAGGAAGAACATCAGCTCAAGATTGTTCTAGTATAAGTAGGAGTGGGCATGAGTCTTATTGTGTGATGGGCTGATGTCTCATCTATTGTTGACTCCCCTCTTGTGATCACTACTGCTGGGATAGGCTCCAGACCCCAGCTACTTTCTAATGGAAAAAACAAGTTCATTAAAACGATACATTGGTTTCTAGTCATCTAATTATTGCCATGATGAAAATGAGTGGAGACAGTCATATGTGATTAGGTTAAAAAGAGCATAATATTTGTTTCTCTGAAGGCATATTGAGGGCCCGGTTTCTTGTTAGGTGAATCCATTTTTTGAATAGATGGCTTTTTGGGTCATGCAGTTGGGCCATGTGGAGTGGAAGGCTTGACTTTGTTTTTGTTGAATTTTATTTATTTATCTATTTTGATAAATTGTTGTTGGTTTTTGTTAAAGAGGAAAAGATGTAACATTTTTATGTTAGGTAGATGGGAGGCTATTGCAGGAGCACTGAGCATAGAGCAGGAAACATCCTTGGGCTGTGTGCCAGTCCATCACAATGTGCATTCACACACGCAACCACAATCACACTCAGCCAGGACCAATATGGATCCAGAAAATAATGTGTCCCGCAAGTTCTGGGAATATGTGGGGGGGGGATTCTAAGTACCCAGAGGAAAAAACACTGAAGGGACAAGGCACAGGTTCCAAAAAGACAACATCTGGGCATACAATCAACAAGCACAGAGCAGTTGATTTAGTGAGGTAGCAGCGCTACCTGTTGCACTGCTGTGTCAGCTGCAGATAACATTTATAATAATGGACTGGAAAAGTTAAACATTTTGAACCTGCACTTCACATATACCTGATTTCTCTGGGGAAGGGTAAAAAAAGAAATAAAGAAATAGAGGCCAACAGCATATCATTAGATTCCTTCTTGTTCCATAAACTGTATTAGTAGATAATGTTGTGAATCACCAGTTGGAATCGATGGAAGTGTATACTGTAGTATTAATAAAAGCAGCTGAATTTGTTTTGCTCAATTAAATAAACATTCCATGCAGTTAGGATAACAACATTTCATATGTACAGTCATAGTTATATAAGAAAAAAAAATTAATATGTTCTATCACCATCTTAAGCTCCTCTTCAGTCAGTCAGCCAGTCATTGTCCAACCCGCTATATCCTAACACAGGGTCACGGGGGGTCTGCTGCAGCCAATGCCAGCCAACACAGGGCGCAAGGCAGGAACAAATCCCCAGACAGGGCGCCAGCCCACCACCGGGCAGACACACACACACCCACACACCAAGCACAATTTAGGATCGCCAATGCACCCACCTGCATGTCTTTGGACTGTGGGAGGAAACTGGAGCACCCGGAGGAAACCCACTCAGACGCGGGGTGAATATGCAAACTCCACGCAGGGAGGACCCAGGAAGCAAAACCAGGTGTCCTAACTGCGAGGCACCATGCCACCCTACCTTCTGTTCATTTGATGTTTCATTTTGCTTAGTCATTGGAGTGCCTTAGCACTACACAATGTTTGTGTACAACCAAACTGATGTCAGTATGTGCTTTTCTAATTAAGTGATCTGAATCCTACTTAGCAGTAAGGAGCAGAATGGCAGTGTGTTCTCAGGCCAGAGAAGGGTCCTGATTACACCTGTTAGTGAGGTGTATAATGATGGGTTCCTGTCATACATCATGGTGTGGTCAGTGTCCCCTTCTTTTAGATGCCTCAAAGGAATGAAATAATGAAAAAAGAATATCATTAAGATCAGAAGTAGCATACCTGGCATCATTAAATGTGATATATTGGGAACTTGAAAACACAGTATTCATTAGGTCATGGCAATTTAATGGACACCCTTTGACCTTAAAGGTTGCTCTTGGCCATAAATAGAAATATCAGATTAGCGAGAAAGAAGGCAGCAGCTTTTATCCCAGAAGGAAAGGTATCCTGAAGAGAATGGCAGAGTAAAGGAGAAAGAGAAAAAGGGAGGTACCCTATGTCTCTGCAGTATGGATCCTGCAGTGAAAATCTGTGCATCTCTGGATTTGTTAAGTTAAACTGTACTGTGTTAATTATATCCTCCATATATTTACAGTAAAACAATTGCATTAGTTTGAAGTCTCAGTATTTTTTATATTGGGTTACAAGGCTTTGCCTAAAATTGGTAATCCCAATAACTATTCATTTCATACTGAGATGAAATTTAAAATGGCCGCAAGCATATCAACCATGATTACTCTTGTACAGATGGCTCAATGTCCAACACTAAAAACATAATGAGGTGCTAAAATAACTAGTAATGAAAGAGGCAAATCACTAGGACAAAGTCTGAGAGGCTCTCGGTTATATAAAGTTTGATTTTACGCACAGGTTAGTTTAATGTACCATGTGTTGAATACAAAAGGGCTTAAGCAGTTTCCTACAGCCATTAATACATCAGAGCACTTTTGATGAGAACAGCTCATTCGGTTCAGCAAGTTGTCCAACCCTGTTGACTCAGATTCTGCAAACTAACATCAAGTCGAGATACAAAGACCCCAAAAGTCCTGCTCTCTACTATACCACTTCATAATTTAATCCATGTATCAGCGGTGCTTGGTGTGTAGAAAAACTTTCTAACATTTGTGAAAAAATTCTCTTAATAAGTTTCCAACTGTATGCTCATGTCCTTGTTGAATAGTTTATTTTAAAAGAACAGCTGGGATCCACCATGCTAATTGCCTTCATAACACTTCATTCATGTCATGCTTAAAATGAAAAGGCTCAGCTTCTTCAGTCTGTCCTCATAACTCACCTCCTAGTCCTGGAACCAGCCTAGGTACTCTTATCTGGTTTTTTATAGCACTGCTATGTCTTGTTTTTGTAGCCCAGAGACTAAAACTGCACCCAGCACTCTAGGTGAGGCCTCACTACTACATTACTTAACTTATGCATATCCTCCCTTGACATAGCCTAATTGTCCTCGTAGCCAGTGTAAAAATGTTTTTTAAGTACAATAATACATTTTAGTAAAGTACACTACATGCCACTTCTACTGTGCAGGAGACTGGCAGACCTGTTGGAACTTAGATCAAGCTTTCCTGTCGAGCTCCAACTAGAATCATCGTCACCTGATTTTCGGAAGATGCCAAAAATTCCTTTTTAACAAGTATTACCAGCAGTATTTTAGTTCTAACTGTCTGGGTGCTTGTTTTATAGCAAAGAAGGGAGTATTTATGAGTGTAGTTCTGCAGCCACCTACGCATTCATTCAGATTCGATAGATGGACAGAGAAACCTCAGAACTCTCATACATTTGGTAAGCTGATGACTTCCTTGTTGTCATAGTCTGACTATATTTATTTTTTCCTAGTCATTTCTTGCATTAAATCATCAAGCTATCAATTAAGTTTCTAAGGTCAAGGAATTCAGTGGTTTCATTTTATTTTTTTTACTCTGATGCGTTTTTATAAATGTATATATTTGAGTAGTTTCTCTCATGACACCATACTGTTTTTGTAAAAAATATTGATGTTGTTGTGCGGTTGCTAAAGTTTGGAAGAGCATGTTATGTGATGTCACCACCATGACAGGATAAAGGTGGGCATCACACATTTCCAAGTCACCTAAGTATTCAGATTACTTCAAAGAAATTGGCATACAACTTATTCTATTAATTTGATCTCTTTGTTTCAACTCCTTTAGATTTCATAACTTTGATTTGTGTCTCTTGTATGGGTTGTGAGGGATGGCGGCAGAGGGAGATAATGCCCTGTGCATGCTCTTTCTCCTGGTCCTTCCATCTTGAGTGCGTTCAGGCTGGGTAAGGACTTCAGCTGTCCCTCACAAGGGTTAAAAATAGTACTTAACTTCCTGGCTCCCAAACCTCTTGCTACATTCTGTTTAATCCAGATTTCTGGTTCACATTTGGGTTCTGTTTAATATATGAAATTTCTTACTGATTGGCTTTGATTTTAGTTTGCGTTTCTGACTTCATCTCTTGAACCTTAATTTCAAATTTAAATGGGCTGAAATAAAAAAAATCACCAGGGGCAGATAATATTTACCCTCGAGTTCTTAAGGATGTTAGTGAGTACATATATAAACCATTGATGCATATTTGTAAGAAGTCACTGCGCACTGGAGAGATTACAAAGGACTGGAAAATAGCAAATATTATCCCATTATATAAAAAAGGTGACCAGGCAGTTCCAAGCAATGATAGGCCAGTAAGCTTAATGTGCTTCACAGGTAAATTGATAGAAGGAATTATTAAGGGAAAGGTTGAGCAACACATGGCAAGTACAGGAGTTTTACTGAACAGGCAGCATGCGTTCAGATAGAGGAGGTCATGTTTACTAACATGCTGGAATTCTATGAGGAGGCAACAAAAGGATGTGATCAAAGTGGAGCATATTTTATTAACCAGGACTTTCAGAAATCACTTCATAAAGTGCCACATGAGAGGTTGGGCATCAAAGTAAAGAGGTGGGAGTTGAGATTGTTGTGTGTAGATGGGTGCAGAGTTGGCTCAGATGCAGGAAGTAGAGAGTGATGGTGCGTGGAACCTCTTCAGAATTGGCCGATGTTAAGAGTGGTGTTACACAGGGGTCAGTGCTAGGGCTGCTGCTATTTTTAATGTATATAACAGATTTGGGCAGGAATGTAAGTAACAAGGTGGTTAAGTGTGCAGATGATACTGAGATAGGTGGATTGGCAGATAATCTGGAATGTGTTGAATCAGCAAATGTGCTTGGGCAGATTTATGGTTGATGGAATTTAATGTAAGTAAATGTAAAGTATTACATGTAGGAAGTAAAAATGTTTGCTCTAAGTACACAATGGGAGGTCTGAAAATTAAGAATACATTTTATGAGAAGGATTAATGTGTCATACTGGACTCAACATTATCAACTGCCAGACCGCCTTCAGAAGCCTTTAAGGCAAACAGAATGTTAAGTTATGTAGCACAATGTGTGCAGTACAAGTCCAAGGAGGTTCTGCTCAACCATTATAACGCACCTATGCAGTTTTGGTGTTCAGGCTACAAAAAGGACAGAGCAGCATTAGAAAAGGTTCAGAGAAGAGCGACTACAGAGGATGAATTAGGAGGAAAGATTAAAAGAGTTGAGCCTTTTCAGTTTAAGCAAAAGGAGATTTAAGTGTTTAAATTTATGAAAGGAATTAGTACAGTGGATCAAGACTTTTATTTTAAAATGAGTTCATTAGGAACACGGGGACACAGCTGGAAAGTTGTTAATAGTTAATTTTGTACAAGCATTAGAAGTTTTTCTTTACATAGAGAACCATAGACACTTGGAATAAACTACCAAGTACTGTTGTAGACTGTAGGACTTAAGGGACTTTCAAAACTCGACTTGATGTTATTTTAGAAGAATTAAGTGGATAGGACTGGTGAACAGTGTTGGGCCGATTGGCCTGTTTTCGTCTAGAGTGTTCTAATGTTCAATCCATCTGTGACTGTTTCATTCTATGTAGTTGTTAAATTTGTTTTGTACAAAGAAGTCTTTTCAATCCCAGGTCATGCTAATAAATTTAAAAAAAACCACAGAGTAAGAGAATTTGAAAGTCCTCAAAATAGGAAAAACCTACCTACTTGGATCTGTGGCAAGGTTATCCTAGTCAACAGTAGCATTCGCTGACATTAATCCTTCTAGAGAATCCAGCAGGCTGTTCTTGTTTTAGGCAATATTCCTCAGTGCTTCTACTTACATCATATTAGAAAGGTAAATGTCTTTGTATATCATGCTTGTTAATCCAGTTTTGTACCATGTCCTAATATTCTAACCAGTTTTGTGTTCTTTGGGAATTTTGGTATTCATGACCTCTTTTCCCAAGTTGATTGACAGCCAGACTGTATCTGTGCCTCAGTGTATTTCCTGTTTTATTTTTTTTTGGGATATATGTTTTAGTATCTAATGCTAGTAAGACATGAACTATGATGAAGCAATAAAACATTTGCTAAACATTCATTTCCATTTCCCAAACCACCTTATTCCAGTTTACGATTGCGGGGAGCTGAAGCCTGCTATTATAGCACTGGTCAAAGTGCAAGAAGCATGCCTGAGTGTAGCGGCAGGCCATTGTGGCGTATACCCCCACACTTTAGAGTCTCCAATTTACTTAATGCGCATGTCTTTGGGATATGGGGGAAGACAAAAAAAAGTAAACGAGTGTAAAAAAAAAGGAATGTGTCAACTACATACAGACAATGACCTGGCCTAATCCCAGTTTCCTGAGATTCTAGCGCTGAACATCCTCAATTACTAAATATTTAGAGACTGAAATATTAATAGTTGTGAAAGTAACTTTCCTATTACTAAGTCATTGTCATTTCCAGTCATTTTAAAACAACATAATTGAACAGTTTGGAATAAAAGCTGCCAAGAAACTAGACCAACCAAAAGCATCAAAAATTGTATATTACCAAAAGCCACAATAGTGTTTCCCTGTGAAATGGGGTCATTTTTTAGGTCAACTCTATAAAACAGAGCAGCCTATGATTTGTATTATTGAGGTCCACAGTTTTCATGTTGTCCTTAGCAAAAGGAATCTGAAAAATAGCAAATTAAATTTCGTTTCTCAAGTTCACTCAGTGCTCATGTGTGTGCAGTAAAGTAATGAGACCTTGCCTCAGTCATTACACATCTTTACATTTTCCTCATTTTACATATTTTTAGCCCATAATCAATATTAATAAACTTCCCTTGAATTTCCTGTGCATTAAGACATCCACTCTGCTTTCAGACATGTTTCTTCAGATAGCAACAGTTATTTGTCTAGCACATTTTCATACACAGGATGCAGCTCAAACTGTATTACAGGATGTCAAAGAAATAGTTACAAAAGCAAATTAAAATTAAATAAAAATAATAATCAATAACATAAGCCAGCAAAAATTTTCTCTCTGCATCAGAGGTTCTATTCTTGTGTTTGTCACTGCGTCATTATTGGTGTCCTTACCACTGCAAACATGGCAGACAGCCCCTTCATTTCGCATGTCTCTTCTTCTCTCTCTTCAGTTACGATGGCCAGTTTGTCTGTGACTCCTAGTACTAAATACTGGGAGTTGTCGTCCTTTAGAAGACAGTATAGGAAAAACAATCAAGTGCTGCTATACAGTGGTCCTCTGAGTACCTGACGTGCCACATCAGATGAGCTTTTATGGCCATGCATTTTGCAGCAGAACTAAAAAGAAAAGATTTGTAATGGCTCAAGTACATTTTAATTTTAGTGTATCACATGAAAATAAAAAAGATCACAACATTAGAAGCTGCTTTGCACCTCTTATGTGTGCCATATTCATCAGTTTACCACAATTCCAATGGGTAAGCTTGCATCTCTGACACCCAGCCATGGCCCTTTTCTACCTTTTCTCTTAGCTTTAGCTCCAGGACTAGTCTCTCAAAGGTCTTCATGATATGAGACTTGAGTGACACTGCACTGTAGTCATTAGGTGAGGAGACGCCTGCCTTCTTTGGAACAGGAACAATGCAGGATGTTTTCCACAGCAATGGCACTTTCTGGATCCTTAGGGATATATTGAACAGGTGACAGTGGACACCATAAAGTTGGTCAGCACAGAGCTTAAGAACTCAAAGACTGACTCCATCTGGTCCTGCATTTTTTCCTGTGTGTAGCTTTCTCAGTTGCCTTCTTATTTGGTCTTCAGTTACGGGCAGTCTACACTGATGGTCAGGGATGTAATAGGGGTAGTATGGGAAGGCTGGTCATTTGAAGAGGGTGGAAATGGGAGGGAAACTCTATTAAAAAAAATTGGTTCAGGGCATTAGCTTAGTCCACATCCCCTTCTAGCACCTTAGCCCTGGATTGCTTGAGTCCAGTAATTGTGTTCAAGTCCGTCAAAGTGACAACTAATGAGTTATCACCCTCATTCATGACTAAGTTGATGTGCATATGAAATACACAAATGCCAGATTTTTACCATCTTTATGTTGTAGAAAAACAGCAAATCAAGGAAAGCAATCTAAAATAGTTTATATGTATCTTGTCTGTATAATGGCCCTAATGTGACGATGCCTAAGGACGTTGATATGCAGCCTGTTTTTCTAGTGTAACTGACTTTTGTTGACTTTGCAGATCACTGAGCGCTGTAAACAACTCAAATACCCCCAAGTATAATTCTCCATGGTCTGACTGCCCCAGGTAAAATATCAGTAGAAATGTTGTGTCTTTGATGTCCTGTTCAAGCGTGTCTTCTCCTTTTTTTCAAAACATAAAAGTTTGACCAACAAATTTAAACAGTTGTAGCCCTAAATCTTCTAAGGAAATCTGAAGTAATTATGGTGTATGCACATATATAACCAAAAGTAAAAAGATAACAATCTACTGTAGCAAAGATTAGCTTACTGCAAAAATTTTGCAGACATTTTGAAAAAATAGGGCATAATGACAAAGCGAGATTAAATTTGATTAAATGACATTCATTGTGATTTTACAAATGTGTGTCTTTTTATAAAATTAGAGCAGACTTACGTCAGTTGACTTCTTCTTCTTCCTCCACATACACCGTGAGGCACCTGCCTAGTTCATGTGATTGACTGTGCAGTCTGTGACTGTGTCACTTGTACTATTTAATGGAGGCAAGCCCAGTCATTCACACAGAGCATGGGCCAGACTAAATATTTCAATATCTTTGAAATGTGGAATGAAGCGCAGACATGAACGAATCAGGAATGACAAGCCTGCTGGGGCTTTCACACATAACATAACAATTTTGCAAGGGTATTAGCTGTTTCCCAAAAAAATAGCCAACCAGTGGAAGAAACAGACCATTAATAAAGGAGGTTCATATATACCGGTAGTGTGCAGAGTAATGTCAATGTCAATTTATTTACTGTATATAGCACATTTAAAACAACATAGGAATGCTGTGGCCAAAGTGCTGGATATGCTACAGTCAATCAACTAATAACCAAGTACATCAATGGTGTAATAAGAGGAACCTCAAAATGAGTTACTCGCCCTGCCTTGTCATTGATGAGAGATGTCACTTGCAGTGACTGAATTTCAAGTCAGTGGGGTAAGAAACATACTGTGCAGTCTGAAGGCTAGAAGACTGAAAAAGCCACCCAGTTCCTTCTACTCCCTCTAATATGATGGCAAGGATATTGTAAATATTACATTTATTCTTGGTCCAATCCTGCCAGTTTTCAGGGAGGTTTAATAGTGTTGGGGGTATGCTAAATCTCTGGACATGCTTTCTCTTGATACAAATAGATCCCATCATATTGTAATGCTGTAGCAGGTCAGATACAGCCTTGTGTGCATGCTGGTCTGCAGATGTGGCCTGTCAACAAGGAAATGTTCCATACCACATGGCTAGGAAAGTCCATGAATGGTTTTTAAAACAGGAGAGTGAATTCAGATCGATGCAGAGGCCTCTGCAGTCTTAGTCAAGCATTTGGAATGAGATGAAAGGAACTGTTTGGACACCACATTTGCAACAGCTTTGGGATTTTCTCAAGTCGACATATTTTTTGCAGAGCGTTGAGTATATATTCTCAAAAATTTAGTTTGCTCTGAGGGCAAACAGGGCACCAGCCTCTTAAAGGAGACAGTAGGAGCACCTATTATTGTGCCACCGTGACGTATTTTGCAAGTAGAGTGCGTACTTGTTTGTCTTACGGAAGTTAATGGCAGTGGGTTGGATTACCTGGCCGTTTTAGCTATGTGAGGAGGATATCGTCTGCATCCTGAACACTTCATTATGCAAATGAGAGGTGACAAAATCTAACATTCGGAGAAATATGGAAGACAGATTTTAAGTATGTCTTCTGTAGAGGTGATTACCACGAGAAACAGTGAATTTGTTATAAAGACACATTTTTGGTCATGAATGCTGAATGGAAAGGGCTATTCTGAGAAATCAGAGAAACAATTACTTTTATATAATGTAAATCTAGTTTTTAATTCAAAACAAGATTTTGAAATATCAAAAGCTAAATGCATGTTAATGCATGTAAAATGTTCATATAAAGTAAACATTTAAAATGCATCTTATTTGGCTTTACTATTGAATCAACATCATCACAACACAAATGTGTAATAAACATCTTGAAGATTAACAAATCGACTAGAATGAAAATGACTTGCAATTTATTAGTTTAGAGAAGGTTACGTATCTTTGAGCACTTCTGCATATGTGCCATATGCCTTTGTAATTTAACCCCACTTTGTTGCACTTGGTGAGCACTCTGCTCTTTGGAATCAGACTTTTGTTTCAGAAAGGTAGTGCATCAAGCTGGCCTGCTTTCCGGGGGGCACACAAGTAACTCATGTCAGACGTCAAAATAGATGAAGAATAGACCCCTACTTAATTTCAAGTCAATTGGCTTTATTATCAAACCACGCATACACAGTAGCACAAAATAAAGTCATCTATGACCACAATGCAATGTATACGTACATAAACACAGGACAAGTACAAGACAAGTGGAAACTATACTATAAATAAATGGTAAATGAGTTGATAGTAATAAATTGAAATAAATAGTAATAAATAATAAAAAGATCCAATAATAAACAACAGTAGTAACAAATATACTGCATATAAATATGCTACTCTGTAGTAGATCTGTGTGTAGGGGGGGCAGCCCAGGGGTTGGAGCTGTTGCAGAACTGCTTTGGATGTTACGGTACCTTCTGACAAATGGAAGTGAGACAAAGAAGATGGTGGGAAGTGTTGGAGCGGTGCAGTGCTAAATAAAGATAACTTTAATGGAGGGCAGAGAGGCCCCAATGGTCAATTTTAGTAAAATCTGAGTAAGTCATAACTGATTTTAAATTAGCTTTGTACCTTTTTCTTAGATATTTTTACATCATTGTACTAGCCAATAATTTGAGCATACTGTCTGTTCACCAGTTAGTACCTATAAAAAAAAAAATAAGAGTGCATAATCTGCTGTTTGAGTTAAAAGCCCCGTGATATTCTGTACTTGAGCTCACTCTCCCTGCTGATTTGCCAGCAAATGTCAAGTCACTGGTGTGTGGCGGCTGCTGCTGCTCTCGAGTGTTCTTCCTAGTAGAATGACTGGGCTTTGCATTCAGCAGAGTAGAGAGACCACCTGAAAGCAAGAGCATGGTGCCCAAAGTGAATCTCGACATTGTTTAAACAGTTAAAACGAACAGGTCATTTAATGAAATGACGTTATCATCTGCTTTGTTTCAAGAGCCTGTAAAAAAAAGTCAGTTCTCTTTAATCCTTTTGATCATCTGCTTCAGTGAACAGCTAATGGCATGTGAACAGAACTTTAATGTGCACGCTTTTCCTTTAGCTACATTATTTACACACATTTAACAGGTTTTTATGAGACTTTCAGGTTAGTAACAACACTTCTGGAACCCTCACATCCTTTCCCTTTTATTGTTATCTTTTACTCATCTCTTAGTATTTGTTTAATCCTGAACAGCACTGTGGTTAGAAAAAGCAGTGTCTTTATTAGGTGCGTTCAACTTTTACTTTACTTTGCCCTCGTTGTGTAGCATTTTTACAGAAGATACCAAGATTTCCAACTTGAGTTATAAGTTATTGTTATATACATCTAGGACATACAATTTAATAGGTAACCATTTTGTAGTTAAGAAAAAAAACACTGGAAATGTAGTAGTGATTATATGTAAGTTATAATTTATATTAATCAGCAAAAGCAGAAATAGTGCAATGGTAGCTGCTTTGATGCTATATGGGAGCAAGGCCAAAGAGATACAATTGTGATGCCTTCTACTAACTTCTTAAGGATTGTTGCCTTAATGAGTGTGTTAAATAGTAAGATGTGTAACGCTCATGTTATTGCTCCATCTCCTAGGTTGTAGTGCTCACCACCAGACTGCTGAGACCCACGGATATTCCTGAGCTCCTGTTTGCCACAGACCGGCTGCACCCAGACATCGGAGTCTAAGCCAAGTGAAATATCCAAAACAAGACGATGCTGTCAAGAGAATCTTGTGTGTCTTTACATCTCTTCTATTCAAACAGGAGAATTTTCTTTTATTAGAAGGCAGGACATGAAAATAAATGGAAATCATTGTAATTTTGGTTGTGTCCTTTTAAAATAGATAGGGGGAATTTTTCTTTTATGCACAGTAGGTGCCCATTTTTACAGTAACCAAGACAAAGCATGCTTCATTATTTCTACTTTTAGAATAATTTATGTTTGAAAGTGTATTATAGGCAGCATGGTAGCTGAGTGGTTAGAGTTGCTGCCTCACATCTCCAGTGTTGTGAGTTCAAATTGTGCCTGGCACATTCTGCCTGTGTCTTTGTGAGCTTCCCCTTAGTTATTTCAGCTTCCTTCTCTAAATGAGAGTAAGTTTAACTATATGAGTGAATGAATGTGCCCTTCTGATTGGCTGGCCCCCTCTCCATTGTTGGTTCCTGCCTTGTGCCTGATGTTATTGGGAAAGGCACCTGCAACCCTGGCATGAACTGCACAAGATTTGAAAATGGATGGAGAGAAGGATTAAAGCTTATGTACTGATTCAGCGAATTTAAGTCTAATAAATTAATGAAAATTCAGGCAAACGTTCCTTTGAAACTTCTACAAAAAGTAGCAGAACTACGAGAAAAAAAAACAAAGCCAGGGGATGCTTGATTAACAAAAATAAGCATATTGTATTTTTATTCTGTGGCAGTAATCGGGTATTCACTGGTACCTCGACTTCACTTTAAGACACATTGGGTTTAAAAATTCCTTTGCCTTAGATGGAAAATATTAGGCTTTCAGAAAGTTCACATCTGTTCAGCAGACTGCAGTAAAGAAATCCAGCAGATTTTATTAGTCAAAAATATTTAGAATTTGCCCTCTTCCTTTTTTAATAATAAAAATGTTCACTTTGATTAAAAATTGGGTTGCCTTGCTCTCTTGTTTCTTAACTTGAATGGAAGTGGCTTACATTTTCAGAGCTACTTTTTTTTTGGGTTCTTCTTCAGTGGGTGATAACATTACATACATCAGGGATACGTGAGCAGGCCCTGCTTGTCCATCTTGTTACTGTGTTTGAACTGCTAGACTTCGACTCCAGGTAGCAGCCTATTGAATTTGTAAAGGTGCTGCTCCTGACACTGTTACGTATACGTGCCAGCTTTTGAGCATTGTTATTCAGTCCTCTATTCGAAGCAGGCCTGGATAATTGTGGAAGATAATAGGTGATCAGCCTCACACTCTTTAAATAGCGCACCTCACAAGAGGAAAGGACTTGCTTGACAACACTTACTTTTAAGGCCATCATCACAGAACTTGGAGTCACAGCTCTTTGGGGTTTCCATGTTGTCGGATGTTCACAAAAAAGATCTCCAGTGTTTTCACTGCAGCAAACAGGTAAGGTGTTTTATTGGGTCTTCACCCTGAAAAATTGGAAGGTGATTTGTTAAAAAGGTGGTGGGGTATGGAGAAAATGCCGTAATAAACTCATTAGGAGAAAGGAAGGAAGTAAAGAACCGTCAAGTAGAGGGGTAAGGATTTATGCCTTTCAAATTAACATACTTTTGTTTGATCCAAATGACACACCAACAATGGATAAAGCCAAAATTTTTAGAAGTAGAATCCCTCAGTCTTATATCCTTTTTTGCCATGCCTTGTAAATCAGTGAGAACTTTAAAACATGATCTAAATAGTAGCTGTGATGTGAAGCTTATGACCAGATAAACAGTCATACTGCACTCTTCATGGAGCACCTTTACATGTGAATGGACCCTTCAGACCAAGTCAGCCCACTGACATGAGCCACACATGGGAAGTGCCTGGTAAGAATAATCTTTATATATAATATGTTACTGTGACCGTTCGTTTGTCTGTGCAAGATTTTAAATCACCTGTAGCTCGCAAACCATTTAAACTATTGACCTGAAATGTATTACACATATACTATGTGACGTCTACTATCTGATTTTGGGCTGATGAATCACCTCCAAGTTATTCCTCTTTTTATTTTATTTTATTGTAGATTCAACTCTCAGCAGCGGCCAGCAGAGCTGCTGTGAGGCGCATGTGCATGGGCGCCGTTCTCACCCCTACCACCTTCGCCCTCACTTCCCCTACCTCTTCATATCTTAAATCATTCTTGAGGCAGATTGAAGACTTAAGTGCCAGCTTAAGTGAAAAAATTAAGGAAAACGTACTAAGTAAATGCAACACAAACACTGACTTAATCAGTTTTAACGCGAAAAGAAGCCTGACGAAAGAAAAGAAGAAGTGGCCTGCTAGGGTGGAGAAAACAAGAGCTGCTCAGGAAGCAGCAAACGCATCAACCTCTGAGCAAACGAATGCTAAACGTACAGAGAAAGAGTATGAAAACTATGAATGCTCAAGTCAAGTGTATTCACTGCACATTATCGTGCAGTACGCCATTACCGGTGCTGTATATTTAGTGATGTAGTTAATTAGTTGTTCTTATTTTAGGAAAATATATTAACTTGTAGAAATGTTTTTCTAGATTTTTTCCTAGAATAATTTATGGTACTTTGCAATCTAATTTATAAACTGTGTTATTCTAAAGGAGGTTTAAAAATTTCACTGAATTAATTCTTGGCTAATTTTTCTGTTGCCTGTTCTGGAAAAATGTAGATTTTCTAAATGACTTCAAATTTCATAAAGCGCCACATTTCCTCTGTAATACTGTCTTAAAACTTGAGTGTCAGATAAAGAGTTGTGCAGATGCAAATCACACACGTCAGCAATGCAGAGCTGGCCGAGACAGGGAGGGTTCTGATTTCTTAAGGGACATCACTAATGTAATTGGCTTAAATTACAGAATACAGACGATGACAACGGAAAATTCAAAAGAAATCAAAAGACTTGGTGATGCTTGCAGACAATAACATAAAAACACATCTTAATACTTAAAAACACATGAACGTAAAGATTGGATGGTGTAAGTAAGAACAAAGGGAAACATTATTTCTTTTATGATAACAGATCATTAAGTAATAAACAATTTTTGAAGACACTTAGGAAGTGTTGATAATTATTCTGTATATGTTTTTGTATTGAAAACATGTGACAATAATCATCTTCCAGAGTTATTCCCATTTTTTTATGAGGGTGTGATTTTTTTTGGACCCTTACATAAGATACAAGGGGGGATGTCTCCCCTCAATGCCACAGACTGGCAAGTTAACAATACCCTGGCACTAAGATGGATGCGTCTGACTAATAATTTAAAATATCACTGCAGTTTTCTCATTTTTTTTCCCCCAATTAAATGACCTTTATGGTAAGGTTGGCTGATTGGTGTGCCTCAGGGCCATGAAGCTGATCCATTAATGAAAAGCATTTTCTTAAAGTTGTCACTCAATCTGGTCCATGTAGCTTTATATATACGCATAAAAGATTCTTGATCAAGTATTATGAAGAACAAGGTGCCTTTAATATGTAACAGTGGTCTGGAAAGCTGCTAAAATATAACATTTTAGTAGTTATTTGGGAATTTTAAATAGAATTCCTTAAATAAAATACATGTGTTATTTTATCATGGGTGCCGTCATTTTGTATTTTTTTTTTTTTTGTATATTATTGCTAGGGTTGCAGCCATTCAGGAATGAGCCTGTGATGCAATCAGGTCAACAGTGTAAAGCACAGCACAATGCACTTCCTGATTATCCAAGACCGCGGAATCCACCAGAGACTTTTTTGTGTGTGTTTCATTGCTTGAGACTTTAGATCCTTTTGCTGTGTTTCCTTTACTATGTTTTTGGCTGAGCAATTTGCCTTTGTTATTTGGTTTAATTGACATTGACTTGTAGTTTTTTTAGGCTATGTTTCATCTTCTGGTCCCAAATCAAATCGAGTGGGCCTTCTGATCTCCCTAGGCAGGACATACAGCATCTTTTTTGCTTGCACTCACCAGTAGCTGGGGGGTGGATGGGACTGCTCCCCGGGACCACTTAAACGGTGTTGGAGTCCTGGAAGCACTTCTTAGTATAAAACGATCAAAGTGGGGAGTAGGGAGAGGGACTCATGTGGAGGCCCACAAGGCCTTGGAATTGTAAAAAGAAATGCCAAAGGAACCTTCTATGAGCTCTTAATCCTTCATGTTGTCGTGTTTGGGCTTTTGAGTTGCACAAACAAGGTAGGTGCGAGAGAAATGGGCAACGGGCTCTTTATTCTGACACATGAAAGAACAGTGTTGGAGCTTTTATTCAAACATACAGCAAACCTGACGACAAGTTCTCTACCTTCCTCTACCAATCACCCTTCAGATTAGAGGTACTTGAAGGGGTCTTCATTGGGAGCGTTCAGCTGAAGACCAGCAGAAGCAGAGAGAGGCTTGAGCGTAGCAGGAGGTGGTCTGGACAGGACAGGACACAACTGAGCAGCATGTAAGTGGGCCAGCATGTAACTGTCTTGTGTGCCGTTGTCCGCAGCTGATCCTGCACCTTTGTTTTGTAGCTGAGGGCCGTTTGAAAGTGGGCTGTCTCCGTGCCTGATCCATCTCCCTGAGAACAAAAGACCAGCTCGATCAGCCATAATGTGAATTCAGATGATGTAATAATTTACAGAACATATGCGGAATTTAAAAAAAAAAAGAAATAGTTCTCCAAAAAGCAACGATATGTCAGGAAAAACCCTTCATTGACTATGGTCGTGTTGTTACCTGTTTTAATTCCTTTTAAGTCCTTACACCATTTGCCAAAAATATTGTTGCAAAATGCTTTCTCTCACTTTATTTTATGGGTATCTCAATACTAGTAACATTTACAACATTTAGGATTTGTTAATATAAATCTGGGTGACACTGGACGATAACAGATGATGACCTATTAACAAGATGTTCCTTGGCCTGGCGTTGATCAGCCTTCAAGACGGATTCATGAATTTCAAAGTCCCTGCACTCTTTTTCATGTTGTTCTTACGCTGTTGCCTTCATGCGTTCACAAAGTTGTGTAAATGCTAACAGTAAATTGAAAAGTTTGGTTTATTTCAGTGGGTCTGTAAGCAGTAGCAGGGTGGGACACTGGCTGGCGAGTTTTCTACAACACAACCGGATTCGGAACTCATTGGTTCCAACTAAGTTTAATGAAAATTGAATTTAGAAAACGTTTCACCAGGGCAGGATTAAAGATCATATTTTCTATTTTAATATCTGCTGTTTTGTTATACTTAGTCTGTGTGTGTGTGTGTGTGAATGTTTCACACACGTTAAGTGCGATGTCTTAGAAACAAACAAGTCACAAGCTAGCCCAACGATTTGAATTCTCCTTCTCCTTCATCTGGTCCATTTCTGTATGACCACAAACCAGTCAACAACAGGAGTTCTATACATTTTTCTGCCTAAAAATCTCAATGAACAAAAAACACAACTCCCTGGCATATGGCAGTTTAAGTGCCCCAGTGCATTATGGCAGTTGTTCTTAAGTTTCTGCTGGTGTTTGGATACGACACCCAAACTCGAACCCGACGGCAGGCAAAACTGATGGGATGAACCCAACAAGGAATTCTGCAGCACACACTTTGTGAATTATTCTGGTAGTCTAGACAGTAATTTGTGATTTCCTGCAAGTCTCGTCTTTTCCTTACTGCTGAAATTTAACTAAACCGTTGTGAAATTGAACAAAATATAAATCCAGAAGCACTAATGGACTGGAGGAACGTGTTTGTGTTAGTGAATACACATTGAGCACTCGCCCGCTCATTTGTTTTGGGGTGCTTCACAGTTGTTAAATGATCTTTGGAGGTAAGCTGGTAATCACTGAGTTCAATATAAATAATTCTGTATTTCAGAAAGACTAGCAAAAGTTTAAATGAACACCAAGCAGTAGCTCTGTGGATAAACATTTAAAGATGGGTATGACAGATGTCGACAGCTGGCTTGGTGAGACACTTCACACTAAAACCTCTGGTAATTCTGAGTGTTAAATGTCATTTTCTTTTAATTAAATCTTTTCTAATTGTTTTAGAAATACATTTCCACAATGTGCGTTTCCAGAGAAGAAAAGACTGCCAGTCAAAATAAAAAATACAGCCAAGAATGCCCCTTCCCGAGTGGGTAAGTCAGTGCATTACTTCAACGAGTGGCTTTGGTGTGTAAATATCAGAAGATTTTATTGACTTTTATGAAGAGAATGTAATTAATTCAGAAGCAATTTTCTGAAACATGAAAATGTATGTAATCTCAGTGGGTTGTTTTATGGTACCAGTAATGATAAATGATGTGCCTTTTGCCAGGAGTGATCGTAAATGCCGCCACATGCTGTTTAGTTTGCATGTCCCGAATTCCTTATACTGTGGAAGTGTTTAAAAAAAAAAAAAAAAAAGTGAAGCTGCTGGAATCCAGCAGACAAAAGGAAGGACTTTAATAAGCGAAACACTTCATTTATGTAGCAAAGCTGTACCAGGTACAAAAGCTTGCAAGAACAGAAGTCTGCCAATGCTTCTGTTTCTAGTAGTTGGTGTATGACATTTTATAAATACTGACCATAACTAAGAAAAACGACAAAACAAAGAAACAAAACAGTAGACTGGCTAATTAAAACGGTGGCAGCAGAAGCGATTGTTGCCTAGGGTGTAAAGTGCTAATGTTCTCCTATCCTGACCTCTGGTCTTTAAAATGATAATCTCTGCTTTACGACAAGAGCCTCCGGTGAAAAACTTGCACAGCGCCAGTGGTTTTTACTCGTTCGCACCTCATCACGGCTGACATGAATTATTGCAGGCCGGTAGCTGGCTTGGCTTGGTCACTGGGGTCTCGTCTAGACAAGCCCCAGCTTTTCTGCTTGTTTGCGGAGTGAACTCTTCTGCTGCAACAAGAAAACATGCAGGCACCAAACTTTAACACCAAGTTAAAGCCTCCTTTATAGCCACAACTTAAACCTTAATTTCACCAAACGTGCACCTAGACACTACACATTCACCACATGGTTGCATGATATTCTTCCCATATGCCACGATGTAAATCAATGTGAATGTGTGCACAGACAGGCCTTGTGACAGTGTGGCATCCTCTTTAGATTTACCTCCAGGCTTGCACCCAGTTGCCCCCAAATACAAAAACCGAGATGGAAATGGGAATATCTTTGCCAGTGCATGATTACAGAAAGCTGAAGCCAGCTGAGTCATGGCAGGAGCCAGCAGTGGCCAGCCACTCCCATTTATTACATTTATAAAGATAGACACTATGTTGGCTCATACCTGTTACTGCTGGCATCAGACTACCAACACCACATGACCAGGTAAACTGGGCTCCAACCACAGATGCATGCATTTAGTTGTGGAGGTGGCAGTGTTTGGCACTGCTGCCTCCAAGCTCAAGTCCATCATTCGCACCCTTGTCCAACCACTCTGTACTACCTGTATGATTTGCTCCCATATCCCTTGACTGTATGGTTTAGCTAGCTTAGCACTCTAAATTGGCCCCATGATGCACTGGCTGTCTGATTTGCCACTGATTCTACCAGAATTATCCCTCATGCCCTTGTACTGGAATTCATCTGCATAAAAAAAAAAAAAACGGTGTGCTGTCACATACAGTGATTTGCTTATTTTGTGCAATGGAAATGGACACTTGGCACTGGCCTCCCAAAATCCAAAAACCATCAACAGGTTGTGAAGAGTCTGTGACATACACCCTTTTCCCTTGACTGACAGACGGTTTATGGCCATTTTCTCCGTTTGGCCACATACTGCAGGTGAATTTAGAGATGCTTGCTCGGTTCCATTAATTTCTACTGACCAAATGTTTTTGATGAAAACTATTTAGTATCTGTAGCTGGGACTAAATTAGTCATTGGTACATACAAGAGGTCGTCCCTTCTAGGGCTGACTGATCCTGACCAGGCAAATTTAAAAGCAGTGCTGAAATACAACATGTTAAATCAGTGCAATCATTAAAAAATGGGAATTGAAAGTTGCATAAAGTAGTCAGCACACTAAACAACCTTACCCACCTTCCATAAAACATGTACCACCACACTGCTTAAGCATAAAAACCACATTTCCCATAGGGAAGGTAGACTTTTCTGAGATGGGCTGTGTTCAAAGTTCAAGCCATTACCAGCCTCTTCATTGTAAAAGGGCTTTTGTTTGTAGATTTGATCTTTCCAACATATGTTTTCTCCTAATTCAATTCCTACCATTTTAGGGACTTACCAAACTGTCAACTACACTTTCTAAAAAAAAAAAAAAAAAAAAGACAAAAAAAAAAATGACTTTTGTTTGCAAACAGTGGACAGGACTGTCTTATCCCACTGAAAGGTTCCATATAGTGTTGCCATTCTGTAAGGCTGCAGGCTCACCACTCCTTGAAAACTTTAAAATTTAAACACTTTGACTGTAGGGCTTACAGATTCCAATTAAAACAGAAAATGACAAAATGAAGTTAATTTTCTTTATTTTTTAAAACAAAAATGACAAGAAAACCCATGGAACAAAAAAATTTGTAAACATAAATAAGTCACAGAACCCTGAGCCATTTTATAAAGTGCATATTTAAAAGGGCAGGGTTTTCAAAGGTGCGAAAAAAACAACTTAATGACAACTGTAAACAATTACAGTAAAAACACAATGTTGACATTGACCAAAAAAAAAAAAAAAAAACCATTCACTGCCAAAAGTGGATGCCACTTAAAGTAGGCAAAAATTCAAACTTAATTGTTCTAAGGAAACAGACAAAAGGCTGAATCCCATCCCACCCCCCACCCCAAAAAAAGCTCAGGACTGGGACTGAAGTGCATTAAATCTCTTCAAAAACACTGCACACCGATTATTTTATAATACAGTTAAATACAAATGTCTTGCAGACAAAAAAGGAGCAATTCTGTCGTTGTAGCTGCAACCACAATGTGTGCAAGGCCAACTTGCATTCTGTGTAAAGGTTTCACATTACACTTACCCCCAACAAAGGCAGCATCACTAGAAAGCCTGCACACTTCAACTCGTCAGGGCAGATCCCCCACCCGGCTACCCACTTTAACCACGCAGCTGTCACAACACTGACCCAAATTTGTTGCAACTTGTACAGCTCGAAGCGGGCATTTAGCTTTTGGCAGCACATTACACCCATAATCATTAAGAGTCATTTGTTCCATCATTATAGTACTCGCTCTGTTCCACCATCTTCAGGACGCTACAGTCTGGAATCTTCCTGCAACTCAGTTCCCTTTTGTCTAATGGCAACTGCTGCTGCTTTGCATATCAAAGTTGAATCTCCACTTAACTATGTGAAAACTCACTGCCACACCAAAAAAGCCTTTTGTTGTTCCCTTCAAACAGAGGTTACAGTCCTCACTTTGGCAGATAAAGCCTGTTTAAATCTCCTCTTCAGATCCTGCATGTTGGGTGACTTTGGCCTAGGAATAATAGAGGAGCGCCTCTTTTCAGTGTTGCTGGTTACCTGGTGTTGCTTTGCAATTTCTTTGCAGAGGAGATGAAAGGCATTATACACATCATTATAGTTCTCACTTGCAGAAACCTCGTAGAAGGTGCACCTTAACATGTTGGCAAGCTTCAGTCCATGCTGTGGTTCAACCTGTTTGATGTGCAGTAAGTCAGCCTTATTTGCCACAATAACAACAGGGACACGGTCTGCATGTGTGCGGCGGACCTGTTGATGAAGGTGGCTTATTATTTCAAAGCTCTTATAATCAGTAATGGAGTAGACCAAAACCACTGCATCTGCCCACTGGATGGATCGGTTGACCTGCTCATTGCAGTTTAAGTTGTGTCCATTGATCTGAAAGAGAAAAAAAAAATATTTAAGGGGGGTGTATAATCTCAAGTGAGCTGGTTTTTTATTTCTACAGTAAACAAAACTTGCAATCTACATTATCTTAAAATTAAGTCTTTTGTTGAAAAGGAGAAAGACAAAGACGAAAATGTACTTAAAAACAGCTACTGTCATGAAGCCCATTTTATTGTATGTGGTAGTTATAAAAAAGGCACTCCTCTGACTATGCAACTGGAAGTATTGTGTGCTGCCAAAGTCAGATACTCATTTTTGCAAAAATGGGAAATTGGCTGGCTAGACATGCAGACTCTCTCGTTAACAAAGTTAGTCTGGTTTGGAGGAGTGCCCAGCACAGGAAGGCTATGTCTGCAAGCAAGCATCACATAGCAGTTAAGACATAACCCGGACAGGGCATTTCAGTCAACATGGCTGGGGGTAGCAAATGTGCTTGCAACCCTTTGTCTATAGCAAATCTTTCTCCCTCACACATACACTTTTCTTCCAACATTTTACCCCTGGAGCTGGAGAAAACTTTTCTTCAAAGAAAGGAGTTTGCATGCTATGGACAATATAAAAAAAAAACACTATCTCTGTGCCATTATAATGTAATATTACCCATTTTAGCACATTTACTCAAAAATTCACACAGACATTTATAATTTATTTAAATCAAAGTATCTTGAAAGTGTAGCAGGTATTACTGCATTTACATGGCCATAAGAAAACGTTTGTTATGCAAGTTTCCAGTTCAGTTAACTCAGGCATTTACAAAATAAGGCTACTCAGCCTTAAGTAGACATTAAAATACGTACAAAATTACACCAACTTGATTTTAATCGCAGTTTAATTCATATTCATAGTGGTGCATTAAATCACTTCACACATTACAAGAGTGTATTGTTTCTGCGACCTCCTGGAAACAGGAATTTGACTGGTCAGATTACAAAGGCCAACAATCCACAAGAACTACTGCCAGTCCCCCCACCCCCCCCCAATCGGTTTTGCGCTGCAGTTTATCAAGTGAGAGGCAGTAACCACCGAAGGCGGATAGTCAGTCGCTGCCCACCCTCGTCACATCATCTCCACAGGCTCGCCTGCATCACCAAAATGACTGCGCTCTTTAGACTTCTACAGTATACTACAAAAGGCTGCGGCAACGGCTCATGTGAAGGTTGTCAAGTTTATCCACATAAACCAAATCACCCCGATTCACACCAACCATTCTGTCATTGCGGAGAATAAACGTTGCTAATGTATCGAAGCAAAACCATTGGTTTGGCAATAAAGAGATATACCCAGTGCTTGTTATATGGCGAATGACCATACTACAGTGAACAAGGTTAAGAACTCTCTGAAAAATGCTTCTCGATACCCACACTTCATGGGGCGGTGGTATCTGAACATCTTATCCAAATGATAAATCACTACAACGACGGACCACTTCACGATTTTAACTACTTTTGTGTCTTAACTGAAACGGTTGCGTCTACAATGCCATGCACTTTCGCGGGAGTGACTTCCGACTATGAAAAAACATGCGATGCTCAAACTCACCTGTACGCCGGGGGTGTCCTGGACCTGAATGGCGACCTGTTCACCATCAACCTGGACCTGCCTGGAATACAGGCTGCCTGGAGAAGGGAAAAAAAGAGTTAGTACGACGTCTTTCCAGCCCTTGACATCCTCACATTTAGTAACAGACCTTGCTTAAAATTAGTTAAGAGAGGGTTTGTTACTTGCCTGCATTTCTTTCGTAGTCGCCGATAAACCTCTTGGTTAGAAAGCGCACCACCAAAGCTGCAGCAAGGGAAAAAAATACAAAACAGAGGTCAGTTAAACCGTCTAATGCACAGCGCCATTTCTGTGCTCCTGTTTTACTTTATTTAGCACAATGAAGAATATTAATTTATCATACTCACCAGTTTTGCCAACGCCACTGTCACCAATAACCGCAATCTTAATAACTTTGCCCGCGGGACAGTCGCTGCCAGAATATTCTGCTATAGTCGACATATTTTGAATAAGGCGCATCTTCTTAAAAACTGAAAGAAGGAAAAGCCGTCTCGGGAACTGTTAAATCCTTGAGAGTGTAAAGAGCTAACGAAGCGCCACTATCAGACAAGCACAGCTAATCAATGCCATATGTGGCCAGCACAAATATCACACCACTTCCTCCTTTATTCACTGTTAACTTCTACTCTTCAAACGGTGCAGTCCGTTGTTTTTATACAGACGCTGAGCGACTGCAACACTATTGGTTCGCGCCAGACAAAGCCACGCCTCCCACTTCTCCGAGTACTGTGCAGAGGAGCGACAGGTGGGCGGGCAGAACAGTCGGCGTTTGCCTTCATACTGTCTGTTAAGAAACACGTGAATCGGCACGGGGCTTCGTTTTTTTCACACCACTTAGTTTTGAACCACGACTAAGGTATTCTAGATCTTCTTTATCGAGGTAATCGGGTACTTTTTTGTTACAGTACCTATCGTTTTTAAGCTTTGCTCTCGGCCCCTGAATGCGCATTTAATGACAGCGTTGTTTGTTGTCATCGCTAGGGTGAGCTGCAGGACTCTGCTTCTCCCTGAGCGACACAAACAGATTATCTACAGCTCTCCCAAACGCGTTAAAGTTATACCGACAAAGGTGAGTGCTAGTTATGTAGTCTGGGAAGAGAAAAAAAAAAAGTGTTTTTTTGAAGGCATGCCCCAATCTTGATACATAGTCACGATGCAAAGACTTGCTATTAGGGATTCTCTTTAAAACTTGAAGGTATTAGGGATTCTCTGTAGAACTTGAAGGCATCTCAAAATGTACACTAATAGTCCAAAATATTATTCTGCGGTCTCCCCACGTTGTATTATTTACTTATCCTATTTCGAACACTTTTGTCTTGTCATTAGACTCAAATACTAACTGTTCTAAATCACCTTGGGCAAATGTCTATGCTTCCTCTTCAGAAAGCTGCCAACAGGTTTCCTTAGTGACTCGTGACTGGTACCAATTGCCTGGTGTAAGTACAGAGTGTAGAAATGTCCATCATACATATGTTGAATAAATCAACCGGGACACAACACAGCTTTCACGAATCTTAAATCAAGATTATCAATCATAGGGTCTACTAATGTATTTACCCACCCTCACAGAGTGTCAATTTAGAATCACCCTCTAACCTAAACTCGTCTTTGGGGATGTAAACTGTACATAAAAGAAAACCCACACGGCCAGGGAGAATATGCAACTGCATTGAAACCCAAGTGACTAGATGCAGAAATTGTACCCAAGACACTGATTTGTGTTGCAGGTGGACACATACACAGTTAGTTTGCAGCGTAAACCTTGAGAGATCAGTTATGCTTGCCAGTGACAAAAAATGTAGCATTGTTTGTCCATGTAATACAGTTCATCCATTTCTGTTATTATTCAATACACTGCCTTGTTGCCCTTTTGGAAATGGAGTGATTCATTAAGATTCTTTCTAACGTTGCAGAAATAACCTGAATATACTTGTGTGTGAATACAATAAATGGATCTTGTGATGGAGTGGCTCCCTATCATTGCAAAGATACACTCCAGCCACTTACAGACATGATTTATGTAAGTTTCAGAATAACATTCTTTTTAAATCTATCTACCCATCTATAAACATATATAATTTTTTTTTTTTTTTTTTTCCTTATTTCGAATTTGTTAGTTTTTCACATACCTCTTGGGGTCAGAGTGCAGTGTCAGCCATTGTACAGCGCCCCTGGAGCACTTGCAGGTTAAGGGCTTTGCTCAAGGGCCCAGCAGAGTAGGATCTCTTTTGGCAGTGATGGGGATCCTTAGCCTCAGAGCCACCACTCCACCCAAAAGTTACTAGGCTCCTGCACTTTTTTTTTTTTTTTTTTAACCATTAATCAGGGTTTTCCAGTGACATAATATGCTTAATAAAGGCACCACATTAGCATTCTGGGGAGATGTTACGGCCACAGGATAAGACTCCCTAGCTGGAGAGAATGTTTGGTGGAGTTGCTTCAGTTGCTTACTTCTTAGGTGGTGATACTCCTCATAGTTCAGCACTGGGCCAAACACTGCTTTTTTATGATTCTTAGGCTTAGGGAAGATTTGTGCACATTTTGTATACAATTGACCTCTAAGGAGCAGGTATATAAACAGCACAGAGTAGTCTGTATTACCACGTCTAGGGAATATGAGTGTGTAGCTGGAGACATTCATGGAGCTTTACTTCACAAAGTGTGGACCATTGTAGCCTTTGTTTATCCAGTTACTGTAAACCATGATGTGAATCTGAATTATGAACTGGGTAGGCACTTGAATAATATTTTACAAACGCTGAAGTGCTTGTCTGTGCCGATAATACTTGAGGGGCACTCCACAAAGAAAAATACCATCCTGACTTTTCACAGCTGGAAGTTTTGTATTCCATCTGCTTAATCAATTATTGTCCATCTGGCTGCTACAGTCTATGTGCTGCAATTTTGTTTTCATTTTTGTACTGGTCTGGCAGGCTGATGCACTGTGTATTATTAAGGCTGTAGTCTTCATGCTGTTAAATAATTTTGGCATTGTTTTGGGTAGAAGCTCAAATGTGACTTAGAGTATAAACACATAAACAGCATAAATTAACATGGTATCTTAGAAACAAGGAAACAGGACAGCTTCAGTGCATCTCATCAAGTACTGTATCCAGTTTCCATCTTATGCAACAAAACAAGTATAAGAGAACTCGTTCTTTATGTTTTCATCAAGGATATCTAAAGCACAGTAAATGTGTGCACAAGTGTCTGTTCAGATGGGTTGTGCTACTAACAATTAAAAAGTGACATTCCTATATACACAAGGATGAGGGTATACTAAAGGAAGCATAATACATAAATCAGTAATTGGATAACAGACTGAACTCTTCCAAAGAAAGCATGACTTTCTAATGCCTTTTTTCTAAAAATCACTGTTGACAGAACATGCTGATTTCAACTATTAATTTTGCTCTTACTAAAAAATCACTGGAGTAATGATGTGTTCTTCGTTTTCCCTTTGCTTTTGACTAGTTGAGTAGTGAATTAAATTATGTCTTTTAAATTATCTTCCCCAGATAATATTCAACCAAACTACCATTCACTTATTTTAATAAAACTGTGATGCTGCAAGGACAATCCTGAAAGGCTATTTCTGATACCTTAGTAAGGAATGAGAACCTCTAAAGTAATGTTGTAGCATTTATATAAAGAAATAAAGAACATTGCCAGACATATTGTTATTTCTCTTAGGAATTGTATTATCAGTCTGTTTGTTACCTCTCAAAGATTGTCAATTGGCTGTACAGTGAATGGGTTGCAATAGCAGGTATAGAGCAAATCTGTACACCTTTACATCCCATTTTCAGTCTAACTTGCTCATGCTCTTCTATTTTGTGTCCACTGTGCCCTGCTAACACAAACATCTGACCAGTAGCTGTTACTGTACATGAGATGAATAAAAATTTCAAGACACCCACATTTTTAAAGCAAACTGGAGACCCATCTGCTTAGCTTTTCTTCACCCTATGTCCGTTGGTCTGGTTTTACCCCAGCCTTGTGCCTGATATTGCTGGGATAATCATTGGGTTACTGTGTTTCATATTGGAATGAATAGTTTCAGAAAACACCAAATTGATGTATTATATGTCAAATTCAGAATAAGCGGGTCACCCCAAGAAAGACAATCCTCCTGCCCTGCAAGGACCAGCTGGTGTTAAAAGAAAATTATGATGATGATTAGGTTCTGCCAACATTTCACTAGCCTCAACAAGCCCCTTTTGAAAGAAAACTGCAGGAGTACATACGAAAGGAGAAACATGTTATTTGTGATTTTATAATGTTTAACAAATACAATAAATGTAGATGACAAATAATAGAATATCTATACCCCAGGTTCTGTTAGCACATTGCAATAACAATGCCTATCACATGATTTTATAACAGGTCACTGTCTATACATTAATGAAGAACTGGTTAAAGATTTTCAAGTTACTGAAGCTGGCCACAGTTTGATTACAGCCATTCTGGAATGAGGTCCAACTGAGATGACTCTAACATGGTGCGGTTTATCTACTGCCGCTTCTGGAGTTTTTACACCAGCTACTGAGAATGTTACCATGGGAACACTGAGGCTAACACTGTATGTACCGAGAGTTCTATGTCAGGTACAGTACATAGAACAAATACAGTATAGCATTGCCATTTAAAACTCATTCATCCATTCATGTACAAAACCAGTTGAAGCCCACGTGGGCTTGCTTGCTGAGAGCCAAGGCCCATCTAGGTGCAGTGGCCATGACTCAGTTGCAGTTATGCACTGGACACAAGGAGCCATACAAATATAACCACACTCATAGAAACAACAACATGACATCAGTCAGATTAACATGTTGTGTCTGGAATCAGAATGTTGTCAGACATGTGAGCCACAGGAGGGCTTTGCTGGCTCAGTTCAGGTAAGAAATAATGGAAATGTTGAGGGTGTTACACAGTTGTTAGCTTCCTCTCTCTCTCTCTCACTCTCACCTTAGAGTAGAGGAAGACACCCCAGCAGAACCATGATGCGACTTCCACCTGGAGTCCAGAGCTCCTGCCCTTTCCAGTCCTTCCCCTATTTAAGAAGTATGTGGACCTGAAGTAAACATTCATTGCTAGACCCAAGGGGATCCATCTTCCCAATGGGAAGCATCCTTTTCATCAGCAACGGAAGCCACCTTGTAGACTAGTCACTCTGCATGAGTGAACTTTTTATTTGCTTTCTATTAAACAGGGCATTATTGCTGTGACCCTAAACCTTTAACTGTCCAAGTCTCTATATTTTTCACAAAGTCTAGGACGGGAATTTGTTTAAACTGCATACTCCATGCTGAAAGCACATGAGCTAGCATTGAAGCTTTGCTTCCCACATTCAGAGGCTCTGTCACTGCCAGGCATGCTTTCATTTAGAGTTTCACTATCGGAGTTACTGGGCATTTCCTGGTGAGAAGGTGGAAAGGTAAAAAATAATTACAAATTATATATATTCCCAAGTTTTATTACACTTAAACCTTTAGTAACTTTTAGTTGATAACTATTACTATTTTTGAAAAACTTTTTTGTATAGAAAATACCTGCTTTCTTCTTTTTGGGGGAAAGAACTCCAAACTGCAATAAATAATTTAAGAGACAATATGGCCCCACCTGGGTGGCTTGGGGCCATGACAAAAATAATGAGGGACATGTCTGATTAAAGAAAAAGTTAAATGTAATGGGCAGAAATCTAATTCGGTGTTCTAACCATCACACAGCCATCACAACCTGTGTGGGGCTTTTTCTCTGGTGAATCACCACCTGGGACAAGGCCTAATGTTATGTCGTAATCCTGACTTATGTCGAAAGGTATCAGTGTGCCAAATTTCAAGACTGTAGCTTGAAAGCCAAAGCTCTGCTTAAGGTAGAAAGTGAGAGCAATAGTGGCAACAATCTGCCTATGAAAAAGGGAAATAGTTTAATGTACTTCTTAAATACTAGCAAACTAGCACAAGCAAGATACTGAATACCAGAGGGCACCATTAACTGTTGATCCATCACAATGATTTTCATCTTTTAGGGATCTGTGATTGTCATCTGTTGTTTGTTTTCGCCAAACAGTGACCAATTCTAAATGAGGGAGTTCAATTCGGAAACTACCTAGCAGTAATGGTGTCATGTCATCAGCAGACTATTTTGACCTGGGATGGTGATTTGGAGGTCTATTTTACAAATGAATAGAGAAATTAAGGTTTCTGTGCCAATAGAATTTAGGAATATTTATTTATCTTTGTTGTCTTTGTTTATAACATGCAATTACTTTTGAGATTATAAGTACCAGGATGCATTCTACCATTCAGTGTTCTTAACAGAAAGTTAAATTCCATTATCCAAAAATAACAATGTGTTAAATGAACACCTCTAGCCTTTTAGTCCAAACCCTGGGTGTTTACCATAGTATAATATGTGGTCATATACTGATGAAGGTGTCTGAATTATAATGAAAACACTGCATGAGATAGAAATGATTATTGGATTGTGTCGAGCCTTGATTGTCATCTAATATATGGATGGGGAAACAACTTGAGTATGCAGCAAATAACAGAGCTTGTAACTAAGCTGGTCGGCCCAAACGCTAAAATATTCAAAATCAGGTATTTATATATTATTATGCTTGCATATTTATGAAGTATTGATATTGTCAATGTGAATCTGAGCATAAGATAAGGATATATTCAAATGTACTGTCTTCTTTATTAATCAATCATATACCATGGTGACTGGATTGTAAGCCTAGTCATGGTTATTAAAAATATTATCACAATTGATCTTAGGCAATTTTCCCAGTTATTTAAACTGAAAGACATGATCTTTAAGCACCATGGACCACTGAGGGGAGAGCAAGACTGATAAACAAAAAATAGCAGAATTAAAGAAACAATTTGGTAGCAAATTAAACTTGATATTTCTGTATTTTTCTAATGACTTCTCAATTCAATCTCACTTACAACATTTGATCAAGGTGGTCTTATTGGCTACTAGGATGCTGTGAGTTAACATATGTAAATGGAAAGCACAAGGGTATAGCTATTAACTCTTGCTTTATGTATATAGCACCTTGCCTACTGAATATCATATGGGGGTACCGTACAGCAGCCCTGAATATTCCACAGTAGCAAGAAGGTATGTGGTAAGCTTTCATAGCATTTACCAAATCAAAAAAAGAGACCATGTTCTTTATCATTTGTAATACAGAGAGACTCACAGTGTAGGTGCTGTTCATCAGAGTCAGGTTGATAGCTGTTTCATTTACGTCTTGCAATACAAAGTTCTCATGAGTATATTAAATCAAAATAAAGTATGGTGCAGTATAAACAGTGTTATTGTAAGGTGTCAGTTGAAATCAAGTTAAAAGAAAAAAAGAACAGTCACACTATTGATACTACTCCAGAAATAAAGACATTAAAAGATATCTTTCAGAAATAAATGCAAATCAAATAAGTAGCCATGGAAAACAAATGTTATGTTATAAACAATACACAAAATATCAGGATTGGAAGTTTAAAAAAAATATCTTTAGTCTATTGGAGACATTAACTTTTTCTAAAAATGACAGATGATACAACTATCATGAAAATACGGCCACTAGCAGATTAATGTGCTAAAACCTTAGTTATATAAGCAAATGGTAAGTGAAATCAGTTTTTCAAGTGGATAAAAAAACATTACATGATAACCAGAGGCAGGGTAAAGTGAGAAAACAACATACTGATGGTTCAAGGGAGGTACCACTTGTTAAAGTAGGCCTTTGTTGCCGTGCCACTTACAATAATTATGTAACTTGGCAGTAAAGTGTGTGTCTGGTGAATGGCATCCTGGAACACAGCCTGTAAAATGAAAGGAGAGAAAGGGAATCTTAGAATTGCTATCAGGCTGTGGATGACAGAACTGATGTATTATTGTTTTTTTTTAGTGATAACCCATTTTTAACTCAATTTCCTGAACATATCTAAAGAGTTAACAAAATATGAAGGTTGTGTTTGGAGGAATTTGTAAATGTTGTTTTTAGGGACCACTGAACCCTATAATAAAAAGACTGAGCTATTTTATATATTGTGTACAGTACTGTGCACTGTGCTGTGGGCTGTCTGGAGCTTTGGTGCTACACAGGACTTCGCAAGGTTTGATTCCCATGTTGGATGCTTGTTTTTCAATAAACCCACCATCCATTGAAAGGTTTACTGGTCAATCTAAATCAACATCGAGCAAACCTGCAACAATGACTGCTGGCTTTTGTTTCTGTTTTCTTCATTTAATGTTAAATACACTGTTAAATGAGATCCTTATTTACTCAGATATGTGCTATAGCTCCCTACCTACTGCCTGAGAAAAAAAAAATCAAAACACTTACTGCTTCCATAATGTTTAGATAACAGCATCCTCGTTAATTTTCAGCCCTTACTTCCTTCTTTTTAATTTCCAGGCTTGTTGATAACTTTATTTTCATTATCCATAAGTCATTTAACCATGAGTGGAAATAACAGGGGAGACATTTTCTTTTGTATGTGTGCTAATTATCAAGTAGATGCTTTTAATAAAGCAGAAAAAATGTGAGCTACCCCAAATGTCTTTCCTTACAAAAAGGTGTGATTTTAGTGGGAAAATACTGTAGGCCAGTATTTTATTACATGGAATGAAATGTTAGAATTATATGTTTTTGAAATAAAATGTATATTCTCCTTCTCAACTATGCTGCAATCTTTGCACAAATGAGCACAAAAAATATAAAAGCATCATCTTTGTAGAGCAAACTACAAGTATCCAGGGGCTCCTTGAATTTTGCAATACTAGTAACTGTGTCAGCTGTCATTTGGAGGGCAGGCAGACACAAATATCACTCCGAAAAAAGTCAGATCAAATACACTGATGCCTATAATGTGTAAATCCTTGGAAGACTCGAAGTAGAGATTCTGACCCCGTCAATATATTTTCCTAACATTTATCCCCCTATGGTATTGTAGATTTTTTTTTTGATACACTTTATTAGTCCCGAAGGGGAAATTGTCTTTTCGCATGACCTTTTGGAGGTCAGAGGGAAAGGCTAGCCATTGTACAGCACCTGAGAGCAATTTTCAGGATAAGGGCTTTGCTTAAGGGCCCAACAGAGGAGGATCCCTTCTGGCAGTAACAGAATTTGAACCAGCAAACTTTCAGACACCAGTGCAGATCCTCAGTCTCAGAGCCATAGGGAAAATAAAAACGTTGAGGGATTTATAGGTTCTTGTCCTGATAAAGAAAAAATATATTTTCAAATTCATACAAATTTAAAAATATACTCTGTAAGAAATGTCTGTCATTTGTATTGATACTTTCTTCTGTAAGGGTCCATGCTACTGTTTGTACAAATTTTCATTGTACTGTGTCAAAGAAAAATCTGGTAAAAGACCATATGAATGTTGTAAGTTTTACTCAGAATGTATGCTTTCAATGAGTTGCATAATAATTAATTGATTTGCATGAAGCAGGCTCAGAGAATGGATGGCTTTTGTACAAAAACTAAAATCAGGAGGAAGAGGTTATAGTGTTTTTGAGAGCCTGAATTTGACAAAGTGTCAGTGGTCTTGGAGCTTTACAAAAACTAACACAACACAGAGACACAGTTCAGAAAGATGACAGGAGGAACATGAGATTTGTACGGGGTAAAACATTAACAGGTGTTAACAGTGTGTTTACAGGAAGAAGAAGGCTACTTCATTCTAAAATAGATGTACTGTTAACTGCATACAACGTTTCATAAATTCTTGGCAAATTATTATTTGTCTGGGATACATTATTTTGTAATTGTAGCTAAGTACAGCTATTATATTGTCTGTCAAATGAAAGTATGTACTCCACGTATGAACAGATTTGAATTTCCATATTACGCTACAATGATAACCTTGCCTTTTAAGTACTTTGAATTGTGGTATAACAACATTCTCTAAACTTTAAAATTAATCAAGAGAATGGCAATAAAAATTAGCATGTATGGTATCTTATAATCACATACCTGGATACCAATATAAATTGTAATCAACTTGAACGTAGGAAAAAAGTTATCAAGTGTAATGTTTTAGAAATATGTCACTTCATTCTCAGACTCTGACAGAATAGTGTGCAATTACTAAGGGCAGCAAGTGTCAGGGCTGGCATATTTTCAGGAAGCTGTGTGGTGCGTCTTGACCCAGATTTTACATTTCCTTTTAGTTTTATGATACGGACTGTATGTTTTCTAAAATAACAAATATTATGTCAGTATTAAAGCAATGCATAACTCTTTTTCTCCTGGAAAGCGCCTAGGCAGTCAGTTTCCTCCATGCCATTTGCTGGACTGGTCCCAGGATACTTTTGTTTTGTTTGTGTTTGATTTACCAAATATTTTAGATTTATATAAATACACCAGGGCGGCACGGTGGCGCAGTGGTAGCGCTGCTGCCTCGCAGTTAGGAGACCCGGGTTCGCTTCCCGGGTCCTCCCTGCGTGGAGTTTGCATGTTCTCCCCGTGTCTGCATGGGTTTCCTCCGGGTACTCCGGTTTCCTCCCACAGTCCAAAAACATGCAGCTTAGGTGGATTGGCAATTCTAAATTGTCCCTAGTGTGAGTGTGGATGTGTGTGTCCTGCGGTGGGTTGGCGCCCTGCCCGGGATTGGTTCCTGCCTTGCGCCCTGTGTTGGCTGGGATTGGCTCCAGCAGACCCCCGTGACCCTGTGTTCGGATTCAACGGGTTGGAAAATGGATGGATGGATAAATACACCAGTCCTGAAAAGATGCATAATTGTTTAAATATGGTTGATTGAAGATGATTATAATGTATTAGAACACAGTGTATATGTTTATAGAACTGCTTGTTTAAGGTTAAGTAGGCTGAAGATTTAATTCAATTGCTCTAAATCAAATCACTGCTCCTATCCAGAAAGGACCTGTAAAGTCGTTAATAACATGAATACAATTCAGTGAGTCAATCTTTATTTTTCCTAACATGTTTCCTATTGAACTGTCAGACAGACATTTTGTTATTATAGTCTGGAATGTACATTTGATAAGAGCTGCACTGACAGATCTTTATTGAAGTGATAAATTAATGTGTTTCATTCAACATAGGCAAGTTTCTGCTAGCTACTGGCAAATCCTAAAAAGTGGAAGGAATTAATATTCAAAGCCTCATTGAATAAAATATACAGCCTTGATCTCTTTTGTTGCACTTCCAGAATCGCTGTATGTGCTGCTAAGTAAATCAATCATTTGAGTTAATTAGCATTCTTACAAAGAACACAGACTCGACACGTATGTGCCTGTGCTTTGATATTTGCTTCATTTATCCCAGAACAGCCATTTAAACAATCTATTACAATATACTGTAGTGGGTTACAATAGAAGGTCAGCACAGGGAACATATTACCATATCATAACAGTCAACCTAACACAGTTACGTCTTTGAAATTACCACAGAGTGATGGGAAACCCACCAATTTTGAATACATATTCAGTTAAATTGTCATTTATTATTATTATTATTATTATTATTATAACAGACAGTGGATACAAAAGTCTCCAGGGAAAAATGCTTTTGCATTTTCTTTTACAATCACTGTTTTGTACACATGTATTAATAAAAGTGTTGAGTCAGCAGTGAGTGTGTTGTGTGTGGTTTTTTTTTTTGGGCTAAAACGATATGTAACAGGGATTTGTAATCATAAAATTCTAATGCTTCTGCTCTTGTCATTTCCAGCTGAGCCACTGTATTTAAATGGCCAAGTGGGCCAAGTACTTGGTCTGGATTACAAACGGCACCACTATCTCACAGTGGGAGCCTCAGGTTGTCACTTAAAAGCCCTAAATGTAGGATAAATCTCTTACTGCCTGGATAGCCATGAAAGGTAATGCATACAATAATTACTGAATGATATATTGGTTAAGAAATCTACAGGAACAACTTAGGAAAGACACTGTATATCAGTGCCTGACCTGGAAAAGCAGACTTTGCAATGTTGTGTTTTGACTGCAACATGTTATTGGAATATTTAGTTAAGGTTAGGCAGTTATTAATTTGGGTGGCACAATGTTTACCTCTGATGCCTCATAGCTCAGGCAGACTGGGTTTAAATGCTATCCCAGACAATGTCAGGATGAAGTTTGTACATTTTCTTTTACTGTATATCTTTGTTTTCTTCTGTGCTTGTTCTGTTTTTTTTTCCTAAGCCCCATGATGTTCATGTTACATTAACTGGCGATTGGCTCCTGGAACATGTTCTGTCTCCTTATAGCCCTGAACTGGGTAAGTGAGTTCAAAAAAATGGGGGTGTATGGAAGTTGTTATGTTAGGGAGGCAGGCACAGTGGTGCACTGTCTAACACTACTGTTTGCATGGTTGCTCCGGGTACACGCGGGCCTTTTGCCAGAGAGCCAGGGTTTACATCCCACATCACAAAGACATGTACATTAGGTTGGTTTGTAGGTCTGAAATGGCTTGTTGTGAGTGAATGAGATTCTGTAATGGACTGCTGTCTGGTGGCCTGCCATTTATTGCTGGTTCCTATAATGTATTCAGTGCTAAGGGCATGCACTTCAGCTTCCTCAAACCCTGTTTTGGGATATTAACTATCCTTAGTCATTAAAATGACAGTTGTGCAGACTGTACATAGATACTGCATATATCTATACATTAAACTAATGAAACCTTGCATCTCAGGTGCTATTAAATTCATTTTACAGGTGCTACCTAAATGTTGGATATTTACTATTAAACCCACAGTCAAGAAGTGCTACCTCACAGCACTCAGAACACGATTCAGTTTTTGGCTAGGCTGCTTTCTCTGTGTGGGCTCCTCAACAGACAAACTGTGAAGAACATTGACTGCAGTATATTGGCCTGCTGTGAATGAATGGGTTAGGGGAGGTTGTTGGTGAGTATTCTGGTGCCCCATTCAGAACAAATCAACACGGGAACAGACTTGCAATCCTTGAGACCATACGGTAAATACAGCTTAACTCTTAAGGGACAGTGACCCCTTGAGTGTTTTTTTTTTTGTTTTTTTTTTTACTTCTATATGTTGTATTTTTTTAAGTTAATACTGTGTAATTAATGTAATAGTGCCTTATTTGTTTAATGTCAAGCAGTAAACTACATAAGTTGTTTGGCTGCCAGTTTGCATTAGTATGTTGTTTTTGTGATTCTCTTCTTTCCCACTTCCTTCCTTTAAAACATTCTTTTGAACTGCACATTTTGTGATTTTGTAATTGGGATCTACTAAGGTTCTGCACTGGAAGCTATGCTGTTTAGTTTAGTCCCCACCACAAGAATCACAGTGTGACCCTGAGCCTGTCATTTAAAACCTGTGGGCTCCAAATGAACAAATTCTGAGAAGAATTTAAATCTTATTTGTTAAGAGATGATATGTTGTGCAGAATAACTTTTTTTGGGAAGGTTTTACCTTTATTGCTAATCAAAATACAGTTTGGTGTTGCTATACACTTTGGTTATTAAAGTTTTAAAAATGGTCAAATCAAAATGATTTAAAGTATTCCTAGGTAGCTATGTAATTTTTTTAGAACTTAAGGCAGACATCGTTGATTTATCTGACTGACAGATATTCATACACTGTGAAGACTGGGCCTTGTTGATGACATTAACTAGGTGTGCAGTGGCATGTTGAGACAAGGAAATTTTTATTATTAGGTTTCTGTTATGTCATGTCTTATATCAGTACAGTGTATCATTAAATTGTTTTTTGTGAAACCAAACATGATGATGAGAGAAAGGGGCAACAATAAGACTGTGTGCTAGATACAAAGAGGCAGAAGTTGACAGTTGGGTTTATGACAACACTATGCATGAATAACACCGATTGTCAAAAAAGATGTAAAGATGAAACCATCATGAATAACAAAGCAATATGCAGTTTTACTCTGTTAATGCATTTTTGTAGAAAATAAGCATTAAAGTATAAGAAGTCAAAAAAGTCATTTCTAACATCATCAAGAGCTTACTTTCATTAGTGTACTTCAGTAGATTTTGTAGGGAACTGTACTTTGTAAAATATTTTTTAAATCTAAATACTTTTACCCTTTAAAATGTATATTTATTTAGTTTCGATCCTACTTCATTACATTTCCAAGGCGGGTTACAAAGTACAATTAATTGGCGATGTTCAAAATAAAACTGTATGCAGAAACTTTGGGGGTCGTAGGTCAATACTAGAAGCATGATGTATTTTGTTAAATGATGGCTATGCAGTTTTCTCTGGCTGCACTCCATCTAGCTTGGATGTTAGACCAGACAACAACATGACACCAGAGTAAGTCGTGTTCAAGTAAAACATTTGGAAAACCAACATGGACGTGTCCAGGTAAACCTTCGTTGTGCTTGCTCCTTTAGAATAAATAGGTAACATGCAGTGTTTTACATATCCACACAATGTAGCAACATATACATAGGTAAGTTTCACAATAATGTGTGCTTGACTGATTTAATGAGGCACAAGTAGATAAAAGTGCTAATAAACAGTATAATACTCCAGCTTTCACAGAAGTTTGCAGTGCACATCACCATTTTGAATTTGATGTCATGATCTGAAATCAGACAAACTAAGGCTTGACAGGCCAGTCCCAACTTTCTGAGATGCAAATCCGACTTAAGACGGCATTCCAGTTGAAAATTCTGAGTTCACACTTTAAATGAAACACAGCATCATAAGTGGAGGCATCTCAGTAAATCACAGTGTAGCCAGTGGTCCAGTTTATTAGCTGCAATGGCTCTGACCTGCCTCTCGTCTGCAGAGGGTGTAGGTTTCTGCTGCACGTTAAGATATCTGTGCAATGGAAGACTCAGCACAAAGTTCCAAGTGTGGTGGTAGCTGCGACGTCCTTAATATAAAAAGGGATGGTACTCTACATAACTGGTCACATTTAGAAGAGCTGTTTAGTCTCAAGGACTTAAGACAAAACAATTTCATTATGGAGTGTAAACTGCACCCCAAAAGCTCTTGAAGTTACCTGCATACAAGAGCTCTTCCTCAAATTTTCAAAAACAAATGGGAATAAGCTGATTACACTTGCAGGGTCTTCTTAAAATACAGCGTAAATTATTTTTAAAAAATGAGTTAACTACACTAAAAAACTACACAGTAATTTCTGATTACTACTTCTTGTTACGAACAAAGTTGTGCCCGGCTGTCCAAAACAATAAGCTATTATGTAAGGTGTCATCATTTTTAAAACAGATAACCCCCTTCATTGCGTAATGTAAGGTACATTTAGCACATACACCCTTTCTAAAACATGAGTAGTGTGCATTGATAGATTTGTAACATTCAGCAGGAATTGTCTGTCTAAGATTAGGGTTTTTTTTTTTTTTTTTAAATTGACTTTAGTGTAGTTTGAAACTAAAACATTTTAGCACCATTTGAGTACTGAATGGAACATAGCAACCATAGGCCAGGTTTTTCTACACTTGGGAAACGGCAGAAATCCAAAAACATTTTTAAAAAACAGCAACAGCAAAATATGGGAAATGTTGCTTTCAGCTGGGTTCCACTTTTAAACAATGAATAGAGCCTGGAATGGCAACAAAATATCAAATACTTTCACCTATCTGTTTTTAACACACTTCCAACAAGCAGCACAGTGCTGGGACTAACCCATCCTGCTCATCACAAGCACACTCAAGCATGTGTCTTCTGAGTGACTTTAGAGGTGACAGTTGAAAACATGCATTTTTGGGATGTAGGAATAAAGAGGCTGGCATGAAGAGAATATAAAAACTCCATCTAAACCAAGCAGAGAAACATTTGAAAATAGATAAACATCAAAAAGAAAATGGCTAATAGTTGAAATAGAAGATTGAAGAGAATGAACCATGTGTTAGTTTTTTGTCTGTTACTGTACATATGACATGTCTAACTTTGAATATAGTTATGCCATTTTAAACTAACAATCACATGGTAGTTGTCAGAATTTACTATTGACATTTAATTCAGAACAGCCTCTTGCAAACTGGTCTCCTGAGGAAACACAATAAAAAATATTTCATAATGTTGTAAGGCAGTTTTAACCTTCAAAATCCAGTTTATCGGATTTTTATAGGAACTTGCTGGCATCAGACCTGATGCAGTTTAGTGTGTTTCTGTGGGATAACGTTATCCACTGTATACTTTTAGGTAATTTTTCAAGGTGTGGTCAGTTTTGCATAATAGTTCATTTAATATGTAATATCTGTCATACTCATTTTATTTTGTTAAAAAAACAATTTTTGGGTGGAGGACACAGTCACTAAAAAGTACACAGAGTGCGCAAGGCAGAGAGAGATCCAGATCATTCCTGTTACATAGAGTTATGCAAACAATATTGTCGACTTAAAACCAGTGCTGTTCCAAAAATAGATATGGAACTCAACCCCCCTGCCTTGGCTCTCCGAGGAGAGCTTAAATCCCCAATCTAAAACTCCACGGCTGGAATGTAGGAATATTAGCACTGAGAAATCAGGCAAAGCTGTTATTATTGCATTTGGAATGTCAATCTGTCAACCCGCTATACAACTTGAGGTACACTGTAAGTCGAGGCATTTCATGTGTGTGATTTACATTTCGAAGTTTCTGTCAGAACCGGCTCCAACTAGTACCTTGCCCCCAGACTCAGCCATTTATTTACATTTCTCAATTCTTGTTTAGATTTAGTAGCCTCAAATTTATTTAACCTAATACAATGTAGATACGCCATTATATTATACTTCAAGAGACCTTGCACTTTGAGGAAATAATAAAGAGAAGAGAAAAAACTGATCTGGTCGTTATCTCTATAAACAGGTAATGGGAACTGTGTAAAAAACTGCCTCCTTTAAATTAGTTTTTTATTAATATAGCCTCACATACAATGTGCCTCGTGGCTAGTTTCTTCATTTTAAAGTGATTTGTAGATTTTAAGTAATTTGCAATAGATGGCTGGTTTTGTGAAAGCAGTTGCATCATACAGATAAAACGGTTACTTCAGCTTTATCCAGTTCCTCAAATTTTCCTTCCTTTGTAATTAAAGCCATATGTTTTTTTCAGTTGAAGGCCTAACTAACTGGTGTCAGTAGTGGATTCCTGAGATGCCAAGGGAAAGGGTCGTTTCCTCTCCTTGAGGTAAATGTCATGTTATTTCAGAGGTTAGCATGTCGGCTTCAGTTATACTCAGTTCTTTCTTTATCTCCTGGCTCCGGAAGTGGTGGGTAAACCTCTCACATTCAGGAATGAACTTAAGTGATGGAAGTGCCTAAGAGCCAATGCAGCAGTTGATAAATAACACATAGAAGGATTATTAAATACTTTTTGCTGTGATATCAAGTAAATAATATGTGTCTGTTACTTATCTTACATGGCCATTTTTGTTTTCAGGTTGACTCAGGGAAGAGATGCTTTAATTCCCCCTTTTTATCTCATGCAGAATTCCATCTTTTCAATTTCTCTTTACTTCGCTGCATGTCTTCTTGTAGAAGGTTTTAATCCTGCTCAGCTTGCTGTGTGATCTTGTCAAAATCATCTAATGCTTTATGACAGTAGTCTACATTTATTCTGTAAATTAGCATTACTGCTCGTATTAAATGATTGGTCAAAATACGCATACTGGAAACAGGCTCCATAGAATAAGAACTATTTTCTGTATTTATCTGCTGTCATATTCTGTGTTGCATTAAGTATCACAGTCATGAGAGATCTATCTATCTATCTATCCATCCATCCATCCACCTTGATCCTGCTTAATCAATTTAAGAGTTGTTGGATGAGAATACGTAAGAGATACCGTATTTGTTCCTTTTTAAACACACAGGCACAATCCTAAAGCTAATGGAATGCTTTACTCACCTGCATCATTTGTTGCTCTTTCATTTTATCAAACGTTTGAGATTTTGTCTGAAATATTCCATAGCACAGTAGTGCAGCAACTTCATGCTGCTGTCTCACAGCTCAGTTTAAAGCCTCATCACTGTCAGGTTAGCATGTTCTCCCAGCTGGATTGCTCATTGTAGTCTGTGTTCTCTTTTCCCTCCTTCAGCCCAAAGACATCTGTATTAAATTAACTGGAGACTTTCCATTAGCCAGGTGTGTGTCCTTTGATGGGTTTGTTCCTGTCTTATTTTAACTGCTACCAGAATGCTCTCGGACTCCCTGTGATCCAATGTTGATCAAAGTTACATTTGTAAAACGGATGAATGGAATACCTGTTTAATAAATGCTTTAGATTCGCTGATCAGAGTGTGATAATGTACATGTATTGATGACCTTTACAATCTCTAAGGCTTCAACATAAACATTTTTTAAGATTTAATTTAACCTCATTGGAAAATGGTTGCTTTGTAGGATTATTAAACATTTTAGACATATACATTGGTTTCCTTCATTATTTATCAATAGGTATTCAAATCATGGAATGTTCTTTCATCAACAAAGGTACAGAAAAAAAAACAAACTGAAAAAGTTTAGTTTATTTAGCAAAAAGAATGCATCAGAAATATTAACTTTAGCTTTAATATTAACAAGTTAGTTTAGCTTTGTATGGATTTTAAAAGGTAATTAAGTATATTTTGGTCAATTTAATGGCTTTACTGATGAGTATGTTTTTTTTTAATTTTCAAAGGGTCTTATAAGTAAAGAGAAAGATTTGGCTAAATCAGTGATAATGAATATTTATTTTATTCACCACATATTCAGATTTACATAGATAGGAAAGTACTCATCCATTTACAGTGTATACCCACATTTTTGTAGTCATGAGTAAAGGGAACCGAGAGTCAAACCAAAGCAAAAGTATAGTGAGACAACATTACTGCACTGTACCAGCAATACACACTGGAGAAAAGCATTAACCAAAAATGCAGTTCAGCTTAAAGACACCCTCAAAGCCCCAGAGGATTTCGGCTACTCACTATAGTTTCTGTGTACCAAACACAATGTAATGTGTTCTGTTGTGGTTTTATTTAACCAAATCAAGGGTAGCAGGGGTTGCCGCTTATCCCAGCAAGATTAGCTTCAAATTTGGAAACATTCTCAAAGAGGTACCAGTCAGCTGCAGGGCTCACTAACACATATGCCACACTCACCCAATTTAGAAGCATGTATTAACCTAACATGTCTATCTGAATGAGAACTGAAGACAGGGACAATAAAAAAGATTCAAACTCAAGACCTGGCAGCAGCAAGTCACGGCACCGATGCGACACTCTTTGTTTATTATTAACTGTTTTTCTTATGTAAGTATTAAGAGAGAAACCCAATATTGGTGCATAATTGAAGGAAAAGGAGTTAGTGGGTTATCAGAGACATGATTACTATATATCTTTAATAAAATTGCAACTAATTTAGAAGTTGCGTGTATGCTATCAAAGTTATCAATCAAAAATATAATTTCCAGTTTCTACTAGCTGCAGCTTGGCAGAACACCATCTTTCCTTCCCTAGGTTCAGTAATTGTGTGTATCTCTAAATACACTGATTCTGACACAACACTGTGTTAGGTTTCCTTCTCTCTTTCCAAATATTTACATTTAAAGTACTGTACATGTCTAACATTTTATAAATTAGTTCTTGATGGCAATGTATAGCATAGTTAAATAACCTTTTGCTTCTCTCAGTTATATTTGTGATATCACAACTGCATCCCACTGTCATCATACAAATACAGATAGGTATTAAGAAATTTTTATTTTACAGGTAGTTCCTATAATCTTGCTTGTAAAAGTTGACACTTTTATTTTATTTCAGAAGTACTGCACAATGTGTCACTGTTAATTAACCAATTAAGAATAACTGTTCATATGCAGTTCTTTGCAAAAGGATTCCATCACTTTAAAAATACCCTTCTTACAAGCTTAAGGGGCTATACGTCAAATGATGTTTTACGAAAAAAAAAAATACATTGAATATAAGGAGTTTTTTTTCTTCCTGCATAGTTACTTGCATGATATCCACGATTCAACCTTGTTTCTTCTAGAAAAGCATTTTAGATTTCTTGAAGTCAGAGAAAAGCGGGTTGGATAATGGATGGATGGATGGATGGAATATTACAGTTAGCTCCATAAATATTTGGACAGAGACAACTTTTTTCTAATTTTGGTTCTGTACATTACCACAATGAATTTTCGCAGCTTAAGGATGGAGAGCTCCTTGGACTGCATGTTGTCTGTTCACAGCAAAATCTTCCACATGCAAGCACCACACCTCAAATCAACTCCAGGCCTTTTATCTGCTTAATTGATAATGACATAACGACGGACTTGCACACACCTGCCCATGAAATAGCCTTTGAGTCAATTGTCCAATTACTTTTGAGCCCCTAAAATGAAGGAATTGTGTTTAAAAAATGCTTTAGTTGCCTCACATTTTTATGAAATCTTTTTGTTTAACCCACTGATTTAAAGCTGAAAGTCTGCACTTCAACTGCATCTGAGTTGTTTCATTTAAAATTCATTGTGGTAATGTACAGAACCAAAAATTAGAAAAAAGTTGTCTCTGTCCAAATATTTATGGACCTAACTGTATATACCACATTGGGTCAATTATGACAGCATAACCATTAGGCATGTGCATTTGCTTACAAAGCTAATGCATCACTTTCCTAAATGAGAGCTATGCTATACATTCAGATTATGGATGTTCACCTAATGCTGGGACAATTTGCTTTTAGCCATTACAATATTTTAATAGTTGTCAAATCTCATCTTGCATATAAAACATTTGGCAGCTATTGATTGTATACAATATATAGACAGAATCCAGATATTACCAGTAATGTTCCTTTCACCATGCATTAATCAATCAGTATGTTCCCAAATCAATTAACTGTTATATCATTCACAACAATACTTTGGTTGGTAGAATGTATTATACTTAGGAGGTAAAATGTTTTTTGCTGTGTTGTCATGCATCCAACATCGTGGCTTTGAATCCCCAGCCTAGTCACTGTCTATGGGAGTGTGTATGGGGCCGATTCTAAATTGGCTGTGTATGTGTGTGTGATGGCACCCTGCACCAAAGATCCCAGCATTTTGGTATACAGTATATAATTAAGACATTTTCCTTAAAAAGTACTATTTATTAACATTACCCTAAATTACACATCTCCCAATGAAGCTTGCTTTGCAGTTCTGCTAAAAATGTTTGTATTATTTTATAATCCCAACATACCTACATCCATCCATCCATCCATTATCCAACCCACTATATCCTAACTACAGGGTCACGGGGGTCTGCTGGAGCCAATCCCAGCCAACACAGGGCACAAGGCAAGAACCAATCCCGGGCAGGGCACCAACCCACCACAGGACACACACACCCACACACTAGGGACAATTTAGAATCGCCAGTCCACCTAAACTGCATGTCTTTGGACTGTGGAAGGAAACCTTAGTACCCAAAGGAAACCCACGAGGACACGGGGAGAACATGCAAACTCCATGCAGGGAGGATCTGGGAAGTGAATCCAGGTCTCCTTACTGCGAGACAGCAGCGCTACCCATTGCGCCATTGCATATTTTATTAATCCACTGCATCAGCTGAGTAAAATGTCTAATGACATTAAAGATTTGCACACCTAGCTCAGCAGTCTTGAAGGGCTCTCCCATGACATGAGGGTTAATTCCACTGTCACGTTAAATAGTGGACATCTCACATTTGACAGCCATGCTGTCAAGCAAAGAAGGGGCTGATTTAAAACAGGATTAGACACCTGCAGGCAGTGGATTAGCATGAGGGCAGCCAAAGGTAACTGTATCTGAGAAGACATCCTTAAGAGAAGCTGCAAAGCAGCACATTGGAGACAGCTGCCCTTTCAAGATGAAACTATATTTTGTATGGAAAAAACTTTTCAATTACATGATTTTTAACAGTGTACAACAGACCTAAAACAAGACTGAATGATTAATTCTAATGTGCTCCATCTGTTTGCTATTAGATTATAGCTCATCTTTCTGTTACCCTGAACTGGACATTACTGGTTGGAAATAATATAATATTTCTAGAGTAACTGAATTACATATTAGTCATCATTGTTATTTTTTAACATTAACTCCAAAAATGTTTCCACAATTTATACAGTATACTTTGTACAAACTTTTCAGTGCTTTCCTACAAAATTATCTCCGCATTAATAGCATAATAACAATGTTATTCTGTTACGTCATATGTAGGCTTTTCTCTGCTGCCTTAATAATGTATCTTTTAATGCTTTTATCATATCTTTGATTATTTCTCATGAAAATTCTGTAATGTGTTCCCTGCTATGATGTACAGACAGTTTTTACATGTACAGGGTAAAATGAGGAGTATTATTGTTCTTCAATGTTCTGTGCTAACACTTTGTTCACCCTGAGCAAAAAGAAGCAACGTGGAACACTAAATGGATGGCCTTCCACTTTTTACACAGAAAATGGTTCAATGTCATTTTCAGCCATTTTAAGGTTGTGTGTTCTCTCATGAGACTGAGCTAACATCCTGAGAATAGTGATATGAATCAAATCAGAATATTAATAAATCTGCATTTCTTTCATACAGCTGCAGTTATTAATAGTCAACATTATTTAAAGAAAGATATTTGCAAGACTATCACTTCTTACATTCAAACTGAAGGTTTTTTGACAGTTTAAGGAAGGCACATGTATACTTTATAATTGAAGTATCCACCATATGGCATCCTCTGTAACTAATAGAAGGTGGCATATGTAAAATGCATTGTGACGGAGCATTCTGTGAAAGATGCCATTTGAAATAAAGCTTGAATGATTTCATGTTATCTTTTGCAATTGTGAAAAAGGCACTTTACACTGTTACCTCTGAAAGACCACTGACTGAATGTAGCAACCAGAATACAACATTATATACTCTAATGGTCTTTCATCTTGTAATATATGTGTTAATGTATTCAGTTTAACTGCAAGAAATACCATTAAAGCACCTTTTGTTTCCTAGCTACTTTTTTCATTGCTGCTGTACTTGGAATCGGTGGTATCTGAGAAGTTTTAGGCAGAAACCAACTCTGCATGTGAACACAGGGCACTCCCATCCACACTTGCCAGTACTGGACTATGTTAGCATCACTCAGCAGATTAACATGCATGCCTTTGGTGTGTGGTAGAAAACGGAAGTACCTGCAGTAACAATTATGCCATCACTGTGAGAAATTTTGCACAATCCATGACCAGGTCAGGAATTGAACCCAGATGTCTAGAGCAATGAGTAGCTGCGTTACCACTATGACTCCTGTTTTGAACTGTATTAATCAGTAAAACTGATAATATGGGCAGTATGGCTTTTCAGTTACCATATGTAATAGTAATTATATAATATTAATAATTACTGTCATTGAGGCTAAATTGGAGAATACTATCAGAAGAATTATTTAAAGATTTGTTGAAATTCTAAAAAGTTCAAACCAGAAAGAGCCTTAAAACTAATAATAAATAATATAGATTAGCTGACAGAGCCTTAAAACTAATAATAAATAATACAGATTAGCTGACAAAGAGTTAACAGCCCATACTGTACGTAACCAGGCTTTACATAAAGCTACTCTTCTCAAAACAAAGGTAATTCACAGTGGTTTAATGGTAACTTACCATATTTTATTTGAGAATTGGAACATACTGTAAAGTGAGAAAAACAGAATGTTTACCAGTCTGCATGGACAAAAAGTATTATCAAATAATCATATTTATTATAGCATTTTCAGTATGCAGAGAAGGTTGAAGACAACACTTTCTCATTTCTGCCTATAGTTAAACATGTTTCCCTCAGGTTTAAGTGCTCAGAACTGTTCTTTTCTCTATAGATAGTATGTTACCATTAGGAGATGTAACTCAGAAATGCAGTGTTACCTTTCATTCGTATACTGAGGCACCCAGCAACAGTAATTTAGCATTTAAACTAAGTACTGCTTGTTCAGTTGCATCAATAATTAAAACCTTTTCTGTGGTGAAATAGTGTATGATTAAAAATGGTTCATATTTTAATTCAGGGAAACAAGTCTGTGCTTAGAAAATCAAGACTGTAAGCTCTGAACTTTAAAGGACTTAAAATGAAGTTGTGCTGAATACTTACAATAATAAGTTTGACACATATTTAACATTCATTTGCTACACTTGTGCTTTCTAAATCCTGCAGTCTCCAGCTCACAATTATTAACTGTAAGATGAAGTCTGAAGTTGAAGAATCTTGGAAAAAAAAATGTTTTGTCTAAAACATAACTGACTATTGGAATGCTATACAGACATGCTGCTTGAATTGCTCTCTGATTACTGTACAACTACAGTTAATTTAAAACATAGCAGCAAATATCATAACTTGAACCAGGTAATATATATTAATCCATTAATAAATCCATTAATTTGTGTGAAGAATAATTTTAGGGAAACATAGCTTTCATCTTAAAGAACAAGCATAAAGGGTAAATAGATGTCAGAAACCTGTTTAGGCACATCAAGAAACAAGATAAAGGTCAAGTGAACAACAAAATGTACTGAAAGATGCCCTGTAACAACAAGATGGACAGCTTGTTATATGCACAGAAATTTCAATGGAGGTAGTTCATCTTAAAATGTATAAGAAGAACCAGAATATAATATATAGACTTTTATTTTATACCAGTAACGGCGCATACACTTGACTTGAACATTCATAGTTTCCATACTCTTTCTCTGTACATTTAGCATTCGTTTGCTCAGACGTTGATGCACTTGCTGCTTCCTGAGCTTCTTTTCTTCTTTCGTCGGCATCTTTTCATGTTAATTAAAATTGATTAAGTCCGATTTTGTGTTGCAATTACTTAGTACGTTTTCCTTAATTTTTCACTTAAGCTCACACTTAAGTCTTCAATCTGGCTCAAGAATGATTTAAGATATGAAGAGGTAGGGATGATAACAGCACCTGTACGCATGCGCCGCATGACCACTGCCGAGAGTCGATTCTACGATAAAATAAAATAAAAAGAGGAATAACCTTGGAGGTCAATCATCACCCCGAAAGCGGATAGTAGATGTCACGTGGTATATGTGTACCAAATTTCAGGTCAATAGTTCAAACGGTTTGCGAGCTACAGGTGATTTAAAATCCTGGACAGACAAACGAACAGCAACGGTAGCGTATTATACAGGTGCTGGTCATAAAATTAGAATATCATGACAAAGTTGATTTATTTCAGTAATTCCATTCAAAAAGTGAAACTTGTATATTAGATTAATTCATTACACACAGACTGATGTATTTCAAATGTTTATTTCTTTTAATTTTGATGATTATAACTGACAACTAATGAAAGTCCCAAATTCAGTATCTCAGAAAATTAGAATATCAATTAAGGCCAATGCAAAAAAAGGATTTTTAGAAATGTTGGCCAACTGAAAGGTATGAACATGAAAAGTATGAGCATGTACAGCACTCAATATTTAGTTGGGGCTCCTTTGGCCTGGATTACTGCAGCAATGCGGCGTGGCATGGAGTCGATCAGTCTGTAGCACTGCTCAGGTGTTATGAGAGCCCATGTTGCTCTGATAGTGGCCTTCAGCTATTCTGAATTGTTGGGTCTGGCATATTGCATCTTCCTCTTCACAATACCCCATAGATTTTCTATGGGGTTAAGGTCAGGCGAGTTTGCTGGCCAATCAAGAACAGGGATACCATGGTCCTTAAACCAGGTACTGGTAGCTTTGGCACTGTGTGCAGGTGCCAGGTACTGTTGGAAAATGAAATCTGCATCTCCATAAAGTTCGTCAGCAGCAGGAAGCATGAAGTGCTCTAAAACTTCCTGGTAGACGGCTGCGTTGACCTTGGACGTCAGAAAACACAATGGACCAACACCAGCAGATGACATGGCACCCCAAACCATCTCTGACTGTGGAAACTTTACACTGGACCTCAAGCAACATGGATTCTGTGCCTCTCCTCTCTTCCTCCAGACTCTGGGACCTTGAATTCCAAAGGAAATGCAAAATTTACTTTCATCAGAGAACATAACTCAGCAGCAGTCCAGTCCTGTTTGTCTTTAGCCCAGGTGAGACGCTTCTGACGCTGTCTCTTGTTCAAGAGTGGCTTGACACAAGGAATGTGACAGCCGAAACCCATGTCTTGCATATGTCTGTGCGTGGTGGTTCTTGAAGCACTGGCTCCAGCTGCAGTCCACTCTTTGTGAATCTCCCCCACAGTTTTGAATGGGTTTTGTTTCACAATCCTCTCCAGGGTGCGGTTATCCCTATTGCTTGTACACTTTTTTCTGCCACATCTTGTCCTTCCCTTCGCCTCTCTATTAATGTGCTTGGACACAGAGCTCTGTGAACAGCCAGCCTCTTTAGCAATGACCTTTTGTGTCTTGCCCTCCTTGTGCAAGGAGTCAATGGTCGTCTTTTGGACAACTGTCAAGTCAGCAGTCTTCCCCATGATTGTGTAGCCTACAGAACTAGACTGAGAGACCATTTAAAGGCTTTTGCAGGTGTTTTGAGTTAATTAGCTGATTAGAGTGTGGCACCAGGTGTCTTCAATATTGAACCTTTTCACAATATTCTAATTTTCCGAGATATTGAATTTGGGACTTTCATTAGTTGTCAGTTATAATCGTCAAAATTAAAAGAAATAAACATTTGAAATACATCAGTCTGTGTGTAATCAATGAATCTAATATACAAGTTTTGCTTTTTGAATGGAATTACTGAAATAAATCAACTTTGTCATGATATTCTAATTTTATAACCAGCACCTGTATAAGAAGATAAGTCATTTGGGTGTAAACCAGCGAACATGCCAGAGCAAATGTATGCATTGATTGACACTGCATGTAAATTCAATAGTTTAGAAAATGAAACTGTATTCTCTGTTTTTCTGATCATTCTGACCATGCTTTAACAGGCTGCTTTTGAAGAATGCTCCCTCTAAGACATTTTGCCAAGGAGTAATTAAAAGATACAATGAACTGCTTTTCTCCTGCTGATAATTGATTTGTCCTGTTTCAGGATATTTCTTTCTTTAATAAGATGTTAAATTTCTACCACACCATACACTCCAGTGTAAAGATGCAGGCCTCCTTAAAATTCTCTTGATAAATAAATCTGTTGTAAGGAGCAGAGCTTTAGCTATAGGGCACCCAACGTTTAGAATCTTACAACTACCATGAGATATAAAAGGCGTACGTTTAAGTGGATGTGCTGTCACCGTGGTCAAATTGTTGTCAGACATAAAGTGTGGTCAGACGTCTTTGTAATCTGTTGTTTACTCAGTGATTTCAAGTGCAAACAATAATAAGGGAATAAGGGACTGAAAAAATATTCAATACTTTAAGAAACATTTAATTGTATTTAAGAAAACAATAAAAACTGTACTTACACAGTATGTATTCCTGTGTAGAGATATTGCATTGTGATGTTATGCTGTACCTTAATATTATGTTGTTTATTTTCCTACAATGTCATTTTATATTTTAACTATATGGTATTTGCAATTACTGTACATCACAGTGGGTTTATTAGTGGAAATTCACTAATAATTCCACTAATATAAGATGTACAATATGGGTATTTCCAGAAGGTTTTCTAACATTCATTAGGAAATGAACCAAGTGAAACGATAAAGTAATCAGAGTTTTACAACTAATATATACTTAGCAAACGAGTTACTACTATGGCATTAGTTCCTTCTTCATGCGTATTCTTACTTCATTTTGCAAGCTGTGCCAAATGTCACAGTGGCCATTTACAAACTTTCCTAATGTGAGCAACCTTTTAACATTTGTAGTCACATCTTTCAGTCCAGGAATTACAGTCCAGATTTTCATTGTCTAATTATTTGTAAAATAGAATTTTCTTTTGACAAGTAACATAATGCTGAAAGTATGACCGCTCATTCTGGGATGAAGCCAACACAGATTTAATTGCATGATTCACATCTTCTGATCATAAGATATTAAATAATTCATAACAGATATTTTGGCATTCAAACATGCATTCTAGTTAAGAGAAGCAGAGTTCATTTACAAGGAAGGCATTCAAGGAAGAAGCCATTGTTTTCCAAATTTAGCACTCTTTGAAAGGAAGAGCAGAGCAGGTAAACATGTTTGAAGAGCATCTTGACATTTGGAGGACTGCACACCTGGATAAATCTCGTGTTCATCATTGGTTCACATGGATGAGCAGCAACACTGGCAATTCATTTTTCTCCCATTAAAAAACACTCAGGGACTTCTTGTCAATATGAACCCTTCAAGATAATGATTATTAATGCATTTAGAGCAAGAATATGTAGGCTACTGCCACCAAATATTGTCATCACAAGAAAATTAAAATGAGCAACACTATTTTTGGTAATTATTTTTAATATTTTTATTATTAAAATGCAAAGGCTCACAACGGTTGCATTGGTTAGTTCCAGGGACTAAAGTTTGTTCTTATGTCTGTCACAGTTTATGTGAAGTTTGCATGTTTTTTTTTTGTGTCTGCATGGATATTTTTTTTTCTTTCCAAATTGCAAAAACATATATGCTAGGTTAGCTGTAGGGATGCTCCGATAACTCAGCCGATTTTCACTCAAAAAAGATTTGATCAGTGATCTGTAAAAAGGCTGATCACAAAAACTGATATTTTAAGCTCCTGCTTTTCTACATTTTATGGTAATTTAGTTGCAGTGCTCCTTTATGCAATGTATTTCAGTAGTTCAGCCAGCATGCATCTTTTTTTGCAGCGAGTGGAGGTTTGTTTTATTAGTGAGCTAGACGTGTGTTGTTTCAATGGCTAACTTTGATTTAGAATCTTAAGGTGTTTCCCTGTTGAAAATAAGGAGCAAAAAGCTGTTTGGCTACACATTAGCATCCTATACTAGGTGGAGTCCTGCTTTACATTTCATGATATTTTGTTAGGCTCCAGTTCCCTGTTGTTTGTTTTGGTAAAAGTAGATTCCAGAACAAATGCATGTGCTGTCCATCAGTTTTACATACCTGCAGTAATTATAAAAGTCCCTGGTAGTTGACCTGTAGTCCAAAGGAGTAGATTACAGGATAAAATTTGTAAAAATGGTTCACTGCATGACCCAAACTAATTTCTAAACTACTAATGCTCAACAATTGTTCATTTCTGTAAAAACAAAGTGTTTTGGACGCGTGAACTGCTTTCGGTTAGTACCTACCATCAATAAAAAATAAATATCATCCATCTTCCAACCCGTTGAATCCGAACACAGGGGTCTGCTGGAGCCAATCCCAGCCAACACAGGGCGCAAGGCAAGAACCAATCCCGGGCAGGGCGCCAACCCACCACAGGACACACACACCCACACACTAGGGACAATTTAGAATCGCCAGTCCACCTAAACTGCATGTCTTTGGACTGTGGAAGGAAACCGGAGTACCCGGAGGAAACCCACGCAAACACGGGGAGACCATACAAACTCCACGCAGGGAGGACCCGGGAAGCGGACCCAGGTCTCCTAACTGCGAGGCAGCAGAACTACCACTGCGCCACTGTGCCGCCCAAAATAAATATCACTGTTTTGTTTATATACAATACCATCATTGATTTTCTCCTCGTGATGCCTCAGGGAGTCGAACATCGAAAGCATTTCTTCATATTTTCTTTTTTAGGAATGTAAATCTGTTCATAAATTAATACATATGAAAAAGCTTCACAGAGAGAAAAAGGACAGCTTAGGAAAACAAAAGAAAACTATCCATCTCTTCTCTGTCTCCCCCAAACGAGGCCCTCAACACTGTATATCCCTCAGTGAATTCATATTCATAGTATAAGCTGTGCATAATGAGGCAGACACCTCTAATGGCAGTCACTCAGTTACAAACACTAACCTTTAGAGACAGTCATTTTATACTAATGTGATTAATCTTATCATTCTATCATCTTGGTACCCCTGGTTTTCTTTGCCATGGCTTGCCTGACTTCATATCCAGAGCACCATATTTATCACAAGTGGCAGTCTTCTATTTAAGTAGTAGAACGGTTTACCAAATTGTATTCTAAGTGACCATACGCTGAAGGTAATTTTTTGTCAATTAGCTTAAGCATCAATCTCAACTAAATGCCTATTAGGGAGAAGGTCGAGCAAGTCAATGTGTCCTGCAAGCTCCAGGTAGGCTAAGTCAGAGAGAAGCAGAGCTCATTATCAAGCAGTGTGCCACAAAAGTTAGTGTTTGCTGCAATTTAAGATCTAAGAAGTTTGTGATTTTATATACACCCATATCCGTCCTCCCCATCCATTTTTTAAACCCACATTTTCTAATTAGGGTCATGAAGAATCAGAGCCTATCTTGTCAGTTATATGCACAATAAGCAAAAAACATTCAAATGAAGAATAAGCTTCTAAGAAGCCACAGTTAACCCAAATGTAATAACATTAATGAAACAAACATTCAAAACGCACTGTACATTGAAAATTAGGAATATAAAAGGCATAACATATCCAAGAAACAAAGAACTAAAGCAAAAAAGCCACACAATAAAAATTAGATATTCCAAACAAGCAGGAGTGTGTGTACAATGCAATAATACCAATGGAGTTTTAGAATTCCTTACAGGAGTTTCCTGTTGATAGCAAATTTTTTCATACAATAAAGGATGCAAAGCAAGCAGTTCTGAATGGGATATCAGTCCAGTGAATGCACCCTTTCACATAAACACTACAGAGTGTTCACCTGACTCTGACATGTCAGAAGCTAACGTAGAACATGCCTAAGAAGCTATGATATATATTAATGTTCAGCTCAACACAAAAACTGTAAAAACCTTTATTTTTCTTGCTCGACACATAGCACATATTGAAATGGTGAAGTGGCATCTAATTACCAAAAACATTTTAGCCATTTCCCCAACTGCAAGAGACCCTCTTCTTCCTCTTTTGAAGATACTTGAGATGTTCTCTTTACCGTGAAAGGCACCATTGAAAAATAAAGATTCACTTAATGATGACTAACTGCTCCACAAACTCAAACTAACTTTTATTCACCTCAATAGCATTCATCTTAAAAGAGCTCCATGTATCCAAACTTATTGTTAAGAATGGCCCTTAGCATACAGGGAACAAGGAGTGGCACCAGTGTATGTTAGTCCCTCGATCCACTAGTGGCACTCCGTTGGCCTCATACACTCATACACATACTTATCAAATCTTACAAATGTTTTCAGACCCTCACAAATGGCTTAATTCCCTTGAAAACTCTTTGTGTTCAGCTTCCCCTGGCTAACTGTGAATTTTTTCAGAGTTTTGGGAAACACACCTTTAGTATGCCCCCAGGCACTTGGCAACTACAGTCTGTCTTCTAGTTTATAGAACATTGTATTCCTGGCCTTCTTTGCCTCTAGTGACAATATATATTAAACACATTTTGGCAGCTGGAGTCTATATGGCTGCTTTGTTTTACAAATGCAAATAAATATGACAGTAATAAAATGCCCTCGTGATCACAGACTTTGCCCGCTTCATACTTGGGTTCTTTTTGTTCTTTTTTACTTTGTGGCTTCTATCTAATCCAATGACTTAAAAGTCTGTCTCTCTGAGTGTCGAGCTTTCAAATCTAGATGACTGTACATTACAATACTCAAACATCAGTGACTTGCAATAAACACTTTGAGACGCCTTTAGTTAATTTGGGTTTGAATGCTGGAAGCAGGTGACGCTGCAGCTGTCAAACAACTCAGAAACAGTTACTAAGGATATTTATAGTTAAGACTTTTATAGTTTGCTAGCTCATCCTGAAGAGATCAGTCTCTGCACATGTGCCACACTGCTAATCCATACTTTATGTCACTGGGCAGGCATGAAGAATGATCTATCAGGCCTTTGCTCATCAGACCGCCAGAAATTCAAGCTTTTGCTTTGAGCCCTTTCTTTGATCTGCCGGGTAAATTCATTCAATGGCTATATCCTGATGGACTAGACATTTCTGCAAAGACAGCAGGCAAAAGTCTCAGTTCAGGAAACTTGACAGCTCAAAGTACACTTCTGCATGTGGGGCCCAGCTGCAAAAAAGATCACATTTGGTTTGGAAAACAGTGCTGGATTTTTCATTTTCTTAGATTGAGCAGCCCTGTTGAGACAGGAATCCATAAAGACCAGAACCTCAGATCACCATATACTGTACATCCAATGTATCCATCCATCAATCTGTCCTAATTTTTCGTCTCAGGTCCATGGGGAGTCTGTGCCTATTCCAGGAACATAAGGCAGCATTGCACAAGAACCAATGCAAGATAGGGCATTAGTCCATAACAAGTCACACACACACACTTACACTGGTTCAGTTTAGAGTTACCAGTTAACCTAATACATGCCTTTCACAATTTTAAATTCTGTTTGAAGTATCCAAATTAAACTGCACCCTTCCAATCTACTGTACATGTATGCCTGTTTAAACCTACAGAGATGCTCATCCTGGGAGTATAAACAGTAACCTGAAGGGTGATGTGGGCAATGAAAAGGCCTGAGCCCCGTAGACAAACCATGTTAGGGCACCCTTTAGACGTTCTCCATCCATTGATTTACTAAACCCATTTAATCCAATTCTGCGATGGGCTGGCACCCTGCCTGGGGTTTGCTTCCTGCCTTGCACCCTGTGTTGGCTGGGTTTGGCGCCCACAGACCCCCGTGACGCTGTAGTTAGGATATAGCGTGTTGGATAATGGATGGATGGATGGATGTAATCCAATTGCTGCATCGTAAGAAGCCATTCCCAGTGGTATCAAGTGCAAGAATGGAACCAACCCTATTTAGGGTGCCAGACATTTAGCTTGTATTGTGGAGAATGAAAAACACGACAGGAGGAAATAAAGTGGTTAGGGGTTGCAGACATTTGGCCAACTGTCGGACAAGTATGCTCTACTTGTGTTGAGAAAGGCATATGTTAACCTAATAAATAATGGTACTCTATCAAGCCTCCAAGGCAATGGTCTCCAACTCCAGTCCTGGAGGGCCCCAGTGGCTGCAGGTTTTTATTCTAACTCTTTTCTTAATTGGTGACCAGGTTTTGCTACTATTTAACTCCTTTTCCTTTCATTTTAATTGACTTGTTTTTTAAGATTTGTTTCCATGAATTTCTTCATCGTTCCTCTGAATTGCTTCATTTCTTTCCTTAAATGGCACCCAAACAGAAATGAACCGTGAAGTGAGTGACCCAAAAGAAGACCAACTAAATCAGGGCCTCAAACTCCAACCAGTTGCTTAATGAGGCACTGAGTCTTGTCATTATTTAAACACGTTCTTTAATTCCATGGCTTGTTGCTGCTCTCATTGTGCAATAGCAGACATTTCTGAAATTGTTGATTTCCTGTTTTCTAAGAGCACTGTTAAAATGTTTTGGGCACCTGAGCAGATCAACATCCCTGAGATCTTCATCCTTCTTTATTTTCAGATATTGTGAGATGGACACAGTTTGTTGGTCATATTTTGGCTCATTTTATATATCACTAGTAGAATACCCGCGCTTCGCAGCGGAGAAGTAGTGAATAAAAGAAGTTATGAAAAAGAAAAGGAAAAATTTTAAAA
>JANRMT010062809.1:23146987-23162786 GCA_026402145.1 Polypterus bichir lapradei
GATGGCGAACCTTTTAGAAACCGAGTGCCCAAACTGCAACCTAAAACTCACTTATTTATCACAAAGTGCCAACACGTCAATTTAACCTGAATACTGACAGGTTTAACCTGAAAACAACTCATACATTAACATCTTTTGTCTTAAAAGAAAAACATAATAACAGAGCTTTCAATGATAAACAACTTTTTATTGAAAGGTAAAAGTCTGCATTCGGTATGGTTTTGAACAATTAATGTGATTTTTGCTGTTGTATGCATGCTGATAATTTGTCTAACCTTGGCTCACACTTTGTAAGTTTGAGAGCAACACATGCAGCACTCAGGTCATCTGTTAGTCTGTTTCTGGTGTCAGATTTGATAGAATTCAGCGGTTCTCAAACTGTGGGCCGCGCAAAGTAACAAAAAAGGGGGCACGAATGTTGCCATATGTGGCGTAAGTTCGGTATTCGTAGGGAAATTTTAAACTTGTAGCGGTGTATTGGCAGCAAAAAAATATAGGAATAAATTTTATTAGGGTTTCAAAAAAACGTTTGGGGGGTCGCATTTAAAACTGTTATGAAAACTTGGGTCGCAAGTACTTAAAGGTTGAGAAACGCTGATATAATTCAAAGCATGAAAACAGCTGCTCACAACCATAAGATGTTCCAAACAAAGTAAGGAAAGCAATCCCAAGTGCCCTCATTGACTTAAAATTATTTGGCAAAGAATTCCACACTTTAAGGATTCCATTTTCAGAAGTAACTGTGCTGTCCTTTGTCATCCCTTCTATCTTCTCAAGTGTTTCACGCAGGTCTTTCCCATTAACCCCCGTTTCCATTTACATTCCCTTTCCCGTGTGCGCTCGCTCGCTCTCTATCTCTCTCTTTCTTTATCCCCTTTCCATCCACCTCACGTTTCTCTTCCATATTACGGGGTCGTGGATCAGGTGTGGCGATTAGCATCTCCCGGCAACAATTACAGATTCGGACGACTCCACACCTGTGCGCTTAAGCGAGGACCGCCCGCATCACAAAGCTCCCGGAAACCGCTCCGGCCACTCTACCATAACCCCCTTTAAGCCGCGAGTGCGGCGATTATCTATTAAAACTGGCCTTTTCAATTTTGAGCTGTGGACCAGCTATACCACATCCCCTCCAACCCCACCACGGGAATCACAGACTCAACAGGCTGCAGTCCTTGCCGCACCCTCAAGCAGCATGTGAGCCGCCCGCCTTACCCCAGACAGGAGAGGGTGGAAGCGCTCCCATTGGGCTGCTGGGCAGAGGGGAGGGTGATGTGATAAAAGTCCTCCGGCGCAGGGGGAGCTGGGAGGGGAGCAGCCCGGTCCCGCATTCCTCTGGCTTTATAGTAACGAACTCTGTGCTGGGTTGAAGGCGCGCGTGCCCACAGAGAGGGCTCTGAGTGCCCCCTTTGGCACGCGTGCCATAGGTTTGCCACCACTGATATATAGTCAACATCGGAGTATATAAACTCATTCCTGAATATATAAACTCAAAGTCAAAATATATTGATTGAAACGACTCTGAACTGAACTAAGTTAACAAAAACGTATTCAGAAAAATAAATAAAAAAAAACACTGTTCAGTTAATGTTTTGAAAATGATGCATTTGCCCTGCCCAGGATTGGTTCCTGCCTTGCACCCAGTGTTGGCTGGGATTGGCTCCAGCAGACCCCCGTGACCCTGTGGTCGGATTCAACGGGTTGGGAAATGGATGGATATTGCAGCACTGACTTTGTATATTCCGACGATGACTTTATATATTGAAGTTTTGACTTTATATATTCCAGCGCTTACTTTATATTGTGAGCTGGAGGGCTTCGCTATTACGTGTGGTGATGAAACTTCACTTTGGTAACTGATCATGCTCCACTTCAATGGTCATACCGACAGAAAGATACAAACTTTCGCCTCATGAGATGGTTTCTGGGCTTACAACTTTTACCGTTTCACAGTAAAACATCGACCAGGTTCTGAACACTTCAACGCAGACGTATTATCAAGACTAAATGAACCTGGTACAGAGAGTCACTTGATTCACGGAAATGTGAATAAAGCTGAGGGGGAGGGTGTGAGCTGGAGGGCTGATCGCACCCCAAGAAGATACAGACGCCTCTGGGAAAACCACAACCCCTGAAACACAGACTACCCTCACATAGCTCCTTACTTTCTCACTTGCGCTATAACGCGTAATGCGATACTCCGCTAACTTAAAAGCCTTGTGCAGCGCCTGTCAGTTGAAAATTGATTGTTTGCTTGCTTTTATCGCTCTCTCTCTCTGCTCCTAGCGGAACTGTCATCTCTGACTTGTCATGGAGCACGTTTAAGCTCATGTGTTTGCAGTGTTTGAATAAAAATCCTTCTTGTTTCTACGACCTCCTGTGTCTCTGTGCAATTCTGTGACCCAAGCGTGACAATATATTCCGACGCTGACTTTATATATTCAAGATTTGACTTTATATATTCCAGCGCTGAGTTTATATATTCCGACGCTGACTTTATATATTTAAGTTTTGACTTTAGGTGGCAGTGTGACGAAGTTGTTTCGGAAGACGGCGTTAGCCGCGGAGCTCAGCTCAGAGCGAAATGAGGTAAATGGGGGGGGATATGATGACGCGACTCCTCCACCCGCCTTAACTGTCAATCCCCCACAAACACAGTCTCTCGGAATTTGCATAAGCACACCCCTTCACCTGCAATTTTAACTTAGTTACAAAGTGATCAAAACTCTCGTTTATATCCTGCGTCCTCTCATTAAACTTGTATTCCGCATTACCCGTGGGCATGAAAAACGCCAGCGGCAGCCTGTCTATTAACTTAATTTAAAGTTTAGGTTTACACCTTGCTTTGTTTCCAAAGTAGCTGCACTGATGAATATGGTAGTATATGTCACTCGCTCGCTTCTTATTGTTTCACTGCCTTCTCAATTATATAATGCATGTTTTCTTCAGCGCATTTTGTAGCTCTTCCTGGTTTTCTACATAGTGCGTTGACAGTCAGTTCACGTGATTACGTGGGCGGCGTGATGATGTCACACGAAACTCCGCCCCCACGGCTTTCAAGCTCAACTCCATTACAGTAAATGGAGAAAAATACCTTCCAGTTATGACCATTATGCGTAGAATTTCGAAATGAAACCTGCCCAACTTTTGTAAGGAAGCTGTAAGGAATGAGCCTGCCAAATTTCAGCCTTCTACCTACACGGGAAGTTGGAGAATTAGTGATGAGTGAGTGAGTGAGTGAGTGAGTCAGTCAGTCAGTCAATCAGTGAGGGCTTTGCCTTTTATTAGTATAGATTATTGTTTGGCTGCGAATTAAGGAAAAAGAAAAAATTAAGGGGTCTGAGTCTTCAAGAGCAAGTCAATTCAAATTAATTCAAAAGAAGTTAATTAGCAGCAAAAACAGTTCACTAATTAAGAAAAGGGTTAGAATGAAAACCTGCAGCCACTGTGGTCCTTCAGGGCGAGAGTTGGGGACCCCTATTCTAAGAGAATCTCAGAGTTCCCACTCTTTTTATGAAATCATTTGCACCACCAGATAGCAGTCTTCTTTTTGTTATCGAATTTGAATGACTGCCATATCTAAGTGTTCCCTACAGGGGATTATAGGGTAACGACAACATGCAGAGCTGGGCGCATATATTTAAAAAGTAAGTTTCTGGCATGAGAGACATAACTTTCAAACCCCTTTGGTTTTAATTTTATGCCTAATTTGTTGCAGGGTTGTGGAGATGGAGTCACAAAATTCTTGTCTGACTCAGTCCTTGATATTCAGGTATTTTAATAAGCAGGACTACAAATCCAACAGAGACATTCACCATTTTTTGCAGTGGCTAACACACTAATAAAAACACACAGATGTCTCAGCTACAATTGTAATTTAGTTTAAACTTAATTCAAGATTGCTGATACTGATACTTTGGCCAGCCATTTCACAAAGTGCCAAGAACTCCCTGGCCAAAATCCAATGTGCTGATGTAAGACTGTCCACTCAAGGTGCGAAGATGCTTATAACTTTCAGATGCAGATTCAGAAGTGAGTTTCCATTCTGCACGAGAAACTGCTCAATACGGGTCTTGTTCAGAAAGTGGATGCCACTTGAGACGCCCTTCCCCTCGCCCAAACACTAACCTTAAGGTCAATAAAATGGGTCCCTGATGTTAAGTCACTATTTTAGGGCTAAAATAACAGAAATTTGAAACCTATTTACAGTATATACCTAATCTTAATTATTGTGAAACAACCAAGTGGTGTCCCATGAAGAAGAACAGAATGTGCAAGACACACTCCTCTCCTTAAATCTATTGGCACTGATACATGGTTGCCTGCCATCTCAGGATGGATAAGTGCAGATGGTGATCCGAGTTGAGAGTTGTGAGGTAGGCCCAGTAGCATAAATGCTTAGGTGATGGACACAGCAGAGAAAACAACATTGGAGATGTCTGGAAGAAGCCATGAAAGACTGGACCAGCAATAGCTGCCTCGGGGGGCAGCCGAGGACAGAGCTAGGCTGTAGTTAACCTTTTGACCACTTTGGAGAGATCTGTTATAATTTTGGCATTAAAGAGACATATTCCGTTGATTAGTGTAAAAAAAAGGCAATTACATCTACTGTGATTCAATGTTGTATAAGACTAAAATGTGAACATTTCCAAAGGGGTCAATACTTTTTATAGGCACTATACTGCATTTCACAATGTAAAATTAAAAAAAATTGAAAATGTCATGAAAATCATACAAAATGAAGCTCTGTTAACATATTATTGTGTCACACAGTACAACCACCAAAGAAAAGTATTAAAAGATATCTTAAGATCAAATACAGAATATAGAAAGAAGATACACAAATGAATATTCATACATGTCTAGTTTTTGCTCAATGGGTAGAGTGCTAAACTGTATTGTATGTAAGTAATTAACATGATTCATGGTGATCGTGACGTCTGCAAAGTAAGTTCATGCAACCTATAAATTGCATCAAAAAAAAACAATCAATGAGTTGCTTGAATGGCTGTCTCCTTCAAGCCGAAAGGCTTAACTTCAAAGTTAAGGCTGCACATACACACACGAGCACAAGTACACCTAGAGCACCACAGAGTCAAGGGGCTCTCCAAGCAACCCAGAAACAGCCTAGCAGCACCAGACACATATCAAATTTCACAAACTTTAAAAATAAATATTCTTCTAGATAAGTAGTTACGTTACTCGTGTCATCAAATCTTGGAAAAGTTTCCCATAAGTACTTAAACAAGGTGAAAAATTATTGAGGCAAGCTGACGACTTATTTCATTTCTGCACAACAGCTTCATCTTTTGGAGGATGAGGGCCAGTGCCCCACCCTCCCTTAATGTTGAGATAACGCTGATGTGTGGCTTTACTTCATATTCAATTTTTACTGGAGTTTTATTGCACACTACAGACGACCTGCCATCCCACACTCTTCAGTGCTTACTGGCAGTTTTCTGCATAAGAAAAAAAAAAAAAGGATCCATTCCCACAATATTTATGTTGAGACCCAGTCTTGATGCATATCTCCATTGGCCAGCACCCATATTCGCCTTACACCATATGAGATGAGGGTGTGTGTCATAACCTACTCTACAATAACCAATCATTACAGAATAATAATATCTCCTAGGGAACCTATGGTTGGAAAGTTTAAATATACTATTCAATTTAGCATTTTGTCAAACATTTGTAGCAGTCTTAAGTTTTTATGTAAATTTGGCTAACCTTAACTATACAAAAAAATTAGTATAGGACAGAAAAAACACTGTATTTTTAGCATTTGTATTAAGTTCCATAAAAGACCAATGAGTTTATTATTAAGGTAGCTACTGTGGTATCTTGATTGCATACAATTAACCCTTTCGGCCGTGACATCCTATTATTAGTACATATATATGCAGCCGTTTTTGTAAAGCACAGGTATGTCTGCAGCCATTGGAACTGGGTGTGGTACTATTAGCGCAGACTGGAGAGACTGGTGTACAGTCTGCGAAACACAGAAGTGAAAATGGACGCTTCCAGACTGTACGCACCACTTTCAATTTTATTTCCTCAATAAGATTGAATTATTTGGCAGCTATTGTATAATAATAGTGATCATTTTTTTTGTTTTTTTCATTTTTGAGCTTCCTAGACACCAAAGGTAGAATAGCTCACAAAATAATTTTTCAAATAAAAACAGAAAATCCAGGGCCGAAAGGGTTAATAGGCCAACACATTGTTCTCTTTGAAGTTTTCAATTTGAGCAAACATTTTTAAGAAAACAAAAAAATTAATTTATTGGATGTGTAATAGTAAAATAATTCTCCATGATCTGCACAATGATATATTACTAACAGTATTACTATGCTACAAGTACTTTATTACACTCAACCTGATCCGACCTTCACAGATTTTCCGCTACACATACTGTAGTTCTGACTGCTCTGAAAGTGACTATGAACAAAATTTTTAAAAACGTCTTGGAGTAAAAGAGTTTCGGAAAGAGCCAGCACAAGGCATTAATACTATGGTTCATTTAGTGAGGCTGGACAACTGGAGAATTTATATTGACTCACAAACATGACTGCAAACATCACTCCCATTTAAAAATGCAATTCGGTATAGCGTAAGAATTTATCAGTAGTGTTTGTAAATTCCTTTTATTTGGAAGTAAAACATTATAACAGAGCACAAACTAATCAAACAAATCAGAATAACAAATTGTGTACAATAGTATGTTTCAAAAGCAGTCCATAAAATTCAGCAATCAATCCCCTTCTAACCAAGAGAGCTATACATACAGAGAGCCCCATCTAAATGGTCATTTATATATGTTACGGGCAAAATCCAAAGTTCAGCCAGTTCCCGGATTGGCCGGCCGTTTTGCATTTTGGCCGAGAGGTGTGGCCAAAGTCTGAATTACTAGAAATGACCAGTGTATATGCTACTTTGGCCGGCCATTTCACAATGTGGCGAGAACCCCCTGGCCAAAATCCGATGTGTTGATTTAAGACTGTCCACTCAAGGTGCGAAGATGCTTATAACTTTCAGATGCAGATTCAGAAGTGGGTTTCCATTCTGCACGAGAAACTGCTCAATGCGGATCTTGTTCAGAAAGCGGACGCCACTTGAGACAGCCTTCCCCCTTGCCCAAACACTAACCTTAAGGTCAATAAAATAGGTCCCTGATATTAAGTCACTATTTTAGGGCTAAACTGATAACAGAAATGTGAAACCTACTTATATACCTAATCTTAATTATTGTGAAAAAACCAAGTGGCATCCGCTTTCTGAACAAGAGCCGCCAAGGCTACACTCAATGCAATTGCACTATTAAGTGCACAAAAAATTTCTGCTCATGCCTTTTTTCTTGTGACTTTGGCCAATCACCCTGTGCCATTTCGCAAACTGGCTGGCCAAATCCCGAAATCGAGGAAAAGATCGGACATGGCCGGTCAATTTACAGCGACATTGGCCATTTCCCGATTTGGTCGGCCACTTCCCGCTTTGGCACATTTCGGGTTTTGGCCGTAACATATACACTGATCAACCACGGTGTTAAAACCATTGACAGGTGAAACGAATAACATGGACTATCTCACTACAGTGACACCGATCAAGGGGTGGAAGTGTAAGGATCTGAGTGACTTTGACAAGGACAAGATTGTGATGGCTAGACCACTGGGTCAGCCACTGGGGTGTTCCCACTATGCAGTGGTTTGTAACTACCAAAAACAGCCTAAAAAAGGACAACCAGTGAACTGGCAACAGGGTCATGGGCCTCCAAGGCTCACTGATTTGTGTGTGGTGTGAAAGCTAGCCTGTCTGGTGCAATCCTACAGAAGAGCTACTGTAGCACATATTTGCTGAAAAATTAATGCTGGCCTTCCAAGAAAGGTGCCAGAATACACAATGCATTGCAGCATGCCATGAAGGGGGCTGCATAGCCACAGAGCAGTCAGAGTGCCCATGCTGACCCCTGTAAACCACTGAAAGTGCCTACAGTGGGCACGTGAGCATCAAAACTGGACTGTGGAGCAATGGAAGAAGCTGGCCTGGTTTGATGAATTACCTTTTTTATGTAGATTTTGTAAGATTATATTGTGATGTTCTGGGCAATGTTCTGCTGGGAATCCTTTGGTCCTGGCATTCATGTGGAGCTTACTTTGATACATACCACCTACCTGAGGATTGTTGCAGACCACATACACCCTTCAGGAGGAACATAAAGAGTTTAAGGTGTTGACTTGGCCTCCATAATCCCCAAAATCTCAATCCAATTATCCATCTGTGGGATATGATAGAAAAACTAGTCCAATCCATGGAGGCTCCACTTTGCAACTTACTGGACTTAAAGGATCTGCTGCTAACTCGTTGGTGGCAGATATCTCAGGACACCTTTAGAGTTGTTGCAGAGTACATGCCTTAAAGAGTTAGAGCTTTCTGATAGACATACAAAAAAGTTTGGTAAAAGTGATTAAAGTATAGAATATTTCCAACCCAGTGATGAAGGCGTTTGATGACACTGCTCACAGATTAGACGTTGCCCTGGGTACATTTTAGATGAGACATATTTGATCAATGACAAATTTTAAGTTGAATTATTGCATTTGTGGTGCATATTGAGCTAGAATGAATTATATGAATGGCTGAATTTAATTCCTTTTCTGAAATTTTACTTGAAATGTCCCCTTCCTATTGTACCCCAAAATCATTAAGGGGTAATTTCACTACATCCTACTGTTAATGAGTGGAATAATTTTTTTTTTCCTTTTCATCTGAAGGTGTATCAAGTACATCATAATAGAAATAAAGCAGATGTTGACTAATAAAATCATACCACCTAAATGCCAGACATGGGCGTGTCTTTTAGTGAGAGTGTCCTGTAGTCACATGGGATGCAGACAAACCCTCCTCCAGCTATTATGGTTCCACTTAACTGTGAACACACAGTGCCTTGTCTTTTATGTATCTGTAAAATGTTCCAAAGTAGAGTTCTACCTCAACCAAAATACTTACCGAAACAACAAACTGTATTTATTAGATTCAATAATCCTGGATCTTTCTTCTATCTCCAGTTACAGGCCTATTTCTAATCTCCCTTTTTTGGCTAAGGTGATGGAATGTGTGGTTGCTAAACAACTCCATGTTTTTCTTCTAGACAATACACTCTATGCGCCTTTTCAGTCTGGCTTTCACACACAGCACAGCACAGCACTGAAACAGCTCTTCTCCGTGTAGTTAATGATCTTCTCCGGTCTGCAGACTATGGTTCACTTAATATTCTCCTCCTTCTTGACTTAAGTGCAGCATTTGACACTGTTAATCATGAAATCCTCCTGTCATGTCTCTCCGCTGTAGGGATCTCTGGCTTAGCCCTCCAATGGCTCACATCATATTCTTTCTAATAGGCAACAGTTTGTCACACTCAGCCAATATAAATCCTTCACCTCACCTGTGTTGCGTGGTGTTCCTTGGGCCATTACTTTTTCTACTTTCTATCCTTCATTTGGGTCAGATTATTCGCAGACATGGCCTTAACTTCCACTATTACGCAGACGATATACTGTTGTATCTTAGTACACACTCCCCTACAGACTCGCCTCCGAGCATGCTCACTGACTACATCACTGATCTTAAACTTTCTCAAACTTACTGCCAAGTGTTACTGGTAGGCCCAAACTCCCAACTTTCTAAGGCATCCAATTTCTCGGTTTCTATTGATGGTACATTTGTCAAACCTGCTCCTGTTGTCAGAAATGTTGGTGCTTTGTTTGATTCATCACTTAACTTTGAGCTACACATTAGAACTCTTTTCAAAATTTTCATTCTATCATCTCTGTAACATTGCCCGCCTCCGTCCATTTCTGTCCTTCAATGATGCTCAAACACTGGTTTATTGTTTCATAATGTCTCGTATTGATTACTGTAATTCCCTCTTCATTGGCTTCCCAGCAAAATCTATACAGAAGCTACAGTATATTCAGAACTCCGCAGCTAGAGTCCTCACCCACACAAAGCGTTTTGCTCACATCTCCCCTGTTCTCTCCCATCTTCACTGGTTACCGGTTCCATCAAGGATTAAATTCAAGATTCAGCTTCTCACCTTCAAAGCCCTACATAACCTTGCCCCCTCTACCTTACTCAGCTCCTAGCTCCTTACACTCTTTGTTGCTCAAGCAGTCATCTCCTTACTGTCCCACGCACCAGACTCTCCACCCTAGCAGGCAGGTCCTTCAGTGTTATAGCCCCTCAACTCTGGAACTCTCTTCTTCAGTCTATCCGAACTTGCTCCTCTTTCTCCACCTTTAAATCTCAACTCAAAACTTTCCTCTTCTGTGTAATATATTTTGTTTTTAACACTGTGTGTAAAACGACCTAGGGTATGTGAACGGCACTATATAGATGCAACTTATTATTAATTTCTAAATCATTTGACATTTTTCTCAATTTTTAGGATTTTTTCCTGACCTGAAAATCATTTGGTTAATTTGAAGGTTTTCAAGAATATTTGGCAACCCTGCAAAGGGGTGTGGCAAGGAAACAAAATACTAAGAGGCCTGATAACTGCAGAACTGTCGAAGGGGGCCAGTGGTCCTGGAAGCGAGTGTCAAATTAAGTGCTAATGTAACTTTTGGCAAGAAAGTGGGGCAAAAAGGACATTGGCAATCATTTTTGCAAGAAGTAAAAAGATACACTAAACAGGAAAAATATATGTACATAAAGGTAAAACTGAGTAGCAGACTTACTTTGGGTAGAGGTACGTATTTCTGCAACTTTCTCAGCTTTATTTCTACCTACAATCCCTGCTTTAATTTCTGGCTGCCTTGCATCATGTTGACCTAGACAAGAGCGGTTTCATCATATTATATAATTACACACTGTATGTTATGGTAACTATGAAGTCTTTCCATATCTCTCCAATCCTTTACAAATGTACACTTTTAATATCACAGCAGACTGGGCAAATATTCACTCAGAAGATACTTGTGACATTTGTAGCAGATAACGCATTTTATTGTAAGCAACATTAAAGTTAACTTTGCGTTTGTAGTAACTTTGACATTAGCAGTATGTTTGTTTTATTGCCAGAAGTTTGCATACCTGTAATTCTGTGTCTTCTGATGTGGGGAGGGAAGCCAAATCTTTAAGTCTGTAGACATAATATTATATATCAAGTGTCTCCAGGAGGAAGGAGCAAGTTTGGCAAAAATATCAGACAAAAATGTGCAAGTGTGTAGTACGCTGCAGTATCTTTTTATTCCTTTCAAGCTCATGTATTTTCATTTCTAACAAAATGCTTTTAGTCAGCAAATAGAAATGGAGAGTAACATGTTTTTATTAAAGATAATGTGTGTTTTTTTTTTTTATATAGATACTCCATTTGGCCCATTTTTTTCGATTTAGGGTTTAAGTTAGCCATAACACGACCCCAATATTCAAATGTTATGACCCCAGCACTGATGTAAACCCTACCCTACTGCAAGAGTGTTACTTTGACATTTATAGATTGTGGGAAGGAACCTGAGGGAATGCCATGCAAACCATTTGAAACTCTCCTGAGAGGGCAGAAGGGAGGCCCTGCATATCTCTCAGTTTGCACCAAGCACTCATTCAGTTGTGTGGCTCTAATTCTGCGGTACTCCCTCCGTGACTCAATCTGTGAGAGTACAGTGGTCGTAACACTCAAATGGAAATGTTAGTACTTCCATTGCTTCGCTTTTATTTTAGACTTTTGTACTCCTGTGTTTAATCATTTTGAAATTCTCTCAGATGTATTTACTGTGCTCTCCGTTCATTTTTAGTTACCTTCTACCTATAGTCAGTGAATTGTTTTGAATTTTGGCAAACGTTTTCGTCAGAGCTTGCAAACTATCCTTGTTTTAAACTCACAGCTTCTCTTCTTTCCAGCTGCTTCTCAGCTTTTGCATACCAATGGAGCAGTCCAGCTCCATCAGGGACTTCTTGAAGAGACTTTAGTAAAGCTTAAAGCTTCTCAACTCTGCTCCAGATTTCTGACAGTTTTTCCTTATCCCATCCTCCTTTGATTTGCTGGGCTCTGGGCTGCAGATTGCTCCTTTGTCATGTACTTCTGCTTCTAACTACAGTACAACTCTTCTTTTATTTGACTAAAAATTGTTACTCTAAATTTACTGTTAAATTTGCCGTGCCTTGATAAGCACTCAGACACATCCTTGCCATCCTGATAATTGTATATAACCATTAGACTTCTGCTAATAAAGAATAAAAATAAGGACACTCAAGTACAGTATATTAACATTTCCTCCCACAACCCCAAAGATATGAAGACTAGGCTAGCTATGGAGATGCTAGGTAGGCACTGGATGAGTGAATGTGAGTGCCCTGCAGTGAACTGGTGTGCTATCGGTGGTTGCCTTGCACTTTATGTTTAGTGGTACAGCTTTGGAAATCGGCCTACGATATTACTTGCTGTAAAAGATGTTGCATAAAAAGAAGATTATTTGATTGACCATCCATCCATCCATCCATTATCCAACCCGCTATATCCTAACTACAGGGTCACGGAGGTCTGCTGGAGCCAATCCCAGCTAACACAGGGCACAAGGCAGGAAACAAACCCCGGGCAGGGCACCAGCCCACTGCAGGGCGCACACACACACCAAGCACACACAAGGGACAATTTCGGATCGCCAATACACCTAACCTGCATGTCTTTGGACTGTGGGAGGAAACTGGAGTACCCGGTGGAAACCCACACAGTCACGGGGAGAACCTGGAAAGTGAACCCCAGTCCCCTAACTGCGAGGCAGCAGCACTACCCACTGCGCCACCATGCCGCCCCTTGACTGGAACCAAGAGGTTTATTTCCTTTGAAGACTATGGGCTTATATGACAATAGTGATTTAAACCTTGAAATGGAAAATACATGAGCAAGTACTGTGTAACATTTTTTTCTCAATTGGTGGGTATCAATTGAATTGAATTATTCATTTTTTTTTTCTTAGGGCTGCTTTAACAGGTATTGGACTTTGACCAGAGGGGTGCTGAGAAGGCAGCGTGAGGTTTACAGGTATTTGTAACACTGAACAAGGAATGCAATTCCTTAAGGCACTTGTCATTGCCTCTGGTATAAAAACCTTAAAATACCATTTATGACACTGAGCTCGATAAAACAAAATGGGATCTCCAAAAGGTGATGGAGCAGAGTCTGTGGCCGATATGCTGCCAACAAAATCAAAGTCGATAATGTCTCCAGGAGTCAATGGCATGCCAGCTCAGTTAAGGAGGTACATTTCATAAGCTCACTTTCTTATATTGTATCAATAGCAATAAAAAATTCTGGGGCACTGCTACAGTAAATGATATCCAATTTATTACAGTTTTTAAATCATTTTACTTGCTTTCAATAGAAAGTTTCAAAAAATCTTAGTTCACTGGAGGCATGAAACTGTAACTAACCATGAAAATGCTGGTATGACAAATTCTCATCAAAGCCACTCTTTCAAATAAAATACCGTTTTCAAGTAATATATTAAAAGAAAAACCATGAGTTTTAATCAGCAATTCCTTCAACCATTTTACAATGATTTACTTGAGAGCTTAACCAGTTTGGAAGATGGTGGATGGATGGATGATCAAATCTGTGAAACTTATCCTTAACTTATTGTTAAACTTATTATTTGTGAAACTTGATAACTTGTTGTTATCTCAATTAGAAAGAAGAGTAACAGGATAATTGAGCTTGTAGCGTTACAGGCACAGGCTCTTTTTTGTGATGTTTTCCGCATATTCAGATTGGTTTGCGCTAATCACTGCAGTTATCATTTACAACACAATGACATCCTGCCAGGCTAGCTGGTGGCCCGAAGTCTGTTACTGAACGAGTGTCCTCACTGATAGACTGGTGTCTTATTTAGGACTGGTTGTTACAATTAGGCCCTGAAAATGTGCTTAATGTGTGGAAAATGTGTTTCATTTTTAACATGACTACATAGCTGGGACAGCAACTCCATAAAATGACTTTTTGTAAGAATGGCACGCTTTAGGTTTTACTGCTCGGAATTTGTAAACGCTGTTATTTGCATAACAGTTGGTAGAGTATCTTGTATATTTCAGCAGAAATATTTAAGGATGGGCTATTTTGTGGTAATGAAGCTCAGGAAGAGCCAATTAGTTTCTTTTCAGCCTGCATGTCTATCACAGATCATATCTAACACTAGTATTATCACCTAATGTGGCTTTCAACAGTTTCTTGATTTCAGTAAGCACTGTAAGAACAAAGATCTAAAATGAATACCGTAAATAAAAAAGCCTTTTAAGTGTAGTGAAAAATGCATTACTGGTAAAATGTGTTTTATTTTTTTTATTTTCCTGAAAATCTCAAAGTAATGAAATACATGATAAAACCATTAAAGGTAAACTGAAAAGCCGAGGCTCCCTGAAGCAGTTCAGTAAGTCAGAAGATCCTTTTCAGTACTCTGGATATCATCTATTTTTAGATGTATATTGAAACTAAAGTAGTCCAAAGTGACCATTTCAGACTGGCTTCAAGGCCTAGGACAATTGCCTTGGGAAAATATCAAAGCAATGGCCTTATAACGTGATATGATCATTTATCTTTTCTTATGTTACCTTAATGGCACAAAGTATACTGCGTAACTAACAGAAGTGGGCCACAAATCTTGCTGTGCAGTAGACACCATATATTATATCTGATCTGTGCACAGAGCACTATTGTCCCAGCCTGAAAGGGTCAGCAAATCGGAGGAGGTGATTAAGTTTTCATTTTCCCCGCTGTCACTGTTTCTCCTGAAATGCTATGTAATTACTAAGGCCACTGCATGAGCAGATTACTTTTCATTTGATAAAAAACAAGCTGGAAACCTTTTTTTCACAGAATGACATATTATTCTTCCATACCAGTATTATTGAATATGAAAATAAATTAACTGTAATTTTTCATTATATATTATCAGATAAAGGTACGCACTGAATTTTCAGTGTAAAAATATTATGCTGTTATTCAACTATAATTACAGTGCCTACTAGACAGAATGTAAAAGTAGGTCATTTGTCATGTTAATGTAGGTTAAGAAACCTTTCTGTTACAATTAAATATTTACATCATAATCCTTTGTATTTAATGACCTTCAGGGCAGTGTGACAACACATCAGGTTGTTTGCTACGTCATAGCATTTGGACTCAGATTTGATATCCGGCTGTCACATGCACCATCAAAAGAATAAAGATTCATCCTTCCATATTCTGAAACAGCTTTGTCCAGTTCAGGATCAAAAGAAGCTGGAGGCTAAGCCAGCACAGGAGTGGGACAGGAGGCCAGTCCATCAACAGTGCCCCCATACGCTTACTGTACACTAGGTCTAGGATCAGCTCTCGGCCTTCATATGCGTTTCTGAATACTCATGCGAGCACAAGTAGACCCCTACTGATAGACTGTGCCCAGAACCAATAAGTAATCTTTGCCATGCATTACATCTTACATTCAGACAGGTACTGATTTGATATTTGAAAGTAAGGATTGCTCTTTTGTAGTCTTTGTTTTCAGAAACAATGTATTAACCATTTACTTTGCTTTTTTCTTTACAAGCTCCCTTTTATTAGAACATGTGTGCAATTTTTATTAAGAACTAGCTATTCAGCCCAGTGGGTCATTCTATTCAGCTTGGTTGCATCGCAGTACCACTTTAACAACTTCAAAGTTTTGTGTTTTTGGGCCAGGGGTTTGGTGTGTCCCCTTTCACTTTTGAGAATTTAGACCTTATGCATTTTTATTTTATATATATATATATATATATATATATATATATA
>JANRMT010062809.1:23162886-23328432 GCA_026402145.1 Polypterus bichir lapradei
AAGATTCTTAGCTAGAATCTCTCTGGAATACTGACAGAAACAACAAAAGTGTTTATGTCTCTTTATTTTAAAAAATGACGTCATGATAGTGAGATGAAGAACAAAAAGTAATCAAGGGAATCTCATATATATTTCTTTTCTGGTTCGTCCTGCTTCCATCTCAAAACAGGTCCCGCTCACAAGCAGCTGACACGGCATTTCTCGATTCCTATTCGTCCTCTTCCAGACCCCCCCCCATGCTGCCAGCGGCTCCTCTTCAAAACCGGTCCCGTCCACATGCAACTGACACAGCATTTCTCGCCATTATGCTTACAAAATAAAGCAAACTCTTCATGCAGCAAAAATGTACTTCTCCAGCTAGATTCCATGCTCAGAACCATCAAACCCTTCGCTAAATCATACAAACACATGCATGAAATCGCTCAGTCCAATCCAATAGCATCTGTACGAATGCTTTTCGAGGAAAACCCAAGGCAGGATTTACGACGATACAATACCCCGATATGTCACACCAATTTTGCAGCGATTTTCGTCAGAGAAGATGGCGAACCGCCTGCTGAAAGGGACATTTGCCTCTGTCCCATAGGCAACTCCTGTAAACAGATTTCCACGCTCAATATGAATTACGATCCTATGGTTTACCCACTTTTATTCCCTTACGGAGATATTGGCTGGCACAAAGATTTACAACATGTTTCTGATAAAAGAACCGCCAAGTGAATAAGGCTTACTCAATGCCAATTTTACGCGTACAGATTAGCAATGAGGAATACATTTAGTATTTTGCACTCCAGCGGCGAACTATTCCGACAGTACGTCGTAGATGTGTATGTTAAAACAGAGGGCGTGCGTCTCAACTATCTCAGATTACATCAACAAGATTTGCGCATGGAACAATACAAAGGACTGTCAGACGCACTGCAAGCAAACACTGAAAATAACAACGTATGTGTAGGCAAAATGATCATATTACCATCCACATTTCCAGGAAGTCCAAGATACATGCAACAAAACTAGCAGGATGCCATGGCCATAGTACGTAAATTTGGACAGCCTCATTTATTTATCACTTTCACACGTAATCCTGCTTGGCCGGAAATTCTACATGCACTGTCGGATACCCAAAGACCAGAGCAGAGACCTGATATTGTAGTACGAGTCTTTTGGATTAAGCTGCAGGAATTACTTAGAGACATTCTACAACAACATCTTTTTCAGGTTGTTATTGACTATATTTACGTAATCGAATTTTAGAAGCGCGGCCTTCCTCGTACCCACATGTTGTTTACTCTTCACAATAATTCTAACAACCAGTCTGCAGCCTTTCTCTAGGGTTAGATCTTTCGACTCATTATCTGTTGTCACCACCAAAACACCTATTCACAACTGCGTCTTTCAAGAAGTATTTATTTATTCTTGATTTCTGAATTCCTTTCTCACCGTTTTCCGTTCCTATTCTTACACCGCCGTATGCTACAGCGGGCTTCGGCTAGTGACAAAATAAGATGCCACTAGGTCCACACTAGGCTCTCTTTTTGCCTGTCTGGTCTGATGGTTCCCCAAGCTCCCACTACTATAAAACTACAATAAAGCTGTTTACCTCTTGCTTTCCTTCACTCTCTTTTTCTACACCCTGGGCTCACCACTTCCTGCCAATAAGCTTTTTTTCAAGTAACCTCCTAAAGTTCATTTTGGAACAAGGCCTTTATTGTACACTCTATCCAAATGTTACTTCTAGCTCATGCTAACATATTTAAAGGCCTGGACAACATAGAGGGGTCTTGGGTTACATTTGCCTCTTCAAAGTTGTGAACAGTAACTCTGAACAGTAGACTAGAGAGTTGTACCCTTTTTTACAAAATGGGAGACCAAGATGTCGATTCCATTTATACTTTTTACCTTCCTTAGGAAAGTCTACAGTCTACACTGTAACTTGACAAAACAGGACACACACCAAGGGGCGATGAATATTTTCACAAGGCACTGTATAAAGCTTAGGGTGGGACAATGGCATTATTTACTGGAGCACATACCTCTTAGAACTGGTTTAGTAAAAGATAAGAAATCCACCGTGTAGCAAGTTTCCAGATCCTTGTTAAGTGAACTGCACAAAGGTTCAGTAATTTTAGGCCAGATACTTTATTTAAACACTGAAACAACACTGTAAGTTAATTGCAAATAAAAAAAGAATTTGATCAGTCTTCTTTCTTACTGTGATTTTTCTGCCTGGTAGCTCAAATGTTTTAGAAAGACAACAGTGAAATAAAGCTCCTCAAAGGCAATTGAAATGGCCATGATATGCAACCAAGTTCAGAAACCAAAAGTCAGTACTACCAAGGAAATCAAGCAAGGTGCTGGGAAACTTTTTAATGTGCCGTCTTATCCTTAAACTTGCCCTGCTAAAAGGAACTGTAGTGATGGTATGCAGAGAACAGCTCCAAATGTTGGCTGTGGTATGATTATTTTCATTATTTTCCTTTGCTGGAGAAAAACTGTGAGCCTTTCTTACAAGAGAGCTTTCTAATTTTATATCTGAGTGACATTACTGCTATACATAGGCATTTTTAGATAATGGGTTTTAAGATAAACATCAGCCACTTTCTTTCATTTCAGCCCACGCTTTCGGAGTCAGATAGGTGCATTCCAGTCTGTGTTATTGTGCCCCTGCTTGACTACCTTATTGTACACAGATGGTGGCTGTCAGACTCAGTCACTTTTGCATTGGCTGCTCAGGGGTTACATCCGCATTCCTCAAATACCCAGAGGACCTTTCTGCTCTGTCTGAGGCCTCCTTGCAATCATACAGTGTGACCCATCCTCCGCTCGGTTGGTTGCAATACCACTAACAGCTTTTCAGTACCTAGTTCTTCAGAATCACAGTGTTGTTTCTATTGCCAATTTGACTGGAATGTTAACTTATCCCGAGGAAACAGACAGGGATTTTTTTCTTAACATTTATAGCAGTGCCTTTCAACTAGGAATCCCTACGGGTCCTTTGTACATATCGCAATGGAAACTAGAAATATTAATAAGAAATACTATACAAAATCTGAAATGTACTTTTAATTATGTTTGAAAATGAATGTTTATAATAAATGACAATCATGAACAAACAAGCACCCTCAGTTCTGCAGCTGCAGTACAGCTTTTGAAGACAAACCTACTGACACAGAGATTAGTGCAGCTACAATACTGCCCAGTTCTAGGAGTCTGGGTTTAAATGTTTCCCCATTTACTGTCTTTGTGGAGTTAGCAGGTTCTCTCTTGCTTCATGTGATTTCCGTTCAGGTACTTTTCCCCACATCTTAAAATGCTGAGGCTTAGGTAAATTTACAGTGGGTACGGAAAGTATTCAGACCCCCTTCAATTTTTCACTCTTTGTTATATTGCAGCCATTTGCTAAAATCATTTAAATTAATTTTTTCCCTTATTAATGTACACACAGCACCCCATATTGACAGAAAAAAAAAAAAAATTTTTTGAAATTATTGCAGATTTATTAAAAAAGAAAAACTGAAATATCACATGGTCCTAAGTATTCAGACCCTTTGCTCAGTATTTAGTAGAAGCACCCTTTTGAGCTAATACAGCCATGAGTCTTCTTGGGAAAGATGCAACAAGTTTTTCACACCCGGATTTGGGGATCCTCTGCCATTCCTCCTTGCAGATCCTCTCCAGTTCTGTCAGGTTGGATGGTAAACGTTGGTGGACAGCCATTTTTAGGTCTCTCCAGAGATGCTCAATTGGGTTTAAGTCAGGGTTCTGGCTGTGCCATTCAAGAACAGTCACAGAGTTGTTGTGAAGCCACTCCTTCGTTATTTTAGCTGTGTGCTTAGGGTCATTGTCTTGTTGGAAGGTAAAGCTTCGGCCCAGTCTGAGGTCCTTAGCACTCTGGAGAAGGTTTTTGTCCAAGATATCCCTGTACTTGGCCGCATTCATCTTTCCCTCGATTGCAACCAGTCGTCCTGTCCCTGCAGCTGAAAAACACCCCCACAGCATGATGCTGTCACCGCCATACTTCACTGCGGGGACTGTATTGGACAAGTGATGAGCAGTGCCTGGTTGTCTCCACACATACCGCTTAGAATTAAGGCCAAAAAGTTCTATCTTGGTCTCAGACACCTGAAGGACTCTGAGATGGTGAGAAATAAGATTCTCTGGCCTGATGAGACCAAGATAGAACTTTTTGGCCTTAATTCTAAGCGGTATGTGTGGAGACAACCAGGCATTTAAAAATTAATTTAAATGATTTTTAGCAAATGGCTGCAATATAACAAAGAGTGAAAAACTGAAGGGGGTCTGAATACTTTCCGTACCCACTGTACAATCCTAAATTGGCTCAGAGTAACTGAATGTGGGTGCGTACTTCATTGTGACCCATATGTGCTAAGGTGGGCTCCTATCTCCCAGCAACCCTGTAATGGAAAATGCAGGGTCAAAAAATATATGGTTTGCTTTCTGGTTCATTGATAATAACTGTAATAAAATGGTCTTCCAGACTTAATGTTTTTTGGAAAATTGAAGGTTTATTTTGAAACAATACACAAAAGAATCTGTCTTAGAAAGATATAAGAAAGTATGAATGCTTTATAAATTCTTACACATGAAGAAGTATAATCAATTCTCTGTTTCTTCACCTCCAGATCCCCTTCTTTCTCTCTAGCCTGGCCTCTTCCTTGTGTCTGGGAGCCTGTAACCTACATCGCCTTCCAACTCTAGCTAAGCTAGCTCTCTGGCTCTAGATGACTGCAAATCTCTTGATGGGTCTCTACCAGCTAATTCACTTCTAAGGTCGGTGGCCGGTCTATAAAACCTCAAGATCAACAAGAAATCAAGTGGCTTTACTGCCATACCATCCATAAACAGTAGCACAAAATAACATTCCACAGGTCCACAGTGCAACATAGACATAAACACAGGACAAGTAAAGAACTGTACTACCCCATAAATAGATGAAAAAATAATAAATAATAGTTAAGTGAATAAATAGTAAGAATCTGAAGTAGAAAATAATAAATAAATGAAGAACTACTACTAATAAAAAACAGTAGTGACAAGTTAACAAATGTGCTGCCTATGATTAAGCTACTAGGTGCAGATCTGAGGGCAAGAAGCAGCACAGAGTTCAGTGTCTGGACAGCCAAGGGGTAGAAGCAGGTGCAGAACCTGGCAGAAATAGTTTGGATGCTACAGTACCTTCTACCACATGGAATTGGACAAGAGGTGGTGGGATGCATGGAAGTGGTCTTTCACAATACTGTAGACTTTGTGGATGCAAAACCTTAAGAAGATGTCTTTAATGGAGGGCAGAGAGGTCTCAGTGGTCTTTTTTGTTGCATGTGTCCATTTTAGGACCTTATGATTGGAGAAACTGCAATTCCCAAACCAGACAGTGATGCAGCTGGTCAGAAGACTCTTGATGGTGCCCTTGTTGAATGAGGTGAAGATGGGGGGAGGTGGGCTTGCCTTCTTCAGTTGCCAAATGCTGCTGCTCCTTCTTAGCTATGGAGGCATTACTAAAGTACAAAACTCAGTTGTGGATGTAAACCAGAATAAATAAAGTCGGCTGCCAGGTGCACACGAAGAAGGAATTTGGTGCTCTTGACCAATTCCACCAATGTGCAGTGGGGTGTGGACAGCATGGGCCTTCCTGAAGTCCACTTTTTAAAAGTCATAAGCTTTAAAGTGACTTAATTGGGGGTATCTGGGCATGTCTCCTCCTCAGCATGCTCCAATTTCCATTGTGCCGCAACTCATTTTTTATCCTTTAATATATGCAGTTCACAAATGAGAATAAGGTAAGACTGCATCAGCTATATAAGTGAGCACATTTTGCAAAAAGTTCGGACTTTGTAAACCAGCATCTACTGACCTGAAGTGCAAGTGCTTTGTTGCTTTGAGAAATGAAAATGAATTAAATTAAAAGCACTCTGGAGTGCAAATCTATAATGTTCTTGAAATTTAGTACCCTTCTCAGTTTGATCCTATAGCAAGCTTCAAGGTTGTAATTTCATCAGTTGTAGCCAAGTTTAGAGTTAAAAATGGCAGAAAACAAATGAAAACCAGTACAGCACAAAAACAAAGTACCAGATGCTCTGTCCCCTAGTTAAGTCTAATAACTGATTTGTCAAACATTCTATAAGGACAGTACATATAATAGACCATTCTTCTAAATCTCCAATATAATCATATAAACTACACTCTAAAGATTTCCAGAGAAATGTTGTTAAAGTCTGCTCTGATCCTATCAGCCTGATGTACTGAGTGTGCTATTTTTATGTTTCTGAATTTCATTAAATGAAACAGTAAAATTACTCAAGGAAAATTAAACATAAAGACATTTGGCTCTCAAGCCGAACAAAGGATTACATTGACTGCTAAAAGCTGCTCCTTATTTTCTGTGGCCAAACTGTTTGATGTTGCCAGCACGTGCCCAGCCTTTGTCATTCTCTTACAAAGTTCTGTTCTTTACATTGTTGAACCCTTTCTGTAATTTAATTTTAAACCATCATTAAAACTAAGTGACTGAGGTTTCATAAAGGACACCTCTAGATTCGCTTACATTCATCAATATTAAGGTCTTTAAAGCTACAGCATTATCTGGATAAGCTGTCAAGCCCACAAGTCAGGTGAGTGTGGTCCTGTTATAAGGAACATAGGGGAGGACGAAGGGTGATACGCTGTCACTAACCTGCCATCCATTTCTGCTCTCACATTTGGTTTCAGTCATATATTAGAAGCCATGACATGCTTAATGTGCAATGTTCTTTCATCTAGTGCCTTAAGAGTAGTTTAACTTAGAAAAAGAAAGCAGCATTGATATGGTATCATCATCCCTTTTTATGCAGCTGGGATTTCCATTGTACAGACATAAGACTTGTACAACAACATGCTATGCCTCCCACATGGTCACATGCATGTGAAATGTAAAGCAATGAGGGGAACTTCAGTCAGAAAAGCTGTGCTGTAAATCCAAAGTACATTCTTACATGGTTCCATCAAATTTCTCGGGGCCTTCCCCAATAGTTGGGCTTGGCAAGGCCTTGCACCCAGTGCCTTGACTTGTTTTTATTTGTTTACCCTACTGCGTTTTTCTAACACTCACCTAAACCTGACTAAGGCACATTACATGATATGTTTCCTTTTACTTTGCCTTCACCCACCAATGATATCTACAGTGGATCCAAACAGTATTCCTAACCCTTCACTTTTTGCACAGTTTATTGTGCTGTAGCTTTAAATTTAAATTGATCAAGTTATCATTTTTACCAATCAAATCTCATTCCATAACTCAGAATGATGAAGTGAAAACTTTTCAGAAGAAAAGTTTGCAAATTTATTAAAGATCAAAAACTATAATTTATAATTCATAAAAGTAGTCAGACCGTTTGTAAAAGTCAATTTGGCAGAAATCATAGCTGCAAGTCTCTGTAAACTTGGCATACCTGTATCTGGGCATTTAATCCCATTTTGTACTGGAAAAGTCCTCTAAAGCTTTATTCGATTGAATGGGAAGCACCTGTAACCTGCCACCTTCAGGTCTCTTCACAGATGTCCTACGGACTTTGGCTGAGCCAATCAAGGGTAGTTAGACTTGTCTCAAAGCCACTTCAGCATTGCCTTGGCTATATGCTTCTAATAATTGTCATGAAGAAAAATGAACCAATGCCCAAGTCTGTGGTCACATGAACCATGGAGAATATGTTTCTTCAAGGAACTCTCTGTATTTGGCTAAATTCATCCTTCCCTCAACTCTGACAACTCTTAATGTCCCTGCCTCTAAGACGCACCCCACAGCTTAATGCTGCTACCACTATTCTCCACTACCACTAGGTGATGAGCAGTGTCTGGTCTTAGTACTTGGAGTACTGCCAAAAGAGTTCAATTTTTGTTTCATCAGACCACAATCAGTCATTCAAATGCTGTTAAACAAACTCCAAGCAGCTAGTTAGCCACTCTACCATAAACACCTGATTGATGGAGTTCTGCCGAGATGGTCTTCCTTCTAACATGTTCTCCTATCTCAGCAGAGGACTTCTGAAGCTCTGTCAGAGTGACAATTGGCTTCTTAGTCACCTCCTTGACCAAGACCCTTCTTGCCCAGTTATTCAGTTTGGCCAGAGGGCCAACTCAAGGAAGAGTCCTTATGGTTTCAAACTCCATCCATTTCACAATTATTGAGGCTGTTGTGCTCCTGGAAACAATCAAAGCTTCAGAAATAGCTTTAGACTCTGATTTATACCTCACTACAATTTTATTGTGCAGGTCACTGGAGTTTCTTGGGAGTGTGAGGCTTGTTTTTTGTCCCAACATGCAACATGAATTGTGGGATGTTTTACACCCAGGGGTGTGCCCTTCTAAGTGATGTCCAATCAATTGAAGTTGGCACAGGTGGACTCCAATCAAGTTCCAGACACATCTCCAGAGGAATTAAAGCAAACAGGATGCACCTGAGCACAGTCTGGAGTGCCACAGCAAACACTCTGAAAGCTTATATACATAACTAAATTTGGAATTAATAGGAAATAAAAAAAAAAAAACTCCACAGTGAATTAATAAAGATTTTAAAAAGAAGTTGCAAAGGAAAGAACTACCTTATAAGCCATATAAGCCTAATGACTGCAAAGTGAATCGTAGAGCGTATGAGAACATGAGGGCAACCATTAAGAAGGATATCAGGGAGGCTAAAAGCAGATAAGGCAAAAGATGACCCTAAGAGATTCTTTTAGTAGTAAAAAAAACAGTCAAAGAGGAGGTCAAGTGCATCAGAAATAGTAAAGGGGAATTAAAAGATACAGACAGTGAAATAGAAGATGCCCTAAACTTACATTTTTCTGAGGTGTTTACAAGTGAGCAATTGGACAACCTCCCAGAGGTAAACGTGACTACTAAGGAGGTACTGAGGGATATGGAAATTGTAGAGGGAGAAGTGCTGCTCAGATTAAATAAGATGAAATCAAACAAATCACCGGGACCAGATAATATTTATCCTCGTGTTCTTAAGGAGGCTAGTAAGTACATATATAAACCCTTGACACATATTTTTAGGAAGTCACTGTGCACTGGAGAGATTCCGAAGGACTGGAAAATGGCAAATATCATCCCATTATATAAAAAGGGTGACAGGGCAGATCCAAGCAACTATAGGCCAGTAAGCTTAATATGCATCACAGGAAAATTAATGGAAGGAATTATTAAGGATAAGATTGAGCAACACATGGTAAGTACAGGAATTATTCTGAGCAGTTAGTATTGGGTTAGAAGAGGGAGGTCATGTTTTACTAACATGCTGGAATTCTATGAGGAGGCAACAAAAGGATACGATCAAAGTGGAGCTTATGATATTATTTACCTGGACTTTCAGAAAGAATTTGATAAGGTGCCACATAAGAGGTTGGGCATCAAATTAAAAGAAGTGGGAGTTCAGGGTGATGTTTTTAGATGGGTGCAGAATTGGCTCAGACACAGGAAGCAGAAGGTGACGGTGCGAGGAACCTCATCAGAACTGGCCGATGTGAAGAGTGGTGTTCCACAGGGGTCAGTGCTAGGGCCGCTGCTATTTTTAATATATATAAATGATTTAGATAGGAATATAAGTAACAAACTGGTTAAGTTTGCAGATGATACCAAGAAAGGTGGATTAGCAGATACAGTAATTTGGAATCCGTTAAATCATTGGGCAGATTTGTGGCAGATGAAGTTTAATGTCAGTAAATGTAAAGTATTACATATAGGAAGTAAAAATGTTAGGTTTGAATACACAATGGGCAGTCGGAAAATCGAGAATACACCTTATGAGAAGGATTTAGGAGTCATAGACTCAACAGTATCAACTACCCGACAGTGTTCAGAAGCCATTAAGAAGGCTAACAGAATGTTAGGATATATAGCACGATGTGTGGAGTACAAGTCCAAGGAGGTTATGCTCAACCTTTATAATGCACTGGTGAGGCCTCATCTTGAGTACTGTGTCCAGTTTTGGTCTCCAGGCTACAAAAAGGAGACATAGCAGCACTAGAAAAGGTCCAGAGAAGACCAACTAGGCCGATTCCAGGGCTACAGGGGTTGAATTATGAGGAAAGATTAAAAGAGCTGCGCCTATACAGTTTAAACAAAAGAAGAAGAGGGGACATGATTGAAGTGTTTAAAATTATGAAGGGAATTAGTACAGTGGATCGAGACTGTTATTTTAAAATGAGTTCATCAAGAACAAGGGGACACAGTTGGAAACTTGTTAAGGGTAAATTTCACACAAACATTAGGAAGTTTTTCTTTACACAAAGAACGATAGACACTTGGAATAAGTTACCAAGTAGTGTAGTAGACAGTAAGACTTTAGGGACTTTCAAAACTCGACTTGATGTTTTTTTGGAAGAAATAAGTGGATAGGACTGGCGAGCTTTGTTGGACTGAATGGCCTGTTCTCGTCTAGAGTGTTCTAATGTTATATGAATCAGAGATTTCGGCTTTGAGATTTCTAATAAATTTGCAAACCTTTCTGAAAACATGTTTTCACTTTGTCATTATGGGTTACTGAGTGCAGCTCGATGGGCACAATGGCAAAGTTACCCATTTAAAATGAAACCTTTAACACAGGAAAGTATCCAGAAAGAGCAGGATCTGAATATTTGTGAATCCAAAGTACCCACCTATCCTGCACGTACAGATCTTGATTTTTTTTTTTTTAGTGTAGCTAACAGCTTTCACATCCTAATTTTTAGTGGAGATGTCAACATCATGGGTGAGTGTCTAATATAAGGTAATGGTTTAAAAGGAGGTCTGGTGAGCTCAAAGCAACATGACACACTTTTTTTTTTTTTTTTTTTTTTTAATTTTTACTGCTTTTTGTGAAGTTCCAAAGTTCATTCTGATTTAGAGGTAAAACAAGGTGCACTGCATCTGTCTTTCAGGAGAAAAATAACTGCTTGAGCTACTTAATACAGATTGGCAGCATACTCATATAAAACAGGATATCATGTCTGAAATCTAATAGATGATTTCTAAAAGCCATGAGGGAGTTTGGCAGTGCAGAGCACTTACTTCTGATGCTCAACTTATTATACCCACTCAATGAGGATTTAAAGAAGGGGGTATGTGGAATGTAAACACTGGAACAAATTGGTTTCTTGATCAATTTAATGTTATAACTATAGGAACAAAGTAATAAATCCACTGAGTGTTTATACAGAGGCTTGGACTAATGCACACTTCACATTGAAATTAAAAAATAAAAACAGAAGGACTCATTAGAGCTCACCTCTGTTTCCGGAGTTTGTGTGCTTAGCTGCAAGAGGCTCACATCAAAATGACACTGGCGTCTTCTGAAATAAACACAAGGATTCAGTGCTTCTGCTTTGTTGGGTAGTTTCAGTGTGTTACTGCTCTTTGTAATGTAAACCTCCTGCTTATTTTAAATTGGTAATCCTTGTATTCCAGGTCACCCTGCTGAGCCCACAAGGCTTTCGCATTCAAAGAATCGGCTCCCTTCCCAGTGGGACCTCTTATGTTATGATTCCCCTCTTCTTAGCTTGAGGAGGCATCTGTGCCTGCTGCGTCTTCAGTCCTGACTGATCTCATGAGCAGTGACCAGAAATGTGACAATCTAAGAAACAAATACATACGATAGGCAATGCTTATTGAAATTATACATAAAATATTTAAAAATGTAAAGAGCTGCCCAAGTGGAGTCTTAGAGTGATAGAAAGAGGGACGCGAAAGCTGCCTTGGCCATTACAGATCTGCTCAGGGGCTCCATGGGTTGTAGGCAATGGCTGCTCCTCCCACAAAGTCTCTAGGAATACAGAGAAACTACAGCCGACTACAAGGAGCTCCTCCTGCCTGGCAGTATACATATGCTACCTGTTGCCCAATACAGGGGGTAGCCATCTCCGAGTCTGCAGTCAGGGCACTTAGTCAAGTCTTGGGAATGTATTACAATGACTTGATAGGTCACCATGGTCAGTAAACTTTAGACCTACCCCATGATCTGAGAGGTGAATCTAAGGAGCAAAAAGGAATTCAGCAATATAGAATGAACCTGGAACCAAGTGGTTGTCATTCCAATGCCTTGAGGTGCTATTTTATTAACTTCATGAAAAAAATATTCTGGACATGGATAACGTCTGGAGATGAGAGTTCTTTAAAGATTTCTGTTGATATAAATACATTTTTACAGTTCTTTTTATATTTATTAAGGTGGTGATACCTTCACTGGGGGTAATCTGAAATGGCCTTTCAAGCAAAGAGAATGACTTTAGAATGTTCATGGAAACCCACACAGTCACAGGTAGAACATTCAAACTTCACATTAAGTTCTAACTGGGAGTTTCATCTAGGGTCATTTGCTAGAATTCAACAACTTGCCCCTCATTACACTCTTTTGCCTCTAAGTTCCAAGTTCTTTCACGATTTACAAGATGTACTTCTGTTGCAGAGGGCTGAAGCTGTTGCTGCCAGTTAGGCCTGATGGAGATATTAGCTCTTTATGAGGTGCGTTGAAGCCTTTCTTCTTGATTTTTGTTAATAGTAGCAAACTAGCACACAAAGTTCTTTCACAACATGGGAAGGGCAGCAATTGTGAAAACTGAATAAATATTTTTTTACTAAAGTGTCAAAAGCAGGGGGCCTATTTATTAAAGGGGAAAATGGAAAGACAGCTACACAACCTTAAATACACACCACTGAGGCGATGAATATGGAAGAGTATGATGCATATAGCATGGTCTGGTGAACAGAAATAAATAATTAGGATCCAATGCTTTAAAACTTTTAAAGACTATCAACTTTATTACCCTAATATTTCCATGGCCAACACCTTAGAACTAGAAGTAGGAAGAGGAGCTAAATGTTAGCTGAATTAGATAAAACCAAAGATATGTTTAAAAAGAAGCCACTTTGGTAAACTGAACTGGAGTGTAGTAAGACCTAAAAATAGCTCCAACAGCCCAAAAAAAGTCTAAAGAGAACAAAAGAGATGTCCCTGTTTGCATTCTTTCTCCTGACGTTTTATCTTTTTCGTGCTGATGCTTATCAGATTAAAATGGAGTGTCAACATGTTCAGGTCAGATGTAGTAATTTGAAAGCAGCTTTTGGATTTACCGTAACAAGCAGGAGTACACTAGAAAGGAAAATAATCATTTCTGTTTTTGTTTTAAATTACTGTGCATATTTGTAAAGGAAAAAAAACAATTCAGTGTCATGAGGACAACTTAGTCCAAGCCATGTTTCAGTAAGACCATAAAGTAAATTACCAAAAATTTGCTATTAATGTAATGTAAAAAAATATTCAAAGAAATCTGCTTCACACTCAAAGTCTTGGGAATTTATTGGAATGATATACAAAGCAATAAATATAAATAGGGTCAATGTAATGCTGCTTAGACAACTCCCATTCCTAGTGAACATACAGCTCTACTTAGCATTTCAGGGAAATGCCATGTTTGTGCTACTAGAATGAGCCCATTAATGGTTACAACATACTGTACATCTACTGATGTACTTAGACACATCCTCAGTGATATAACCTGGGGTCATCGGATGTTTCAGATCTTTCAAAATCAGACACCCTTGCCCAGGTGACCCAGAAAAGATTTAGCAGTTCCCTCCTAGTACCCAAGTAGCAAATGACCTCTAAGTCTGCTAACTCAGTGATGGTTCTGATGACTTTAGTCTTGCACAAATATTTGATAGCCAGATGACTGTAGGCCTTACACCAAGTTGCAGTCCACCTCTATTAGTACACACCATGTCTGCCACCCTCATCTAAGGCATTCTTTTCTTTCTTCAGCCCCTAAGTACCTGCCTGTTTTGCACTCATGAGCCTACTCCATCCCCATATACCCCCCCCCCCCCAAGTCAACTGTGATCTCCATGAAGACCACCCACTTGGATGTTTTTGAGAGTCAGATGATGTCAGGCCTCAGGGTGATCTCTGCACTGTTGTCCAAGGATTAAAGCTACTTCCCCAGGTCTATCTTCAACTGCCAGTCCAGTACTGTTCCCAAGAGTCCCACTGCTGCCCTTGGCTGAGGTTTGGGTTTCTCTCCAGATCTAACAAAGACAATCCTCTGCCTCACTTGTCAGTAGCACTTGGTCTGATTTTTAACACTACATGTAGTTTCTGTAATTACCTTATGCACCTAGTCATGATGTCATAGATAGCGCACCTCATCCAGTGCTTTTGGGCAACTGCTCAGGATGTTCTTAAACATGGCACAAAGAACATGCTAAAGTGTAACTTTCAACCAGCAGAAGAGGTTGGATGGACTAGGTGGTACATCATAACCAGACTGTATCAAGAACTTGATACAGAAGGGCTCAGCTTGCCACAACTTGGACCAGGGCTTAGATAAAGCCCATAGCCCATTTTCAATTCATCCATAAACCTTGATAACACCACTTGACTTGCAACTCCTTGACTCCCACTCTTCACTTCCACATGTACTAGTTGCCACCTGTCTTTACCTTGGGCTTTGTCATAATGGGTTGTTAGAATGCATCCAAGCTCTGCCCAGCCAGATGCCACTGGCCCCACCAGAATGTACCCTGTGTCCTCCACTTCCTACCAGTCCTCACCTAAATGCCAGCCTCAAAGAATTTAGGGTCAAGATATTTACTGTATTACAATCTTACTCTAAGAAATACACAGAGTTGTCACAAGGAACAAAAAGAATTTTAGTTATACAAATGTTACATTAAAATAATAATATAAAATATTTTATACATACATATCTACAGTGGACTCATTTGGAATCACTAATTAACCCTTTACCTAACCTGTTTCTGGTAGATGTACTATGAAAATCCAAGACAAACCCATACAGGCACGACGAAAAATACAATTGACAATCCTGGATCCATGAGACAGCAATGTGCCATCTATTTGATGCAGGTTCAATCCAAACCAAGGTTGTGGAAAGGCATATCCCTGCACCAACAGATTAACTACAGAATGCGCCCACAATACGAAATCTAATTTGATACAATCACAAGTTTATAGACTGTTAGAAAAAACAACAGGTTAAAAACAAGTAGAAGGCATACAGTACATTACACTCCATAAAGTAGAGACCCCTAACTGAACAGAACCAGAGTCAAACAGCCTTAAAGATCACCACTGTTTGCTGTTCCACAATGTCACATCATGTATGTATGAATGTAGGTGAATTCCTTTTTGAAAAATGTACATTAAGAGTATATATTACCCAAATCCCCCACTACAATTATGTAAAGACATCCATTTGTGTAACAGACTGAAAGAAAGAATGTCCGTTTAGTTGAGTTTGATGTTGTATTCTTTACTGCTTTACTTGACTTCTGCATGTAAATAAGGCTGGACTTTGATGTGGATAAGCAGGATGCGTTGTTATCTGATCAGTTACACAAAATCTCCTTGAGGACAGACGCTTCAGTTCTCATAGCTATTATGTGGTGAATGACACTCTGTCCAGTGGGTGTGCTGTTTCTTTTGGGTATAGCAAATGTTTATGTTAATGGTACAGCTGGAATCCTACCGTGATAAAAAAAATACAATCCCTGTGGACTTAGAAAAAATAAAAAAAGACCTGCATGCAGATCACCAGATTTCCTAGATTACTGGCAGTCGTGTGCTGGTGGAACAAAGTGGTTGAACGTTCTAGCAGTTAAACACTTGGAAGCACTCATTGCTGCCTCATCTTTCACTCACCCACTTTGGCACTCCTCAAATATCCACTGTCAGTCTCCAAATCAGATCCATACTAAAACTGTGACTTGCTTCTTTAACTGAACATGGCACTTTTTCTCTCCCAAGAACATCCTTTCATCCTTTTATGAACTTGTGTTTTCCATTACACATTGTCACCATCATGATATTTCTACACACTGCGGCAGCTTGTCTGACATGATTTGGAAACAAGTGGCCACTGTGACTGATATGACTTCGTTCTTTGCCACATATTAGACTTAACTGCATCAACATATTGTCTGAAACTTGTCCTAATACACCCTTTATTCAGTAATTATTTGATTACTGTGTCAACAATCTGCATTTTCCCTTTTTTATTTCTTCCCCAAAAAGTTTTTTGAATTTTAACTAGAAGATTGCAGCACATATTTTAACTCAAAAACACAGAGTTAATAATTGTACAGTAGTCATTATTATATTCCTTTTCTGAATCCGCTTTGTCCACTGCACGATCACATGGGTTTCCTCACAAGCAGAGAGAATGCACAAATACTGCACAGACAGCGACCAAGCTGGGGATCAAACCCAAGGCCATGGAGTTATGAGGCTCATTTTAAAAAGTGAGTGCGGCCATTTAATACATTAAAAGGAACATATTTTATTCAAGAAATCAAGGCAAAAAAAAAATTCTGAAATCTATTCATGAGGCCTAGGAACAGCTAAGAATACCTAATGTGTAATTTTATTATAAAGATACTGTAGGTCCAGGGCAGAAGGACAAAGGCCATAAAGCTGAAGGCCACTGTGGACTTTATTAGACAGACTTATGGATTTTACAGGCCATCTCTAGCCGTAATAGTGACTACCTAGAAATATACTGTGGAAAGATTATAAACATTAATCTGAGATATTTATTATTATTCTGTTATTATGATATCATCTACAGTTGTAGCAGGTTTGCCTTACATGGCATAATGAAGTAATTTGGTAAGTCTATAAAGTTTTTTTTCTGTTCTAATTTAGTAGTACAGTAAACCAGAACAGTGTGTGCTGCCAAACCAGTAAGCTATGGTGGTGATGTGTGCATCTGAGAACTATGGAAGCTTGAAATGTACAATAGTCTAAAATCAAAGTTAAAGAAATGAAATACAATAGAAAAGTAGCTGAATAAAATACAGTATGCTGAAAATGGCCTATGTGCCAAATAAAAACATAGATTACACATTTCTGCAAAGCAGAGAGCTGCAATGAAAAAGTCTTACTTTTTTATTTTTATATATTTTTTTTTAAGTTACACTGCTTGTGCATTATGTGATCTTTACTGGCCCTGTATAAGCTGTGAGAAAAGCCATCAAGCCAATTTTACGCCTTCCATGGCTAAATGTTTTGTGATTAATAACGTTTATACAAACAAACAACTGCAGAATTTAAAAAAGAAAGCTTAGACTGATGTAGGTCATTACGATACTTTGCAGTGAATCAAGTTATTAGGCTGAGCTCATAAACAAAAGCCTGATCTGTTGGCTTTCCAACAGCTTTTTATTCAAGACAAGAACAGTTTTAAAGGTCAATAAAACTGATGTTGTGTATGCTATTAAAATGCATTCACATAGTAAGTGAACATAACAAAAGTAATATGTTTTCAAGTCTACTCTCATAGCTTACCCCCACACTACTATATTTTCTATTAAAAATGGCATTTTTAAATAAAAACAATCGCCATGCACACTAACATTTTTACAGCAGTGTTTTCATTTATACTAAAATGACTAAAAATGCATATGACATAATTGTTTGCCTGGGCTGATTGCACTAGGCAATGGCATACCACAGACATCTTTAACCAGGCATACACTATACGATTTTGGCACAATTTGTAATTGCCAACTGATTTTCTGAGTATACCTGAATTTCATCTTTATTTCCTGTCGTGGGGCAGCACGGTGGCGCAGTGGGTAGCACTGATGCCTTGCAGTTAGGAGACCTGGGTTCACTTCCCGGGTCCTCCCTGCGTGGAGTTTGCATGTTCTCCCTGTGTCTGCGTGGGTTTCCTCCCACAGTCCAAAGACATGCAGGTTAGGTGCATTGGCGATTCTAAATTGTCCCTAGTGTGTGCTTGGTGTGTGGGTGTGTGCGCGCCCTGTGGTGGGCTGGCGCCCTGCCCGGGATTTGTTTCCTGCCTTGTGCCCTGTGTTGGCTGGGATTGGCTCCAGCAGACCCCCGTGACCCTGTACTTAGGATATAGCGGGTTAGATAATGGATGGAATTTCACTTGCAGTATGAGAGTGGTTATGATGTCCTATTACCACTCATGATTAGGCTGTTGCACAATCTAAGGATTTATGTCCTGTCACAAATTTCAGTTGGCTGTCTTGTAGTGTGAGTAGGTTCACAAGGTGAATGTTTTGATGTCACCATCAAATTTCCTGAATTTTGTTGTTCAGCCACTACAGTCAATGTGTACTGCAGTGAGTGTACATCATACATGGATAGTCTGTTCTCCCACAACATGGCAGGTCAATCAGATAGGATGTGCTTATGCAGCTTGCACATAAGCAGCTGCACAACTGGCGACTCTTATCCTGCAGTGCGACCACAATTTCTAAACATTGTACAAAACCCAAATGTGATGTGTACAGGTAAGCAACTCTTCTATGCCTGCTATGTTGGAATGTTTTTCTTCTGTGAAGGCTGACCAATCAGGGAATGAGATGCATTTAACAGGAACCAATTGGGGAAAAGCAAAAATAATAAGCACAAACCAACCAGAGCACAATGGAGTCTGCATTTTCAGAAAGCTTTCTTTTCACCTGTCCACACTGAAATGGCCCGCTGTTATTTTCAAAAGTCTTTGGCTCTGGAGAACATTTTCAAAAGAAATCATTTCTAAGTTAATGTGGATGAAATGTAAAAATGGAGACAAATGTCTGCATTTATAAACAATAAAGTACTGGTGCATACAGAGCCTTAGTTTAAACTCTGCTCCCTGCTCATTTGAGTTTGTCTTCAGAATCTGCTAACGTGGGATGTTAGTCAAATAGGCTCGTGACAAATGGGAGTCTGGGAGATATGCAAATTTAAACGTTTCAGCTGGCTATCAAGTCTAATAAATAGGTACCCCTTCTTTCAGCCATACTAAAATGAGAAAATCAAACTGGTAGAGTATTTAAACACCAAAAAAAATACTAAAAATGACAAACTTGGTTAGACTTGGTTGTCTAACAATAATAATTAATAATAGAACAAAAACAAAATAAATGTGTTTAAAAATAATAATAACAATAACAACACACAATAAATAACACATTATATGTGGATATATGCAATAACATTTCAATTTAATTTTTATCATTAATGCATGCATCTCCAAGGATATACTGTATGTGTGCACAGATTCATTTACTCATGCACTAATGCCCGAAAAATCTTTTTACTTCATATAATCATCAGATGACGATGCACAATGTAACTGCTTTGTTGTTAGTAAAGTTTATTCTTCATATTTAAGTCAACAACGGCTGAGCTGTTATCTTTATAAGCATTCATTTAACAATTAGATGCTTTCAGTATACAGTACACTTAAGAGAGAGGGTGACAAACATCTGGAGCCTCATGTATAAAACTTGCTTACACTAGGAAATGTGCATAAGCCATTTCTTACAGCAAAGTCAGGATTTATAAAACATTAACTTGTTGTGGAAATTACCTAAAAGTTATGAAAGGTTTCGACCACCCCTAAGTCCATAGCAGACTCTTTTTAGTGTTGGCATTTTAGTGACTCCAGGCGGCAGTCACTGAAGTGAACAGCAAATCTCCTTTCATTGCATATTTCAATGACACGTCAGTCACACTGTGATGTCTATCCATCCATTTTTTAAAGTTAGTTTAAAACGGGGATCACATGATTTCTGAATGATAGAGCCTACATTACAGAGACTAATTCAGCACACAACAAGAAGAGAACACTTTGGGACATTTAAATTGGTATATAAGTCAGTCATCATCGCGGAAAAGGACACAAATAACATTAATGATATTTTAAGGACAGAAAACTTCTTTTTAACTTTGCCTTTGGCAAAATAAACACTTTATTATTTTAAGAAGTCTGGAAATGTATGCATAGCATAAAACATTTGGGTGCGACTTAGTTAATTGATTTGAAAGTTGGAGTGTTTTCCGTTATTTATTTGCTTCATCAAAGAGACAGATATCACTTTTTAAAATATTTTGTCACTGTGACATGTATGACATGTGATGGATATTTGATCAGACCGCCACTCTGCTGTTTGGACAGGCAGGGATAAGCACCTGGCATGCACAGACTACCCATTTACTCGCTCTTGCTGTTTGCCGACAGGAACATCTATCAGGCATGTAAATGAGGAATATACTGCATACAATGTATTCAAATTGAAATAATCTCTCTTAAGCTAAATCTGAAAACAGTGAACTAACCTGTGATTGAAATTGTTCAGTGTATTTCTCAATCTGTTTTAAGAACTGGTGATGTACAGTTAAGAGTTGTTTTGGGCAGGACAGATAATGGTACTTGTTGATCCATCCATCCTGTAAACCTGCTGATCCTTAGCTGGAGTCTCCTGTCCTAGCAAGCAACAGGCGCAGAAAGGAATAAGCCCACTGCAAGGTGAGCACCTACACACACAGACACACACACATCAGGGGATGATTTAGCATCACCAGTTCACCTAACCAACATGTCTTTGGACTGTGGGAGGAAACCAAAGAAAACTCACATGGACCCATGTGCAGACTCCACACAGCGAGCATCAGGGACACGACCCCCTTACTGTGGGACAGCAGCACAACAGCTACATCATTGATTAGCATATTTACATTAACTGTAGCCTTAGAAACTGAGGAAAAAAATACCCTTTATTTGAGATATAATTTAGGATCATAGTGACTGGTGACTCCTTTAACTCTGTGAAACGTCAGTAATACTGCAACTTCACATTCACTGAAGTTTTATTTTCTGAGTTATCCCATGGATTGAAAGTAAAAACATCACTCAGGAATATGACCAAATTTATTTGGTGATTTGGCCATGAAAATTCAAAAAGGCCATATATCAGTGGTTCTCAAACTGTGGGGCGGGCCCCCCTAGGGTGGCGCGAAGATGTGAAAAAAGGAAAACAAGAATCAAAAATATGAAAAATACATCTATTGAAACTAAAACAAGTTAACTTAAACTACATTCTGATACTAGAACAATAAATATAGAGTTAGATAAATGTCGATAAAAGTTAAGTAGCTTATAATAAAATATACATCTATGAAATATCATTAATTAAAAAAAGAACAAATTGGTATTAGTGGGTTCCTTTCAAAAAACGTTAGGGGGGGCGCAATTAAAACTGTGATGAAAACTCGGGTTGCAAATACTTAAAGGTTGAGAAACACTGCCATATATGGTTACTGGTGGAAGGTGATAAGGAGTGGCACACATGCATAGTTATAAGTTGATCTGAAATTTAAACGGGAACTTGGCATTGAAGCTGGCATATGTATGGTTTTATAAATCCATTTTTTTTTTTGTGAGTGTGCCATTTTACCTTTCTAGCATAATAAAATTTTTTGTAAGGAATCTAAACAAGGTTTTATACAGGAATGCCCCTGATGTCACGGTCCTTTATGATCATTAAAATGTTAAAATAAAACGTGTCCTTGTAAAAACATCATATCATATTTTTCTAGGAAAACCTAATACTTAAACACAGCAGCAATGTCGGTACAAAATGTATCAGGAATCAGTCAACTTTGCTGCCCACATTCCAGATCCCTTTTATTGTCATTGCACTTAGCACAGTGAAATTGCAGCAGTCCTAAAGGTGCATTCACATATAATGGATATACTTAAATTACAATAAAATGCACTATAATAAAATAGAATAACTAAATATTGCACTTGGGTATAATGCACATATGAATTGAGTGCGATAATAGAAATAGAGAAATAATATAACTTGCAAAGAATGTAAATGTACATGTAGCGCAAGAGTGACTGTTGGCATATTGGTCATTGTCAATCATTATAAGTGTTTAGTAGTATTATATTAGTATTAAACATATCAATATTATTATTTCTTTTCAAAAACCATACATTGGCCAGGCCCTTCTATGAGCACATTGAAAACAACTGAACAAAAGCTCCATATTCTGAAATAATAATAATTTTTAGTTGACAAGTCTGATTTCACAATGCTAACTGTAAAGTTAGTTAAAATGTAAACCAGGAGGGAGAGATTTGGAAAATGAAAGCGATAGTAGTTTGTCACCTTTTTGACCTGTCCATTAAACAATGCACTGCAGTTTGTGTCCCTAAGTGGCTAATGTCTCCTCCATACGCTGATGCAAACATCAGTCTCACAACAGCAACTGCCACAAACCTCACAAAATGACTTCCTGACACAACTGATTTTAGAATTGTGTTGTTGCAAATGCAGTTTAAAAAGTCTGTGTCAATGAAAATATCCTGAATAACCCTGGTATTCACTGACTCTGAAGTGAATTAGTGAACTAAACTGTGTTCATGTTTCTTGTATATGAGGTATAAGTTCCTGCCATTGAACACAAAAACATCAGAGGTAGTTTTAAACTTGCAGTTAATATATTGTTCAGATAAAAAAATAATTTAATCACATCCACAGTTCCAGTATGTTAAGTTGTATATACTGTACTCACCAGTGGTCACATTTATAAAACTACGTGGGTATGACCGTGAAAGTGTTATGAATTGGCTTTGATTTTTTACTTTTTTCTGCCTTTTCTGGATAAAATTCTGAGGTTTGACACTGGTTTTGGGGGTTTTGAGGTTGTAGGATATGATCCTGGTTATTTGTGAATTCTCCATTTATTTTAAATTTTGTAAATTATTTGCAGGCATGTCGGCCACCATTTTGTTTTTTTTTTTTTCAAATCTCTGCCAATTTGGGTCATTTGTTAATATGGCTGCTGCCCACGTTGTTAGGGGCATGTGCTCAGAGAATGGGATCTTTGAGTTACAACACGAAGAGTTAAAAGATTTTGCTTCTTTATCCAAGTTGCAGACAACAAACCTACTTCAAAACTCTCACTATGACCTTCAATTGATATACTATACCCTTATGGTTTTGACTTTTGCTCCTGTTATTTTTGACTGCAACGTTTGCTTCTCATTTTGGCTTTGGCACTTGTATTTTTTGATCTCTTGATTTTGACTCTTTCTCTGGTCTTTAATATTTGTGTCCTGACTGCCTTACAAATCCTTGTCAGTTCACTGATATCACAGAACGTACAAGAACATGAAAATGCCTACGTCAAAGAAGATGTTAATTTACAAAACCTGGTGTATGCATATGTACATGCAATTTAACCTTTAGAAATCACAATCGCCTTGTGTATGTGTATATGTGGAAGCATCTCAAACCTCAAGCAATCATCCACAAACTGATTCACCTCTAAAGTGAGACAATAGCGACAACAGAGAAGGTAGCCAGAAAGCAAAACTTTCAAGAGTGCAAGTTAGACATTTTTATCTCCCTGAGTGGGGGGTTGAATTCTGTTTTGCTTTGTTTTTCTCCTTTGTAGTTATTTTGAAACAAATGATTGCATCAGTTGTTATTATTAGTTTGATTCAGTAGAATGCCATTTTAATGTTCTGGTTTTTGAAAATAAAGTGCTCAACCCTGAAGTAGAGGCACACAAAGAGCTTTTATTTGGCAACCTCAGTGTGGGTGTCTCCAACAAGCACAAATGTTGAAGTGCAACCAAGGCCTGTGCCACCATTAAGATGTATTAAGCATTCGCCTAGCGTGCAGGTCATAAGGGGAGGGAAAACCCACTTACACGGGTTAGCTACCGAACAGTCGGATGGCACACTAATAAGCTTAGCCTAGGGCACAAAATAACCTACCACCAGCACTGAGTGCAACATGTAACTTCTGCCATGTATGCAGTGAGCTTTACCAGGTACACCATGCCTAAAGTAATACTCATAGAAAAAATAAATAAATAATGGTCTGAACCCAAGTTAGAGGCAAAGAAGTGGACCACTCAACACCAGCAGAGTGTGAGTGCAAAAAACACATCTACGCTCTAGGATTTCATTCTGTGAAAGCCATCTGTTTGGAGAAGCCTTATCATGTGACATTATGCCACAGCAGTCTGGAGATACAGATGTGGCAGGTGACACTGAGACAGCTGCTGAGGAATCAGGTAAAACACTTAACATATGCCCTAGAGTGAATTAACCGTGCTAGTACAATATATACAAGTACAGCTGTAAGACTTCTTAATGAAAGTCTTCATACTCAGAAGTTGTTTCAGCTGCTAGTGAAGGAGTCACTCAGTGTAACTGGTGCCATACTAACACCTTTTCCATTTGTCATCAGTGTGTCCAGCGGTGCCCTTGTCCCCATAGGTGTGGTACTGCAGACACAGAGAGACACAATCACAGCTGTTTGTCTTTGTTGAGTATAATGTTGCTCTACTGTCCCCTTTTGTATCATTAATACGTAGCCTTTCTCAGAATGCCTCAAATCTCACAGGCTTACCACTGTTTATAAGGTATTATAGTATATAACTTCTCTCTACCTTTCCGTCTACATCTATAACCTCAGGCAATTAGGTGTAGTAAAAGACAAGCAGGAATTAAGTTACAATTTAAACAATGTATTATTGATAATATTCATAAATACAGTACATTTGAATATTGGCAACCATACAACCTGATAAATGGTGATATGTAGTTTCAGGTGGCACACAGAGTTAAGTTAGTTACTTAAAAATGTCTCTAGTTAAGGCATCATTTGCGGTCAGCTTTCTTCAGAACAGGTCACATGCCTGTCTCAATATGGCTGCCGAGCTGTGCTCTCCATTGTGCTGTACTTTCAGTTCGGTAAGAGAGAGTGATGCTCCTTCATCAGATCAGGGCTGTTCTTAGCAGTTTGGGGGCCCTACGCGGTTCAGAAATGTGCAGGCCCCGGATGGGGGGGTCTGGGGGGGCATAGCTCCCCTGTAGCTCAGGAAGGTGTTCTAATAAAATGTCCAGAAAAGAACGATAAAATTTAGGATGAGGAGGGTATCATGACACACGACATGAGGGACTGGCACAGACAGCTGCAGTGCCAGGGGCATGAGAGGGGTCCCAGGCCCACAGCCCGACAAAAAAAATAAATAAATAGTAAGTCGGGGCCCTACGCGGACGCGTAGTTCGCGTATGCCTAAGAACATCCCTGTTCAGATGTTAGTAAGAGAGAGAGAGTGAGGTTAAGCAAGCAGATTTATAGATTCTCTGTCCAACCCCTAGAGCCAATAGGATGTCATGGTACTTAAACAAGCCAATTCCAAACAGCCATACTTCAGACCAATGGGTAAATAGAACATCTTAACACCTGCCATACCCCAAAACCATTTGTTGAGGTAAAGCTTGGCAGTTAGGCAACCTGGCTTTGTGTGGGGGATGAGAGAGAGAGAGACTCTAGCAGAGAAACATTTGTTTCAAGCATCTTCCCCCAACTCTGTCGTAAAATTCACTTTCCTGACTTAGTTTTGCCTAAATTACAAATAAAGACTTACAAAATATTTATCAACTTATATGCAAAATCTCACATCACAACAACAGCTATTTAAGAAGCGAGTTGAGAGCTCAGAGAAATTGGGAGGTGCTAACATACATTTCTATGTAATTTTCTTATTAGAAAATATACCTGTATACCTGTTGTTCTTTTAACAAACAACACATCCTCGCACTGTATCTCAGAAGAAAGGAGATCCATGTCAGTAGGTGGGTAGGGAGCAGGGTCACCTGACACCATATTAATAAGGTCAGGAGGTAGAAGATTATTTTGCTGTGCCACATTATGTAGCACATCCACACATGATGCTACAGACCTTCATAAGCTGATAGAGCTGTCTCTTACCTGACGCATCCATATACCACCTATCATGCACTCCACAAATGAGTGTGCTAGAGAATGCACAACAATGTAGCTCCTCTTCTCTTCTCTGGGCTTTGGGGACCAGGGGAAAGTGTAAGGAATAAGTATCTAAGAGGGTACCCACTATCACCTGACTTTGTACTTTTAATGTTTTGCACGTTTTACAGTAGAGAGAAGAGATTTACCAAAAATGTAATTTTTTAAGTCAAAAAATACATCACTTTTTGCAATTTTTTTTGAGAAAAAATGTGATACTAAGGAGGTTATTATGTTTGTCATCTCAAAGCACATTATGATAATGGCTCAGTAATATGAATTATTATATGCATAAGTTAGCATTTACCTTGATTGGCTGCATTTTCTACTTGATCAAGGGTGTCGTCATAGCCCACTTGTCTAAAATGTTGTGTAGAGATGGGTCAGAGTTGCTGTAAATATATGGAAATTCTTCTGTCAAGTTTTCCTTTTTAAATCCTTGCATGGAAAGATGTATGGACATTTCTAGCTTCTCTTTGTGCACATGCAGGTTTTACATATGTGAACCCTGGAGCAGATACAGTTGCATAGTCATGTTCAGTTTAAATGGGACTTGGTGTACTGTTTCCTGCCAATGCGGATTCACAGACATTATTTCCTAGGTGAACATTCTTCCTTTCAAAAGTTAATTTCTGAGTTAGTAGGATACTGAAGTTGTCCAAGATAAAAAGTCTCAGCACAGCATCAGCCTGAATGGCAGCACGTAAACTTTATGTACTTCTCAGATTTGAAGTGCCAGTTACAAACATATGTGCTGACAAAGCCTATAATCAAATTTTGTCCTTCATTCCTTTTGATCGCCTGGATCCATTTGTTCTCTGTACTTCTTCAGTTGGAAAGCTGGGAAAAAAAAAATCAGGTAAAGATGTTTTTGTTTTAAACTTGAAGACAGAGGGATGCTATAGAAGCTCTTGTTTTAAGATTCCACCATTGTTTTGGATAACCAAAAGAATTTACTCATTAGTTATGTCTCCTGGAAAATGTGATGTAGACACTTCCCATTCGCCTAAGAGTCTTGAGGTTTGTATACTTCAGAGGGGAACCTCAAAGTAGAAAGCCTCCTGATATACAAGTGGAATGCTACTCAGTATCTCCGACACAGACACTGAACTTCAGCACAAGATGGGAATTATGGATAATTTTAAAAATATTTCTCTTTTTAAGATAAATTATATTTCAAGTAAATACCCCCACTTAAGATCTAAACCTGGACTGTTTTCCTGTTCCACACAGATTTACATATCTAAATGTTATACCAATACAAACTTTCAACATTTATTGCAGCATAATTTAATTTTTTCTAGGGTATATTAATTTGTTTTCATTTGATCCTGTATTCAGCTGTCATTGGTATGAAGCACTAATGTAGTTAAAATGAATATTATCACAAATAAAAATGTTTATAAAACAAATATTTTATATACCATCATTTGTCTAAAACAGGAAATTGCTCTATTTAAAGAGAGAAGTTCTGCTTCGGAGATCTAAGACATGGAGAGCTCTGGTGCTTCTAGGATTTTAAAGGCTCTATTTAATGTTGAAAACTTGGACCTTGGAGTTTCTGGAGTGAATACTATACAGTATAAAATTCACTTTGCACATGTACAGTTTACCATGGATAGGGACTGTGTTGTCTACATTTCTCTACGTTCGTTCTTGTGTTCATTTCTATCTATAAGTCGTTATAGCTATAGCCCTAAATTCTGTTGTTCATAACTTAATGAAAACCTTTCAATAAAAACAGCACTTTGATTGTTAACTGCATCCTTGAAAGCTAATTATGTTTCATACTTTAGTGAACTGCATACAATCTCTACCATATCTGTTTTATTGAGATTCTTAGAACATTTAATACATTAAAGGTATTTTCTTCTCAATTGAACAACTAATTGAGAAATACAAAATGCTACAAAATGATTTCTTCTCTGAACAAATTAGAAAACTGTAATGCTATATATTTTAATCTCCAACATTTACATTTTGCTTCTTTATAGACATTATGGAACTTTAAACAAATATTTTAATCAATACATGGTAATTTGTACAATTTAATACAAGTATATACTTAAATGAAGTTGTAACAATGGATTATTAAAAAGAGAACTGAAGGAAACTAAAGGGTTAACTAAACACAGCTTAAAGCTTGTGAATGTGAGGGCTGCCTCATCGTAAGAGGAGCCATCAAAGTAATTACTAAGGTTAAAAAAAGTAAATGAGTAATAAACACCCCCTTAAAAAGCGAGAATAAACTAGTGAGAAAGTCCAAACACCCTTATTGTGAAGAAGTGATAAGATCAATTGGAAAACCCGTAGGACACCCCTACTAATGAAGTGATATTTAGAATAATAGAAGAATTGATCTTTGGTCTCCTCCGGTACAGGAGATGGACGTCTGAACGGAACTCCATTAGCAGCGGTCTTGTTTTTTCTCATCCCAAGGTATCCTGTATTTACTTAACCCAAGGAGGCTCAATTACAGTATATCAAAGCATATATTAACATGACTGGCAGAAATGGGGTTTAGAAAAATATGAAAAAGACAGCTAAAGCTCCATCCAAGTCTAGACAAACGTCAAGCCCAAGTTCAAGTTCAAGGTACAGCCTTTCAGAAACTTACTTGGAACAGATAGGCGAAAGTACAGATTTCCTGAGACCGGATGCTACTGCATCATCTCCAATAGAGATCGAAAGTGGGAGTGATTGTACAAGCGATTTGGGCCAGGATAGCTTGTCGATTCCTGAAGATTCATTGAAACTGAAAATGGACTTGCCTTTCACATTGTAAACCACTCCTCGCAAGCCAGAATCATTGCACGGGGAAGATCAAAACAAGCTCACTGAGCTGAAGGTAATGATCACCGCGATGGCCACCGCTCAAGACATAAAAGAGCTCAAGAATGATTTAAAGAAAGAAAGAAATCATATAAGGAAAAAAAGAAATGATATAAGGAAAGAAATAAAGGACATGCACAAGACAAACAAAAAGCTGCTTCATGATATTAAAGACCAAGAAAATCATGTAAATAATTGCTTTGAGGCTGCCTTTAAAGGTATGCTAGAAAAAATTGAGTAACAAATACAGGAAAATGCATCCAAGTTTGAAAGTAAACTCACAGCACTTGGCACTCAGTTGGAAGACGTTAAGCAAACACTCACAGCTCGTACTGACACAACTGAACAACCGGCATCTACTGCTGACGGAAAAGCAACGGCTGCAAATTCTAAAAGCAAAGCACTCAGATAAAGACTTGTTGCACTGGAAGATGGATACAGAAGGAATAGTGTTAGCATTGAAGGTCTCCCTGAGAATTGTGACAGTCCAAACCCAGTGAAATTCATAGCTGAACTATTCTCTACAATAACTGTACAGGACTTCAAAGCAGGCAACGAGATAGCAGCAGCTTACTGCATACGGTGATCAAATCCCTCTAAACCTAGAACTCTCATCATATGTTTTGAAAAATGACAGTTTAAACTTCATATAATGTTACTTCTTAGATAGAAACAAGAGGTAATATTTGAAAATAACCACATTTGTATTTTCCCAGATTTCTCACCCTCAACAACAGCTAAACGGGTCGCATTTTACAGTATTCAAAAGAGCTTATTGGAAAGCCGAGATCAGATACAGTCTGTTATATCCTGCCAAACTGAAAGTGGACATTCAAAGCAAGCTATAAGTTTTGATTTCTATGGTGGAAGCAGAAAAAGAACTTAAAAAACTGATCAGGACACTTTTTTGAAATACGATCATTGGTCACATTCTGTTCAGGCATGACAAAGAAGATCTTACCGGCTGTTTGATCCACCTGCAATGATACTGGTATCATTATTTTACATCCTATTTACTTCTCAGTCACTTTTTGTTTATGTTTTAATTACAATTACATCTATATATGTATATGTATGTATGTGTTTAACATCATACCATTGGTTTATTGCATTAGGGCTTACTATACTTATCCAGGGCTACTGTTTAACATCATTCCCTAGGTTTACTCTGTCAAGACTGTTTAAGATTATATTTTATGCTTATGCTTATAGTATTTGGACTGCATTGTCAATAGATATCTCTATTTTGATCCTTATACGCCGCTGCTGGGGGGCTCATTTTGTTTGGACATGCAGTGTCTCTAGGTATGTCAGGGAACTGGGACTTTGTGAAGTGTGGTCTAACCTCACGTTGGCAGGCAAAAATGGGGGGGGACTAGGGGGGAAGAGAAAGAGAGCAAGCTATTTCTAATCTATTCTTTTAATCCATATAATTATAAGTGCCAATGCAACATTAGGCTTCATGGCAATAACTCCTGGGAAAACTGGAAATTCTGCGGTGGGCTGGCACCCTGCCCGGGGTTTGTTTCCTGCCTTGCACCCTGAGTTGGCTGTGATTGGCTCCAGCAGACCCTCGTGACCCTGTAGTTAGGATATAGCGGGTTGGATAATGGATGGATGGGTGGATGGATGATGATGACTGGAAATTAAGGTCAAAGCTGTTGTATTTTAACTTAAGACTACAAAATGAGTGCGGCATGGTGGTGCAATGATAGTGCTGCTGCCTCGCAGTAAGGAGACCTGGGTTCGCTTCCAGGGACCTCCCTGCCTGGAGTTTCTAGAGGTCCTGCCTTGTGCCCTGTGTTGGCTGGGATTGGCTCCAGCAGACCCCCGTGCCTCTGTGTTAGGATATTACAGGTTGGATAATGACTGACTGACTGACTACAAAATGATAGCAATTACTCAGAAACAAGATCTTCATGACCAAACACTTAACTTTGTGAGCTGGAATGTTACAGAGAAAGAAAGTATTCTCTCACCTAACAGGTCTAAATGCCAAAATAGTATTTTTACAGGATACCCACTTATTAAGCAAGGAACAGTTTCAGCTGCACAAAGACTGGAATGGCCAAATATTCCATTCCAGCTTTACAAAGAAAACTAGAGGTGTGGGAATTCTTGTACATAAAACAATACAATTTGTAGTAACAGATGTATCGGATCCTGAAGGGAGATATGTGATTGTCATAGGTAAATTAACTTTAAAGTGATTTTGATAAAAATCTACACACCCAATGTAGATGATAGGGACTTTATTCAAAACGTATTTGCATCCATTCCCAATGTGAACACACATAATGTTATAATGGCTGGGGACTTTGTGTTTAAAATCCAAAAAGATAGGTCTCCTGCCACAGGGATGAGGATCTAACACTGCAAAAACAATTACATAGTTTGTAACAGATCACAACTTATCAGACCCCTGGAAATATTTAAACCCAAACTCAAGAGTATACTCCTTCTACTCACCAGTACATCACTGCTACACAAGAATTTATTATTTTTTTTATAGATAATAATTTCTTGCCTACGATTAAATCTTGTAAGTACGACGCTATCGTTTATTCCGACCATGCTCCTCTGATCATGGAGCTAATATCACTATGCCCCAAATAATTATCTCACAGATGGCATCTTAACCCACTTTTATTATCAGACAAAAACTGTACAGAATTTACAGTACAGACAAGAACTGAACAGAATCCAAGCAAATCTTTTTTTTTAGAGACAAATACACCCTCTGAGGTTTCTGCAGAAACACTCTGGGAAACACTGAAGGCTTCTTAAGAGGACAGATTTTTTCATATCTTATCCACAAAAATAAATTGGAAACCAAGAAGGTATCAGAGCTAATCAGTGAAATTTCAAAATAGATCAAGAACATGCCAGGTGTCCAAATGCAGCACTTCATAGAAAAAGACAGAATAATAAAAGAATCAACACATATACGGAGTTACTGTTGGGTGTAATCAATTGGCTAAGATGATAGAATTCTGCATATTAAGAGTCAGATGATGTGATTTACCAAATAAGATAATCGTAATAGGAAAGTATAAAAGAAAAGGAATTGTTTTCTTGATGGGTCACTCCATGGACAGAGATATTTGTGCATATCTATGTGCAAATAAAGAATAATTCTGCATTTTCATCTGGTCTCCATGAGTGTTTGAAAACGAGGAAAGTTTTTTCCACAACATCATCATAAATAAAACAGCAATCTCAATACTACATCAGCACTATGCAATTGCTTATCAAAAGGCAAAAGACAGCTCACACTTACCAGTTATTAGCCGATTTCTTCTAGAAATCCATTCATCAATAAATCCATGAGTCATTTGGGTGTTTAAGGCAGAAACAAGCCATGAAAGGATGGCACACTGAGAATAACAGCCTATCTTAATCATTTTTTAAAAATCCTACTCAGATAAAGAGGTAATGCACAACCAGGCAGCATCCTGTGGCCAATTTGTACGTCAAACCATCAAACCTGGAGCTGTGAGGCAGCAGTGTTAACTACTGTGCTGCCCCTTACACACATTAAAGCAGTTTAAAACTGGCCTATCTACTGCATCTCTTTTCAAAAAAACATATTCTAAGTGTAGGATAATCTCCATTTGGAGAGCCCGTATCAGCAACATCATACACAAACCAGAAACTATTTCTGAAGCGCCAGTGCAAAACATGGTCAATTCACACACACCAGGACAAATTGTTGCCAGTTAATAAACAGGCATGTCTTTGGGATTTGGGAAGAAAATAAGAAACATGTAGAAAATCAGACCAGGGGCCTCATGCATAACGCCGTGCGTAGAATTCACACTATATACGGACAAAAGTGGAAATGTCTGTATGCACAAAAAAATCCAGATGCATAAATCTGTGCATTCGCCAACTTCCATGTTCTTCTGCTACATAAATCCCAGTTAGCGTCAAAAGTAACGCACATGCACACGCCTGCTGTCCCACCCCAACTCCTCCCAGAATTACACCTCTTTGAATATGCAGATCAATATAAATAGCCCTTTAAGGTCAAAATGTCAACTTTAATCTCGAAATTTCCACTTTAATCACGTAGTTTATTTTGTCATCAAAGTAGAACATCATAAACTTCATCTTAAAATCATTTAATTTACCAGTTTCTCAAATTCCATTGTAAGTAAAGTAGCACGTTAAATGCTTTGTTTTGTATGTGATCTTCTATGTGCTTTGTGTGAATCATTACATGCTTCTTAAACGGGCTTTCTCTTCCTCCGATAGGACACAGAATCCATTACATTCATGATATTACAGCTCTCTGAATAATTAAAATACTGAGATGTATACTTGATGATATTTTCATGATGATAGGAGTTAAAGTATTTTATTAAACATGGGAACACGGTGGTGCAGTGATTGTTCATGCCTCATGCAAGATGCTTGCTGCGCCGTGTGTGACCTTCGATGAAATACTTTATTGCAGCAGTACTGTCTCTTTCAAAGTACTAACCTCCAATTCCTGTCCTTACTTTTCTTTCTCCAAATACACAATCTCCACACAACCAGCTCTGTAATAGACATTAAGCCATCTGTAAGCTTAGAATGCCAATTCTTCAAAACTTTTAAGAAACATTGAAATATCTCCGTAGTACGTGTTTAATTATTCTATCCATCTATCTTTCCAGTATCGCGCCAGCCCCAGCAAGAATAAAGAGCGAGGCAGGAATAATCGAGACGGCAGCTTGTCGCTAGCGCTGCGACACCGTGTCCTCACATGTTTAATTATTAACAATATACTGTAGATTATTTAAATGACATTAACATTTTATCTGTATAATGTAATAAACATGTTTTGCTGCATTTCATCTTAAAAATGATATTGTCATCATATGTAAATACGTGCTTTATAAAGTGGCTCAGATTGTGCAATATTATAACACTAGTGCAAGTTCACAGTGAGGTGATTGTACTAATAAATACAAACAGTTCTACAAGGAGCACTTGATTGACTGATTAAGTGCGTTTATAGTTCTTGGGATGAAACTGTTTCTGAACCGTGAGGTTAGTACAGGAAAGGCTCAGAAGCGTTTGTCGCATGAGAGCAGTTCAAATAGGCAGCATGGCTGAGGCAGCGTGTGCTTGATGCTGTATCCCGATAATTCTCTTTCCAATCAGCTGCTGTATAGCTGTGATTCACACTCAGATAAATTGATATAAATACACCGAGTGGTGCAGTGAGAGTAATATGTAAAAAGATGATCCGCTGTGGCAACCCCTAACGGGAGCAGCTGAAAGAAGAAAAAGAACGTGCAATGAGAGTAACAACGCTAAAGCAGTTATGGTCTTTGGAATAGTTTGGCCATTATGTGAACCATTATATTGTTACAGGTTAATTACAATTAGATGCCTTAAACTAATGAACAATATGCGGTTAATTTCAGTATATTTATAAAGCCATGTCAGGGATGTGGATCTAAAAACAAAGGGAAACCACACTGGAGCAAAAGCACTGCTTTACGCTGGGTGCCGCCAGTTTGCAAAACCGAGTGGAGAACTTGCATATGCCAGGGTTTTAGCTACTGTGAAAATGTGTGTGGCTTTATGCCAAGTTTAGGTTTTATATATCGTAATTTGAGCATGGAAATGGGCTTATGCAACATTTTTGTGCGTACGCACCGTTTATACATGAGGCCCCAGGTACTTTATTTTGAATCCAGGCCTTTGTATCAATCAGAAGCAGGGCTAACCTCCAGCCTCAGTGTCATACATGCAAGCAAGAAGTCGGATTTCAATTGCCATGCTGCAGATGATACTACATTTTGCTATAACAGACAGCAGGCTTCACTTCTTGACATGTTGAGCAATTCATCGGTCAACACAGCATTTTTGTCTAAATCCTAACAAAAATCTCTCCCTAAATACTCAAATCACCCTGAACAGAAGAAAAGCACAATGGTAATGGCAGGATTCATAAAATGACTGCCAGGAAACCATACCACTGGGGCATGAAAAGTTGCCAAGAACGGTGACAGGAAATGTGAAGAACACAGATGGATTTCTTTTAAAATGGCAGAATCTGTCAAAAATGTGTTCCCCAAGCACTTGTGGATATGCTGTTTTATGATAGGTGTATAATCTCAAGATGTGAATTAATATACAAGAACATCTTGGCTTGGGTAATTTTAGGGATTTTATTTTCATCCTTTTACTAGTGGAAAATTAATGTATGGCACAACTCTGAAAAACAACTTTGACTTGAATAATACCAAACTTAACCTTTAATCCTGAAGCTTTTGATAAAAGGTGTATATATATTACATATAATGTGAAATTAATTAAGTTAGGAAAAGCTACAGCTAAATTATCAATCAAGTAGAAAAAAATCAATTTATGCAAATGCTAAAGAATTAAACCCCTGGGAGCTCACAGCCTTCAGGAAAATACAGCTTTAAAGTCTAGTTACCTGTATGCAGTTATTAGACAAATGCTGCTAAATAAAATTACATATGGTGCCCACAACATACTTGGAGACTATGTAACTTCTTAAAATTTGACAGAAACACTCCTCTTTGTTTTAACAAAACTCAAAACTTCATAGAAAAAAAGCAATCTTATATTCCAAGAAAACATAAAAATTACTTGAATTCCAAGAAAAATATTAAAACAATCTATGACTTCAAAATCCCCTTAAAAAAAGCAAAGATCACCATTACAATTTCCAGTCTGGTTACTATACCTTTCTTTAAATTGAATGACTTTCATCCATCCAACTTTTAACTCTACAGAATGTCTTTCTCTATGTTCAGAGCTGCAGTAAATAAACACACCCTTATGTACAATTTCATAATACAACTAAAAATACAACACACTTCATGTGATATGAAAAGCCATGAATCAGGCAGTCTTATACTGGAAGGGCTTAACTTACCAGACGGACCCAAGAGCTGTACAGCAATGCCATGTGGAGTTTTACAACAGGAAAAAAGTTCTGAGATACAGTAGAGGTACACAGACATGTTAGAAGATGGCTTGACAATCCAGAAAATTCAAACTTACAATTACTTTTCAGTGCTTTCAATTAATTTAATTGTGCTTTTTCTCTTCACTTAAAATGTATTCCCAAAGACGCTTACGTATGATCTCTTTTATTGAAGCTCTTTGAAGGATTAATGTTACTCAGTGACAAATCCTTATAAATTCCAAAATAAGGACTATGCACAGAATGTACAAAATGCAGAACTTTTGGAGACTGGAATGACTGCTAGAAAAAGCTAGTGATAAAAAGACAAATACAATTTTCTATTAAAAAATATCCATCAAATCTAGTCTTCTTTATAAACCTACAAGTCTGAAACCATAATTTGGTTGCTGCTAGCCAGTTAATAGCTGAGTGTATACATGAATTACTGATAAAAAGAGAATGCAGTTATAGGTCATTTCCTTTGGAGGCACTAGCTCTCCGGAAATGTGTTCTTTTGAAATTGCGGCATGTTAAGTAACCGAGAAATATAGAAATATGATATAAAAGGCGATATCCCTCCCATAGTAATTACGGCAGTACAAAAATCACGAGAGAAAAAGATATACTTTAGCTTTCTTTACTGACGACTTTATGCAGTTACAGACGGGAAGCTTATGACAGACTATCAAGGTGTGGGTCATGATCTACGCAGTCTTCCATCTTTCGTCACATCGCTGAAAGGATTTTCCAGACAGATGACATAATCTTCTGCCTGACAGCTTCAAAGTGTATTGGCAGTAGGTCCATCCTTATATACTGGTTGCTCCACGTGCAGGCTCTTTTCTCTGGTCTCCAAACAAGGACAGGAATGGACGCAACTCCACCTCCAAAAAATATAGGAATAGCACAATGCCTACTTGCATTTCTCATTCTCCCAACAAGGAAAGAAGATTTTGTGCTGACAGAGGACAGAAGTATACTATTCTGTCTTTTAGGCTGACTTTACAATCCTCCAGTTGTCCTTGGCTATCTAGTCCTATGCTTGGCTGGCAATTCTAAATGCTGAGCCCCTGTGTACCATACTTGGTCTGCCTGTATGAATGAATCCATAACAGTGTGCATGGAGACAGTGGCATTAAACTTAATATTATAACAAACATATTATAACATAGGTCAGTAATTGAGAAGAACTGTGAAATGAGGGAAAGACTAAGCGGAAGCAACAGGTTACAAAATATAGTCAATCTTTACATTTCAGCAAACATTGGAAGATCTGCATTAATTTACTTTATATGCAGGAATCAGGAACATACATGATAAATATAACAAGGGCAATGATGAATGACAAGATACCATTTTCGAAAAGGATCTAGAGATTAATATTAGGATACAATGTTCTAACCTTCAAACACATCTGCAGGAGCAACTCAAAACTCTAGGCTAATTTGTCATACACCTATTCTTTCATCAAGGCTGTGGTGCATATCCCATAGGAGCAATGAGCATATGGCAGGAGCTACCCTGGACAGGATGCAAGTCATTTGTTGATAAGCTAGCTCACATGCCCACACATAATCACAGCAGGAGGGGGAGCTCTCATGGCATCACCCAACCATAGACTGAGGATGGCACAAATAAGCAAAAACTGTGCCTTCATTTAAAAAAAAAAAAATAACAGTATGGGATGAAGACAGGGAGAACCCAAAGTACAAACTAAATAGATCCTAAACCCTTCTGCCTATATGGGCCTGCCTAAATAGGCCTTGAACCAATCACATAGGAGTGATGGCCTAATTACATGCTGTCACACACAAGCAACTAGGGGGCTATTAAAGGGCCCAACGAGCCGTGCGAAACCACAAGACGGGGGACTAAGACAATGTGTTAACAGCTCTCTCTTTATTTCAACAGGAAAGACGAACAAAAAAAGAGCACGGCACCTTGAGTTCTTCTCAAAAGCTTCATCCAGACGTCCGAGCCGCTTCCATGTTCTGAATTCTCATCCGGTCCCTTGCAGATGACATCACCACCATCCCAAGATCCTCCGCCTCATTTTCCCAGCATTCCTACTTCCGTTCCTCACTCATAAATACGTCTGTGTTTCCCCCATTGATTGTCAATTGTATCTCACAAAAACTGACCATTGTTAAGAATACTTCTTGTTCTGATACTGTGGTTTACAGTATATGGGGACGGAATCCCCAGCCCTTAATCCGGTGTGTCTGTGTTTTCTTCACAATGCATAACATGAAGGCTATCAATTTACCTCTGGCTTCTCTCTCTCTCTACCTCAAGTATCCCCAGCCTCACAGTTAGGGTTTAGGTGATGTGTAAAATTCTCAGATTAATCAGTCGCCCCTTTTAAATGTTGCCAATTGGCAATGTTACTGCAGTGGCAAGGCGAGTGGCAGAACCATTTTAAAAGAGTAAATTAATATTGTTTTTCTGCAGTTCCTATAAGTTTCAATTTGGCCACGGGTGTCCCTATTATCAATAACCATACACTGTCACAAGTTATGAAATTATCTCATTTAATACACTACCAGTCAAAAGTTTTAGAATATCTCAGGTTTTTCCAGCTTTTCTTCAAATTTAATCAGTTGAAATGCAATGAATGACCTAAAATTGTAAAAGGATAAGCAGTAAACTGCCAGAGGTAGAGGCAGTTTAGTTTAACAAAAACTAAAAAAATGAAATTTAAGAATATTACAAATGGGCCTTCTTAAGGGAACAACTAATAGGTTACAAGCTACAGATGGTCTGCACCAGTTCAAGTAAATTATGTCTTGCAAGTTGAAGCAAACAACTTGGACAAGCGTTCCAACCTCAGTCTGTCTTAAAGCAGAGTTAAGAAAGGTTGAAAAAAGCAAGTGTCAGTTTCTACTGTGAAGAGCGGACTTTGTCCTGCAGGCTTGACAGGGTGAGTAAGAGTAAGAATAAGAAAGCCATTCCTTAAAGGAGAAAATAGGTCCTTGAATCAAAATTTGAAATCTTGGGTTCATTACGCAGGGTGTTTGTACACCATCAGGTTGGTGAAAGGATGGTTTCTCTGTGTGTGACACCAACTGTCAAACATGGAGGAGGAAGTGTGATGGTCTGGGGTTCTTTTGCTGGGGGCAGAGATGGTGACTTGCACAGAGTGAGTGGCATTCTAAATCTAAAGGGTTACCACAGTTTGGCTGTTATATCAGCAAAAGGAGGCTACTTTGATGAATCAAAAATGTGAATGCAATTTTGTATATTTTATTTGTTCTATGCTTTGATTCATGAAAAATTAAGATATTAAACTGCGTGCATTTCAATAAAAACAGAAAAAAACTGAGGTGTTCTAAAACTTTTGACCGGTAGTGTGTAAAAAAAGCACAGATGGGTGAATAGGTGGCTAAGAAGAAATCAACTATGCCTATTTGGCAACACTTCCAATCAAATGAGCTAAACGATTAAATCAAAACTATTTGTTGACTAAGAAGAAAGATGTCTTTTGCAAATGATTTACAAACAATGCACTCACATAGTCATTTACACATACCCCATCAAGCTGAGATACGCATGTTTAGTCAATGCTGTTAGTACAAGGACTAAAGGCTTGCCTCACTGGTCATTAATTATTGGTGATTCTAGATTGAGAAAAAGCACACATTTTCACATTATTTATATGAATAGATTATGTTTGCTTTACACACTCTCTCCAACATGTCTTTAAAGCTGTTTCTTTCTGTTAAGCCACACACTTTCAGCCTTCATCTCCTCCAAAATGGTACACAACAGTTATAGCCTAGAGTTAAATTAAGTGAGATCCCTTTTAGATGTAATAATCCCTGTCAAATTCTTTTTGGGGCAATGCCCAAGATACTTTAGCTGTTAAAACTGGAACATTGTAGCACATCCTGTGCCCGTCTTGTCTTCTCTCAATAACATACTGCAAACGGCTTCTTCCATGGGCTTTCGTTATCAGTAAAAATGTAAAGCATACAAAACACTGCACCTACCACATTGAATCCCACAACAGAGAAGACTGTCAGGTTGATCATTTGCATTTTGCAAGCTGTATTTGTACCTTTCTGCTAAAGAAGCATTTAAAGATACCGTGCGAATGCACTGCATGTATAATGCGTTTACAACTTATCTGTACACAATCAGGATACAAGTGCCTAATGTAAATAGGGTTTTTATGATGTGTTTAATCATGTGTTTCATATCATTGACAAAGGAAAATCCATCGCCAGTGTCAGTAATGAATCGTCAATTTTTGATGATACCTCCTATTAGAAAAAACCTACTCACAGCCAGTATCCTTTCCCGCTCTTGGAAACCCTGCCCAGAGTGTCCATGGAAAGCTTTGCATGCTTCCACTATGTTTTAGCTCTCCCACTCATGCTGGTTCCCCTGATTAATGCCCCTCCAGGTCATATTGTCCCCTGTTGGACCCTGCATTCAGGCCTGTATACAGGCAGATCCTGGAGGAATTAACACCATAGACTGGCCCCCACGCTTGCCTGATCTAAATCTATAAAACACCTCTGGGACATTATGTTTTGGTCCAACTGAAGGCACCAAGTTGCACCTTAGACTCTCCAGGGGCCTCATGTATAAACATGTTTCCATGCTCAAATCGTGATGTATAAAAACTAAACTTTCCATAAAGCCACACACATTTTCACGCTAGCTAAAACCCTGGCGTACACAAGATCTCCACTCGGTTTTGCAAACTGGCGACACCCAGCGTCAAGAGCAGTGCTACCGTTCCAATGTGGTTTCCCTTTCTTTTTTAGATCCACATCCCTGACGCAGCTTTATAAATACACTGAAATTAACTGCATATTGTTTATTAGTTTAATGCATCTGATTGAACCTGTAACAATATAATGGTCCACGGAATGGCCAAACTATTCTAAATACCATAGCTGCTTTAGCGTTGTTACTCTCACTGCACCACCTTCTTCTTCTTTCAGCTGCTCCCATTAGGGGTTGCCACATCGGATCATCTTTTTCCATATTACTCTCACTGTACCACTCGGAGTATTTATATTACTATATCTGAGTGGGGAATCACAGATCTATAGCAGCTGATTGGAAAGAGAATTATCGGTATACAGCATCAAGCACATGCTGCCTCAGCCATGCTGTCGATTGAACTGCTCTTATTCAACAAACACTTCAGAGCCTTTCTTGTATGGACCTCACGGTTCAGAAACATTTTCATCCCAAGAACTATAAACATACTCAATCAGTGCATCAATTGCTCCTTGTAGAAATGCTTGTACTTATAAGTACAATTACCTCACTATAAACTTGCGATACAGTTATAATATTGCACAACCTGGGCCACTTTATAAAGCATATATTTACATATAATGACTATATCATTTTTAAAATGAAATGCAGCAAAATATGTTTATTACATTATACAGATAAAATGTTAACTTAATTTAAATAATCTATATTGTTAATAATTAAACATGTACTACAAAGATATTTCAATGTTCTTTAAAAGTTTTGCAGAATCAGCATTCTAAGCTTACAGATGGCTTAACGTCTATTACAGAGCTGATTGAGTGGCGATTGGGTATTTGGAGAAAGAAAAGTAAGGACAAGAATTGGGGGTTAGTACGTTTGAAAGAGACAGTACTGCTGCAATCATCGAAGGTCGTGCACGGCGCAGCAAGCATCTTGCGTGAGGCATGAACAATCACTGTGCCACTGGATTCCCATATTTAATAACATGCTTTAACACCTATCATCATGAAAATGATATCAAGTATACATCTCAGTATTTTAATTATTCAGAGAACTGTAATATCACAAATGTGATGGATTCTGTGTCCTGTCGGAGGAAGAGAAAGCCCGTTTAAGAAGCACGTAGTGATTCACACACAGAGCACATAGAAGATCAAATACAAAACAAAGCATTTAACGTGCTACTTTAGTTACGATGGGATTTGAGAAACTAGTAAATTAAATGATTTTAAGATGAAGTTTATGATGTTCTACTTTAATGACAAAATAAACTACATGATTAAAGTGGAAATTTCGAGATTAAAGTTGATATTTCGTGCTTTTTTCCCCACTGTGTGCCTATTTTTTACTTCTCTGTACCCTAATAAGCTTTCATGAGACACTCAGACGGTGGGCTACGACTCGCCTTTTCACGGCAACTTTGATATCTGACAACATCTTTTTAATTTCGGGCACTGTGCGACTTTGTGAACTTGAGATTTCGAGTTTCTCCGACACTCTATGTCACTCGATCAACTTCCTTTTGTTGTTTATACCACTGTCTAAACCAACAAATAGTACATTTTTCCTTGAATCCACTTTGTATTCGCTGAAATTTTTCTATTTCCCCCCATGCTTTTGCCATTGCCTTTTCACAAAACACCGAGCTTAAGGGCTAATTATATTGATTTGCATATTCAAAGAGGCATAATTCTGGGAGGAGATTGGGGAGTGGCAGCAGGCGCATGCATGTGCGTTACTTATCACGCTGACTGGGATTTATGGAGCGGAAGAACGTGGAAGTTGGCGAACGCACAAATTTAGGCATCGGGATATTTTTGTGTGTAAGCACATTTTGGCTTTTGTCTGTATGCCATGTTATAGTGTGAATTTTACGCACGGCGTTATGCATGAGGCCCCAGGAGCTCAGTGTTGCCCTGGTCTGGGAGGAGATCCCCCCCAGGACACCATCCATTGTCTCATTAGGAGCATGCTTCGACATTGTCAGGTATGCATACAAGCACATGGGGGCCATACAAACTACTGAGTACGATTTGGAGTTGCTGCAATGAAATTTTGGCAAAATGGATTAGCCTGTCGCATCATTTTTTCACTTTGATTTTTGGGGTGTCTTTGAATTCAGCCCTCTGTAGGTTGATAATTTTCATTTTCATCAAACGATGTGGCATCCTTTCGTTCCTAACACATTACCCAGTCCATATCGGTATAGATATCCAGCATGATTTTTTTTTCCTCATTAAGATCTAATGTGTTTTCAAAGTGTTAATTTTTTGTGTGTAGTTTATATAGATATTCACATCAAAATAAATTTTTACTCAATAAAAAAAATCCAGTTCTTTCTTTCTGTGACTTAGAAACAGTTAAAAACTGGGCCCTATGTGTGGGTGTCCCCAGCACACAGCTGAATCTTTGTTTTATGGTTTCCGTGCCAACATGCGCATTCCCTCAGGTGGGCTGATGATATTTGATTAAGAATTTGCCCTGCCAGGTGCTCTGCTCAACCTCTGTCTCTCTTGTACAGTAAAATGACAGCCTCTTCAAGTTAAAATATTATGTGGCATTTGCATAATAACTGCAAAAGCCCTCAACAGACAATCCTGATTAAAATTCCACAAGCTTTTCCTTCATTGTAAAAATGACCCCTTCCTCATTCCACAGGTGGGGCAAAGAATGGCCCAACTCCTCATCCGTTAAACCAAGCTGTCTGTCACTAGCTCCAGTTTTCATAAGGGTAAGAATGCCAGCCAACGACAGAGAGAAACTCTCTCTTTGTCTACACTATCGAGAGAACGAATGCCAGATAGACAACGCTGACAGACCTGTCCATAATGTACACTGGAAGGTAAAGATTTGATAGTTGATAAAGAATAGCCACAATTATGGTCTGCTGGTGGTAGAAAATGAAGCTGTATTTTCACATTTATATTATAATCCTTTCTGAGTTTAATCACCCACACCGTATTATTTTCTTTAATTTCTGCAAGAGCCTGGGAATTTAAATGAGAAGGTGTAGTGTGTCACTCAACTGAAAGCAAAGTCTTTAGCTAAAAATATATATTCTGTTACTGACACTCTAATTATGCTTTTGCCGTCAGTAACAGATGACAGGTACATAATTTGCCTTTACAGTCTTCCTCACCATAAGTAAAATTGGGGGCCCTGTGAATGTCTATGTTGCACAAGCATGCACTGTTGCACAGCAGTGACTGGCAGTCTGACTGAATTTTGATTCTTTGATTGCAATCTGTGAAAGGAAGCAAGTCTGCAAGTCAAGATATTTAGAAGTAATTTATCACCATGCTCCCAAAGAGACTTGTTGTAATTATAAAATAGAGGCTAGTCTATTGCCACAGGCAGAAAGTACATGTACCTGATAGGAGTAGGAAACACCTTTCCAGTTGTATCAGTACAACAGCAGTGTCAGGCAAATGACAGTGATTCTAAAGGCTATCAGTCCTGCATCAGATTTATTGTACTTAATGGACAGCCTGCATCAATATATCAGATCAAATGTCATATGTGCAGAGGCTGTGCTATTTTATATGGACCATGGCCGGTCTGAAGAAGGTCAGCAGCATCCAACTGATCTAAGGTGGGTTAAACCACTATTGCTCTGCTATAGAATCATAACCAACTATCCATTGATCATAAAAATTTGCCACTGTCACTCCCTCAAAGCATTCATTAAGGGGAACACCATCCATACGACTCAAATTTCTGGAATTTCATGCAGTAGCCTAGCTGGTCAAAGAGGCTGTTATATAAAGACACAGTCTTATTTTTGTGTACATTATAAGCAAAACTGTCTGTGTCTTTCTTGTGTGTGTGGGTCTGTAAGAAAGAGAGAGAATATGTTGTGTCCCAAAAAAGAATATGCCTTGTCACGCATGCGCATTGGTGGATCAGCCTCAACGCTCCTCTAAGGTATATGGTACCATCCCATGTTCTCTCCTATTCCCTCCATAGCACCAAGGAGATGCCCAGTGAGGACACCTGACCCTGCCAGTTCCAGTCTCCCATCTATAAATTACAAGGCTGACGGAATTACCCGTCACTCTGTGAGCAGAGCATACCACAGGGCAAAGCTCCTGCATACCCGACACTCCAGAAGGAATTCTGACCTTGAAGCCCATATTTGGCTTTCCCCATTTTTGGGTTTCTTTTCACTTACTTTTGCACCTTAGAGCACTTGTACTTTTTGTTTAATTTTTGTTTAAAGTAAACAGGGATGACCAGGTTGAAACCCCAAAATTTATTGAGTGGACTTACTGTATGTTTCCTCACTCAACCACAGCCTTTAAATGAAGACATAACACCGTGTAGAAGACAGAGTCTTTGAAGAGGCTTGTCAATGTTTATTAGATGTCATCTACAGACATTTTTATTCGAATTATGACTGGGGAAACATTTAGAGAGGGTGTTTAAATGAAAATGGCTCCTTCTCAATATCTTAGCAAACTAGAAAGTAAATGAAATGCCATATCCTTGAGTCACAGATTACAGTTTGTTTCTAAGCTTTGAAAAATAGAATTGTGATCCCTTTTAAACAGTGTACACCATGAATCAAGAAATGCTACTAACTGCCTTACAAGATTCCCTTTTTTTAACTGAGTGTGTGGTACTTCCCTAAATTGCTAAAACTATTAAAGGGATATGAATAAGATTCCCATGATATCACATCTTTTCTTATTCTTTTTTTGCTGGGGAGCATTTGATCGATATGCCCAGATAATTAGCTAACTGTTTATAATCTACACTGGTTTACACCTTCATATTTTTATTCATCTCTACATTAAAACAGCCTATTGTAATTTGGAGATTATAATTTATGATATATTTATACAGTATATATGGTGTTGGGGTTTGTAACATGTTTGTTGCAGTGGTTGAGGTGAAGTTTTATCTTTATAAATGTGGCATATAAAAGCATAGCAGACATTTCCTGCTTTTAATTTAATAGGTATTCAGCTATAATTAAAGTATATGTTTATGTCTTAGTTATCCGCAACTACCCGATTGGTTATTAATTCAATTTATTGATGTATATAATATATAATAATTTCCATTTCCACATTGCTATCTTTATTCAGTTCGACATTTGGGAGTCTCCTGCACTTTTGGAGTTTATATATTTGTAATTACTGTTCAGTTATTTATCCATCCATCCATTATCCAACCCGCTATATCCTAACACAGGGTCACGGGGGTCTGGTGGAGCCAATCCCAGCCAACATAGAGTGCAAGGCAGGAACAAACCCTAACCACACACCCACACACACCAGGGACAATTTAGGATCGCCAATACACCTAACCTACATGTCTTTGGACTGTGGGAGGAAACCAAAGCACCCAGAGGAAACCCATGCAGACACGGGGAGAACATGCAAACTCCATGCAGGGAGGACCCGGGAAGCGAACCCAGGTCTCCTAAATGCGAGGCAGCAGCGCTACCCACTACGCCACCGTGCCGCCCAGTTATTTATCTAGTTTGTTATTTTATTTTATACAACTCATCTGTTTGCAGAACATGTAATTCAATATTATATTCATTATTTCTGTAGTAATCCTTTTCCAGTCTGGAGTAGAACAAGAGACAATACTTCATAAAAAATATATCTAATATTTAATGTCTAAGTGTTCCATGGGTATGTACAGTATTTTCCTAACAAATTAAAATACATTTTGCAAGGTGATTACAATGTTCAGCAACACAAGAGAGCTGCAAAAGAGGTGTGCGCTTCATATTGCCATTTATTATCTAGTTCGCGATTGCTTACCTAGCTCTCACAGGTGCACATTATATTTTCCTTTTGACATATTACTATGAAGGGCATGACTTGAAACTGCTGCAGCAAGTACAAGTGCAGTCAATTCCCTTCCCTACACTAGTCCTGCCAGAGTATAATACAAGTAAAGTTTCAGAAGAGCACCATCAAAAAAACGTAATATCTGAAACAATATAATTTTTTGCCTTACGTAAAGTCTCTACGTTTTCATTTGAAGATGAAAACTAACAAGTATATCTCTGCATGTACGTCATCTGCACATTGCTGCTATTTTCCTTATTTTCACTTTTTCCCCCCTAAGGACACCACCCCAGTGCTTCCAAGTAACTGCCAATTGCTTGCAGTTAAGGTAATCTCCTCTGGACAATCCCAAAATGCATCATCTACTTGATCCACCTACAAAATTGGATGTTTGCCTTTGAGTATCACACACTTTATGTGTACTATTACTGAAGTTTCAGCAAGCACTTTGGCATCTCACTCTTCCCCATATTTCAAGAACTCAGAAAGCATTCTGTGACCATAAACAGCAAAATTAATAATCTCTGTGTGAAAAAAACAAATGGTTTGAGGGTCTTGCAGCATACTTCAGTCTGTAACACAAAGTTACTATCATGCTTATTATGGATGGAATATGCTGTCTTATGACTTCACCACAGGCCAAGTCAAGTTGGGGAGCATGCAATGGTACAGCGCGTTGCCGCACCCTCCAAATGACAAAAAAATCTTGGGGTCCCTGTTGGCAACACCCGAGGCAGACATGCGGTCCAGTCCCACCCTGCGGATATGACCATCTATCTGCCACAGCCAGGTGTTACGTGGGTGACCCTTTGGCCTGGTCCAACTGCACAGGTCCTTAACAATGATGCTCCTGCGAGCCTGATCACCCTCGGGTTTTCACACCACATGGCCGAAGTGCTGTAACTGATGCTCCCTCACAATGGAGGAAATGTACCTCATTTGGGACTCCATGAGCAAGAGCTCATTTGACACAAAGTCAAACCAACGGTACCCAGCGATTCACCAAAGAGCCACAGTAACAAAGCAGTCCAGTCTTCATCTCAGATCACTGGATAGTATCCAAGCCTCACTAGTCAAGTCACCACCGAAAAAAAAAGAATCAGCTAAAACCTACAGATGATACACCCAAAGTGATGGCCTTATCTCACAGGAAGCTTTATTGACTTTCATAGCAGAAAAATACAGTTTTCAGGTTCTGACTTCAAGATTTTGTGGGTTTCTTGAATGTTATCATGTAAGATGTAGTGTGCTATTGAAATATTTTCAATGTGCTTTTTTTTTATAATCGCATATTTGTTTTTAATTCTGGTTCAAATTATACTACTAGTTGACTCTATTCTTTAAATCACCATTAGAGCAGTCTAAACCCTTTTTTTTCCTTTAAAGAAATTAAGGCTCTTTCACGCAACACAGAAATGTTCACTCGTATATTTATATAGAACTGACTGCCCCAATGTTTTATTCACAGACCACACAAATTCTATTTACTGCATTGTAATTAAATACAGATTGTAAGCATATCATTAATGGTGCACCTTGCAACTAATCTGCTTTTTCTACCCACAGGCATGTTGGTATTCTGGTGGTGCGGAAAATGGTAAGCTATGGCCATATTTTGGATCTGCATTAGCCTGACTTCACTGCACGGACAGAATATGCAATCCCCCCCCCCCCCCCAATTCAGATATGTCAGGACCAAAAGAACATTCCAATACTTTTCAGAAATCACATACACAATCTAATTTGTTGTTTTTCCTCTGTCAGATTTACTTCTGTACACCATGGTAGGGTGGAACAGCACCACAATAGTTAGCACTGCATCTGTACAGCCCCCCCACTAGAGTCTGCTGTTCAAATCCTGGGCCTGGGCACTGCCGGTATGAACTCTGAATGTACTCTCCAGGGGTCTCATGTATAAACAGTCTGTACGCACGAAAATGTTGCATACGAATGTTTCCACGCTCAAATCACAATGTATAAAAAGTAAACTTGGCATAAAGCCATGCACATTTTCACAGTAGCTCCAACCCTGGCATATGCAAGTTCTGCAAACTGGTGGCACCCAGCGTCAAAGCAGTGCTATTGTTTCAGTGTGGTTTCCTTTTCTTTTTTAGATCCACATCCCTGACACAGCTTTATAAATACACTGAACTTAAACCGCCTATTGTTTATTAGTTTAATGCATCTGATTGTAATTAACCTGTAACAATATAATGGTCCACAGAATGGTCATACTATTCTAAATACCATAGCTGCTTTAGCGTTGTTACTCTCACTTCACCTTTTTCTTCTTCTTCTTTCAGCTGCTCCTGTTAGGGGTTGCCACAGCGGATCATCTTTTTCCATATTACTCTCACTGCACCATTCGGAGTATTTATATCACTGTATCTGAGTGTGAATCACAGCTTTACAGCAGCTGATCGGAAAGAGAATTATCGGTATACAGCATCAGGCACACGCTGCCTCAGCCATGCTGCCTATTTGAAATGCTCTCTTACGGCAAACGCTTCAGAGCCTTTCCTTTCAAAAACAGTTTCATCCCAAAAACTCTAAACGCACTCAATCAGTCAATCAAGTGGTCCTTGTAGAACTGTTTGTACTTATAAGTACAATTACCCCACTGTAAACTTGGGATATAGTTATAATATTGCACAACCTGAGCCACTTTATAAAGCGTGTATTTATATATGACGACGATATCATTTTTAAGATGAAATGCAGCAAAATATGTTTATTATATTATACAGATAAAACTTTAACTTCATTTAAATAATTAAACATGTGAGGACACGGTGTCGCAGCGCTAGCGAGGAGCTGGTGCTCCCTTCACTGATTGTTCCTGCCTCGCGCTGTATTCTTGCTGTGGCTGCCGCGACAAGGCAAGGATAGATGGATGGAATAATTAAACATGTACTACGAAGATATTTCAATGTTCCTTAAAAGTTTTGAAGAATCAGCATTCTAAGCTTACAGATGGCTTAACGTCTATTACAGAGCCGATTGTGCGGTGACTGGTTACTTGGAGAAAGAAAAGTAAGGACAGAAACTGGAGGTTAGCACTTTTGAAAGAGACAGTACTGCTGCGATAAATTATTTAATCGAAGGTCGTGCACAGCGCAGTAAGCATCTTGCATGAGGCATGAACAATCACTGCACCACCGTGTTCCCATGTTTAATAACATGGTTTAACTCCTACCATCATGAAAATGATATCAAGTATACATCTCAGTATTTTAATTATTCAGAGAACTATAATATCACGAATGTAATGGTTTCTTCATTTTCATTTCGGGCAATGTGCGACTTTGTGAACTTGAGCTTTTGAGTTTCTCCGACACTCTATGTCACTCGATCAACTTCCTTTTGTTGTTTATACCATTGTTTAAACAAACAAATAGTATGTTTTTCCTTGTATCCACTTGGTATTCGCTGAAATTCTTCTATTTCTGCCCATGCTTTTGCCATTGCCTTTTCACAGAACGCTGAGCTTAAGGGCTATTTATATTGATTCGCATATTCAAAGAGGCGTAATTCTGGGAGGAGTTGGGGCGGGACAGCAGGCGCGTGCACGTGTGTTACTTTTCACGTTGACCAGGATTTTATGTAGCGGAAGAACATGGAAGCTGGTGTTCGCACAGATTTATGCATCTGGATTTTTTTGTGTGTATGGACGTTTCCGCTTTTGTCTGTATGCCATGTTATAGTGTGAATTCTACGCACGGCGTTATGCATGAGGCCCCAGGTCTGTGCAGGTTTTCTTTGCAGTACGAAATTATCCTCCCACATTTCAGAGACAAGTCTGTTAGGCTGATTAGCAATTCTTATTTAGGCTTATGGGCTGTTTTTTGCCTTATGGATAAGTTAGCTTTTAAAAATGATAGTTAAATGTATATAATGGAGATAAATGCATTATTATTTAAATAACTACCTTCATCCTGATTTACAAATGAATACCGCAAATTGATAACCTATCAGTGTTCTAAATAAAGAGTTTATAGGCTTTGACTATTTATGATGGGGATGATGCCACTTCTTCTACTTCACCGTCTCTTCTATTGACACTATTAATTCCTGAAGCCATTTCCATCCTCTCATGATGCATTAGATTATGTTGCATTATATGTGGGCTGCATATCACTGAAGGCTTGCTCTTTTTTATAGTACTGTGCCTTTATCTTTAATTCACTATAAGTTTTTGTCTTCAACTATTTTTCCTCAAGCCCTTACATTGTAGTGACAAGTAACCTAATCCCCATGGCCATATTTTTCAACATCATTGTAGCAATCCTTTTCCGAACCAGGAATGTTATTTTCACGGACTTTAACATGGCATTTTCTACATTGGCCTGTTTTTATCAATTACAATTCTGCAAATCAATGCTCATTGCAAATTAAATTTGTGAATCCAGTTGGATAACGGATGGATGGACAGTAGGAAAACTTCTAAAAATGTCTTAAATAAAGCCTTGAGATGAGATGCTAAAATAAGAACATTCTGTTTTCTAAATGTTTAAAAAAGTGTTCTTTCTCTTTAAATTCATAAAATGATAGTGTCAAGTTTTCTTACTTACTGAATTTTAGATTCTAAAGCCTGGAGCAAACTGCTCCTCTGTGCATAATGTGTATCAGATGTGTCTTTGTTTGTGTTCAGCTGACAGGCCATGAATTGTTCTGTATTTTGATTACAGCACCAAGTCTCTGGCACGAAGGGAACATACCAGAGCCAATCAGTTTCAGACTTTGCGTATTGTGGATGGTGGCCTTTAGGTATTCAGCATCGTTTTGCTGTGATCTCATACGCAGTGTCGCAAGATGTACTCAAGTCCCCTTTGGATGGTTTCAAGATGAGCCATCCTTTGGTTACTACTCACCTTCTTTTCAGATTTAAAATAGATAGATAGTATGTATGGCACTTTATAAAAACAGATAGACGTACACACACAAACATACACACACACACACATATATTTGTGTTCCTGCAGTACAAAGAGTATATCAGGATCATCTGTGCTGCACTTACAAGTGTAAAGTGTAAATGCTAGAATAATTTAGTTTTAGTTAGGCATTTATTTCCAACACAAAACTTTGATCGGTTCATTATTACCAGAATACCGTAAAGTGTAAATTAAAAGTTAATAACAATAACTATTTTGATTCAATAAGAAAAAGGCAGCTTTTTGTTTCTCTCCACTACTTTCCTACTCAGTCCAAAAGACCTAAATTAGCAATGAACTGACATGACAAAAGTGGGATTAACTGTACCAAAGTACCACTAACAATTAAAGGACTTGGTGAAAGTTAATTCCACAATCTAGTAAAATGACATTTGATATGCATTTACTTCTCCTTTCATTGGCGAACACTTAAGTAATTTCTCAGGAATAACAGTTTATGGCAAGATTTGTACTTTCTTGTTCTTGGTAGAAGAAAGAAAACCTATCTCCCCATTAGAACTGGGCCCCACACTAAACTGTAGTAATAGTGTTCCAGTACCAGGTATTAGTTATTATTAGTACATAACACTACTCATGATCTTAAGAAAGGCAGAATTCTTGATTTAGGAGATTATGCAAATAATTCAACTGCACTTACACCAAGAGTGAGGGAGACCTTGCATGGTTACACTGGGATTGGGGCATGTTGCAGCTTCTGGCACTCTCTTTCTGGGATCACTTTTGAATGTTCACAATATGTTACAGCATAACAGGATATCCTGCAACCACAAAAACATTTACATAAAACAGTTGTATTCCTTTTCTATAAAATAAGTACTGTACTGTATCGTTGTATATTTAGTAGTTTTTACATGACTTGCAAATGTTGCCTTTTTACAAATCACAGTCTAAAATAAGCATTAATTGATTTTCGGTAGAGTTGTAGTATGTTAAACATCTGTTTTGTTCATGTTTGTAAATACAGTACATAGTGATTATGACAATGTCACACTAGTAAGGCTGGCAAACTTGTTCCAAGGGCAAAATAAAACAATATTCTATGTTGTTAAAATAGCTAAGTTAAAACAAGAAAATAAGCTTTTAAAGATTTTGAAGCAGTTACAACAGCAGAGTCTTTTCTTTATTATAAAAAACTTTGGAGGCCAAATCACACACAGTTTGTGCTTAAACAGCTGAATGCTGAACCCTCAGCATCACAACAGCAAAACAGCAAATATAAGAATACGGCAAAACAATTAGAAAACAAACAAATATTATAAATATCTTTTAAATCAGGGCAGTTTGCATTTTATAATGGTTATACTACAGTCGTGGCTAAAAGTTTGGAGAATAACACAAATACTGATTTTCACAAAGTTTGCTGCTTCATTGTTTTTAGATCTTTTTGTCAGATGTTTCTATGGTATACTGAAGTATAATTACAAGCATTTCATAAAGTTTCAAAGGCTTTTATTGACAATTACATTAAATTTATGCAAAGAGTCAATATTTGCAGTGTTGGCCCTTCTTTTTCAAGACCTCTGCAATTCACCCTGGCATGCTGTCAATCAACTTCTGGGTCAAATCCTGACTGATGGCAGCCCATTCTTGCATAATCAATGCCTGGAGTTTGTCAGGATTTGTGGGTTTTTGTTTGTCCACCTCACTCTTGAGGATTGACCACATGTTATCAATGGGATTAAGGTCTGGGGAGTTTCCTGGCCATGGACCCATAATGTTTTGATCCCCTAGCCACTTAGTTATCATTTTTGCCTTATGGCATGGTGCTCCATCATGCTGAAAAAGGCATTGTTCTTCACCAAACTGTTCTTGAATGGTTGGGAGAACTTGCTGTCGGAGGATGTTTTGGTACCATTCTTTATTTGTGTCTGTGTTCTTAGGCAAAATTGTGAGAGAGCACACTCCCTTGGCTGGGAAGCAACCCCACACATGATGGTCTCAGGATACTTTATTGTTGGCATGACACAGGACTGATGGTAGCACTCACCTTTTCTTCTCTGGACAATCTTTTTTCTGGATGCCCCAAGCAATCAGAATGAGGACTAATCAGAGAAAATGACTTCACCCCAGTCCTCAGCAGTCCAATCCCGGTACCTTTTGCAGAATATCAGTCTGTCCCTGATGTTTTTCTTGGAGAAAAGTGACTTCTTTGCTGCCCTTCTTGAGACCAGACCATCCCCCAAAAGTCTTTGCCTCACTGTGCGTACAGATGCACGCACAACTGCCTGCTGCCATTCCTGAGCAAGCTCTGCACTGGTGGTGCCCCGATCCTGCAGCTGAATCAACTTTAGGAGACTGGCCTGGTGCTTGATGGACTTTCTTGGGCACCCTGAAGCCTTCTTCAAAACACCAGTGGAAATTAGTTTTTTGGGATTAAGTTCATTTTCATGGCAAAAAGGGACTGAATTAATTGCAGTTCATCTGATCATTCTTCATAACATTCTGGAGTACTGTATATGCAAATTGTCATCATAATATATGAGGCAGCAAACTTTGCAAAATTAATATTTGTGTCATTCTCAAAACATTTGGCCGTGACTGTACTTTAAAAGTACTTCCTATAACAGATTTAAAATACACTGTGCTTCAACTGGAATCATCATGCTGGTAAAAATCTTATCCTATTTGAATTTCCCCTTAGGATTAATAAAGTATCTATCTATCTATCTATCTAAAACGCACCAGATATAATTATACTAACCTTTTGTACAATGCTGAATCATAATGTACAACTCCGCTCCTAAGCTCTACATTTATCATTTTCAAGACTCCAGAATACAAGTTCTTGCTTCCAACCCTGCATCAATCTGTTAGATATCAGGGATTTGAAATGCAAAAGCCACATTTTACAATGCTTTGTAAGCATTTATTGACTTTTGTTGCTCTTGTTTCTTTATACCTCTGTCCACTGGTCTGTGAGGTTTAGTAAGTCGCAATATTAAGAGAAATCTTTTTTGTTTCCATTTTATTGAATTTATTAAAAGCAAAAAGAGAAATCTTATTTGCTTTATGAAATGTTTTGTGATGACAAATGCTGTCTAGCAGCACACGTCAAAGCAGGTATATCTGTCTCTTAAGTTGACCAGATTTTGTTTTTCAAACAGAAGGAGCAGAGCAGAGATATAATAAAAATTGATACAGTACATGCCTTCATATACACCGGATCTTTATTATTGTTTCTAATAAAAATAATTCATTCATTTTAAACATCTTCATTTATAATTAATTACTTATTGAACTTTTTAAGCACTTGTAGGCTTGCTATTTCTCTTCAATAACAACAAAAAATGAAAAAACACAAAAACATGCTATTTTAAAATGATTTTTTTTTAGCGTACGGACAACACCCAATTTTTTTTTTTTTAAACTTTCGGAAATATAATGAAGCCATGTCACTAAGTTGTCTGTCACTTCTGCTGTTAACCAATTTTCTTAAAACCAGTTTTGTGCTCTTCAAAGCTAACGTGAACTTCAAGTTGCAGATGTTAGCCCTCCTGATTGCACATTTAGCTTCCTACTTGTAATGGCCTAGTAGAAAGCAGGAGTATTACTATTATTATTTAACTTGTCTGAAGATGTGCACTTTTGTTTTTTGGGCACCTTTTGTACTAATAAGTTGGTTTTGAATAGCAGTCCTGAGTCAAACTGCCATGTGTCCTGTAAACAAACCCTGTGCCACACACGAGTCACACTGACCACAAAGCATATATTGTACTTGTCACACATGGACCAGAGAAAATTTATAGGTCTCCTGTTTGTTTACACACTAAGTAATGATCAAGAAAAAGCCCCGGACAATTTTTTGAGATATTATAATGTATATATCCGTCGTACTTATTTTAAAATCCCAAAAAGATGACATAGTTTGCAAAAAGAAGACATTTGATCACCCTTTATTAATTAATCTTTTTATTATTTTTTGAAAATGATAATCAATAGATTTTCAAGAGAAAAGCAGGAATGTAGTCGAGAGAGGAATGGTACCTTAGGCAGGCATGGGAGAAGAGGATGAGATTTTGTTGGAACCAACCGGGACAAGGAAAAAACTGTGGTGGGACTGTTTAGGAGTGGGACTGAAAAATCAATACTGTGCCAACCTCTAAAGCAGACCAGACCACAGTTACATCTACTGTACATCAGAAGAAATGCAGTGGAGTGGTTTAGCAGCTTTACAACTCTTGGAGTCAACATCACTGTCATCCTATAGTGCGCACAACACATGATGGTTGTTGTTAAGAAGGCTCGCCCATGTCTTTGCTGACTCAGATGTCTAAAAGAAAACACATTTTTATGTGCTCACTAATTCCTATAGATAAACAAAAGAGCCCATAGTCTCTGAAAGCATTACATCCTTCTACGATAACAAAACACTGCAGAGGGTTGTGAAGCTGCAACAGAATATTGCCAGCACCCAGGTGCCTTCTGTTCAGGACATTTACCAACTTTTCCACTGATTTTCACTTATAAATTCAGACAAAGTTTATTATTCATAGGTCACAAGGCTACTCAATCGCAACTTATATTAACAAATGCAGGATTGTTTTCTTTGAATTATACAGTATACACCAATCCCCACAACATTAAAACCACCAGCTCTGACCCAGCATGGACTCTGCAAGACCTCTGAAGGTGTCTGGTGGTTAAGTTGCAAGGTGGGATCCTCCATAGATCAAGCTTGTTTCTCCAACACATCACACACACACACACACACACACGAGTGACTGGATTAAGATCTAGGAAATCTGAAGACAAATTCAACACCTTGAGCACGTTGTCATGTACCTCAAACCATTCCTGAATGATTTTTGCACCGTGGCAGGGTGCATTACCCTGGTGAAAGAGGCCAATGCCATCAGGAAAAAACTGTTGCCATGAATGGGTGTAAGTGGTCTGCAAAACCTTTAGGTATACGTATGGTACCTGTCAAAGTAACATCCACTTGAATGCCAGGACCCAAGATTTCCCAGCAGAAGATTGCCTAGAGCATCACACTGCCTCCGCCAGCTTACATTTTTCCCCACAGTATATCCTGCTGTCATCTCTTCCCCAGGTACTGTAAATGAAGCAAATGTGCCTGACTGGCCACAAGATCTAAAAGAAAATTTGATTTGTCAGAACAGGCCATCTTCTTCCATAGTCCAGTTCTGAGGCTCACACGCTCTTTGTAGGCGCTTTTGACAGTGGAAAGAAGTCAGCATAGGCACTATGACCGATCTATAGCTACACAGTAAGCTGTGGTGCACTGTGTGCTCTGACACCTCTCAGGCCAGCATTAAGAAGAAAGTAGTTCTTCTGTGGGATTGTGCTGGATGGGCTAGTCTTCGCTCCACACATGCATCAGAGAGCCTTTCGGGCCCATGACCCTGTCAGCAATTCACTGATTGTCCATCATTAGACCACTTTCATTAGGTATAAAACGACTGCATACTGGGAACACCCCAGAAGACCTGCCATTTTGAAGATGCTCTGACCCAGTCGTCTAGCCATTACAATATAGCCCTTGTCAAAGTTGTTCAGATCCTTAAGCTTTCCCATTTTTTCTGCATCCAACAGATCACCTTAAAAAACAGACTGTTCTCTTGCTGCCTAATATATCCCACTACTTGACAGGTACCATCGTATCAAGATAAATCAATGTCACTCACTTCACCAGTCAGTTATTTGAATGTTATGGCTGATAGTTGTACAGTATATTGTATTCAAGTTACATTTAATGTATGTTGTATTCATTGCCTCTCTTTCTTTTTTTGGTCTGTTGTTGAGATTGTATAATTGTTACTAACACCAGCGAGCAATGCAAGTAAGAATTGCATTACACTATGTACACACAACTTCAAAATATGTTTAAGTGCATTGCAGTCATGCACCAGCCATTTGTACTATCTGGATTAATTTAAACAGAAAGCACAAAGAAATCTTGCCTGTAAATATAATTCAGAAATTCTAAGAGTATTCGCCTTCAAAATCATTCATGAAGTAATAATGAGAATGACAGACTACTGCCTCCAATCATTGACTGACAAATGCAGAACCTAACATACTTCACGCTGTTCCATAAATTGTTCTGCCTTCGACTAGATCTTGGAACTTGTAATTTACGACCTCTGACTCCAAAAACAGAAAGAAAATGTGTCATGAACTTGAAATTCCTACTTGCAAAGTATGGACAGGTCTCTCAATTCCAAGTTTATCCACTTCAGATTATGACGTCAATCCAAAATAGTGATGAAGACTGCAATAAGGAAGTACAGTGGCACTTTATAAGTTTAAATTATGTATTAGAAGAATTGAGGTAATTCATTTAAAGCAAATACATAATACTGAATACTGAGAAGGTAAACGTTAGCATTAGCAGAACGAACAGTAACAGATGTTAGCTTGCTACATCCTGCTATCCGTACATTGCACTTAATGCTCGTCAGTTTCTTCTTCACGCTGGACAATGGACCAATGCTCCAGTTTCCTTCCACAGTCCAAAAGGTAGAGAGTCAGATAGACAGAAAGATACTTTAGACACCTGAATTTCCCTGAGGGGATGAATAAAGTATCAACATGGCATAATCCTTTAAACGTCATCTATTTACTATTTACACAGAAGTAAAAATTGTTACAAATTATTAAAAAAAACAAGGAGAACAAAATAGAAAGAAAGAAATATAAATGGTCATTTGTTACAGTGTTGGAGTGGTGACCAGGTCATAAATTACTTCTGTTTACAAAGGAGTTATAAAATCTCACAGCAATAGGAACAAAAGTGTTCTGCTCTACAGTGCAGTGAGAGAAGACAACTGCTACGCTTACTTCTCGGACCTGTCAAAATGTTGTGGAGAGGGTGACTGCTATTGTCAAGGATGGCCTGTACCTTCTTCCACATACACCTTTCCTTCACAATTTCCTGTGAGTCCACAGTAATACCCAGCACTGAGCTGGCCTTCTTCCCCAGCTTGTCCAGCTTCTACATGTTCTTATCCATCATACTGCCTTCCTATCACAGGGCAGCAAAGAAGAGGTCACTAGCAACAACTGTCTGGTAGAACAAAGACAACATTTCACTACATGTGCTGAATGATTTGAGTCTTCTCATGAAAAAGAGCCTGCTCTGCTCCTTCCTGTAGAGGACATCAGTGTTCAGAGACCAGTTCAGTCTGTCATCAAGGTGGACACCAAGATATTTATAAGTCCGCACCACCTCAATGTCCTTCTCTCAGATGTTAAAAGGCTGAAGGGGGAGCTTAGACCTGCAGAGATCTACAATCATCTCCTTGGTCTTTGTTGTGTTCAGAACAAGGCAGTTATTTCTCCAGTCACTGAAAGTTCCAATCAGATTCCTATATTCCCCTTCCTGCCCATTCCTTATACACTCCACAATAGCTGTATCATCAGAGTACTTCTGAATGTGGCAAAAACCCGACTTGTATTTAAAGTCTTCTGTGTATAATATGAACAGGAATGCAGCCAAAACAGTCCCTCGTGGGGCCCAACATTGCTCAATAACATCCTGGAGACACAGTTCCCCAATTTGACAAACTGTGGTTTTCCAGTCAGGTAGTTATGAATCCAGGAGGTGAACGTGGAATCCACACTCATCCTCTTCAGTTTATCTTTAGGAATGAGGGTTGGATGGCGTTGAATGCACTTGATAAGTCAAAGAGCATAATCCTCACATAACCACCCGGTTCATCCAAAAAGAAATGGGTCTGGCGTAGCTTGTGGGAGACTGTGTCCTCAAAACCACTGTACTCCTGGTATGTAAACTGTAGGGGATCCAGGGCATGCTAGACTTATGGTCTGAGGTGATGCAGAAGCAGCCACTCCAGTGTCTTCATGATGTGTGATGTGAGGACCACCAGTCTGTAGTCATTTATTTCAGTCGGTCGCCCAACTTTAGGAACCAGTACATGACATTTACCACAGAGCAGGGACCCTCCCACCTTGAAGACTCATGTTGCACAATATCTGTATACGCTCAGCAAGTTGATCTGTACACTCCTTAAGCAGTCTGAGGCACATGCCATTCAGACCAGCTGCCTTTCCAGGGCTTAGTCTCCTCAGCTCTCATCTCATTTGCTGTGAAGAGTAGGGGACTGGGACCTAGTGTAGCAGATGGTGCAGCAACAATGTCTGGGGTGCAGCAACATTGAGTAGCAAAATCTGCCTCTGCAATGGTGGCAGAGGGAACAGGTGACCCATTCTGTGACACTTAGCCAGTGCTGGACACCATGTCACAGCCATTAAAAAACAGGTTAAACTCATTGGCTTTGTCCTCACCCACTACTGTTACCTGGCTCCTCTTTTCTTTATGGTCAGTAATGGTCTTCATTCCCCTCCATACTCTGAGGTTTTTGTGTTGAAACTTCATCTTCAACATTTCTTTATAATCCATTTTTGCCTACTTTAAATACCTGCAGGTGTTGAACTGGCAATATTAAATTGTCTGTACTGTGAGCGTGTGTTCGCTTGTGGTAAACTGTCTACCAGGCATTTACAACTTAAAGGAAAAAGGTCTTATGAATAAGGGAAAAGTTGCCTTTCATGGAGCAAAATAGAAAAAGTACTTGGCTGCTTTAATTGCTGAAGTACGGGAGTGCGTTTCGCAAAGATTTTTTTTTTTTTTTTTTAACTTTGGCGAGTTCACGCAGGGATAGGGTTGCCAGGCATCCTTTATATATATGGGTCATGTACCATATTTCACCATTTTGTCCCCTGTCCCATACTGACTTTTCAGGGACACCCAAATGTCATGTATTTACCTGTAATTCATTTTAAAATTTTGTAATAAAAATATATTTTTGCTACCTTCTTATGCTACTTAGCTGTAACTTTATAAGTAATTACACTTTCTTTTCTCAGATTCTCTTGATGCAAATAATCCAAATGTAATGAGGAAACTACAGGTAGTGTTTGCTGCCTGTTTGAAACTTGTTCAGTTGCTATTGTTGGCTGAGGACAGCAACACTGTTACCGTTTTGCTCTTCAGCCGCGCTGCTGTGCAGTTCTGTATCAGCATTGCAACGTACAGGTGTCAACAAAGTGTGTTGTTACTACTTGCCATGACCCACTTTTTTTCTAACTGCCTGTATTAAATAATAATAATATTTCTCTGTTGTCTGTATTAAATAAATATTTTCAAATGATTTCACTTTTACAGATTTTTTTTCAGGTTGTATTAAATAATTTTCAAATGATTTTACTTTTGTTTTCCTCATAACCCATTAAAATCCTTGCTTCATGTTTTTAACTTATGTCTCTACTTTTATATAATATATTGGACTGGGTGTGTAGGGGGTATATAGTAATAGTACTAGGGTGTTGTACCGTGTTAGCCATTATGAATGTAGAGAAAAGCCAAGCAAAATGACACCTTGTATTGGCAAACTAAAAGATTACAATATAGTAGTAATTTATAGTATATATAAATACTATATAGTAGATATACAGTAATATAAAGAGAGATTTTACGAGTGTCCCGTATTTGTAATTTTGTAATCTGGCAACCCTACGCAGGGGGGTGCTGGCGACAGGTCAGGCCTGTTGGAGGACGCTGCGCGTACCCTGTCATAAAGGCGTGCGTCTCTTTAACCCCGCTTTTAGCAAAGAGAAAGGCGCGGAGCGTTCAGTTACTGCATGCATTAGTGTGAGAAGGGGATGCCCAAGAAAATGTAACTTACTTTTGTAGTGCGTATCGGCTCTTCCGAGGGAGCGCGCCAGGATGTGCTCAAGCTAGCTTGCATGCATGCACGCGAGGCCGCTAGCCCTATTTAATACATGTCTTGCAAGGGCTGAGTGGAGCACCTGTGCAGGTCGCGATTGGCGTAAGGGAGCAGCGTGTCGCAGGATTGGCTGAAGATTTGTTCCCGTGTATAACAGGTACATCCTGCCTTTTGGGGTTGTGTTTAGACTCGGTGGTGTGGTGGTATAGATCATTCTTTAGTATACCAAATAGCGGCTTGTGCTTTATATATATACACGAGGTGTGGTAGAAAAGTAATGAGACTGGCAACACTGCAAGCGATCTGGCAACACTGCGCTGTTGTCCTTGATAGAGCACGTGTATCAGTACCCTCCCATAGCTCAGTGCGAGTTTCAACTCCTTCCGTTAACTACGTGATTTTTGTGACTGCTATTAGCGAAGTTGTGTTTTTGGTTGTGCGTCACGCAAAATGGAACAGCGGAATTTGGAGCAACGTTATGCCATTAAATTTTGTGTTAAGCTTGGAGAATCGGCAAGTGTGACGTTTGAAAAGTTAAAACAGGCCTATGGGGAACATTCTTTATCCCGAGCTCAAGTTTTTCAGGGAGGCCTTCAACTTCGAAAACCAATGAAAACATCGAACGTGTGAACACTCTTGTGAGATCAGACCGTCGTTTAACATTAAGAATGTTGAGTAAACAATTAAATTTGAACAGATTTACTGTTCATCAAATTTTGACTGAACATTTGCACATGCGAAAGGTCTGTGCCAAAATGGTGCCGAAAAACCTAACAATTGAGCAGAAGGACAATCGAAAAAACGCATTCCTGTGGTTCCCCAGCCCCCTTATTCACCTGACCTCTGTCCGTGTGACTTTTTCCTTTTTCCTAAACTGAAAAATGTCCTCAAAGGACGTCATTTTGGGACATTAGAAAACATCCAAAAGAGTGTAACGGACATGCCGAAGACCATACCGGTTGAAGACTTCCAGCGCTGCTACCAACAGTGGGAACAACGTCTCCATCGGTGTGTAGCTGCCCAAGGGAACTACTTTGAAGGGGATAACATTGATGTTTGAAAAAAAAATCAGTCTCATTACTTTACTGCCACACCTCGTATATATATAAAACAACAACATTTATTTATATAGCACATTTTCATACAAAAAGTAGCTCAAAGTGCTTTACACACTAAAGAAAAGAAAAATAAAAGAAAAAAATAAGAAATTAAAATAAGACATTAGTTAACATAGAAAAGGAGTAAGTCCGATAGCCAGGGTGGACAGAAAAAACAGAAAAAAAACTCCAGACGGCTGGAGAAATAAAAAAAAAAAAATACTAGCCATCCCTCACGGGCTAGTGGAACAGGACAGTGAGGAGGGCCCCGCCCAGCCCTCTACTCCTGACGTCACACTACCTCCTTCCCTCGGCCCGCAGCCATGTAATCCATGTCTTGGATTAGCGCAAATATATCGCTTCTGCAAGCGAACAATGATTGTTAGTGCAATGAGAGAAGTTGCAAAATCAACCGGAATCCATCCATCCATTTTCTAACCCGCTGAATCCGAACACAGGGTCACGGGGGTCTGCTGGAGCAATTCCCAGCCAACATAGGGCACAAGGCAGGAACCAATCCCGGGCAGGGTGCCAACCCACCGCAGATCAACGGGAATGTTCAAGCAAATTATAGAAAAGTAGTTCTCTCGTTCGCTAACTAACGCCCCGAGGCAGATGCGTGAGTGAGGAGGGCCCCGCCCCATACCTGCAGCCCAATGATCGCTCTCGGATTCGCTCTAATAAATCGGTACCGCAAGCGAGCTATGATACTTAGGGTGATAAGAAAGACGCAAAATCAACGGAATGTTCAAGCAAATTATAGACTACCAGTTTTTACTTCCAGACAACCAAAGTACAGACTCACAAGGCCTGGTGGACTACCAGATGTTTTGGATCTTTGGTCCATGCAATATTTTCCAAATCAAAAACAATTTGATAAAAACAAAAAAAAAAACAATTCTTCATATGCAATTCTAATTCAGGTAGCACTTTTAAAGACAGCTCCTTATAGCTCCAGACTGCCCTTACCACCGTCTAACACATACACCCCAACTAGTGAGCAATATAGCAAAATAGCAAGTAGGAAGCTAATAAAGGATACAAGAGAAACAACAGCATAAACTTTGTAGCAACTGGGGCAATGAGTGCACAAATGCCAAAATTCAATCATATCCTCTCATCATTTACCACATCCTAAATATATGGGAATAATTAAAACATTCTTTGTTATGGATTTAAAAAAATAGAGTAGGCAAGACAAACTATTCCACTACTACTTGAATACCAATCTCTCTATTATAAAAAAAATCTTGGGAAGGAGACTAGGGAGACGAGACGTGATCTTCTTGGACGACAATTTGACGTCCCGCGAGAGACACTTTAATGTCACGCGACACAAGGCAGTGAGACAACATTAAAACAAGTTCACGGACATCTAACCAAGCAGTTGATGGAATGCTTTTGGCAGACACACGTCATGTGCTCTCAGCTCTTAAAACAACGACAAGTGACAAGCAGAAAACACAGCTTGCCAGCAGCAGCAGCAACAAGCCAGCAGATGATCCGACCACTTCTCCTCAGTGTGCTCCACAACGCGAGCGGCAAAGACACAAAGTGGCAAAAGGACAGCTACTGTACAGGCTTTTAAATGATCGACGTGCAGCGCAACAAGCAGAAAATGCAGCTCGCCAGCAGCAGCAGCAGAAAGACAGCAGCTGATCTGACAGCATCTCCTTAGCGTGTGTTCAGCCGCCCCCCTTCACAATACGAGCAGTGTCATACATCCTGCGAGAAAGAGATTTAACCACGCCCAGGGCCGGAAATAAAGGACAAGTATTGTTTTTACAAAAGTTTTAAAGTAAAAGTGAAAATAATGCATATGTAACAATTCCCATGAAAAAAGCAATCTCTTTAAATTGTATATCCAGTAAACCAAACCCGGGGGTGGGCAAGCGAAGTTCTAGTTACAACTGAAACAAATCATGAAAACAAACAGCATGATGACAAAAACGAAAGGGAAATAATGTTCCTAATACTGCAACAACTTTATTTGTGGATTATATATGGAGGATACTCTGCAAAGGAGAGATGACTGCAGGGAGAGGGTAGCATCAAGAAACCACGTGTAAAAAATGCTCCTTTGTTTTCAGGCCATACAAATTTTAGTGTTGAAAGTGCAGTAACATTTGATTGTTTACTGTACTAATCAGCCTGCAAGATCTAACAAATACCTATGGCCAGCTAAAGGTGTAGGACACTGCTGAGGACATATTACACCTAAGCATAACCCTGAAGGTCAAAGTCATGGTGATTCTGAGTGAAAAACCAAATGGTGGGGTCTAAATTAGTCCTGAAAAACAAACTTGAGAATGCGCTAATAATGCAGTAGTTCAGTTCACTTTTGATAAAATATTTTGTGTACATTGAAAAAAGCCAATGCATCAACATGACATAATCCTTTAAAAGTCATCTGTTTACTAAAATATTCTCTTCCAAAATGCCAGTTGTGTTTATATTGTGGTAAAATGTTACAAATAAACATTGCAGTAAAAAAAGTTTCAGGCAGGCCTCCACCCCTTATATACAGTAATGCAGGGCTACCAGACAGCATACTGGACTATCAGGCTACCATATGGAACCCCAAATAATAAAAGGGTTACTGGACGGTAAATCATTATGGATGCTACAGAAGGGTGAATGGCACAATTCCAAATAAAGGATACACATTACTAAACAATAAAGCAGGTCATAAGTAGTTTGGAATAAATCCAGGAGTAGCTGATTTGAATCAGACCAACAATCGCCTTAGGCTGCATCAGGATGTTGTGGTTGTCAACGCTGTCAAAGGCAGTACTGAGCATAACAACAATGAGCAGCCAAGTGCACCCCTATGTTAGCATTTCAGAAGAGATCATTGGTGATACAAGGGGAGAGTGATGACAGAACACAAGGTGGAAAAATGCCAATATTTTATATTTAGAAGAAAAGATGGATAGATGGATGAAAACAATGCCTTCAAGAATTTTATTCAGAAAAAATAATAGAGATGCGATGAAGTTTACATAGAACGGCATGAGAGGATCTGAAAAGAAAACTGACTATTTAAATGAGAGAAAGGAAAGTAAGGCAATAAGAATTAAAGGGAAGATACCTAAGTGGGTGCTTTTCTCCAACTACAGTACATGGTTTGAATATATACTTTAAAAATGAGGCATAAACGTTTAATGTTGTGACTTACATTGCAAGAACAAAAATGAAAGCAAAGCAGTAAAGGTAACTAAGCTGTTTTATTTAGTGTATGTTATAGTGTTAAGACAATGTAAGCTTTGTTCTTTTGTTCAACACACTAACTTGTACATAGTAATCACTGTTCCATTGTGAGCAGAATGTCAATATACAGTTTCATACACTGCAGCTGTCTGTGTAAATACAAGTAGTAAGCCATATTAGCTACTAATGCCTTACTTAAAACATTACAGACTTATCAATTGTCTGTACACACATCATTTGTAGAATGACATGCAAATTCAGTTTTCTAATAAATTATGTGAGCTAAACCAAATGTGTTCATGTTCTGGATAATATTAATGCATCTAAAATTCCTATAGATCCCAATTCAGAATGCAGGTGTCCAATAGTTGTGTCATTAATAAGAATATATCTGTAGTTTAAATCCAGTTTGTATGCTACCATCATGTAAACATTAATAAGTATCTGATTATTTGTGGAAATGAGTGTACAGTTGCTTTAAAAACAAGAGCACTAGTATATGCTAAAGTACTTCTGTGACTGTGGGAAACTGGCAGCACATCTTTACTGCCATGGATAGTGTTTGCTGCGAGATATTCTAACACCCACACTGGTTTAAGAAGAAAAAAAGTGTTCCATTATGCTTCGAGAAATTACATCTTCTAAGATATGTCCTCACCAGTTCAGTTTATTCTTATAAAGTACACTTTCATCAAAAACACCTAATAAGCTATACTGTACTTAAAAACACAGTATAGTTAATATAGAATGCAATCATACATATAACAAAACTACAAAGCATAATGTAGAAGTGCCAACAGAAAGCCTCAATGTAATCTTATATATAAATGTCTATGTGTGGAAGTGCGTGTGTCTGTCTGTCTCGCCCAGAATTGCGAGGCTACAGCATGAAGCTCAAAGCAAGCAACTCTGTCACCAAAGTGAAAGCGCAGAGAAAAGAGAAACTTGCTTAGCCTCTGACACACATGCGAGATGAGCACATTGGCAAAACGAAACCTCAGAGGAGAGAGATAAACTTGCTTAGCCGCTCATAGACAACAGGGTTGAGAACGTCGGCAAAACAAACCGCCGAGGAAAGAGAACCTCGCTTAGCCACTAATGCATAAGCGATGTGATTGATTGATAGAAGTGCCAGAATCCATGGTTTCTAGGAGCCTGGGCTTTTTACAGCACAGGCTTACACAGCTAGTCTATACTGTAAAAATGTACACATGTACTAATAAAAGTTTTGTACGCACAGCTTAGCCAGTTTACAGTCACTGCCTAACCTAATAACACAATGGTGCTGTATAAGAAGGGCCAGAGCAGACTGTACTTACTAAGGAGACTCATGTCTTTGGAAATGTGGAAAAATACCACAAATTTACCTAAAGAGAACATGCAAACTCCATGCAGACAATTATTAGGCATGGGATTCAAACCCAGAATGCTGAATCTGTGAAGCAATAGTGCTGACCACTACATCACACATAATAGTAATAATAGTTGTAATCATTGAATACATTTATATAATACTGTATGTACATAGTGTAGGTTTTTCTTTAACATTATAGTGTATATTAAAAAACAACTGTAGCTAAATATGAGTGTGAGAACATAAAAACCAAAGAAGTTTCAGAAACAAGCAGAGACACATTCATCAAGTTAAATTTGTTTGAACTAAAACGCATTTGTAAAAGATAGAAGAAAAAAATGTTTTCTTATAATAGATGAGATTGTTTGATTTTTAGCTACAATATATTCATAAATTGCCCTATGGTAAATTTGTAGCCATCCATGGTTGGCTCCCACCTTGTGCCTGAGGCTGCCAGGGTAGGCACTGACACCCAGGGACCCTGAGCTGCATAGCTGGATTTGAAAATGGATAGATGAATAAATGTATTTGTAAGTATGTCACATTGAGCATACCGATAGGAACTGCGCTAGATATAAACACATTATACTGAATTACATTAGCTGTCATTGGAATTGTGCAGTTGAGCTCTTGATGTTGAGATACCATGCAAGATTCCTTTTACTCATGATGAGAATCTTGTTCTGTCTCACCAAGTTTGAGTTTGTTGAATCAGTTATTTATTCTTCAATGGAAAGGTGACTGAGGTAATATAGAACTAAACTAGAACTGCAGTTTAACAACAACAGAAAAGGACAGGGATTTGATTTACTGAACTGTGGTGTGGGGTCAGATGATAAGATAATAAGAAAGTCTTATTGTAGCCAACATGCCAAACAAACGCCTGACAACAGGGCAGTAACCCAAAAGAGTAATGCCAGACTACTTTGTTGCTCTTTTCCTCCATTTTGTACCTTCTAAAAATGAAAACGCAATTATAGACAAAGATGTAATTGTGTAGACTAGAAACACAGTCTAAACTCTAAACTTGCTTCTCCTTGTCAGGGTCACAGTCCTGGAAAAAGCAGAGAGAATGTCTATCTGTTTCAGGAAAACATTAAACCTGGAAAATATCAATATCAAAGTTGTATTGTTTCACTGCACTGTCATAATTTTTCCCCCAAGTTATACAATATTATATTTTTTTTTACCACAGATGTTTGTAAATTAAAAAATGTAAAGAACAATACTGTTAGTCAAATCTACAGAAATTTTCAGATGACTCGTCCATCATAGGTTGCACTAATAATGGAGATGAGTCAGAGTACAGGAAGGTTGGTGTAAGACCACCTGCAACTCAACACGAGCTAGAAGAAAGAGCTGGTGGTGGACTTGAGGTGTGCCAATGAATTTTTAAGAGCTGTCATCATTCAGGGGGAGGATGTGGACCTGGGGGTCCATATAAACAAAAAGCTGGACTGGTCTGACAACTCAGTGGCACTGTACAAGAAGGGCCAGAGCAGACTGTACTTGCTAAGGAGATGTGTGTAGCAAGATAATGGAAATGTTCTCCATAGTAGCCAGTGTGGTGTTCTGCACTGTGGTTTCCTGGGGAAGGAGCCTGAGCTCAATAGAAGCACGATGCCTGAACAAACTTACCAGGAAAGCCTGAACCATCACAAGGGGAACCCAGGATACACTGGAAGCTGTTGTGGGAAAGAGGATGATGGCAAAATTGGTTGCCAGCATGAAAAATACCCTCCATCCCCTCTCTTGGAGCACTTTTAGCCAGAGGTGTGCTAAAAAGCACCTTTGGGAGTCTGCCCACTTCTGTCAGGCAATTCAGTGCTTCCTCCTAGGGCTCTCATTAATTGTATTTTGAAAAAATGTTTTTTAAATATCTGAACAATATACATTTATTTATTTGTTTGTTTATATTTATTTATTTATTTATTTATTTTTACATACTTGCTTGAATTACCCAGTGTTGCCCTGTAGGAATATAAAGTTTTTTTTTAATTGTTTGAGGAAAACATAATTAAAAAAAACATAACTTTAAAAATAAAAATAAATTAACAAACAATAAACCTGGTTTGCTTCCCGGGTCCTCCCTGCATGGAGTTTGCATGTTCTCCCCGTGTCTGCGTGGGTTTTCTGTGGGGGCTGGTGCCCTGGCCGGGGTTTGTTTCCTGCCTTGCGCCCTGTGTTGGCTGGGATTGGCTCCAGCAGACCCCCGTGACCCTGTAGTTAGGATATAGCAGGTTGGATAATGGATGGATGAATAAAGACTCACTAATGTGCTTGTCTTGCGGTGTTGTATGTATGTTATCATCCAGTTGACGCTCGGAACCGGACAACTGTATTTAATTCGAAAAGCAACAGGGGCGTGGTGGTGCTCAAACATCATCAAGAATGCTGGCAGTCACCTCCATTTTGCCCTTGTGTTTTTTAAAAATGTTTGAGAAAAACATAATTAAAAAAACACAACGTTAAAAATAAAAATAAATTAAGAAACAAAGGCTCACTAATGTCCTTGTCTTGTGGTCTTGTATGTATGTTATCATCTAGTTGACGCTCGGAACCAGCCAACTCTATTTAATTTGAAAAGCAACAGGGGTGAGGTGCTGCTGAAAAATAAAGAATTCTGGCAGTCACCTGCTATATACTAACTGTGTAAGCCCGTGCTTTTAAAAGCACAGGATCCTAGAAAGTATTTAAATCGTCAGAACTACTCTAGGCATCTCTCTGCTAGAAGGATTCATGTTGCTGAAGTGCTCGCTTTGTTTGTGTATTAGCAACTAAGCGACTGTCTTTCTTAGGAGGTTTTCTTTTTCCTGGTGTACTGACCTTGCTTGCGTATTCTTGAGCTTGAGCCCTCACCCCGATTCTATGTCTCACTTCCGGGCCGGACAGACACACACACTTCCACGTGTAGAACTCTATTTAATTTCAAAAGCAACAGGGGCGCGGTGGTGCTCAAACATAAAGAATGCTGGCAGTTGCCTCCAGTTCACCCTGTGGTGGTCATTCCGAGTGTCAACTGGATGATAACATGCACACAAGACCGCAAGATAACCCCCACCCTACCCATAACGGGGTTGGTTAGTGTTGATTTCACCCTACAGTATTTTTAGTCGACCAATGAGAAACATGTGTACCAAGTTTCATGAAAATCGCTCCAGCCATTCGGAAGTGATGCTGGAACATACTGTACATACACACATTGATTTTTATATATATAGATTGATTGGTTGGTTGGCTGTATTATTTGTCCTGTGAGTGTGTATCCTTGTTTTTATGTTTCTCCTTCTATTTGCATGTGAATTTCCCCTTGGGATTAATAAAGTTTATCGAATCTAATCTAAATAGTTGTAGGATAGAAAACTTCACACATTTTAGAACAGATCAGGTCAGGTTTGGGAGCATGCACTGGTACAGCACGTTGCCATAACCACCAGACGACAAAATCGCTTGGGATTCCGGTTAGCAACCCTGCCAGGCAGGCACACAGTCCAGTCCCACGCTCCGGAAATGGCCCTCTATCTGCCGCAGCCAGATGTTACATGGATGTCCCCTTGGCCTGGTCCAGCCTCTCGGGTCCCCAACAATGAGGATCCTTTGCTGGATCACCCTCGAAGAATCTCGCCACATGACCATAATTACTGTAACTGACGCTCCCTCACAATGCAGACAACGGGCTTCATTCGGAGCTCCATGAGCAACCGCTCATTCAACACAAAGTCAAACCAATGGTACCCAAGGATTTTCCGGAGAGACACAGTAGCAAAGGAGTCCAGTCTTTATCTCAGGTCACTGGATAGCGTCCATGTCTCGCAATCATATAGCAAGACAGAAAGCACCAGGACTCTGAAGACTTGAACCTTTGTCCTTTTGCATAGATATCAGGAGCACCCCTTTCCAGCAACTTCATGACCCCCAGTGCTCTTCCAATCTGTCTACTGACTTCATAGGAAGAGTCACCAGAGACATGAATGTCACTGCAGAGGTAAGTAAACCTCTCGACAAAATCGACATTCTCACTGCAGACAGACACACTGCTGATGGCTGTCCCCAAGAGGTCTTTAAAGGCCTGTATCTTGGTTTTTATTCAGGACACAAACAAGCCCAGAAACTCAGATTCCTTGCTCAGTCTCTCAAAAGAGCTCCAATCAGAGCCTCCATTGACTCAGCAAAGATCACAGCATCATCAGCAAAGTCAAGATCCGTAAATCTTTCTTTGCCAACAGATGCCCTACAGCTGCTGAACAGAGAAGGAGAAGGAAAATAACTCTGAAGAACCCCAGAATCATCTGGGAAAAACACAGAGGTTCTGCCTCCACTCTACACAGTACTCACAGTACCAGTGTACAGGCCGCCAGCCATGATATCCAGCAACTTTGGGGGGATCCCACAAAGTCTCAAGGATGTCCCACAGGGCAGCTTGATCAACCGAGTCAAATACTTTGTGAAAATCGACAAAAGCTGCAAAGAAACTCTGCTGATATTCGCGTTTGTGCTCATTGAGAGCCCCCAGTGCCAGGATGTGGGTTAGGACTTCTTAGGTGTAAAACCAGACTGCTCCAGGTGCTGGTAGCTAAGCAAGTGATCACAGATTCTTTTGAGAACAACCCTAGCAAGGACCTTACCTGGCACTGAGAGCAGTGTTATCCCCCTGTAGCTGCTGCAATCCAGGCGATCACCCTTGCTCTTCCAAATAGGGACGATAAGTCCCGTTTTCCAGTCAGTTGGGATGACGCAAGCTTCCCAAATGGAAGCAAAGATTGCTTGCAATGCCAGGAGGACAGCCTTACCACCAGCCTGGAGAAGTTCGCCCCGGATACCACAGATCCCTGCAGCATTCCCGACCCTCAGCTGGTTCACCACCTGTGCAATTTCGGTAAGATTGGGTTGATCCCAGCTAACTGGAGGATCAGCCTCAAGAACTGTGGACCCAGAGATATCCTACGTCCTAGCTGGAGGATCAGCTTTAAATAGCTGCACAAGTAGCCGGCCTAATGCAGTGTCATCTGTAAGGACTGTTGCATCAGCTGCCCTGACTGCAACTCTCTGAGGAACAGATTTGGATGTGTGTAATGCTTCAATTCTTCTGTAAGAAGGTCATGGGTCACTAGACCATAGATGGTGTGTCACTTGCTCACAGATTCCTCTAAAAAACACCTCCTTATCTGCCATCAGATTCCTCATAGCCATTCTTCTCAATTCCTGATACAGACTGGAGTTGCTATCAAGCCATGTGCTGCGACTCCTCTCGATATGCAGACTGCCCTGCAAGATGAAACACCTCCTTCTGGGAAGACTGGTAACACCAACACAACCCTCAGCAAACTTCAGGGACTTGTTACGGAAGGTCTCCCACATCACATTAGGATTGGCTGTCACACCCAAATCTGTAAGTTCCTCATACAAACTCATCAGAAACACCGGAATCTTGGAGTCTGGCCAAGTCCAGCCTCATTTTCCTAGAAGGTGGTAACATACCAGATGTAAGCTAGATCTTCAGAGTAGCAACAACAAGTCTGTGGTCAGAATTCAAACTTATGCAGTTTTGTAAGAGCATCCAGCGTCTGCCCATGAGGATGTGATTGATCTCCTTCACCGCACCACCAGTATTTGAGTACCAAGTTCAATGATACAGCTCAGGGCACTGGAACCAGGATCCAGTGATTTGCAGCTCCTGACCTTTTGCACAGTCAAGAAAATATGGAGCCACTTTCACCAAGGTCACCAAACCCACGGGGACCGAGACAATCCTCATAGCCAGTCTTGTCAGTGCCAGTGGCTGCATTGAAGTCACCCATGATCAGAGGAGTGTCACCTCGTGGGCACCCATCAACCACCAAGCAAAGTTGTGAATAAAATGTCTCCCCCACTGAGACATCACTCACCGTGGTCGGAGCATACACTGAGACAACAGACAAGGCACCCAGGGAGTGCTGTAATACAAGTCTTATAATATGCTCGTTGAAAGAAGTGACATTGGATACCATCGGAAGAAGTTGATCAGGTACAGTAACAGCTACTCCCTTAGTATGACAGCCATCAGAGCGACCAGACCAATAAAAGGTGTATCCACCTACAGAGATCTGGCCAGTCCCAGGCTTGCGCACCTCAGAGAGTGCCACCACTGAAATGCAGAGTTTTTGCAGCTCCTCCAACAGCAGATGAAGATAATCATCATGCTGGAGAAACAAGACAGTCCATGCACCCTCCTGGGTGTGCCTCCTCAAATTGGGACCCGAGTGCTACCATGCAGGGGGTGACAACTCAGCACCACACCAGGCCTGATCCATGACAGGCCTGACCCCATTGGCTCTCCGACGGTTTTGATTCATCCGGGAAAGGCGTTCCCGAGGGCTTTCCCCCATCCCATTCATGATGTGAGCAGCCTTTCTATGGGCAGCTGCAGCAGTGCTACTCCCGCAGAGAGAATAAAAGAGTACTTTTTGTCGTCTCAGAGCTGCATGAAATTTTTTTTTATGGTGGCTGGAGTGCCAATCCTGCCACCAACCCCCATGATTTACCTGCAAGTTGGAAGACCACTTGCAGGGCTGAAAGCAGTTTAATGTCATATCCAGGACATACATTTTGGAACCTCTCATTAAAAATGCATACTGTATATTATTAAAATGATTTAGGAAGTTCATAGAACATACAGTTACATTACCAAGTAATCTAGCTAAATCAACTTTTTTGTCTTTTTTGTCTAGCAGGCAGTAACAGACACAAGGCTGTGGGCAGTTGCAACAAGGTCTGTTCAGCCAAATGGCCGATATTGACATGGTGCAAGAGAAATTCAAAGCTGTTGCTAAGACAGACTTTGATAAATGACACACTGACTTCAGATTTGCTGTGCTGTAACTTGAGTATGTATTTGTCTACATAAACGTGTTCTTATTGTACAGAAGAGTCTAATTGCTGCTGTGTTATAGCTGACTTGTGCTTTACTCAGAAGCAAAATTTGGTTTCTTTCAATGCATAAAATTACGTAATCAAAACAATATTATATAATCATGCATTTAGGGAGGAGTGTCCATTCCTGCAGTTATACACATTAGGGCCATATGAACATGGTTGTTTGTGACCGATCAAAACATTAGTGGATGACTGGATCCCAAATATATTAAAGTCAATGACCATACACGCAACTGTTAATCCTTTTTGTAGCTTTGCATCTTGTCATGCTGAGAACCATCTCTACAAATCAGGCCAATTTGATTTTGTATGCTTTTCACAAATAAAGAGATTGAATATTCATGTTTATCTTCCAAGCAACAGCACTCAAGCTATAACCATTTTTTTTTTTTTTTACCAGATGTTTTGTTTTCTTTCGGTCCAGAACTCCTGAAGTGTGCTTCAGCATGAAATATAAATTGAACCTTACGGCTCATACAGATGCCTCTTCACTGATATCTGCTTCAGCTGTCAAGGCAGGATTGTCCCTAGCCATTTGCTACTCAGATCGATGTTATGGCTGAGGTGCTGAAACACTGTATGTGTGCCGAAGGCTTGTCAAGGCTTAGTGCAGTTGTGGGCACCATCATTTATCCAATACCCTTCAATCCAGCTCCCAAGCAGTAACCTTTCCCCACACTGGCTATTCATTGACTGACACATTCTGGATGGAAGATCATACACATTTTCTCTATGAAAATGGGCAAACACTCTTCTTATCCCAAAGAAACTAGTTTGTGCCAGGTTCATTGCTTGGTCAAAGTCAATTTTGAACCTCGGCCTACAACCTCATGCTGACGAAAATAGCCACAGAGTATAAAAGCAAGCAAGTAGCATTGGAAAGATAATCGTCAGTGTCCTTCAATGCAAGGAGGGGACACGAGTGCGCTGCTTAATAAAACACAATCGCTCTTTTACTCTGTTACACTCCATTACTGGAACTTACAGTATGATAAAGTACTTAAACAGAGGTTAAGTGAAGCTGTCCAGAAAATTTAGAATATGTTAGCAGAGTGCTGTCAGAAAATCTGTGAGTCTACTGTACCCCAGAGGCATGGACTGTATTCAAAAAACGTGCACTCAGAAGCGCTGCCCAGATTCATTCCATGCACTTTTAGGCTCATTTGTTACCCCTATTTTAATAAATGTAACAAGACTAAAAATTGGTGAATTGATAGATTCTTTTATATTTTATAATTCTTCAAATTTTATATATGAGTGTCTGGCTATCAAGAGGTTTCCAAGGGTAAGGGCTGTAACAAGGCGTTATAGTGCAGGCTGACTTCCCATCATATTTCCTCAAAAGAGGGAAAAATGCCCACTGCCAGCTTCTAATGACATAGTGTGTGTGTGTGTGTGTGTGTGTGTTTTAGCGGGGGGCTAATTTTTAATACATGGTGCACTGCAAAGGGAAAGAAGAAGAAGCACAAGTCCTGGAGAAGACAGAGTTGTGTTTGGGTGAATGGAATGTTCCCTAAGAATGATAGAGGGAAAGAATGATGGAGGTGATGGGCATGGGTGAGGGGAAAAAAGGCAATGATTGCCCAGGGCGCACTGGGGAGGGGGTTTGGCTTGAAGCCTGAAATTAAATGTTTATTTTTGAGAGGAAGAAGTTCACAGAGACTGCTTATGTATAGGACTTCTGTACTACACCCCTGGCCCTCAAACAAAAGTAATGAAGCACTTGATTTGCAGGAGTTTGGAATTCCAACCCCACAAAGGATGGCACATGGAACTTTAAAGGTGGGGAAACTGGTAGGAAGCCATTTGTAAACCTTCAGCTATTTAATTGGCAAGGCACACAATGCGAGACAAAAAAGAGTGGAACTGTGTTCTCTCATTAGGGTGGGAGAAGTTACCTTGGAGACTCCATCATGTTAAAGCAACTGAAGGCTCAGAGGTGTAGGGCAGCACAGGCCACAACAAATAGATCTAACATGGCATCCATGTACCAATCGTTTGGCCACCCTAAAAAATTACCTGGTAGAGGTGTTTAAAGCTGCCAAATAGGAGAGTACTAATGGATTCTGATGTCAAGTGGAGAATTAAGGGTGAAACCGTGAGATGGAAGGGTACTGCTTGGGAAATGATGAGTGGGTGAGCGTGGATGCCAGCCCATATATGTGCTCTCTATTGTCTTTTATGTAATATACCATTTTCCATAATTCTGGCCTTCTTGGTGTTGATCTGTGCATAGAAATTTGACATTAGGGTGCCCCTCATTTATTTATTTAATGATGTGACCATTAGAATATATGAGAATTTATAAACAAACGATAAATGGCAGAGTAATCAGGCTTGTTTAGTCAGCTAATAGTTAAACTGAGCTAATATCTTTTCCAGTCAGTTTTTGAAAGTTATCAGAGTATTTGGTCTGACTGCTATATATGTGCTGATTGTGTTGTATTTCGCCCCGCTGAGTGTAACAGAAAATCACTAGGAGAGGTTTTTCAAGATGGACACTAATGACATTTTTTATTTCTGTCTTGTTGCTGATAAAGGCTAGAATTGAATGGACAATAATAGAGTGTTTTTGTACCAGCATGTGCTGAGCATACTCCTTCAGTGGTTCAAAGAACTGATAACGCACAACGTCTTTCTTTTTAATGGAACAGGATTTCTAGAAAGGTTGGTAATCTGTTATTATTAAAGGCACAATCAAAGGTGATCAGTCTAGTGCCTTTATCTTACAGGTGGCCACCTTTACATTACAGAGCTCAACATGACTTGTAGCTGGAAAGCATTTTAAATTTAACAAATGCGTCCTGTTAGAATGTCAAATTTTACAAACTAGGAATCACAGGTGATGACTGATTCCCTCACAAATTTTTATCATGGTTCAAAATCTTGTATGGTGTAGTAAAAATATGTTTCATTTTGGCAGTCGATGAACTTGGAACACACAGAGGTAAGCCACAATCTTGACCCTACTTTGTTTTCTTTTTCCACCTAGTTGTGGTACGACAAATATGAAACATCAAACAGACGTCTATGCTGGTTCCAAAGTTTGACGAATCCCTCCTCCCTTTTTACTGTTCAAAATACTCTTTCTTTCTTTCTTTGCAGCCACCAATTTTCTTAACTGTTTGAAAAGCACTGAATGTATTGAACTTCTCATTCATCTTTTACCTTTATTTGCTTAGCAGACAAATTACACAAATTGATCACCACAAGTGAAGAACTATAAAATTAGAATAACAAAAAATTATCAACTTGGTGCCGGATAAACAGAGACAATTAGTGTCAAGATGGGCATCCAGCTGTAATGATGGAATCTTCAGATAATGCTAGGCCCAGGGGTTCTTAACCTGAGGTCCATGATGGGTTTCAGGGGGGTCCGTGAGGGTCACATAAAAATGAACATTTATATTCACTATACAGCCTGGTACTGTTGATTTTTCTCACATGAAATTTCTCGCATGATTTTTGTTGTGCGTTATGTCTCTCGCCGTTATTTTTCTCACGTATTATTTTTCTCACAAGTATTTATCTCACCTAAGACTAATGCGTGGGTTACATACTAGTGAGAAAAATAATGTGCAAGAAAAATAACGGCGAGAGACATAACGCGGGAGAAAGAAATCACGCGAGGAACATCATGCAAGAAAAATAGTGGTCACCATACAGCCATCCCCCTTGTCCCAATCAACGGCTTCCCATTTAAAGAAATTAATATTTCTGGGGAGTGGGGTTTTAAGCTTTCATCAGATTCTTAAAGGGGTCAGTGACTCATAAAAGGTTAAGAATCACTGTGCCAGGGCATACCCCATAGGCAAAGTGCAGGGCCCTCACCGGATCCCTGTGGAAAATGAGAGAGAGCTACCTGGCCAAGGGTGGGCCTAGTTAAGGAAGTTAGTCAGAAGAAGAAGAAGACTGGACAGGGAGAAAGAAAAGGGTAAGTTAATGGTAAGAGTGGGAACACTGAATGTTGGGACAATTACTGAGTAAGGAATAGAGTTGGCAGATTGGATGGGAAGGATGAAAGTGGGAGTGTTGTTTGTGTAAAAAACTAGATGGAAGAGGAAAAGACAAGAGAACTGGGAGGAGGTTTAAGCTATAATAACCATAATAACTAAAAGACAGTCTTGTCAGTGTGAATAGGAGTGATAGGGCGATGAGTGTCAAGCTGGGCTTTGTTGAGACTGTAGTTAATGTCATTTGTGTATATGCTCTTCAAGTGTGATGTGAGGATGAGGAGAAGGACATTTTTTGAGCACAAATGGATGAAGACCTTAGGGCAGTGCAAGAGGGAGAAAAGATGATTGTTGGTGGTGGATCTAAATGGGCATATGGGAAACAGTAGAGAGATGATAGACAATGCAACATGGAGGGTGGGTAGTAGGGAAGAGAATTGGCAAAGGGGAGAGGAGAGTAGATTTTGTCTTGGCATTTGTTTTTGGTAATAGTTAACATATTTTTAACAAGAATGTAAATCAGCTTGTCACTTACAGTAGTGGAGGAAGGGAAAGTCAAATAGACTTTCTAATGCACAGAAGATCTCATTTGAAAAAGATAAAAAACTGTAAGGTCATAAGTGGGGAAAGTGGGACAGTGCAGCATAAAATGGTAGTGATGGATTGGGAGATCAGAATCAGCAGTCATTTGAGAGTGTGGAGGAATAGTGGGAGAAGAACAGAAAAGTTTTATTAAGACCAGGGGCCTTATCTATAAATGGTACGAACACACAAAAATGTTGTATAAGCCCATTTTCACGCTCACTTTGAAATATATAAAAACTAAACTTGGCGTAAGGCCACGAACACTTTCATGGCAACCTCACACGATGCGTACGCACTTTTCTGTTCAGTATTGCAAACTGTTTCTGTGTGGCGTCCTTTTCTTTCTCAGATTCGCATTCCATGACACGGGATTTATCCAATACACGGAAATTAATTGCATATTGTTTACAAATTTAATTTACTTGATTGCAATAATTCTGTAGCAATGTAATGGTGAACAGAATGGCCAAACTATTCCAACTAGCATAGCTTGCTTTAGTGTTGTTAGAAGACAGCACAAATTTAGAGATGATAATTACTAGCTTCTAAGTCGATTTTGATTTCCAAGAGTGCTCCTCTTGGAGCTGTGTGCTGAACATGTGCTGGCTTTACAAAGGCAGACTTTGAGGAATTATACTCCACCTGCTCCTTATCAAGTTCTGTCCACCCTCGGGTTTTTAGTCACAGGAGCTATTCAATGTGAACTTGCTGACGCTTAGGTATTTCAAAATCATCACTGAGTCACACCATACCAGCTGTATGGGACTGTATTATCCGCTTGTCATCCAGATATATAAGATTTCCTTACACTATAGCTGGGAAACATCAAAGTGCAATTCGCAGCCACATCCAGTTTTCCAAATGTAATTGGAATGGTCAACTGCATGCACATTGCTATTGAATCACTGAAAGAATGAGCTGGCATTGCATTGTCTATAGCAGGAGAGCCTATAACAATGGCAACTCTGCACAGTTACAAGTGTTTTTTTCCAGCTAGTGCAGCAAAAGGCAAGCAGTCCTTTCAAGGTCAGCAAATCACTTCAAACAGCCATGTAAAGAGGAGAGAATGGATCCGTAGTGGCACTCATTGCCGACTCTACACTATAAAGCCGCCTTCAGAGAATGAATTTGCTTGTGTAAATAGAAACCATTTCCACTCTATTAATGTGCTGGTCTATAGTCCACAGAAAGTGTGTCACATTGTGCAAGCATGTAGCATACTTCATAATGTGTCATACAACCATAGCTTGCCTGTACCTGAAGTGATGCAGTATGATGAACCTGACCCTGACCCACCAAATGATTGGCCAAATCGGACAGCATTACAACTTCGTTTGAATGTAATTAGCAGAATGTAAAAACAGGTAATCAGATGCAGCATTTATTTTTTGACCAGTTCATTTAATTTGTGGTCAATATCACACAGTACCGCATTTATAGTCCTTAGTTCATTGGCCACATCTCTTACAGCATACACTATTACATTTTGTGACTCCAGAACAGCTTGCATCAGCACATGACCAGATGGTCACCCAGCGGTTTCCGAGGCAGAGGTATGTGCACAGCCAGCGCCCAAAGATGTGCTCAGAACAGCAGCACCATCACCGCCTGGGGTCACCTTGTGTAATATTGTCTTAAACAGAATAAACAGTAATACCAAATCTTCTGCCTGCTTGTTGTCTTATTAAACAAGCAAATTATTTACACAAGTATATATAATGGTAAGCGAAAAAAATGTAAACTCTCCTTCACCCACAGTGATATTAGAGTCCCCCTCACCCACCAATAACTGCAGCAGCTTGCTGTTCAAACAGTGTGAGCCCTGGAATTCCGCTACCTCATCCAGTGGTGTTGACTTTCAGAGGGTAGGCTGTGACTCATCTTTTCATGTCGAATTTAATATCTGACCGTTTTTTTTATTTCAGGCACCGTGCAACTTTCTGAACTTGAACTTTTGAATGCCTCTGCCATGCTGTGCCACTCCATCAATTTCCTTTTCTGCTTATACCAGTGCTTAAGCCACCAAGTAGTACATTTTTCCTTGCCTCCACTTCGCTTAATTTCTTCTCTTTTACATGTGCTTTTGCCATTGTCTTTTAACCAAACACTGAACAGTAGAAGTTATTTATATGGATTTGCAAATTCAAACAAGCGTAATTCTGGGAGGAGTCAGGGTGGGGCTATAGGCTTTTGCATGTGCATTAAAATTCAAGGTGATTTGAATTTATAAAGGGAAAGCATGTAGAAATTTGCTCATGCAGTTTTATGAATCTGAATTTTTTTGTGCGTATGCATAGTTCTAGTTTTGTCCATACACAGGGTTTTAGTGTGAATTCTTTGCAAGGCGTTATACATGAGATCCCTGGTGTTTGTATATGTCTTCTTTTAGAAGTACTGTTGCCTTTGAAGATTAGGACCATGCATCTGCTCTTAAAGACACTTGTAATCTTGCTATTATTTATATTGCACAGATTTTAATCACAGAAATGCTTACTACATGATAAGTCTTTGCAACTTAGGCAGACTTCTTTGTGTGTTGAAAAAAGCTCTTGGTATTTATTGCAAAACTTTCTTTAAAACATGAAAAAACAGGCCATCCTCCTACAGCAGTTTATCAAAAATGAAGGAAAACAACAGACTCATCAAAACGCAGATATAGGTCACGTTTCTGGCTTTTGAAAACCATGACCCACTTATTTTGCCAGTACTAAACAAAAAATATTCTGTTTTCAGCCACTTGATGGGTGCATTAAGACTTACTCTGATTTTATTTGAAATTTCATCTGCATGAGGAAATAAAACATCTCTTTAAATGAAGCCATATACCACTGAATTCACCCAGTGAAAAATGTGGATTGTAGTTACACACACGGCTGTGTTGGGACTATCTAAGCTGCAGGTGGGTCATCTCATACCTTGGACAATACTGAGTCATACTGCTTATGAAATATCATTCTCTCATATGCAATAAAGCTCTCACCTATATTTTATTTCTACTCATTATTTAACTGTTTGCTTATTGCACTTTCTTGCTTTTGCTTCAACTGTTATGCTTTATTACCTTGCCAAAAAATGTTTCTGGGCTCTGCCAAGAGAAATTTCCAAAAAAAGGGGACTAGAGACCTACTCACAAAGTTTATTATCTTAAGTTATATAAAAGTGTTACCACAAACTGGCATTTAAGAGCCCTGTAACCACTGCCTTGATCAACCCCAAGACTTTTTATATTTTGGCCTTCCATAATATATTTAAATAAAAAAAAAAAAAAAAATCTTCTGCATGATTTGACAGCACCTGGGGAAGGTATTGGCCATAGTTTCACACTTGAGTTCATCAATGGTGGGCTTCAGCAGAGCCTGATGTCATTTCAGCTACCAAGGAGATTATATTGTAATGGGTCTTTCTCATTGGCAGCGATCTCATCACTGAAAATGGACCTACTTTTCCACAGTGCACTTTCAAGCATTAAATCTAAAGTAACTTGCTGGACACAATTACATGTAGAATATTCTTTCTGGAACAAGAAGGCAATTGAACTAGTTATGTGACTTCAAAAACCAATTGGATGCTTACTGTTGAATATGGTACTTACTGTCCTTAGTGGTACTGGAATTAAAGAGATTGCAGTAATACTCCATATTAAAGCTGACTTTGTAAATGTTAAAAGGATGATTTAAAAAGTTGATTCATTCAAAGGTAAAAATACTGGAAATGTGAGTGTACACATATATAAAGAGATTAAAACCAGTCTGCAGAAACGCATGGATGTATATACATTTTTACTTTGACACTAAAACTCTGTTGGTCAGTTTTAAAAATGACAAATTAAAACTGACTTGAAGTTCAATAATACAATGTGAAAACTTACAAAAATGAGAACATTTTTCATAAACACCACAGCTGCATGCTGTAGTTACATTTTCCTGTGAGAGTCTCCATTTCTTTCATTGGTTGAAGCTCATCTGATGTACTTATAGAAAACACTAATTAGTTTTAATCCAAATATTCAATTGTGTTATTCTGGACACCACTTTCCAAAATTCACATTCATCTTCTGCTTTTTGCTTCCTAATGCCATCATTTACAAGAGGAGAGTGAATGATAGGGGGGAAAAAAAACCCTGCAAGTAATCATGTATTACTTTTTTGTTATCTTGGACTCTAAGATTTGTACAGTCAAAAATGACAACTTACAATTGCAGAGTACTTTATATGCAAGAAGCCTAAAATAAGTCACTTAAAGTCAGCTTGCATTGTTCATCGGAGTCAGAAGAGTTCCTTAGTTAAGGATAAAAAGTACTCTCAAACAGGGACTCGGAACCATCTGCTTCTTATAAAAATATATTTATTTACAAAAAGAATCAGTTGACAAGGAATCAAAAACAAAAGGCACTTTACTACTTATTCAAGTCACTTATTTAATCATAGCTGTTATTCACTTCCTTTAAATAAAAAATAATTTAACATGATATATAATGACACATTACCACTGTGCAGTATTTCCACATTTAGTGTATGACTGGGGTTTTAACCAGTCGTTTAAATCAGGAGAAACATTTAATCTTGCTTCTTCATGTTTATATTTAAAAGCAAGCTTTCTAAACTTGGTATTTTACACAAAGATCTTAAGAGCATTTTATAGAAAGCAATATCTGATAGGAAGAAACCTACAGATTAGATTACAGGCTGCGCGATAAGCTGGGTGTAATCATCAAAACACATGGGGCACACACAATTAATGTCACCAACATCTCTCAGGATCCATTACACCCAAGTGAAATTACCTTTCAACTCTTAATTTTTTTTTTTTTGCTTTTCTCCCAGAGCTGACTATTTTTCCAAAAACTCACATTTAAAAAAAAAAATTCTAACACATCAACTCAACAAAAAATATTTTTGGCAAATGTTACTGTCTTGCATGTTGTATTAGCCTGCATACTATGATTTCACAGACATGTTACACAACAAAGTATGATATCGCTCAAAGCAGCCAATTGCATGCATTGCCATGTTGCACTGCTAACTCATTTTCAATTGTCTGTTGCTGCACAAACAATCAGGTTTGTATTTTTTGTCCTCATATGTTGCAGGAAAGTGGTGCTCAGTCAGCATGTATGGCACTGGTCTTTGTGATGGCCTTTCACGCTTTGCCAAAGGCACTGCAACATACTCTGCCAGCAAGCTGTCAACCACCTTCTTGCGGAAATCTGCTGCAGTCATAGTGCAGTCACCATTTGCCTGCTTGAACAATATATAGCCATTTGTAAGTGCAATCTCACGCATGCGATGGTACACAGTGTGGTACCACTTGGTGGACTTATGGCCATAAGCATTATGACCCCAGCATCTGATCCAATAGATCAACTCCGGCCATTTTACAGTTATATTCCTCAAGTGCAACTGGCTTGTCCAGCTTCCTACCTTCTGGGTTTCCCTTTTGACAAATAATTTTCTCACATATATTGTTAGTGTGTACTGTAGAGAGACAAGCCATCAGTTTGACATTGTGCCATGCCACTGCCACCAGGTTTACCACCCACATGAAAACCATATTGTCACCACTTTCATCTTCAGCCTGTCTGGCTTCAACTGTGAAGGCATTTGCCCTGTTCACCCTCACTGTGCCACAAGCTCCAATTCCCCTGCTCTGATGATGTATAAAAATTGTCCATGTTCACAACATGACCCAAATGTTCATAGCCCTGAAGCATCTCCAGCACAACCTGACTTGTCAAGGGACAGTTCTCTCTTTAAAAGGAAAGCTTTCCTGTATATGGGTGTACTTTCAGGCAGAAACCAGTGTTTGCTTCTGCCAGTACAAAATCCTTTATGCCATACTTTGTGGGCTTGCCTGGCATATAATGGTGGAAAAACAGTTGTCCCTGGTATTTTATCATTGATTCATAAACAGACAAATCATGGCCAGGCTGATAAAATTGTTTATGTGTCGATTCCATAATGTCAAGCAGGGGCTGGAATTTATACATGGGGTTATAGCCTGGCTCACCCCTTGGGATTTGCTTCGGGTTATCACATAGTGAATAAAACTTTGCAGAACTCCGTACCTATTACGCAGCATTACCTGTCCAAAGCCACCAGGGGACAAAGCTCGTTTGGACCAATGCTCCCTGAAGTTATCACTAATCTAGTCCCATCTCTATTTGTAATGACACAAAGCCCTTCATCTCATCTTTTGTTGTGGGTTTCCACTTTGAAAAACAAGAATGCAGTGCAAGCGCAACCCGCAATTCAAAAAATTGCTCTGCATAACTGTCTCGTCCGACAGTAGCTGAAAGGCAGCCTCAGGAAAGAACAACCTGATGTAGTCCAGCGGCTGGTAATCTGCTGTGTCCAACAGCAAGCCATGCCGTCTTGTGAAGGCTGGTAGCCAGTTTGGCTCCCACAGATCAATGTCTGAGTATTCCTGCCTCACAAGCCTTACCGTAGGTGCATCGGCTGTGCGAATGTGCTCAGCTGGCAGACGATCAGCTGTGGCAACATCGGCTGGTGTCCCATCAGCTGATGTCAGTTCCTCACTCTCTTCCTCGATCTCCTGATCACTCTCAACAAAATCAGATTCTGAAAAATCAGAGTCAAGTCAGCGATAATACACAAAACATCTGCTGAGTATTTTGTTTTTTGCACTCACTTCGCTCCCTCATGAGATGTTGATGTCATCTTGCCTTTGTTTACATTTCGTAAGTCACGCACACGCAAGGATTACATGCCGAGTCAATGAGTCTTACATTCCTTCAAGGAGAGAGGGAATGCCTTTAACGAAACAGTGTGTTTTGTCGCCCTCTATCCCAGGATGTCTACTTTTGTCAACATGCACCCTCAACCCCTCCTGTCGACAAAAGTAGCCATCCGCCCTAAAAGGGTTAATCAAGCACTTAATTATATCCAAAAGTAACCCCGAGTTCAAAATCCACATCTACTTCCTATCCATGTGAAACCTGCACTCTCTCCATGCAACTCCAAAGACATACCAGTTAGGGTGTCTGACAAGTCCCAAACTGGCCATATGCAAGTATGAGCAACAGGCTGTGCAGTAGGGACTGGTGCTTTGTCTAGTGCAGTTTTACAGTTCTGCATCAAGAACATTGAGGAATAAATCGACTAGGCGCCCATCTGAAACTTGTGCGCATGTGAATTATTTTTCCCCAAACTGTACCTACCGAGTTGCCCATTTCTTCAGCTATTCGGGAAACCTTAATTCGTCTGACAAAATTAAATCGTCAATTTTCTTTCCCATTTATGTGGAAGTTGCTTCCACAGGCCATCCAGTGTTTGGTCTTCTTCAATGGACTCTCTATCCCACTTAAACTGCTTGTTCCAAAATTCATGGATCTCCTTTGGCTTTTCCCCCTTCTGTCGAGACATTTCATCACTCAACGTTGCACCAAATCTAACATTTTCTTTCTCAATTTGCACAAAGACTCTTCTGACATCCTGTCTCTTGGAATATTAGACTTGCGCTGAGCCACAACTGCACACCAGTAACCTCGAGACATGTCAACATACCCACACCTGCCAGCAACCCTGTGGGGAGAAATAAAAATGCATTACTTACACTTTAGTCGCCTCATGCAGTTTAAGGAGCTCAAAACACATTTACTTATTGATAAATGTGGAACTAACAGCTTTGAACCAACTCTTCAACTAGTGTCACTAAAGAGCAGTAAACTAAAAAAAGAATCAATTCTTAGGGGAGGTCCATTTTTCCTATTATATTTATCTAGAATGCTATTATTGATAAGGCACAAACATTAGACACTTAAAAATCAGTACGTTGACCAATAAATCTCTCAAAGTGGTTTGTCAGAACTAATCAAAATGTATTGAAAAAGAATTCAAATTAAGATACACAGATGGGGTCCTACCCACAGCCCTCTCACATCTCATTCAAGTGAATGCTTTTGTCAGACAGTTCCTGCTCTCTCAGCTTATACATTTTTACGTTTTCCTTACTTTAAGTTCCCAATAAAAAGAGTTATGTCCAAATCTTAGAGAATTTTACCCCAAAGGGTTATCAACAGAAGGAATGAGGGGTGAATGAGGCAATCCTAACACAGAGAAACCATGAGGTCAAACGAATTAAAGCGAAAATTGTTGATCGGTTACACAGCAAATTGGTTAAATGTGGATCAATAGACTATCCTGAAAAAGTTGGTGGTGATAGTGCGGACGATGGAAACATCAACTTACAATATTCCGTAGAATATTTACAACCGTTAACACTGTCCGGTCATTCACTGGATGAATTACTGTTGAAAGAAGGATGTATCGTAATGTTATTGCGTGATTTATGTATAAGTGATGGGCTATGCAAAAGGACAAGATCAGTTGTATTTAAAATTGGTTGAACAATTCTGACATGTAAAATTTTAACAGGCGATAAAGGTAATGTAATACGTTGCGTTGTCACGATGCAAGTTCAAACACGGAATCAAAATTCAATGCGATATTTAAGTTAATTCCAAATATTGTTTTTACTGAAGTTTTACAGTAAAAGTTTAAAAAGTATTTGCATGTTAATTTCAAAGCCAAACAGAATGAAAATGTATAAACTCAACGAATACCTCTAACGCAACATGAAAATTCTTTCAATTTATTACATTTTACTGTTTACTATAGTTAATTACTTGCTGTAAAGTAGTTCCATTATGCATATATAAGAATTCCTATGAAAATAATCTGTTTAAATTGTACATCTGCTTCCCCATACGCGAGCAGCAAAACCATGAAGCGCACGGCTCCCGCCCAGGGGTTAGCGAGCATAGCGAGCAAAGTGATCCATCCCAAATACCATTTTAAAAATAAAAAAAAATCTAAAACACAAACCTGCTGCATGCAAAGTATTAAAAAAAAATAATCTTAATGAAAATGCAATGTTATATTTACATTTTCGTAATCAGGAATATGAAATTTCAGTTAGAATTAAAATCTGTCCTTTCTATCCATCTTCTCTCACGCACTACAACAGACTCTCAAAGATACTTAAAATGCTTTTATAAATGTTTCACTGACAAAAGCCTCAAAAGAAGAGACAGGCAAGTTACATCTTGGCTCCATCTAATGCCATTATGCTGGACAATACAACATTTTAGCAAGTCTGCAAAACTTTGATTTGCTTATTGGCAATTAGTCATATTGAAAAAGTTAACTTAAAGTGTCAGTATAACTATTAATGAGTAAACATTTTGCTAGCGTTCCAAGAAGAAGAAAAAAAAAAAAAAAAAACACAAACTGAATAAGCAAGTGTAACCACTGCTTCAAAACAAGCCAACCAGAAACCAAATGAAAGTCCATGACTTAAATTGTGCAAAGAAGCTAATAGAAGAAAGCAGACACTTGTAATTACTTGTACCACCCGACAGGATCTGAAGCACGGATTTAAGCCATGCCACAGGTTTTTAGGAGAAATAATATACCCCTTAAGCGTTTGACATTTAAAGCACTGGAAAAAGCCTTAAATGAACAAAAATATGTAAGGGGAAGTACAAATAACTGCAAACATACTAATGTACAAATATACTAACGTGTGAATAGGGAGTCCAAGGCACCTGGAGTAGTAACTTCTCATTCTGTGCATCATCCACGTCTGAAAGGATCTTTCTTTATGCTATAAGAAACATTAAGACAGTACTTTTTTCACTGTATACACAATTTTCTTTATAATTGACAAAAAATATTTTGTATCTCTAGACAGGATCCAAAAAAAGACACAAAGTCTGTTTTGGGTTTTATAGAGAACATATTCTACCCTTTGGTGTTGGTCACTGTAGACACGATCAGCCTCCAGTGGGTAATAAAAGGGAAAGTTAAAAACATCAAAAAGAGCAAAAAAGCAAATACCATGTAACACTATTAAATATTGCTCTTCAGATGCTTTTGATTTTTTTTCTTTTCATTTTACATAATCTGGGGGTCTAGGGTCACTGACACTTACCTGTATGTACAGCCCAGAACACTCTGCGGAGGATTGAACTTGTGTGTGTGTATATATATATATATATATATATATATATATATGCTAAAAGTATGCTGCTCAAAAGTGACAGCATTTCAGCATTGCCAAAAATATTTCAGACCCATTTTGAGTTATATCAACAAAACATTGCTAAACCCAACAAAAACTAATGATTCAGAGCACTAAGCTTTTAAAATTATTATTGTGTTTTCACAACACGGTTTTAAGAACACATTATATTAAACTCTCTTACAGCAAAAGTCAAGCTAAAGTACTGTTTGCAGACTTCACAGCCCTAATCCTGGCCCCTGAGGGCTGGTGACAACAGGTTTTCATCAGTGTCTGCTTTGAACCATCATGTGTGCCTTAATGATACTACTTGTATTTTACTTCTTTTGAGTGTAGAAGCACAACAACGGTGCAGCATTAAAACCCAATTGTAATTACTCGGGGGGATGGATATCTAACAAGCATCATCTCACATAAAGTAATCCCTTGCTATACTGCGCTTCGACTTTCGCGGCTTCACTCTATCACAGATTTTATATGTAAGCATATCTAAACATATAACGCAGATTTTTCACTGCTTCGCGGGTTCTGTGGACAATGGGACTTTTACTTCCCGTACATGCTTCCTCAGTTGGTTTGCCCAGTTGATTTCATACAAGGGACGCTATTGGCGGATGGCTGAGAAGCTAACCAATCAGAGCACGCAGTTAAGTTCCTGTGTGCTGAATGGCTCAGCGACGGAGCGCCGAATTCAATTCTGTGGCATTAACCAGGAAGTCTCGTCTCGCTCATTCAGCATCAACGTGTTTCGCTGTGTAAAGAGTTAACTTTTGTGCTCTTTTGTGTTTATCTTTGTGCATAGTCAAGCCCTTCATTATGGCTCCAAAACGATCTGCTCCTGCTACTGCTTCAGGGGCCATGCCCAAGTGTCAATGGAAGATGCGAACGATTGCCAAAAAGGTAAACGTTTTGGATATGTTGAAGGAAGGGAAAAGCTACACCGCTGTAGGACGCCATTACGGCATCAATGAGGCTACGATTCTTTTTATTTAAAAAGTAGGAAAGGAATATAAGATCTACAGCCGCAGTGTCCTTTTAACCAGGATGCAAAACGAGTTGTAAGTGGATGTAATAAGGCAGTAGTCTGGATGGAATCTGCTTTAGGGATTTGGAATGAAGACTGCCGGAAGAACAACAACGGCGGTGCTACAGTCGCCTGAAGAGGCTCCTTAAGAGCAGCTGTAACGCTCTCCTTTGTTGTGCAGTAAAACTAAACTCATCATTATCGGACAAGTCATCGTGTCATTGTTGGGGAGTAACCATAATTAATTTTCTACTTACAGTACTTAGTACATGTACTTACGTTTAATGTCACTGTACACAATTTTTCTTGCATTGTACGTATTTATTGCTGGTGGCCTGTCTATCGTAATGGCTGTAACATATGTGATATTGGAGATGCTCGATATCTTTAAAATAATTTAGGTTTTACTGTATATAAACAGTGTGTTTACATACATAATTTCAATGAATCTTACCTAATATCTAAGAGAATACAAAGGGTTTATGCTGTGTAACTGTGCGGGGAATATTTATAAACAGTGTGGGAGTGTTTATAAGGGCTTAAAATATATAAAAATAACCATACAAACATATGGTTTCTACTTCATGGATTTTCACCTATCGCGGGGAGGTCTGGAACTCAACCCCCGCGATCGAGGAGGGATTACTGTATGTTTTTCTTTAAGGAGATTAATCAGAAATAATTAGAAAATACAGATGGGAAAATGTGACAAAGCATGCATACCAAAGTTGTATTTCAGTTTTTTTATTAGAAATGCTATCTGTGTTGGCCAAAGTTGTGGAACCAAGTATGATCCAATAAAAATAACTAAGCAATTGCAAGAAACTACAGGTAGTCCCCAAGTTACAGACACATGACTGGGGCTGCAGCTGCTCTTTCATCTGTATGGGGGACGCAACACAGGCGCCTCAGTAACTGCCGCTCCATCATCTTCGGCCTGGGGACACTGTAAGCAGTGGCTGGATGGAGGCAGGAAAGGGTGGGCGATTAAACTGTTCATGCAGTTTAGTGTTCCTCGTGCAGCTCCGGTTGATGAATGGGGCGGTGGGGACCGCACCTCATTCATTCTCAGTGGGCAGCAAGTGGTGACCTGGGCCACAGCTACCGCTCGTGTGCAGGATGGAGGCTTGATGGGGCCCACCCACCACACCGCCACAGCAACTGCTCCTGACTGGACAGAGACTGGAGGGGGCGTTTTGCTACCTGCCCACCGTACGCGGCTGCCCAGCTCGTTCTTGGTGGGCAGCGGGTGACGCTGCAAGTGGTGGCCCAGTTGTGACTGGACAGAAGCCATTGAGGGTGAATGGGGTGGCGGCACTGTAGTGTGCCTCAGGTGGCTGCCTGTTGAATGGGGGCGGTGGTGGGCGATTCACTACCCGCCTTTGGCCACACCCTGTTTGCTCTTGGTGGGCTGACGCTGCAGGCAACATACTGTATGCAAATGGAGGAGACTGCGTGGTGAACCACCCCTTGCTGCTCCCATTCATTCTCAATAGCAAGTCTGCTTATACGATTATGTACATAGCAGGAAGTTGTCTCTCGTCAGTACATCAGACGTATTGTTGAGGGGTGCCTTCCTGCTGTAATAGTGTGTACAGTGCTGTGCAGAAGAGCTCATCTTAACCTTGTCTTCACCCTTTAAGAATGTCTCTGGAAACACAAATCTGATGCAAGTGCTGGTGATACAGTCAAGATGAGAAAAACCATCACCATTGAAAATAAAATATAAATAATAAAAAGGTCAGAGAGGTGAAACTCATTCATTGGCTGTGCACTTGGTTACAGTTGGTCAACAATAACATTTATTAAAATAATGTACCTGTTCCGACTTACAAATTCAACTTAAACCTACAGTCCCTATCTCGTACTTAATCCGGGGACTGCCTGTACAAAGTATTGCGGAGAAAGCTGGGAAACATGAACCCGTCACTTAGTACCCCTGGGCAAAGCGGTACACTCTTATTATGGTTGAATCGCGTTTTATTTTCATGAACTGCGCTAATCCCGAATACCTTTTTTATCTCTATTGAAGCTGCATTACACACAGCTGCATGAAAGTTACCATAAATCACCTAACAGACATTCTGGTAAATGCAACGATGAAGGAAGTTGGGATGCTAGATATGACAGTTCTCAGTATCTATGGTACCTTAGTGTGTCATTACAACAAAACTAAGACCGACTCACCACTGGAGGCCAGACCACCACGTGGCAGAAGATGAAGAAAACCGCAAAAAGCTCCCAAAGTTGAATTGAAAACCCTCAGAACAGGGTATCCTTACTCCATGATTTTTTTATTTGTATTAATTTCAATAAATTCCGCCGCATCAATCTATAAACCACCACTGTTCACGACACACTAGCTACCCTCGGACTTGCACAACGCTACAACAAAATAAAAACGCGCCGCCAAGTTTAAGTGTAATACAGCAGTTCTCAACAGAAAAATAAACGCATCGCTCAAAAAGTAGTAGTACATTTACAACTACTTCGAAGCTATCTTTCATTTAAAGCTGTCCTCGTGTTTCATTTACTGGCAAGGAGCGCACAAAGATCGACGTCCGTTTAAATCTACCAAGTCCACCACGTCTAGATAGAAGGTATCCGGGACGCTCTTATTTTCGGCTTTCTGACTCGGAAGTTCAAATCTCCAATATTAACCTCAGCAAGTAAAATGTGTTTCCAATATCAAAAGTTTAGGTCTTTAAAATACTGGAACCACAAGTACCGAGACAGATCACGACATGTGTGTCACACTAATTACTTGGGTTCAACCTCCAATGAGAAATACAATCGTTGTTACTTAATGCATCCTTCAGAATATATATTAAAAAATAAGCAATACATTTCTACTTTCACACGTTGTTCCGCCAGCTGTTCCGATTCGTAAAGGCTTTGCAAACTTTAGGCCCAGGGGCCCGATTCCTAAGAAAATCCTTAAAAGTCTACTGCACATTACTTGCACGATAAAATACACACGAAAGCAAACAAGTAAGTAAGATAGGTATTACGTACACAAGATACTATTTAATAAATCCAAGTTGCTTACAAAGCCGTGTCAATTGACACGAGGTAGGCCTAAATACTATATAGTAAAATGCAAAAACAAAAATTATATACGATTATCCGTCTAAATGATACACATACACTAATTCATGCAAACATCAAAAACAAAAGTGACGAACTTTCCTTTTTAAGTACTAAAAAACATACATCCATATTTAATGATAACAAAAAAGGTAGCAGATAATCATGCTCGTAACCAACCTCAAGCTCAAGCAGGCAAAGAGAGCGCCGCAAGGCGTGCTGGGATTTTGATTGCGCTCAAGCCACGCCCCCTCAGTTTCTTAAAGAAGCAACACCACAACCGAGCGTTAACAAGCAGGAGAGCAGGAGACTTCTAACACTGACATGAATACAATCTGTTTAAGACTGAATACAGGGATGGCTGTCCAGTGGGTGAAACATGTTGCTATACTTTGTAATTGTTTTTCTTCTGAAGTACTAGGGTGTTGTACCGTGTTAGCCATTATGAATGTAGAGAAAAGCCAAGCAAAATGACACCTTTTATTGGCTAACTAAAAAGATTACAATATTCAAGCTTTTGAGGCAACTCAGGCCCCTTCTTCAGGCAAGATGTAATACAGAAACTGAAGTTTCCTGTGTTTATATCCACACACTATGACAGAAAACAACATTGGTAAATCTTTAAATGAAAAATCTTAAATGTAAAAAATTAATAGGTTCATTCAGGCTAAGATTAATTTAACAAGAAAGAGAAGAACAATGTATGGTCAAGATCTTTAGATAAGATAACTGTCCAACAGAGTCCTTTGAAGTTTGTGATGAGTTTTAAAAAACAATATGGGTCTGTAGACAGGTTATCTGTGTCAGTCTGAGAGATGCAAACAGTCCTCATACCTGGCTATAAAACTCTTGTCTCTATTCAAGCCATGCTATAATGTACTAAATTTTAACATGAGCTTAACTTCCCATTCTTTTCTCTCTTGCTGTGTTTTGAAGTTGCCCATAAGCACTGTGACTTTAAAGTCCCTCTCACAGTGTCCATGGCTGTTGAAGTGGGCCGCTACAGGAACATCTGTGTTGCCATGTTTAATGTGGAATCTGTGTAAATTCATTCTCTGGCGGAGTGTTTGTCCAGTTTTCCCACATAGAGTGCAGTGTCAGGACATTTCATGCAGAGAATTAGGTATACAACATTAGATGATCTGCAGGAAAATGATCCCTTTATGTGATGTTCAAGTCGTCAGTTTGGTATAACTATACGGTCTGTATTGTAGATGTGGGCACACGTTTTACATCTGTTCTGTAGGCAGGGAGATGTGCCATTTTCTGTTGGTTCATTTAGGGAGCTTCGGACAATTAGTTGCTGAAGGTTTTTTTGTTGGAGCCTGTGGGTGTGTGTTTGTGGAGTCTTGTGTGATCTTGGATAGGGCACTGAATGACCACCAGTGGTTGGGTATATTCTGTCATCCATTATCAAAAAAATCACCTAATTAGAATTGCTCTGCCTTTTTTAAAACCAGTCCTTTGCCAATAGTACCACTCTTGTACACTTTCAACAAAGTCAGTGCTTGCTCTTAGCAGGCAACTCCTCACAACACCACATCACTTTTATGATCACTTTTCACTAAACACATTTTTTTCTAGTACTATCTTCACACATGCCAAATGCACCCATCTATTCCATGTTGTTAAATGCTATCAACTGACTGTCAATTCATGGAAAACCTTTAGGTAGGTCTTCTTAACTGTGTTCAATTTTCAATCAGGCACTGGTGCTGTTGTTGCCGTGTTGCTTGATGGCATTGCTTGTCTTCCATGAGAAATATGTTTCTGCATTGATTAGTTTCTTTCCACGATGTGTCCAAAATATGAATGTGTAATTTTGTTTTCATTTGAGCTTCCAAAGAAAGCTTATAGTTGATCTCCTTCAGTAGTGATTGACTTTTAATTCAGAACATAGAAGAAACAGTGTTCTTCTTTAGCATCATAGTTCAATAAAATTGATGTTTTTCTTATTTTGCACGTTTACTTCTCAACTCTGATATCCATATAAATTCATCAAGGATACAATGATTTCAAGAAGGCATGGGGAAAGTATGCATTTTCACCGGATACTTGTGCTGAGTTTTAAACCATTGTTCCTTCTTCTTTTATTTAAACTGCTGATACTTGATCTAGCATATGTAAAAGGGTATGTGAAAAATTATTATACAGTATGTTCTAGTATACCCTAGTCCCAGTGAGTCCAACATATAATATATATGTCTGTAGACAGCCATGAAGGCATTTTGCTTAAAACTGGTTGGGAATAATTAGACAGCTCAGTGAGTGTCAAATTTCTAAACCAATCCAATGCCTCATGAAGGCAGTGCTCACAGTAGAGTCAGTGATTTTAGGCCACAAATTGTAATGGTGCTTTTGTTAATTTGGACCAACAGACAACAAACTTCTGTTTATGATAGACTGCCTAAATTGAAAAGTCTAAAAAGACCCATAGTAAACATATGAATGCTGTCAAATTGTAGAGAATAGAAATGTGTCTTCAGTCTAGTTTTAAACAGTTCAATTGAGGGTAACTCCTTAATGTAAGACTGTTATTTAGGCAGGTTGTGCTCTATGCTAAACATCTCATGTCTTTTAACCAATCAGAGTATGATATGTAAGCATTAATCAGCACTTTTGTGTAAATTCAGTTATCAATAAGTATGAGCTTCTGCTTTTATTGTGTGATCATTCTGTGCTCCGTCTTCAAAATTGTGCTACAAGAGAATAAATGGTGCACTTAATTACTTTCCTTCTGCTTCAAAGAGATTTTATCAACTTGTCCTACTGCAGGATAAGTCAGTCAGTCAGTGATTTTCCAACCCGCTATATCCTAACACAGGAGTCTGCTGGAGCCAATCCCAGGGCGCAAGGCAGGAACAAATCCCAGGCAGGGCACACACACACCAAGCACACACTAGGGACAATTTAGGATCGCCAATGCCTTCAATCACACGCATGTCTTTGGACTGTGGGAGGAAACCGGAGCACTTGGAGGAAACACACACAGACACAGGGAGAACATACAAACTTCATGCAGGGAGGACCCAGGAAGCGAACCCAGGTCTCCTTACTGCGAGGCAGCAGTGCTACCACTGCACCACCGTGCCGCCCTTGAGGATAAGTTTCTTTCTTTAATTAAGATGTTTGATTTATACCACAATCTGGCTTCAGAAATATCGGGGACCCCATGCTCTTGGGGCCACAAGCCAGTGCCCATTGTGCCCATACTTTAAGATGGCCCTGTGTTTACCCCTCTTTTCTCTTTAGTAGCTGGAGTTATGGTTAAGAAAAGCCAGTATATATAAAGCTGCAATAAAGTACTTACATCTAATCCTGTTAAGGAATAACACTAAATGTTGAGATCCTCAGCAGTCATTGTTAAAAAGACAAATGATTTTATTTTTTTTTAAACAGTAAAACATTTTGAAATCCTGGAGATCTTCCTTCTTGACCTTGTATTTCAAATTACATTCTGATAGGATTTCACTTTTTCACAATATTTTATATTTCAAAATTAAAATAACATGACATCTGATTTATTTACTTAAATAAAAAAACAGTTCATGAAGATAATATGACATGGTGACCTTGAAGGCAGTCTGGTACAATGGTTAAGGAATTTGGTTTAAAAGAGAAATATTTCCCTCGGAAATGATGGCTCCGCTAACCATGTAAGCTCACTAAGTCATTTGTTTTCTTTGCTTCTGATATTTGTTGAATTAGCCATGTCATAAGCTCATTGCTGTTATGCCATAGGTACAGAGATTACAGTTTTAGAAAGGTTATGGACCAAGAGATTAAAGTCAAAAAACAAAGCAAAACCATAACTGTAAAGATCAAAATACTGCTTAACTTGGCTATTCCACAACCCTCCATTTCTTTCTTTTTAGCCAATCTTTGGTGGATGTACTGCTATGTTTGGGGGCATTGTCATGTGGCAAGGTTCACTTTCAGTTGAGCTTCAGTGTTCTCACAGGTGGTCTCACATTATACTCAAGCTCCTTCTGGTACAAAGAAGAATTCCTAGTGGACTCTATGATGGTGAGCAGCCTGGCTATAAATCAGCAAAACAGACCCAAACTATAACATTTCCAGCACTATGCTTTGCAGTTGCTATCAGCTTATTCTGATCAAAAGCTCTCTTTGGTTTGCAACAGACATGTGTTCTCATACTATGGCCGACTAACTGTATCTTTGCCTTGTCTGTCCAGAGCACATTGTTCCAGAAATCCTTATCTTTGTCTAAGTGTTAATAGGCAAACTTTAGTCTTGCCCTAATGTTCTTTCTGGATAGCAAAAGCTTCCTCCTAGCACACCTCCAATATAGATCTAATTCTTGCAGCTTCTTTCTAAATGTAGACTCAAGCACTTCATATCAACAGTGGCTTAAGCTACCTGTAGGGCCTGTGATGAAATTCTGGGGTTCTTTGAAACTTCTTTCAGCATCTTGCATTTTGCTCTCAGGGTAAACTTGTTGCAATGACCTGGCCTAGCCAAGTTGGCAGGTGTTTGAAATCATCTGCACATGCAGATGATTTTTTGGACAGTGAAATGATTGATTTCCAGTTGTTTGGAGATCTTTTTAAATCTCTTCTCATAGGCATCTTTAAGCTGCATTCCTTTTGACCTAGGCATGGTAATAACACACTTCAACAAAGAGTAAAACAAAGAGTAAGACAAACTAAATACCTGATAATTAAATTAAGACATGTTATGTTATTATGTAATGATGTTATCACCATGTGCACCTGATTTTAGATATTGTAGGTAGTGAGAAATGTAGGGTTGTACTTATCTGTTATCTTGCATTGCTTTGAGTTATATTGTTCTTTACCATGTAAATCACTTTGTTATGTTGGCCTTTATAAAATATTCATCTGTTATTGAACCCAATTAATTTATTCTAGCTACTTTGGCAAGAAGTCAGAAAACCAACAGGGCAAATTTATGGATTCATTCAGCCATACTTATTGTTCAAGGAGCACTGACCATCTCAATTAAAAGTTAAGTGTGTCTGTTTGCTTGGTTGCTATATCTCTTTCATTTGAACAGAGGGTGCATCACAGACATAGAAACAAAATGCGTTGTGTTTGTCAGACCAGTAGACTTTACCACTGCTTTTACGAATCCCATTCCAAATGATAAATAACAGAGACAAATACATTGCATTTTTCATTGTAATGGATGATGCATCACAAAAATTTGTTGTGATGCATTTCATTACTACAAATGTTTCTGATGTGCCATATGTTGAAATGACAAATGCAATGCATTTCATTGCTACAACTGTTTGTGATGTACCATCACTTGGAGTGACAAATGCAATGCATTTTATTACTATGTGCATTACAAAATACATTCCAATACATGGGGCACTGCAAAAGGTAATGCACAGGTCTACATTTATTAGTTAGATTTCATCCCATCTTAGACAGGTAGCACAGCTATTGCTACATAAAATAACTGACTGACTGACTGATTTTGTTTTGGCAAAGATGCACTATAATATTAGAGTAAGTAAACAGGTTGCTTATAACAGCCTAACAAATAAGAAGCAGTGTATTTGTAGAAAGCTAGTGAAACAGTCTGAATGAATTACAGTACATCATCTTTTTTGAAGAAAATGGGGTGTTATAAAAATAAAATATGCTAACTAGTGTTCATTGTCTAAAAGTGTCTGCCAGCATAGCTTAGTACATGTCATCATTTAGACAGCCAGCTTGCAAAAGGGTGGATATGCCATTATCTGTTGGATCAACTACAGAATAAAACTAACTGTTTAAGACTGCAGTAGTCTCATGTGCCAGGAAGTGCTGATTCTTTTCTTTAGTTTAAGGGCTGTTGACGCCATTAAGTTTTACCCAAAGTTGTTCACATACAGACCACTTGGAAAATGATTGTATATATCTGACAATGTTGCAAATCATAACAAAAATAATTAAGACCAATACTTCCTGTTTTTTTCCTAGAGAGTTGTAAAACCATTTCCTGCCATTAATAGAATGCCTCCAAATGGCCATTATGGTGTGCAGAGAGCAACACCCAGGACAGATTAAGTTTTACAAGGATCTACCACTGACTGTGGGATGCCAAATAAACCTTTACAGATTAGGGAAGACCTACTTTATGAAATAGCTCTTACAGTTAACGATCTGCATTAATTTTTACAACTATTACTCCAGGTTTTATTATGCTGGGATAAGTTCTGGCTGCCCATGACTATGAATTGGGGAATTGTGCCAAAACGTAGATGGAGCAACTTCTCCATATATTTATTATAAAGAAGCACTCAAAATATGCTGTCACCATGTTGATTCCATACATGTTAGGAGGTTGTCCACAACGTGTTTTTTGTAGTAGTTTTATAGTTTAGAGAGCCTAGTACTTTTTCCTTTCACCTTTTTAAATAATTAAGTTAAACAATTTTAAAGTGACAGACCTCATACTTTCTAATTTATTTAAATTGATGGTAGGCTCTTTCTTTGTGATCAGCTTTTTGTTGCATAAATCAAAATTAACAGCATAATTTAAACTTTAATTGTTGACCATATTTCTCACAACCCATCCCAATAATTGCAAACAAACCCACCCATTCTTTAAGAAATGTGGGCTAAGGAGTTAAAAACGTTAAATTTAGTACAATTGGTAAAGTCAGGAGATGCAGAAGGAGACAAATCTGAATTGGAAGAGTAAATAGAGACACAGCAAGCTATCACTTTCACATACTTTTTAGTTTAGCTGAAGCATTTTTAATTTGTTAGTTAGGGCTGTTTACACAGTTCAAGGATCTAATTTGTTTCTGAAAAAGGTTTTTAAGTCTTCTCTTTTTTGCACTATGGCATTCTGAGATCTTTAAAAGCATGTAGAGTTTCTTGTTCATTCTTTGTAACCAGTGGCATAGCTAGAGTTCGTGCTGCTCTGGGTAGGGCGGTGCTTCAATTTGCCACCCTCCAACATATCTGAATATGTTAACCTATTTAAATAGAAAATTAAAATGACGTATAGAGAAAAATTAAAGTAAATTTTGAATAGATTTATTCATATATAGAGGAACAGCAATAATTTTTCACATACAGTATAATTATTTATAAGCATCAACTAGACAAGAATATAGTATAGACGCTTTGATAAACCGTGTTCGAAATTATTAGTTTAATATAATTACGCTGCAAAAACTAGAACCACTGTAGTGTACAAGTGATAGGTGAAGATGTTTTCTGCGCAGAGTAAGAACACATGCTGATTGATAACGAAACAAAATTATAAATTGTAAATTAGTTGTTTATCTTCCCAGAAATTATTATCGGTGTAATGTTTATGTTTATTTTTGTTATTGCCTCATAAATTTCAACTGCTGTGTCTGATGCCATCACAGAAGGACAGTCTGCAAATTATTTTTGAAACATTTGTGGATAAAAATCTGAGAATTTTACTTTTTTCATTGATGAGTTATATTCATTAGAAGCCTGCTGCTTACACAGGAATTGTACTGAGCCTTTTGGCCAATAATGCCACCCTCAAAAATGTGCTACCCAGGGTGGACCGGCCCCTCCACCTGCCCATAGTTACGCCACTGTTTGTAACCACTGATGTTTTTCCTTTATCACTTTCAAAAGAATAAAAATTGTTTGACATGCTGAACCACAATGTTCATTTACATATCACATCAGTAGATCCTGCTGCACAGATCCTCACAATGATGTACATGTACATTTGCTTTTATTTGTTTATTTTTACACTAATTGTCTTAGATGACATTTTATGTATTATATGGAGCTGATCTGAGCCGACAAAGACCCAAAGGTGAAAAAAGCAGGAGGGGGACTAGTCATTTGTGCATTTATGTGAATGAGAAATGATGTGAAAATAGTGTATATTACAATTAAAGCTAAAATTTGTAATCCAAACATTGCAATGAGAAGTAAAGCAAGATTATGCATTTTATTGGCTAACTGAACAGATTACAATATGCATGCTTTGGAGGTGACTCAGGCCCCTTCTTCAGGCAGTTTGCAATAATATTATAATTGTAATTGATTACAATCTGCCTGAAGAAGGGGTCTGAGTCACCTCAAAAGCATGCATATTGTAATCTGTTCAGTTAGCCAATAAAAGGTGTAATTTTGCTTGACTTCTCATTGGATCCATATTGGCTAACATGGTACAAGACCCTACCAGTAAATCCAAACTTTGAAATACTGGTTGTAGTAAATTGTCTACATTATCAACCTAGGAAGGTAAGTTACGTCATCCTTATTAATATTTATATTCCTTCCTCTGCAAATGGGGACTCAACAACAGAAATAATTAACTTTTTTACCAACACTCTAATGGTGAATCATTCTGACACTTTCTGACTGATTCTGTAGTGGCTTTAAATATGTGACATTGGAAAGAACAATGACAAACATCCATCAGTATGAGTCATGTTTTTACTCAAAAAAAACAAGATTAACCTCCTCTATGCAAATGTTAAAGATACCTGTGGCTCCATTAGGCAGATCTGACCACAGTCTGTCTGTCTTACTCCCAACTACAAGCCAGCTGTTGCCACCAGGAGAAAGTAGAAAAAGTAGAGAAAGTAGAGAAAGTAGAACTTGGAGTCTGAAATGGTTCTGAACAACTGTTTCCAAAGGATAGACTTGGAAATAATGTGTGATAGAGTAATATTGATGGACTCAATGACTTCATGCCAGACTATATTAACTTATTCGACACTATTGCACTATTGTAACTTCAAAAACTGTGCACAGCTTTCCAAACAAGAAGTCCTGGATTAGTAAGGAGATAAAAAGTCTCCTGAAACATGAGAAGTGAGCTTTCTAATCTTTTGAAAAAGTGACTATAAAGGACGTACAGTAAATGGTAAAGAAAAAGATGAATGAATGGAAGAAAGCTTACAGAGCCACAACAGAAAATAAACTCACTAAAAACACATGAATGATGTTAGGAATGGACTGGGCATAATTACTAGGTTCAAACAATTCAGCCCTCTGGTTCTACGAGGTAATGTGCACAAAGTGAATGCCATGACCACTTTTTAAATTGATTTTCCCTCTCCCAACCATCTTCTTACAATGACCAGTCCCCCAACACCAGCCCTTGGCTAGTCCTGGAATATTTCAGTTGTCTTTTGAAAGAGAACTTGGGCCCAAAGCAGTCTGGTAATTACCCATTTGCTCTACAATGCTTATTCTCACTTGGGCAAAGAGTACTGCGAGGGTTATTTTTTTTTTATTTCACCAGTGCCTTCAATAACATCCAGCCTTCCTTGTTAAGGGTAAGCTCACAAATATGCTAGTGGATGAACCTTTAGTATCCTCAGTAATAAACTCTCTGGTAGACTGCAGTTTGTGAGACTCAAGGACTGTGTCTCTGATGTGAATGTGAGCAACACTGGAGCACCATAAGGAACAGGACTGTTACTTTTTCTGTTTACCTTGTCTGCCTTGGACTTTAAATATACAGCAAAACCAGGTGATGTCACTTACAGAAATTCACAGATGATTCTGCGTTCATGAGGTGTATTGACAAGAGGAATTAGACTGAGTATAGCAGTCAGGTATAGAATGTTGTTTTTTGTTCAGAGAGAACTTTCTGCATCTCAACATCAGCAAAACAAATGAACTGTTATTGACTTCACTGCAACAAAGATCCTGTAAATCCAGTGACTATTCAGTAAGTGGATGTAGAGGTGATGCACTCCTACAAGTACTTGGGGGTCCATATCAGTTACAGACTGGACTGGTCTTGTAATATAGAGGAACTACATAAGAAAGGGCTGAGAAGGCTCATATTAGAAGATTGCATTCCTTTAATATGGATTGTGAAATTTTTTAAAAGTCCTATAGCTCTGATAGTCCAAGTGATTTTCTATGCTGTAGTGTGCTGGGCTGGTAGCATCACTTCAAGATGGGCCCACCGAATCAACAAGCTAATTGAAAGTGCTCTAGACTCCCTGGAGGTAGTAGAGTAGGAGAGAATTAAAACAAACCTAAGTACCATTATGAACACTGTGGCCCATCATCTCTCTGACACACTGAGGACTTTCATCCAACAAATTATTCATTAGATGTGTGTCAGGAAACGCTACTGGGGCTCCTTTAGACCAACAGCAATACACCTGAATGATGCCTCACTCAGGCTACTCTCTTAGCATTATCCATGCCAGAGGGCTTCTTTCTTCATTTGTATTAATCTTTTCTGTGTATTTAAGTGGGGTTGTTTTATTTTTTTTATTATGTTATAATATTTCTGTATTCCTTGAGCTTCTCTAAAAAGCTAAATTTCTTCTTGGGACAAATACAACATTTTTCATTTATCTATCTATAATTCAAATTAATGTGTATAATGGATTATTTAAAACAGGGGTACTCAGCTCCAGTCCTGGAGCTCTGCAGTAGTTACAGTTTTTACTTTAACCAAATGTTTATTTAGAAACTTTTTAATTACTACTACGCAATATGAATTTTTTAAACCTCAGTTTTAATTAACTTTCTTTAACAGTTCAAAATTCTTAATTGCTTATTTTAGTTTTAAACAACTATTTTTAGTTTTTAATTGTCTGTTTTCTTAACCAGCTGTCAGTTAATAATGAGGTGCAAATGACAAAGGAGCCACCACCTCTCCAGCTGACATGCTTCCATTTAAACCTGTGTACAGTATATGCACACCAAAGTATCTGTGTTAATACAATGTTTTGAAATAAATGACACAGAAGGGAAGGACCAAGAGGTACAAATCTGTTCCGGACCACAAAACATATAGATAATGTTAGAAAACAAATCATCTACAATGCAATAAGGATTTGCCTTGGAAGAATGAAAGCAATAACAAACCATATAATTAAATACCAAGTTTCATTATCTGGTAAGCCTTGTTTCTAATTACAAAAATGGTTGAAATGAAAGCCTGAACTGCAACCTTTCAGGAGTGGAATTGAGTATCCCTGATTTTGAATAACCTATAAACTAATTTAATCTTTTGGAGTTTATTCTTATATTCTGATGTATGTTATAAAGTAAAATATATTTTTAAGAAAACAAAAAGCGGAAAGAGAAATGATTATACGTTTATGCTGAGGGTTCCTAAAATGAGAAATTCAGCTGACAGTAATTGGCTCAACTGTCTAGCAATGCCAGAAAAAAAAATCCATGCACACAGTTTGTCTTATTAAGTCATGCCATGCATTCTGTAAAAACATAATTTAATTTCGTTCTGCATTAAAAGAATATTATTTTGATGGGTAGCATATTGGTGCTGCTGCCTCATGGATCCAGTGTTCAGCATTTGATCCCAACACCCATTCACCGTCATACGATAAACCAGTTAGTATATCGTGGAGCAGAAGCAGGCTTTTACACCATCACATACACATATTTAGATTTAGAATTTAAAATTATGACCTTCAAAAATTACTGCATACAAAAAAATTAAAAATTTTGATCTCTTGTGTTTCAATCTTTGAGTAAATTGCACTTAAATTCATAGACTGTGTATTTCTTTGATGAACAGATGAATAAAGATAAAATAAATACAGTTGTTAGTTTTTTTAACTTATGTTTTGTTAATTACTTTACCTCAAAAGAGAAAGAAAAACATTAATTGTGTCTCATGCGGAGTACAGATTAAATGGTAGGGAAAGAACAGCATTTTTCACTGGAGAGATTTGAAGAAATAAGCCTAAAGCTGAAAAGGCAAAGTCTTAGATGGAATGAAACCTAGGGTCATTTTCTAATCCATCATTTTTTTTAAATACACTTGCAAAAACAATGAATCATGGTAATATATTGCATTAGCTAACCTTGATTTATGCACTAAAGTAACAAACCACATGGTCTGGAATCTGTTGCTCCAGTATAAATGACCATTTAACGGAAAGCCATAAACCTCAAGTAATTGCTGGCAAATGTTAATGTCAATTTTAGATTTCAGGTGCACATTGTATATTTACATATTTTTCCTCCTTTTCCATCCTAATGTGCAACTAGCTTTTGAGAGGGAAAGTTTTTGAAAGAGCCAGGATACTGAGATCACTTAAAAAAACAAATCAGTTTTTCAACTTATCTTTTTGATTTCTCCAGCTTCATTATAAAAAGTCATTGTCACAAACAGAAATACAGTCAATAGTCAAAAACTGAAAGCACCTGATGAGATTTTTTTGCCTTAAAATCATGTAGGGGCAAAATCCAGAACAGTTTCACATTAATAATTATGAGATGTCTAGAAACAGCAGAAATAAAAAGAAAAAAAGATTAGCCAGAGCAATACACAAGAAGCGAACTTACATAGGCCAAATGCCTCAACTGCAAGAGACTTGGTAGAAGAACCTTAAGTGAAGCTCAACGTCTACTTAAGAATGTAGAGCCCCAATCATCACATGACTATCCCTTTAACCCTTTATCAGTTTTGAAAAGTGAATAGAACAGTGGGCTCAGGCATTTGTCTACTTCATAATAACATAATGAAACTTTTCACTTATACAGTAAAACTGGTGTTTTTTTACATGCAAAGAGATATGGCCAATAATAACAACATTTATTCATAGTTCACATTTTCATGTAAGAAGTATAGCTCAAAGTGATTTATAAGAAGTAAAAGAGAGAATCATAATGACAAAGTAAAATAATAAAAACAAACTTATGCAATGCAAATAAACAAATAAGTATTAGACATTGAAGTCTGTGAGCAGGGCCTAAATAAATTAGTATTAACTAAACTCAGTTTTTAAGTTTCTGATGTTTATAATGGTAGATGACTTTGTCCGATGCTTTGGTCAGATGAAGAGAGGAAAACAAAAAGTCCAGCTGAGAGTAAATAAACCTCTAGGGGGTTCCAGAGCCAAAATACCACTCACTCCCGACTTGGCATTCTACAAAACATAAATGTTTTAAAGTAATTCATCATTGTTGTGATGCACATACTAGAAAATTTGAAGCTGGAGTATCCACATTCTTTCCAACATCAGCGGCAGTCACAGAGTACTTTCATCAAAGGGCAGTGGCAGAAGATGCCCCGCAGAAAACTGTAGCAGAAAACAGAGAATAGTAGAGGTTAGTAAGTGCAAAGTATATGATATTGCAGTACATATTGAAACTGGCATAAAAAAAGGAATTATATTATATCGAAATTTAAAAAGTGTGTTTCTGTAAGTTCTTTTAAAGGTTCTCCATATTAAGAACACAAAACATCAATGGGAGGGATGAATATGGGGTACATTTTACTGACTCAAATTGAGACAGTAAATTTTTTATGAAAAAGAAACCCAAAGTCATAAAACTAGTTGAGGTCAAAACTGAGAGTCACTAGATTCTATCAACAAATTCAAAATGAGAACAAAATCAAAGGTCAGTGATAAGAAAAAAAGATTTGAGAACCAGGAAATCAAAAATAACAGTCTTGAAAGTTGCAAAACAAGATAGATTTGTTATCCACAAACTTGGATACAAAATGGCCAACAAGATGAACTTTTAACCTCTCACCAATCAACCTCTCAAAATTGTGACCCCACAGACCATGCCACTAGCAGCCAGGATCCGCAGTTTGACAATGGAATCCACAAAATGGCAGTAAGCAAGAAAAAACAAATTGGTGTTGAGGCCAAACACACATAAATTTCTCATAAAACCCGAAATCTGACTTCATAATTAGAATCCCTTAATTTCATAATGCCAGAAGAGACGTATAAATAGCCAGTTTTTATTCAGGATAAAGCATAAGAGTTTTAAGAAAACTACCAATCATAACAGAACACAAAGCACCAAAGGAACAGACATAGTTCATAATAAACTGTACTTAACAATTGAGGTGTCCTATAGATTTATTATTTTTTTCTAACTGATGGTGTGGCTTTCCCACTTTCCCACCTCCAGATATACCTTTGTCATTCTTTCTAGATCCTGCCCCATCTTAATGTTGCCAGTAAGTTTTTATCTCAGTTCATCTTTTTTATCCTCATCCCATGGGCCCATGTCAAAAAAATAGTTTTTGAAATTCATAAAAGTTTTACTTCTTTGGCAAGGTGCAGGTCTGCAGTGTCTTCAGACCATGAGGAACATTAACACTTCATGGTAGTCCCTGAGAGCCCTAATTCCTTTATTCTGACGTGCTGGTAAAGGGTCAAGTCACCAAGACAGTGTCTGTGTTGTTTGCATACTGAATAAGGCAACAGGGCTCCAAGACCTTTTCTGAAACAGTCAGCTTTTCATAAATAAGATCTTTAATGCAGGGAATACTTTTTCTCACATTGGTCCACAAGGTAGTTCCTTATAGAATAATAAAATCATTTTGGTTAGAAAGTGAAAATATTGAATTAATCATCATTAGATTTAGAAACATAATCATTGCACAGTTATTAAAGGATAATGGTGGGATTTAGATTAGATTAGATTGAACTTTATCTCTCCCCAGGGGAAAATTTGGCTTTTCACAGAAGCTCTTTAAATACGTAAATACACATGAAAAGCATCGATGCTAATATGTGTAAAAAGCACTTCCTCTACATTATATATACCGTAAACAAGACACATACTCAAATTTATATAAATTAGTCAAGAGTAATTTTGACTTTTACATGTGTTTTTAATTTTTTTATTGTGGATAAGTAGCAATTTCTAGTTTATTTGACACATCTGGGGCACTAAAGGCTCAAGTAAAACTTGTGTGAAGATGTATATGTGTTAAATTTAAATATTTGTGATGTTCCTATGACTTTTGAATATTTTATCACTCTTTTAGCTATATGAAAGGGTTGAATTCCTGGCCAGGTCATTATCTTCACATTTCCCTGTCTGGTTTTCTGCTGCATGTTTACTACAGTATATGCATGTTACATTAATTAACATCTTTTGATGAGTCCAGTATGAATGATTCTTAGTGTTTGAGTCTTGTGATCAAATCAGAAGCTGTCCTGAGTTGATTGTACAGTATATAGGGTTCAAATGCAAATTGTACATGTTCTGTCAAACACACAGACATCAGCAGAGTGTCTGTTTGCGGAGAGAGTGTTGACATTGTTGAGAGGTTTACTTACCTTGGCAGTGACATTCATGTCTCTGGTGACTCTTCCTATGAAGTCAGTAGACAGATTGGGAGAGCATGGGGGGTCATGAGGTCGCTGGAAAGGAGTGTGTGGCGCTCCCAGTATCTATGCAAAAGGACGAAGGTCCAAGTCTTTAGAGTCCTGGTGCTTCATGTCTTGCTATATGATTGCAAGACATGGATGCTATCCAGTGACCTGAGACAAAGACTGGACTCCTTTGGTACTGTGTCTCTCCGGAAAATCCTTGGGTACCATGTGGCGCGTTTCCCTGAGGGTGATCTGGCTCGTAAGATCATAATTTTTGGGGACTCGAGTGGCTGGACCAGGCCAAGGGGTCACCCATGTAACACCTGGCTGTGGCAGATAGAGGGTCATTTCCGGAGGGTGGGACTGGACCGTGTGTCTACCTGTTGGGTTGCAAACTGGGATCCCGAGTTGTTTCGTCGTGTAGTGGGTGCGGCAACGCACTGTACCAGTGTATGTTCCCCAACTTGACTTGACATGTCAAACAGATTTTGATTTCAAGTGGCAAAGATCAAAATGGGTTTTTCTTTAAGAGTCAAACAAAACTAGGATAACCACACGTGTAAGCAAAGTTCGATTCATCACAATTAAGATTGTTCAGACATTTTAAGGACAAATCTAAACTTGAAGTTGAAACAGAACAAAAGTCAAAATCAAAATGCTTCCTTAAATTGTTTCTTAGTTTGTCTCATGAGGATATTCTATTAATAGTTTAAAGTTCAGATACTGTTAAATTTGAACAGCCATTTTATACATTACTACCATCATATGCCATAGATCACATGACACATTACCCACATTTCAAACAACTGTACAGCATCATAGCCAACAGATCCACAAAATAGTGTAACCTGTGAAATCTAGATACACAAAATGGTGGCAGCCATGCAGAAAAACTTCACAAACTGGCAACAAAATGACATAATCAAAGAACCATATAAATATTAGCAACCATTTTAAAAAATAATAACATATTACAAATATAAACAAATGATAAAAATAAATTGTAATCACATTGTGACAGAATACTTCTACTAAATGCTACAGTAATAGCCTCTGGCTCCCTGAACAGACTAAGAAGGTTAAAACAATGTAAAGAGAAATACAAAAGGCATACGGAGAAATTAAATTTGCATTGTATTCTGTACTTAAAATTGTTACAATACAATATTAAACCATTAAACTTGAGGATAATAAAAAAACCTGCACTGAATGTTTACACTCTAATGTACAAATATTTCTTGACCTATAACTCTTTGTGTTTTTTTCTTGTATGCAACTCATAGCACTTTTAAGGCAACTTTGAGAGAGCGTGTTAATACGAAACTTTCACTTCTATTGTAATGTTATATGAAATAACAGTCTGACTCATATTGCATAATCATATTATTTCTTTTAGTATGCAAGGAATTTTGCATTGTTTGTGTTTGTCAAGAAAGCAGATTTATATAAGGGTCACTATAGAAACTCTCTGGTATTGGCTGCCTTTCATTGTCAACACACAATTCTTAGAGTCTCATTTAGCATGCCTGCAGGACTACTCTCCTTTTCTGGAGCTTTTCTTACCTCACTGAATATTTTTTAACATTTTTGAATATTTAAAATGTTAATTTAATTTTCGTTGCTGGAGTGTTTTGCAGACTGAATGACCGCAGCACAATGCATACAATTAGAAGCGTGCTTTTAAGACACAAATCTCATACAAGTAAACTCAAGAAGAAAACTGCTTATATATACAGATCTCACAGTCAAGACCTGATAAGTTCTCTTTTTGCATCTTATCAAATAACAACATGTTAAACTATTGTGTCCCTAGATTCCAACCCTAACTCTTGGTGAGTCTTTAGGTATGGGGAATGTCATGTTAATGTGTGTAAGGGAAAAGAGGAAAGAAATGTATACTTAGGAACTAAGGCTTTGGACTATTAACAGTGATTTTTCTTTGTCAAATCCTCGCTTCTGAGAATCTTACTCAACGTGGCACTTTTGTTTTAGGTATTCTCTTTCTCCTCCCACAAAGATATGTACACTTGTATGAGTGTGAGTGACACTGGCATAGCTAGGGGGGCAGAGGGGACAGTCCACCCCGGATGGCAATTTTTTAGGGGCAACACTTTTTAATAAACTTTACTACAAGACCTTTTAGACCGTTTTTGAGAATTGTGTTTGATTGGGCTTTGGCAAGCTAATGTGTTTTGTCTATGTCACAATTACATCACTTTTAATGTTTAAAAACTGTTGCAAATACATATGTTGCAAAGTTATATTTTACAAATGCAAATTTTGACCAATTCTCTGACTGAAGCCTCACTCAGTCAACTTATTCCGACCGAAACAGATGAACCCTTCAATCTCACTATTAATATTTTATAATTCTCTCAGTGTCAAGATGTAGCTAACAAAAGAGTGCAGTGCTGCTTTTAGAAAAAGAAAAAGGTGAGAGAAGTTTTAAAAAAGAAGGAAGGGGCATTACACAGCTTGCTGGAAAATATTCATTTCTTACTGCATCCAATCTTTTAAATACTTATTACAAGTGTCAACTACATCACAATTTCGATGAAGTTGACAAGGAAGAGTTCCTGTGACGATGTGGGTTCGCTGCATGCTCCCATCGTCCGTCCGGGAGCCCTTGAACCCTGCACCGTCGGTAATGTTACCGATGAGCTTGGCAGTGAGGCACAACAAATGGTGCAAGGGAATGGTGCAAAAATGCAAGTGCTTCTATTAAAAACAACAACAAAACAGTGTCCCAATTAAATAAATAAAAGCACTAAAACAAATCCCACAATAAAACCAACCCAAGCCAACTTTGTATTAAAAGAATAAGAACTTTAAAATGACAATAAAACAATCAATAAATAACTGTCCATTAAAAAGCTCTGTCCTTTACAAATGTCCTCCTCCAGCTTGGGTGTGTGGGTTCTTTAAAAACGTCTGGCACCAGTCCTGCTGGCTGCTCTGTCTCCTCTTCTGTCCCCACTGCCAGCTCATCCCACTGCTGCCACCAAATGTGATGATATGGGTTCTACTCCATGCTCCAGTCTTGCATCTGGGAGCTCTTGAACCCATCACCATCAATAATGTTACCGATGAGCTTGGCAGTGAGGCACAGCAATGAAGCAAGGGGATGGTACAAAAAGTGCCAATTGCTTTTATTTAAAACCAACAACAAAAAGAAACAGTGTTCAAATAAATAGTGCAGTGTTTCGAAAAGTCTTCATTAAATAAATAATCCATAAAAACAGAAGTGAAGTGGAAGTTAAAATCCAATAGAAACAATTATTTTAAAAACAACTAGGTTAAAACAATGCTGGAAACAGCCTCTTTAAAAACAAAGCCTGGTGTCTTCTTTTTACCTGGCGGCTCCCCTGCTTCTCCCATCGGGTTTTGCAACAGGAGAGTCGCCTTACCTGCAGCTAACCTTCTTTCCACTCAACTGGTCTGGAGGCTTCTAGATCCCTGGCTTCGGTTCCGCTCCTTCCAGACCGAGACTTAGATTCCCCAATGGCCAGGACTCTCACGCTAGGGAATACATCTCCCAAGCCTCCCAACTCCTGCTGCCTTCTTGGCCTTATGCGGCCAGCCGTCCTTCTTCCGGTCACTCCCGGTCCTCCATAAAATGCTCAGCAGGAGCGACCACTACCTACAGCCCTCAGGTGTCGGCCAAACACCCCGTTAGGGCTCAACTGTCCAGCTGCCTCTTGTTCATTTTATACTTGTGTCCTAACCTATTTCTGTTGGGTGTTTGGGGAGCTGGAGTACCTCCTGTTGGCCACAGTCTTCTTCTTCTTCTTCTTTCAGCTGCTCCCGTTAGGGGTTGCCACAGCAGATTATCTTCTTCCATATCTTTGTGTCCTCTGCATCTTGTTCTGTTGCACCCATCACCTGCATGTCCTCTCTCACCACATCCATAAACCTTTAATTAGGCTTTCCTCTTTTCCTCTTCCCTGGCAGCTCTATCCTTAGCATCCTTCTCCCAATATACCCAGCATCTCTCCTCTGCACATGTCCAAACCAACGCAATCTCGCCTCTCTGACCTTGTCTCCCAACCGGCCAACTTGAGCTGACCCTCTAATGTACTCGTTTCTAATCCTATCCATCCTCGTCACACCCAGTGCATCTTTAACTCTGCTACCTCCAGCTCAGTCTCCTGCTTTCTGGTCAGTGCCACCGTCTCCAACCCATATAACATAGCTGGTCTCACTACTGTTTTGTAGATCTTCCCTTTCACTCTTGCTGATACCTGCCTGTCACAAATTACTCCTGACACTCTTCTCCACTCATTCCACACTGCCTGCACTCTCTTCTTCACCTCTCTTCCACAATCCCCATTACTCTGTACTGTTGATCCCAAGTATTTAAACTCATCCACCTTCACCAACTGTACTCCCTGCATCCTCACCATTCCACTGACCTCCCTCTCATTTACACACATTTACATGTATTCTGTCTTGTTCCTACTGACCTTCATTCCTCTCCTCTCTAGAGCATATCTCTACCTCTCCAGGGTCTCCTCAACTTGCTCCCTACTATTGCTACAGATCACAATGTCATCAGCAAACATCATAGTCCTCGGGGACTCCTGTCTAATCCCCTCTGTAAACCTGTCCATCACCATTGCAAATAAGAAAGGGCTCAGAGCTGATCCCTGATGTAATCCCACCTCCATGTTGAATGCAACCGTCACTCCTACCACAGACCTCACCACTGTCACAATTCCCTCGTACATATCCTGTACAACTCTTATGTACTTCTCTGCCACTCCCAACTTCCTCATACAATACCACAGCTCCTTTCAAGGCACCCTGTCATATGCTTTCTCCAGGTGCACAAAAACACAATGCAACTCCTTCTGGCCTTCTCTAAACTTCTCCATCAACATCCTCAGAGCAAACATTGCATCTGTGGTGCTCTTTCTTGGCATGAAACCATACTGCTGCTCACTAATCATCACCTCACTTCTTAACCTAGCTTCCACTACTCTTTCCCCTAACTTCATGCTGTGACTCATCAATTTTATTCCCCTGTAGTTACTGCAGTCCTGCACACCCCCCTTATTCTTAAATATCAGCACCAGTACACTTCTTCTCCACTCCTCAAGCACCCTCTCACTTTCCAAGATTTCATTAAACAATCTGGTTAAAAACTCCACTGCCATCTCTCCTAAACACCTCCATGCTGCCACAGGTATGTCATCTGGACCAATGGCCTTTCCATTTTTCATGCTCTTAATAGCTGTCCTTACTTCCTCCTTGCTAATCCTCTGCACTTCCTGATTCACTGTCTCCACATCATCCAACCTCTTCTCTCTCTCTTTCTCTTCATTCATCAGCTTCTCAAAGTACTCTTTCCATCTGCTCAACACACTCTCCTCGCTTGTGAGTACGTTTCCATCTTTATCCTTTATCACCCTAACCTGCTGCACATCTTTCCCAGCTCAGTCCTTCTGTCTTCCAATCAGTACAGGTCCTTTTCTCCCTCCTTAGTGTCCAACCTCTCATACAATTCATCATACACCTTTTCTTTAGCCTTCGCCACCTCTCTCTTCAGCTTGCGCCTTATCTCCTTGTACTCTTGTCTACTTTCTACATCTCTCTGACTATCCCACTTCTCCTCTCATCCTCTTCCTCTGTATACTCTCCTGTATTTCCTCATTCCACCACTAAGTTTCCTTTTCCTCCTTCCTCTTTCCAGATGTCACACCAAGCACCCTTCTTGCTGTCATCCTTACCACATCTGCTGTAGTTTCCCAGCTGTCTGGTAACTCTTCTCTGCCACCCAGTGCCTGTCTCACATCCTCCATAAACTCAACCTTGCAGTCTTCCTTTTTCAACTTCCACCATTTGACCCTTGGCTCTGCCCCCACTCTCTTCCTCTTCTTGATCTCCAATGTCATCCTACAGACCACCATCCTGTGCTGCTTAACAACACTTTTCCCTGCCACCACTTTGCAGTTTTCAATCTCATTCAGATCAACTCTTCTGCATAGGATGTAGTAATCTACCTGTGTGCATCTTCCTCCACTCTTGTACGTAACCCTATGTTCCGCCCTCTTCTTAAAATACATATTCACCACAGCCATGTCCATCCTTTTGGCAAAATCCACTATCCTCTGACCTTCTTTTTTCCTCTCCTTGACACCATACCTACCCATCACCTCCTCATCTCCACTGTTCCCTTCACCAACATGCCCATTGAAATCCGCTCCAATCACCACTTTCTGTCCCTTGGGTACACTGTTCATCACTTCATTCAACTCACTCCAAAAATCTTCTTTCTCACCCATTGCACATCCAACTTGCGGTGCATATGCACTAACAACATTTATCACCACACCTCCAATTTCCAGCTTCATAATCATTACTCTGCCTGACACTCTTTTCACCTCCAAAACACTCTTGACATACTGTTCCTTCAGAATAACTCTTACCCCATTTTTCCTCCCATCTACACCATGATAGAACTATTTGAATCCACCTCCAATCCACCTGGCCTTACTCCTCTTCCATTTAGTCTCTTGCACGCACAATATATCAACCTTCCTTCTCTCCATCATATCTGCTAACTCTCTCCCCTTACCAGTCATACTGCCAACATTCAAAGTTCCTACCCTCAGTTCCACTCTTTTTACTTTCCTCCTCTCCTCCTGCCTCTGGACATGTCTCCCCACTCTTCTTCTCCTTCTTCCTCCAACAGTAGCCCAATTTCTGCCAGTACCCTTTTGGCTAACAGTACTGGTGGCGGTTGTTGTTAACCCGAGGCTCGACCGATCCGGTAAGGAAATTTGTATTGTTGTCCGCATATTGATTTGGCAAAGTTTTACACCGGATGCCCTTCCTGACGTAACCCTCCCCATTTATCCGGGCTTGGGACCGGCACGAAGAAACACACTGGTTTGTGCATACCCTGTGTGACCACAGTCTATAAAGGCGAAAAAAAAATCACCCAGATGCAAATAAATCTATTTATGGCTCTTTTTATTTCATTTTTGCAATACAATCAGAGTTGTTCTATCCATCCATCCATCCATCCATCCTCTTCCGCTTATCCGAGGTCGGGTTGCGGGGGCAGCAGCTTGAGCAGAGAGGCTCAGACTTCCCTCTCCCCGGCCACTTCTTCTAGCTCTTCCGGGAGAATCCCAAGGCGTTCCCAGGCCAGCCGGGAGACATAGTCCCTCCAGTGTGTCCTGGGTCTTCCCCGGGGCCTCCTCCTGGTTGGACGTGCCCGGAACACCTCACCAGGAAGGCGTCCAGGGGGCATCCTGATCAGATGCCCGAGCCACCTCATCTGACTCCTCTCGATGCGGAGGAGCAGCGGCTCTACTCTGAGCCCCTCCCGGATGACTGAGCTTTTCACCCTATCTTTAAGGGAAAGCCCAGACAGGAAACTCATTTCAGCCGCTTGTATTCACAGTCTCGTTCTTTCGGTCACTACCCATAGCTCATGACCATAGGTGAGGATAGGAACGTAGATCTACTGGTAAACTGAGAGCTTTGCCTTACGGCTCAGCTCCTTTTTCACCACGACAGACCGATGCAGAGCCCGCATCACTGCGGACGCTGCACCAATCCGACTCTCTAGAGTTGTTCTAGTGATACAAAAAATACAAAAAACAATAAAAATTACTATAAATAACTAATTGATAGATGAATAAATACAGGGTGATGAGACATCCTGATTTCCCCCTTGATGTCCTCATTTGAGGACCAAAAACAGTGGTCTAGCTCGTATTTATAAAATACCCAAAAACAGTCAGAGATTTTGTCTTGATCGTTACTTAGACCGTATAAACCAATAGCAGATGTACATATTTTGTCTGATCCATTCTTAACACATACAGAATATGTATTGAACCTGCAAATAGTGTTTAAAAGAACAGTGCAAATGGCAGTTTTACTCAGGCAGAGCCATGTTAATATTTAACATCAACTTTTAAGTACTTTTAAGCATGCTTAAAAAATTAATGTGTACATCTAAAGCCAGTAAATAATAATAATAATACACGTTTTTAACTAGGATGTAACTAGTAAGAAGCTGAATGTTTGATCGGGAGAGCTTGAATATGTGACTTAAAACCTGTCAGTACACTGAAAAAAGTATAACATTGATGTTGTTCATTCAACGTAAATTTTCTCTTTCAAGCAACTTAAGATTAGTCATTTAGTGTTGTAGCTTGAAAATATTTGGTTTCAGATCTCAATCAAAGTAAAAAAAAATGTTTGTACCAAAGTAAGTTATGGTGGAGGGAATAAACGTAAAAATCCTATTTCAGTTAACCTAATATTTTAGGTTGTTCGTGTGCTGTGTGTGAGGGCCCGTTTGTATATTCTTCCGGTCGAACTTTCCAGCGTGATGGCTTTCCAACTGCCAAAAAAGAAGAACAACTTAAAAATAGATTTACTTCAGTATAAAACAAGTGAATTGCACCCAATCACTCTAAAATTATTTGCTTCAACTTAAAAATTGTGGGATCAATAAGCTAAAAAGAATTATTTTGGTTCAGATTGAAAATATTAAGTGTGAATCATTACCTTACTTTTTTCAGTGTAGGAGTGACAGATTTTTTGGTGAGGTTAGTTGCATTATGTTTTAAAATGATCCAATAAGAAGGCACATTTTTTTAAAGCCAATTAGGACTTCTCCTAGGTTATAATGCATGTAGCAGTCTTCTTTTCAACTTCATTTGTTAAGACATCAGTGTGCTAAAAAAAAATTTAAAATAGTATGTTTTTCTGTCTTTCCTTTTCAGTTATTATATATAAGAGAAATAGCAACTCCGCAAATCTTTAAAATGTTTACTAATTAGATGAATATAAACTTAGACTTTTAAATGAATTGAATTGATTGATTAGTAAGATCAATAAAGATTAATTGTATATGAAGATGTGTGTCCAGTTTTGATTATAATCTAGTCACCTTAATAGATTAATAGATATGCCTGCTTCCCATGCATGGTGCTAAGATAAACATTTAAAATATGTGCTATTCATGCACACGCACATGTGCAGGATGTAAACCAACCACAATGCAGATGAACACGCCGCTGACAAGAAGGTAAATCGATACAGATATGAAGGAAAGGGAAAAAACAGTAATCAATCCATTAATTATATTGTGCTTATGCCTTACAAGCCTCTATGCATATGCTTATAATTATTAATTTGAAAACTTAGTTAAGAAAAGAAATAAGACACTACCTCTTCACAGATACACACACACTCTCTTTTCTTTTCTAGCTGTATGCATTTTTACAGTGAAACAGTATTGATTATAACATTGATGATAAACCCTAATACTATAAAATATCAACCCCACATAGAAGAGGGAAAAGATGAAGAGGAAGAAGAAGAAGATGGAGAAGTAAAAAAACTAATTTGAACACCAGCCAGAGGGGAAACTCTGGTGGCTGTAGTATAACAATAGCACCCCAGGTGCTGCAAAAGTGATTGCTTACATCACCTTTGGCCTGTTTTCTAATTAGAAACCTCAACCCACCATAAAAAACAAACAATCAACAAAATAGTTACCAAACAAAAAGAAAGCTATTAACAATATAATTAACAAAAATAAAACCAGGCCAAGCTAACTTAGAAAAAAATAAAGTACAATACAAAAGAACAAACAAACAAGGCTCAGGGCAAATCCTCACATTGAACCATGAAATGTACCAGTGACGATTGTTTTTGTTATCTTCTCTAAGACCTGGAAGCTCATCGAAATGTGTTCATGCATTCACAATTATTCCATTATGGAATCATAGAGAAGTGGTGCAGCAATACAGGAATTTTACAGTCACTTGAGTGATTAGTTTATATGCGGTAACATGCAAACAGTTTATAAAACTGAATGTATAGTAAAACTTGGGTTAGTTGTCTAAAATGGCAAGCGTATCTAAAAACCTCACATTCCAAGAATGTAGTATACGAGTATTGCTGCATCAGACATAGTTTACTAATATATATTAATGATTGTAACTAAGCAGGATGATACTGAAGATAACTAAAGAAACAAAGCATATTCAGAAATAAAACTGGTTGTACACAATTATTGAAAAATAACTTGTGGACATAATCCAAAAAAGACCTTAATGACAGAAGTATATGAGAACACAGACTATGTTTAAGACTTTGCCCCCATGGGCTCAAAACTGAAACAACAAAAAAATTAATCAGTGGTGAATCCCAGATGCGTTTCTAACATCAAGTGAATGCTTGGTGCAGGTGAAATGTATAAATTGGGCAAAAATCGCTAAACAAAACAACTGACAATAACACTGTTGTTGAGAGATATTTGACTTAGAACATCCAAAACATAAGAAAGCTGCTTTAGACACAACCCCTTTCCTGTCGGTGTTGTGATTTTGTAGGTGCAAAGTAGGAAACTATAGGAAAACTTTGAGTCTCAAAAAAGTATTAACTTAAATTTATTTTTAACTGCCAGTAGATGACCCCTGAATTTGTCTCCCATACACACGTATGTGACAATGGTTGGAAGACATAGACTATGTAGATAATATATGTCTTCTTTCACACTTGTTTGAGGGCATGAAGAGCAGATTGGAAGACATCTAGACATCTAGATGCATCAAAAGACGGGTTAGAAATCAACTTTCAGAAAACTAGAACTATGTGAATTTCGACAAGCAACATCAATGAATTTAGCATAATGGGAAACTCCATTGAAGAAATCGGTGAGTTCTGTTATGTTGGCGCTACTATTACTAAAGATGGTGGCACAAATGTTAATGTGGAAAACAGAGTAAAGAAAGAAAGAAACACAAATGTTATATCAATCCTGCTGTATGGCTGCAAGTGATGGAAAATGACAAAGAAAATCAACTGCAAGTTACGGGTATTGTAAATTGATTCCTGAAAATAATCTATCAAATATATTGGCCTGAACAAATTTCAAATGTAGAGCTATGGACAAGGACAAAGCAGGGCAATATTATTAATGAAAGTTAGCAACATACATGGAGGTTGGATAGGACATTCCTCTCATAGGGGTGATAATCTTTCCAAAAAAAAGTACATGAATGGAATCCTGCAGACTCAAAAATGATAGGAAGACCAGGTCATCATAACTGAATGACAATAGTAAAAGAAGCAAGTCACTGGAAGATGTGCTGGGTTGGGTGAAATAAAAAACCTGACCTCTAACAAATATGAAAGGACAAAGCTTTTAGAAGACCTGGGTTCCTTGTAGAAGTGACAAAAATTATTATTATTCTGAACCAAACCAATAAAACAGCCAAAATAGTTTAGGCATAAAAATGGAATATCATTTTGGAAAGAATTAAACAAAAGTCCAGAAAACAAGACAAAAATTAAAATTAAAAACCCTCACAAAGGCCAAACCAACCTGATAATGAACAGAAAGATGGAAACCCATGACAAAAAGAAGCTGATTGCCACAGCAGTAAGCTGTTAAGTGGAAGGTCACCTACAACATCAGAAGGATCTCCTTCCTTCCCTCCTCCTGGGCTCAGCATAAGGGTGGGGGGTTGTTGGCGGTAGGAAAATCACAAGCTAAATCTGCACAATTAAAGTCAAATGGATAATTACAAAATGGTAAGCAAAATTGTAAAGAAAGAAAGACATTAACAAAAACAGATTTATTAGCAAAATAACAAGATAGACAAGTCACAAAGAAGAAAACTAAAATGTGGGATGGACCCTCAGCAAAAGCATGACTTTTAAGTATTAGGTTCAGGCAGAGTGTCAGAGCTTCAACTAGGTATATGCAGAAGACAGGCTCTCTTTGGCAATGATGTAGTGATCATGATTTCAAAAGAAAATTCAAAGTGAGATTTATATATATATATACAGTATATGCAGCATATATATGTATATATTGTATATATATATATCTATTAAAAAAAAGCTTGCGACGAGACGTGATCTTTGGAAGAGAGATCTTTTAAAGAGAGACAGAGATACAGAGAGACACTTTCACGTCCCGTGAGCCGGACAATTCACGTCATACTTACAACCTGTGAAAGCAAGTCCCGTGATACACATGCAGAGAAGGTTAGAGATAATGGAAGTAGGAAAATTTGAAAGTTGCAAAAAAATTAGAGTAAAGATTGCATTAGCGCAAACAAATGGAAAATATTACTCGTTGAAATAATGGAACAGTGAAAAGAGATCACATAGTGTTTGAGGATGTCTTGGGGACAAGAGAGACAAGGCATCGAGACAAAAGGACAGGTGCTGTACAGGCTTTTGCAGCTGCTGCTCCTCACCTGTGGAACTCTTTACCTTGTCACATAAAGGAGTCATCTACAATTGAACTGTTCAAAACAAGATTAAAGACTCATTTCTATTCACTTGCATTCCGTGACCTTCAGTAATACTGATGGTTTTCTCATTGTGATTATATAACATTACTTCTATTTATTATTTATTTTATTTTTGTTCACATATTTTATTTCTATTTATGTTATTTGTTTGTTTTCTTTTATTCTATTATGTAAAGCACTTTGGCCACAGCATTCCTACAGTATGTTGTTTTAAATGTGCTATATAAATAAATTGACATTGACATTGACATTAACATTGTTTGAAGTGCTGCACAAAATGCAGATCACGCGGCACAGCAGCAGCAGCAAGCCAGCAGCTGTTCGAGCAAAGAAGAGGTAAAAAAAAACCTTTTATTTGTTTCCCATTGTATCAGTATTTAAGAGGGGTTTTGGAGGAGCGACCGCATCTCCTTGGAGTGCATTCAGCCCACCTCTTCACAACAAAACGTAGCGCTTGTGGGGTAGGGGAAGGAGTAGGCAAGTGAAGTGCAGATCACACGGAATGGCAGCAGCAGCAAACCACCAGCTGATCAAGCAAAAAGGGAGGTAAAAAAATGTAGTTGTCTCCCATTGTATCACCGTTTAAGAGGGGTTTCAGAGGAATGGCCGCGTCTCCTTGGGATGCTTTCAGCCCCCCTCATCACAATGGCATGTTGCGCTGGCAAGGTGTGAAAGGGGTTGGCAAGCAAAACAAGCAGGGAGCAAAGCCCCCTAGTATATATTGTGGCAGATTCCTGGGGTCATTACCTGGTCGGGATGCCTAGAGGGACCGGAAAGAGACATGTATAGCTTCTGGGTCACGAGAGGGCAACTGCCCTGGATAAAAAGAGGATCACGGAAAAGGGACAAAAAGATTTTAACCCGTTGGGACCCATGGCCACCGCCAGGGGGCGCCTTAAGCCTCATCAGACCAGGAGAATTGTCACTTCCGCCACACCAGGCAAGATGGCGGATGAACCTGCCAGGGACGCCCAGAGGGCAAAGGGCAGCACTTCCGCCACACCAGGAAGTGCTGCCGGAAGATCATCACCAGCCACCTGGAGCACATCCGGGCGGGAATAAAAGTCGCCACCTCCTTAAAGTCTGAGAGCTAGAGTCGGGAGTGGGAGCAGGACGAAGCTCCCAGGAGACTGGCGGCTAAGGACTGAGTTATAGAAGAGTTCATTGTGGGAGATTATTGCTGTGTGCTTTGTATGGTGTTCGGGACTGAAACCTGTGTTTATTTGTGGATGAATAAACGTGTGACTTTTATAAAGATGTGGTTTCCCACTGGTGGTGTCCGGGCAAATATCACAATATATATTTATCTCAAAATATTTTGTTTCATTTTAAATTTTTGGATTTAGAGATGTGTATGGAAAACAGAAAAGTCAGAGGTTCTTTATGGATAAAGAATAGCCAAGAACACAAAACAAAGGCAAAAATTCCTTACTGCACCAAATCCATTCAACATTTCTATTCTTACTAAGGGTTGTTTAGCTGAAGATGAAGCATATCTAATATACAGCACAAATTCTTTTGTATTCACTCAGAGTCTGTATGAGAGAGCACACGTTGCCTTGCGACCATAAAAACAAAACATTGCATCTGGGTGAAGCTGGGATGTCTGAACTTAGTTTTACTAAGGAAAAAAGGAAACAAAGTGTCAGAGCTTGCAGATGTGGTCATGGTTTTAGATTTCTTTTTCTTTTTATGGTGAGTAAGTTGAAAGCAACATATTTCTGATAGATTAAAGATGTACTGTAAGCAGATCTACTGCCCTGTAATTTGCAGTAAAGGTTTCAGGCATGTTAGTTGGGCTCATATAGGAGTTCTTTGTAAATATTATTATACTTTTTACATTTCTCTCTTGTTTGTATACTTTTGTCATTTTATTAGCTTTGGTTATTTGACACTTCTTAAGTAGCATGTTTTTGTATCTTTACTGAGATAATGCACAATTTGATAGTGTAAAGGACAGCACACATTGGCTGGTGTCCTGGCCAGGATGAGTCCTGTTTTCTTAACCAACTGGGAGGCTAATGTAACTGAGAGATCGGGGAGGCTCTGTTTCAAAGCTGTATGCTCCCCCAACCCGCTAAATGGCAACATCCCTGGGCTTGGGACCCATTCAGATACCCACATGGAATTTTAGGAATTGCAGTGCAGTGGGGCAGCCCTGCTGGGGTCCATGGGTGCCACCAGAAAGTGCTGCAGGGAGTTACAGTCCCAACTTTATGGGAATTCCAATTGACCCAGAAGTACTCCACAGTGCTATGCCCTGGCACCAGAAGTACTCTTGGCACCAAGATAAAATGAAGCACTCAATCTCATCCAGACAAGTTGGAGTCAAGTGGAAGGAAGACAAAGCTCACTTGGGATGTGTGGAGAAGAGAAGATAACAGAAAATAAGAAAAGAGAAAATAAGAGAAGAACTATGTTTTGGGTGGGTTATGTCTCATTTAAGCGCTTTGTACAAAGTTCTACCAGAACTTGTGTCTTTGAGGTTGTGTATGTGAGGTTTTGTTTGGGGTACTACAACGTCCCCTGTTGGTTACAATAGGCTATTATTGTATGTAACAGGGATTGTGTCATTAAGTCTATATTTTAAGTGTGTGGCAGTGTTGAAAGGTTAATAAGAGAATGACATGGAAGACATATGAGCACGTGCAGTTGATTACTTAGTGCAAACTGCAATTCATCTCCATTGAATTAGTAATTTGGTTATTCGTTTAAGGTTCTACATAGTGTAAATAAGTGCTCCTTCATTCTGACTTGAATTCACTTCTACATAATTTCCACTAGCATTTGAGAGTATATGATAAACTAATTACTTAAAGAATTAAAAAGGAAAACTTTATTGATTGCTTTAAGAATTTTAAAGATCTGGATTAGGCTTGTTTGTTTTATGATTAAGGGGGTTCAATACCCATAGTTTTTAAGTCTAGAGATGTTCTTAGCTACTCAGCATTACACAGTTTCAAGTACTGTTAGAATGTTACTAGCACAGTGTACACTGACTGACATACCTGCCTTTTCCTACTTAATTAACCACTAAATCAGAGACACCTTCATATTTCTTGATAGTTATAGCTGGGTGGCAGGAAGACAATGCTCGCCTGGGAGGTGTGAAGGAAAGAAAGAGAAGAAAAGAATTGCGTTGTTGGTTTATGACTTGCTTAAATCCTTTGTACAAGGTATTTTATATAAATAATTTTATTTGTACCAGAACTTGTTTCTCTGAGGTTGTGTCTGGGGTTTGGGGTGCTGCAACAACCCCTGGTCATCACAAGTGGCATAGTTGGCAGAATTTCTGGCCATCTGCTTGGCAGAAACCTGCATTTAAAAAGATTCTTGTGGCCAAAAAACACCTTAGACACACAGTACACAGAATACTTCACAATGACTGTTTTTTCCAATAATAATGGGAAAGAAAATGGCCAGAAAGAGTGGTAAACCTTCGGGGAACAGACTTTCTGTAGACATTGGGAGCCTGAGTAAATGCCTGGAGAAATATGAAGAAAACAGATTCCCCATCATGAAAGCTGGAAACGTCCTTTAGGATCAGATCGACCACTTTGGTGGGGACGCAGTGCTAAACAGTCTGGGTGATGTTGAAAATGACAGATGGATTATTGAGGTACGTACCATTGGAGAGCAGGGATTGAAAGAAAGAGATATTAAATATCTGCACATTTCTAACCTTAAGAATGGCAAAGCTGCTCATTGTTGTGTCTTCTTTACTCCTACGTAAGATGGCCGCAATGTGCTGAACTACCAGATTGGCAGTGATGTCACTGGATACCCATTGGCTGAATCTTGTCATGTGAGGAGTCACGAAGCATTCAAAGGGAAATAATATGGTGACCAAGGCTGGAGCTACACCAGGTAGTGAACGACATTGAGGGAAGTAATAAAGAAAGCCAGGAAACGTATCTGGTTTTCGTCCAGATATCAATGTCACTGAACCAGACTGGTCCTCTTGAAGTCCACCTGGACTACATCTCCCATCCTGCATTTGAAGTTATGAATGGGCATTTGCAGAGGAAAGGTGAGCCTATCAACCTGGAAAAGAGTGAAGAAAATGTCCAAAGTCCTGACCGAAAAGGGCATAGTGCAACCAGCAAATCAACTCCACTTGGAAATGTTACTAGCACCACTGCATATCCTGTTAAAGGTACTAAACTCCCTTATCATAACTATATTAGGGATAGGAGATACTGCAAAAGCTCCAGTCAAATTGATAGAAAAGTATTGGACTGGGGCCAGTTACGATGGCTGCTGTACAGGTGATGAAGTCATGTGTGTTAAAACATAAAGAAACACAGTATGAAGAGGTCACAGAAGAAAGTGAAGGGAATTGAGTAGCATTTGTTTCAATAGTTGTGTCAGGTATATTGAAAAATTTACCCTCTCTGATCCTACAGACCTACAGGCTGCCTTTCACACCACTGAGATCAAAAAGGCCATAGAAAAAGGGATGATGTGCAAAAGGGTCCTGGACATACTGTATCTGAAGGGAAACAAGTAACGCTCTCTCCAATAAGGTTGAAGGATGTGAATCTGAAACATCCTCGTACTTCAAAAAAGGCCACACAGATGGTAAAGGGACCATCTGTAATCAATAGTCTCTGGTTCACTTTTGGATTAAGAAGTTTGTGTAAGTACTAGTGTTTTTGATGGATTCTTGGTTTATGTCTCTTTGTGCTTTGTTTTTGATATGCAATTGGTTTTGTTCACTTTGAGGTTTGCCTTTTCAGGCATATTTTTTTTATTATTCTGCTTTGGCCTTGGTATTTGTGTACAAAAAACATACAGTAGCATTAAAAGAAACTAGGCGCCTGACAAGACTAAAGGATATATCCTAGTCTGACAGACCAAGGGAATTAAAGTTCTTTAGTCTTGAATAGGGAAGGCTATAAATAATGTTATTCCATGCCTTTGACATTCTCAAAGTCATTGATAAAACTAAATAAGCAGAATAATTTCAATTAAATTGGGATTCACATACTTGAAGACACCAGTTAAAATTTAGGGGTGTGCAGGAAGTATTTATTTATACAAAGAGTTGTGGGAACATGGAACAAAATGCTAAGTCATGTCTACTAGATGAAGTGGATACCTTGACAACTTTTAAAAAGTATTTACATATCAGGATAAAAAGATTTTTATTTTTATTTAAATAAGTATATTATTTTTATACTTTCTTCAATTTGCCAGTGGTAATTGTTTTCTGCTTTGCTGTAAATATTTATGTGCATGTAGCACATTTTTCTTCAGCGAATGTGATGCCTCCAATGATATGTAGATGTCCATATATGGATATAATCAGGCACAGCTGAGGACATACATAATGAAAAATACACTATTTGAAAGCAGGAGCAAACAATGTAAATAGTTAGGTGTGGTGGGGATGTCCATAGGTGTAAGAGTGAATAGGGGATGGGGTTCAGAGTTTTTATGATTCACTGTTTTATGCGCAATAAAATTGTTCTGAACTTGGATCTCTGTTTGGAGAGGTTTTGGAAAGTGTAGGTGGACCCATGGTGCCAAATATTGTAACTATTTATTTCTTTGTGTTATCACAATGAAACTTTAGACAGATACAGTTGACATGTCTGGCAACATTTCAGAGATGAAAAAACTGCCCTGGCATTACTTGTACATGAGATATACTGTATCAGAAAACAAACATTTTAAAATATTACAGTGAGCGACTATTTTTTCCCTAGTTTAGCAGCAGTTTCTAAGTAAAGAAATATCTAAATTTCACACAAACACAGATTCTATCATATTTGAAAAATTATCTTTCAGATTGTTGTGAAAAATTGACCGTCCCGCCTTTATTTTTTGAATAATAAGGATTTATTTTGGGATATCCCCCTCACCCCCCGCCCCCCACCAGGTGGAGATTGCTGAACAATGTCCTCAGGGTTTAAGAAGTTTTTAAGTAAAGCTAGAACACAGTCTAGTTTTAAGAAACTTTATTTCCACCAATCGAACCATTGTCCTAAGCCAATCCCAGCAATCATTGGACAGAAGGGTGAGCACACAAATGGGCCAATTTAGCAACAGCAGTTCACCTGACCTGCATGTCTTTGGATTGTGGGAGGAAACCAGACAACCCAGAGGACAACCATGCAAGCAAGGGGAGAACATTCAAATTCTGCTCAATAAGCAACTGAAATGCAAATCCTGGTCTCCTTACTGTGAGGCACCAGCAATACCACTACTCCTCCCCTTTCATAAATAATTAAATAAAACTACTGAGTAACAAATTACACCAAATAGAATTAAAATTTGAAAGATTTATTTTTGAAGGGCTTCTGTTGAAGTCTCAGATCAAATAACAACACACCATCAAATAAAATGTACAACACTTTTCATAACCAGTAGCTGTGCTGTATTTAAGTATATTTTTATGTTTCTATCGTTGTTTTTCTTCGCTTTGAATCATTTTTTTCTTATTTTATGTTATTTCTGTTAATTTTGTTTATTATTGTTTAATTATTTACTGTCTCTTTAAGTTTGTATGGTTCCTTATGCTTTGTGGGTAGTTTCCTAAGAGACAGGACCACTCTGATGTCATAGCTGCTGGGTCCTCCTTCTGACTTTATATTTCAGTCAGAAGCAAGATTCAGCAGTCAAGCATTTTGTTCTGTGGGATAATGAGTATTGTGTTGGATTTTCTGGTAATTGTTTCTCTTGTTTTGTCTAAGACTTCTGGTTCTGGATTATGTATTGAGACTTTGCTTATTTAGGATTGCCTTTGAGGCAGCTCCTTTTTGCCTATTTTTCTTTTAATAAATGCTTCTTTTTATAAAATTCATTTTGAGGGTGACCTTTCTACTTATGGGGCTTTTTGATATATTTTTAGAACTTTCAAGTTTCTATTTGAAAGCTTCAATCCATTTTGGGCCTGCTATGACTGAGGGAGGCCAGTTGGAGCTGGAATAAAGTCCCAATAGGGTGAGGCCTGTCAATCTGGCTTGGCCAGTAAAGCTGATTAGTGAAGCCTTTTGGAGGCCAAAAAACCCTGATTTTCCATGTTTGTGTCTCCACTTCACAACAGCAGCTGTGATGCTATTTGTATGATGTAGGAAAATCAAGTTTTCAGTAGGCAACATATCATAGTTAATTCACATTTTTACTGCAGTTACACCTGACTGTACATGGATAATTTAACCTTGAATAATCAACAGTTCTCTTTTCTCCAGCACTTTGACTTTGGCTTCAGGGAACTCAGCTTTTTGGCTTTTGCCTCAGAGCCACTGCCTTAATATTGTTAATTGAATGCTATATTTTCTCCTTATTCATCTGACTACAAGTATCATCTGCTGTGGTCTGTCTTTACTGTTGCCCAATTTGTTTATAGCACATATATCATGAAATATGATGCTCACTAATTTTCCAATCTCTCTCAGATCACACACTTTCTGAAGGTGTTGCTTAAGTGAATAGATATTTTGCTGTGAGATGTGCTACTTAATGATTGTTTTACATGTGGATATCTACTACAGATATCTTGCTTTGCAGATATTGCATTTGTGAATGGCTTGAGGACCATCAACTCAATTTATTTTTGGCTACTTTATCTTCAATCTACAGTTTAAGTGACTCCAATGTGGGTATGAGGGTATATTTATTTATTTTGGCTTTTCTTTACAATGTTTGCTTTTTTCAGAAAGAAGAAACAGGTTTCTTCTGTAGGCCATTAGTGAACTACCAGTAATTTCCAGCCAATAAACTGATCCTGGCAGCTGTAGACTCATTGAATTAAACTTGAGATGCTGTAGCTCTAGTTAAATAAGATAGCTCAAGTTATCAGGGAGAAGTACATCATGATAACCTTCTGCCTTCTTAGTTAAGTCCTGAGTGAAGCAGCATCACTCTGTTTATAAGATTAAACAGATGATACAGAACAAAATGTATTCTTTAAAAATACAGTCAAATGCCTTAAGGAGACACTATTCTACATAATACTTTTTGTACAGGGGTTCCTCCATTCCTTTGTCTCTTTGACACCAAAATTAACAAATCAGGCTGTAGCAGAACATTATGCTACTTTATTAATAAAAGTACTAACCTAATTCTCATTTAAATGGATGGAGTGGCCTTTTGGGCATGATCACCAACATCTAAGTTCTGTCTACAGTTCCTTGTTCATTACAAAAATAATTACTGTCCATGTAGTTATTAAATGATGATAAACATGTTTATTCACATTATTTTTTTACACAAAATATGCCTTGATTTAAATATCTACAGTATATCTCTTCAGTTTTTCCTAAATGCTTTTTAAACTCTGTAACATACCCAATACCATCTATCAAAATGAAATAACATTCTCAAACCTATTTAGTCCAATTCAGTGTCACAGGTTATTTGATCTAGAATATTGGTGTTTTGCTTTCTATATTTTATTGATGAAAAGCAAATATATTAAGTTATCTACCTTCTTCTTCTATTGGCTGCTCCCGTTAGGGGTTGCCACAGAGAATCATCTTCTTCCATATCTTTCTGTCCTCTGCATCTTGTTCTGTTACACCCATCACCTGCATGTCCTCTCTCACCACATCCACAAACCTTCTTTTAGGCCTTCCTCTTTTTATTTTTCTTGGCAGCTCTATCCTTAGCATCCTTCTCTCAATATACTGAGGCTCTCTCCTCTGCACATGTCCAAACCAACACAATCTTGCCTCTCTGACTTTGTCTCTCAACCGTCAAACTTGAGCCTTCCCTCTAATGTACTCATTTCTTATCCTATCCATTCTTGTCACACCCGGTGCAAATCTTAGCATCTTTAACTCTGCCACCACCAGCTCTGTCTCCTGCTTTCTGGTCCAACCCATATAACATAGCTGATCTCACTACCGTCCTGTAGACCATCCCTTTCACTCTTGATAATACCGTCTGTCACAAATTACTCCTGACACTCTTCTCCACCCATTCCACCCTGCCTGCACTCTCTTCTTCACCTCTCTTCCACAATCCCCATTACTCTGTACTGTTGATCCCAAGTATTTAAACTCATCCACCTTCGCCAGCTCTACTCCCTGCATCCTCACTATTCCACTGACCTCCCCCTCATTCACACACATGTATTCTGTCTTGTTCCTACTGACCTTCATTCCTCACCTCTCTAGAGCATATCTGCACCTCTCCAGGGTCTCCTCAACCTGCTCCTTACTATCGCTACAGATCACAATGTCATTAGCAAACATCATAGTCCATGGGGACTCCTGTCTAATCTCGCCTGTCAACCTGTTCATCACCATTGCAAATAAGAAAGGGCTCAGAGCCAATCCCTGATGTAATCCCACCTCCACCTTGAATGCATCCATCACTCCTATCGCAGACCTCACCACTGTCACATTTAATCAAATTCAGGGTTTTGGGGACAGGGTTGGAACAAATCATTGCAACATCAGTTGAAATGCAAAAAGGACACAGGCGCTCACAAAGCACACTCACACACACAACAACACTAATGGACCACTTTATAAATGTTTATCACACATATTATATTAAATTATATAATATTTTAAAATTGGCAAAAATTTGATGGACATAACATTTATGAGATTTCATTTTCTATAAATTAATTGAGTATTAGTAAATATAACTTTTTTCTTGCTTGCATTGATGTTGTTATGTGCTTGCAAATATATGTGTCCTCTGATTCTGTTCAACAATATTTGTGGGATAGGTCTGGAATATCAAATCTTATATGCTTGTACTACTTGACTTCTGTGCATTTTGATACAATAAGGAAATCTACTGAAACCTTTACTATATTATATCACTACTTTTCTTTTATGCACATGAATGCATTGGATTGAAAACAAAGAAAACTCCCAAATAATTTATGATTAATGAACATTTTTAATGCTGCATTATTCTGTTGCAAAATGCTCAAAAGGCAATCCGAAGCTCAGTAATTAAAATTATTTACCTATTTATTTCGGCCAAAATAACTATTTAAAACTGCAAGATTCAAATATTTCTAATGAATTTTCAAAGAAATAAATAAAAAATGGTAACACAGGTAACTTGTAGCAACCCTAATTTCTTGATTGCAAAAGTTTTATTTGAACAATAGAAAGAAGCTTACAAATGCTAAAACGATCGATTACTAAACAGTCTAATCAGTTTATAATATAAGAAATATATAGTTACATTAAAATTCGGCTTTTGGGTGGGGGGCGTGGGTGCTCTGTGGATTAGGTAACACAACACTGCGACCAAAACATCACTTGGTGGTCGCTGCATAACTAACGGTAACATCGCGAGCAGTGCCGTGAGACTCCACATCGCCGCACGAGCAGCCGTCGGGATAATGAACAAAGACCAGCCCACGCATTTCGATGATTGGTTCCTACGAGGCCGGCGACCGGTTATGCGAACTCTGATTTGTAAAGCCGACTATCTGTCTCTCTGTCCATCGTCTCTGCTGCCGCCTTCAACCACAAGCCACTAGTGATGGATGGGGCGTGTGTATGCAGCTCACAGTTCTTCGAGGTTACGTATACTTAGTGATGCGCACCCACCGAAATAAGCGTTAAGTACTGCAACAGAAGTTAAAGGAGAAAAATATTGTAACATTTAAAAATGCATTGAGTGTAGCACACGTTGTTCTTGGTTGTTTTTTCGCATACTTTCAGCACGCAGCGGGCTGCTGTTCTCTCTTTGCTTGGGACACCGTTGCTGCTTTGCGGTTTTGGGGTCACTTTGTGGCCCCTCCCTGCACCTAGAACGGCACTCCTGTCTGTCTCAGTCTCTTAAATGTCTGCTGATATTTCAGGGCTATAACTGCTTGAACCAATCATGTTTATTTTATAAAGATGGCGGTGTGGGAAACCCTGTAAACTAAATGACTGTCAGAAATATCGCCTCCATTTGTAATATGGTAAGTAAATGCGAAGGGCATTCGAAGGGAGCGTGTGTTGGGATGGGGAGTTAACAATATAGCGTGAAACAGTAGCCGTTCTGTAAGACTTGAGGGTGCACCTGCCAGGTTTGGGATGGTGAAGGGTTTATAGGTAAGCAAACAAAACAACAAAAGCTAACTGTATTTCCCCTAAAGTATTTCATAGTACTTGATAATAAAGAAAGTGAGGCACTCGTTTGCTGTATCTACAGAAGTTGTACCAGTAATCGCTAAAATATGAAAACTGAGCATAGTGATGTTTTGGTCTCCTGTAACTTTACAGTTGTGCTTGTAGAGTGTGTAATGTGAGAGGTGCCAGAGCTCTACCAATGATTAGATGGAAGTCAAACTACTCAAAGTCCCCTTTATCATTTTAGACGAGGGACAAAGAAAAGTATAGTATATGTGTTTGTGTGTGTGTATATATAAATATATATATATTTTTTTTTTTCCCAAAAGTCAGAATAAGTGAATGTATTTCTTATGGTTAGTTATCAGTTTGTATTTGATTTGAATATTTCTGCCTACTTACAGTTATTTATTTTCATTTTAAGTAATTTTTGTAAATGTTAGCTGTTAATCAAAGAGAATGGGGAATGTAATGTTAATTCTTTGATAAGTATTCATAACCTTGCTTATGGTCACATAGAAAGTACTGTTTTACTATTCAGGATATTTTGGTATTTTGTTCCCTTGATAATGGAAAGGGATCAATCACATTTTCGTTTTTTATAGAGACTTTCACAGCCAACACATTAAAAAGGCACAATACAAAAAAAAACAACATAAATACTTGAAATTTTGACCACTGAGAGTCATATTTTGCGATTTTGTTTCTTTGCCTAGCTGCTCCTTTTAGGTTAATTTGTTATGAGTAATCCAATTATGATAGGGTCGCTTCAGACAAGATAGCTTGGATCCTTGGGGCATAAGAGCTCTTCATGTCAAGGTTGGATTGTTGCAGGAAAAGTGTGACTGGCTTCCTATATGTCAACTGCCATAAGTGGAGGAGTACAAGCACTGTTAGGTTTTGTTCACGAAGGAGGGCAAAGGTGATCATAAGACTTACAAATCAATGCACTGGCAGCAGTTCTGTGTAGAATTTATTTGACCTTTGTGATGTAGCATGAGACATGTTGATAAGTTTACAGTTCCATTATTAACTATGGTCATACAGTCTGTACAGTAACCAAAAGAATGAGATGGCAAGTTTAAGCAGCCAAAGTAAGGTTCTTGCATAGGTTTGCCAGGTATACTTCCTGGTAATAGGGTAAATGGCTTAACAATATGAAAATATTGGGATATCGATACTGTTTCTCTGGATTGAGAGGGGCATATTCAAGTTGGTTTACAAGAATGCATGTAGTTAGACTGTGTCTCCAAGTAGTGTGTATTAGTGTGTATTAGGCATATTGACTGGCCTGGAAGCATCTGGGAATTTTTTGGGAAGAGCTCGAAACACTTATTCAGGATAAGATGGCCTGGTTTATCTAGCTGCAAACCTCACCGTGAAGTGAAGCAGTCTACCAATTATTGAGAAAATTGTGACTCTGGGGCAAATTTCAAATATTTTGGCATCATGTCAGAGTATAAATCTGGGGGGTGAATGCGTAGATAGAAAGATAGATAGAACTTGTCCCCAGGGGGAATAGGGGAGTTAACTGACTGTAAGAGTAGATAATGCAGGAGAGTGTGCATCAGTGTTATGTTAACATAATCAGCTTTATAATTCAATTCAATTTTATTTTTTATAAAGTGCACTTCAGATACAGCTTGCTATATTACAAACGGAAACAAAATGCTGAACACAAAGTACCAATGAATTAAACATTTTTTGCCCTGTCCTGACACACAGTGTTGGCTGGGGCAAGCTCTGGCCACCTGTGACTCTGAACTGTATTAAGCAAGTTTGGGAATGTTTGCCATGGTAGTGCAGCAAATAGTGTGACATTTCAGGGCATGCTTTTGTACGTTCAGAGCATCTTAGGGGTGGCCAGTTCTGATCCTGGAGAGCTACAGTGGCTACTGGTTTTCATTCTAACCATTAATTAGTGACAAGGTTTTGTTACTAATTAACTTCATTGAAGTTATTTGCTATTTAAGACTCTGACCCATTAAAACAGGGCTGAGCAGTGTCGGTCCTGGAGGGCTGCAGTGGGAGTTTTCATGTTTTTGTTTCAACCCAGTTGCTGCATGAGAAATTATTCATTGAAGATGAAGCACTTATTGCTCAAGTGACTTTTTTCTACTTCATTTTAGTTGTCTCGCTGTTAAGATTTTGAACCTATAATTGCTTATTTTAGTTTTAAACAGCTGTATTCATTGTTTGGTTAGTAGCAATTGATCATTCACAGGGTACCCTCTCATTCCACCCCACTCCCCCCAAATCCCGCCCTTCCGGATCATCGATTTGGTATAGTTTATTTTTGGTGCTGTAAGCTTTATGGGGGAATCCCATTTTGGAATTTTGGTTTATAGTTATTCAACCTGTAATAGTCAAAAATGCAGTTTATGAGGTGAACTTTGTATTTGAAAAGACACCTAGACATATGCAACAGTTAAATTTGACCATACCATTAAAAGTACATCTTTTGAGATTTTCATTGAGCTATAGTTATCCCATCCATCCATCCATTATCCAACCCGCTATATCCTAACTACAGGGTCACGGGGGTCTGCTGGAGCCAGTCCTAGCCAACACAGGGCGCAAGGCAGGAAACAAACCCCGGGCAGGGCGCCAGCCCACCGCAGTAGTTATCCCATTTGATAGAAAAAAGTTTACAGTTAATAAGAAAATGCTGTAAATTATCATTTTATGCCATCCTCTGTGAGGAAAAGTGCAAATATCTCAAAAGAATTTTTCCTTAATAAACAAAAAATATTTCTAGCTTAGGGAGTTAAGTGTTCTTCATATGCCAAGTTTAGTCAAAGTCACAAATGGTAATGAAAATTTGTTGTATCTAAATATGTGGGTCATCTCATTATACAGCATTTATATATTTTAACATTTTTATTTAAATAGAATTTGTTTTTAAACCAATCAAATATCAATAATCAAATGGTAATGTGGAAGGAAAAAATATTAGATTCCAAATGTGCTGGGCTACTAGATCGCTAACTCTTTTAAAGGAACTCTAAAATACAGCATATGTCTGACACTTGATCCATTATTGGAAATGACACATTCATTCCAAGGTTCAATTTCATGTTTAAGTGAGATCACTTGATGAAGACAGCTTCAATGTCTATATGTCATTGCAAAACACTAAAAAGTGAATAAGAATTTGAGGAAGATTTATCAACACTGTTTCAAAATGATTTATGTAGTTATTGAAGTAGCAGGATGTTGTACTGTGTTAGCCATTATGGATGCAATTAGAAGTCAAGTAAATTTACACCTTTTATTGGCTAAATGAACTTACTACAATATGCAAGCTTTCGAGGCAGCTAAGGACCATTCTTCAGGCAAGATGTAATACAGAAACTGGAATTCCCTGTGTTTAAATAGACACTGGGTCATAGAAAGCATTGGAAAAGCTTTAAGTGGGTCATCTCCAATGTAAAAACTTAAAAGACCTCTCCAACCCCAGATTCATTTAGTAGGAGAGGATAACAATGTATAGCTAATATCTTTTGATAAGATAACTCTCCAGCAGTGTCTTTTGAAATTTTTGATGAGTTTTCCATAAAATGTGGATCAGTCAGAAAGATGTAAATAATCCTCATATCTGGTCATAAACTCTTGTCTCTATTTAAACCATGTTGTCATTTGTTAAATGTTAGCATCAGTTTAACTTCCCATTCCTTTCTGTGTCTTTAAATTGCCCATAAGCACTGTGACTTTAAAGTCCTTCTCACAGTGTCCATCGCTGCTGAAGTGAGCTCCTACAGGAACATCTCTGTAGACATGCTTAATGTGGAACATCTGTAAATTCATCTTTTGCTGGAGTGTTTGTCCAGTTTCTCCCATATAGAGTGTAGTGTTGGGACAGTTCACACACAGAATTAGGTAGACCAGATTAGATGATCTGTAGGAAAATTATTCCTTTATGCGATATTCTTGTCAGCAGTGTGGTATAACTACACAATCTGTATTGTAAATGTGAGCACATGTTTTACATCTTTTCTGTAGGTGGTGAAATGTGCCATATCTGTTAGTTTATTATTGTAGTTATTAAAAAACAATATCAGCAGACTTGAGCACACTTCTAACAAAAGTATTCTATGCTACAATAATGGTCACATCTTTTGCTTTGATTTAAATTGCAAGAATATTAACTGACTTAAGTCAATAGTGAGAAGTCAAGCAAAATGGCACTTTTTATTGGCTAACTAAAAAGACTACAATATGCAAGCTTTTGAGGCAACTCAGGCCCCTTCTTCAGGCAAGATATAATAATAATACAAGTTAAAACATAAAACAAAGAGCAGATGGGATTTCAGCTAAAGACCGTACTTACGAAGTGCATTATCAGTTGTTTTTAATATGCAGATGAAGGTTGTTTTGTACAGTAAACTAGTCTTAAAGTCTTAATTAGTTGCAATGCTTCTTGGAAAAATATATTATTAGATTTATGATAGGAAGAGTGTGCTGCAAGTTAATGATCAAATGACTCAAATAAATGAACACAGATACAGTACACTGCTAATTCAAATTTATATCCATTATCACACTTTATGTACTGTATGTCAGTAGATGATTTTTGTTTTATTACAGATTTACTTATTAAACATTTGTCATACATTGTCATACATTATAAACACTTTTTTAGTAATCACAAAACTTTTTTTTCTTTTCAAAGTCACAGATGTTTATTTGGTCTTTGTTTGAATATAGTATACCCTGGGCTCATCCATTGTGCTGTATGATTTTTTTTTTTTTATTTTACTTTTATTTTTTGGTTTCAGTTTTGGAAACATCAAGCTTTTCTGAAATTACTGATATTGTTTGTATATAAGAGGTATGAGTATTAGAAGTTCTCACAACTTTTTTCAGTGGTAATTTGAGAGAATCAGAGCTATTCTTGCCTTCAGGTAGCAAAACAATTTTTAAAAGTTTTTGTAGCATGCATTGTATTGGAGAGAGGCATTTGGGTTCATAAGTACAATTTAAGGTTTTTGCAGCTGTTGTTCAGTATCTGGTTTTCTAATGTTTTATATTATTTCACTGTCACAGTACTGTACAGTTCCTGGTAGGGATGTAATGATACCAGAATTTTTGTATTCAGTACCACTGAAAATGTACTATATTTGGTACCCTTTGATACCACAGCAAAAACATAAATCCCATTCCATTATTAAAGTTTCATATACAAGCAATATGAATTGAACAAGGTTCATTTGTAAATACAAATACAAGTTCCTTAATCATAGGGTGAAACCACTTTTCATACTTTAAGGACATTGGCCTTCTTTTCTTTTTCTTTGCAGAGCTTTGTTGCAGCTCAGGTTGAAGAGGACTTTGGATAAATAGCACAGTAGTAAACAAATCCTCCACCATAGACTACATATGACACATTATTTGATCTGCAATTTAATGCATCTGTACTTTCTTTTGCATCAGTTTGTGAATTCTGAATTAAGTATAAATCAACCTCTAAGAACTCCTATAAGGTGGAGTTTCAGAGACAGTCGTAGTTTTCTGAAGTGCATGATTTTAATTTGACAGTACTTGCAAATTTTATGTTTCACATTAAGCTGTTTCTTTTCTGTAATACTGAGGAAACTAGAATTCACTCAAACTGTAGAAGTGAATGTAGCATTTTGTACAACGCCATCTGTTGGACTGTATGTTGAAACACACTAATATGATACAATATTTCTTTCATTCCAACAGATGGAATAGTACATCAGTTTCATAAAGTACATTGGCAGATGCATGCATATCTGGTAACTGGGAGCTCTAGCCCTGTCTGTTAAGTTTGTTTTCTTGTTTCAAGTTGCCTTTGACTCTTTTTGAAGTATGATGTCATTGTAACATGGACCTATGTTGAGAACTTAAATAATTTGATATTTGTTGCTTATATTTATAAATTTGTAATTTAATTTTTAAATTGCTTATTTTTAAAGAAACCCAAAATGCTGTTCAAAAGCAATTTCTTAAAAATGTAGGACAATGTGGTAAATTTCAGAATTAAAAAAAGACCTACTGCTAGTCTAAAGTATTTCCTTTAGCAGTTTTCTTTTCTACAGCAGTCAGATGAATCAGTGTCTTTTATTGTTGATATTCAAACAGGAAATGAGAAGTAAATATATGGATAGATTGGTAAAGTCTGGGCTCTGGCTTGGCCACTCAAGGACATTCACAGAGTTGTCCTGAAGCCACTCCTTTGATATCTTGGCTCTGTGCTTAGGGTCGTTGTCCTGCTGAAAGATGAACTGTCGCCCCAGTCTGAGGTCAAAAGCGCTCTGGAGCAGGTTTTCATCCAGGATGTCTCTGTACATTGCTGCAGTCATCTTTCCCTTTATCCTGACTAGTCTCCCAGTTCCTGCCCCTGAAAAACATCCCCACAGCATGATGCTGCCACCACCATGCTTCACTGTAGGGGTGGTATTGGCCTGGCGATGAGCGGGCCTGGTTACCTCCAAACGTGACGCCTGGCATTCAAACCAAAGAGTTCAATCTTTGTCACATCAGACCAGAGAATTTTGTTTCTCATGGTCTGAGAGTCCTTCAGGTGCCTTTTGGCAAACTCCAGGCGGGCTGCCATGTGCCTTTTACTAAGGAGTGGCTTCCGTCTGGCCACTCTACCATACAGGCCTGATTGGTGGATTGCTGCAAAGATGGTTGTCCTTCTGGAAGGTTGTCCTCTCTCCACAAAGGAGCTCTGACAGAGTGACCATCGGGTTCTTGGTCACCTCCCTGACTAAAGCCCTTCTCCCCCGATCGCTCAGTTTAGATGGCCAGCCAGCTCTAGGAAGAGTCCTGGTGGTTTCGAACTTCTTCCACTTATGGATGATGGAGGCCACTGTGCTCATTGGGACCTTCAAAGCAGCAGAAATCTTTCTGTAACCTTCCCCAGATTTGTGCCTCAAGACAATCCTGTCTTGGAGGTCTACAGACAATTCCTTTGACTTCATGCTTGGTTTGAGCTCTGACACGAACTGTCAACTGTGGGACCTTATATAGACAGGTGTGTGCCTTTCCAAATCATGTCCAATCAACTGAATTTACCACAGGTGGACTCCAATTAAGCTGCAGAAACATCTCAAGGATGATCAGGGGAAACAGGATGCACCTGAGCTCAATTTTGAGCTTCATGGCAAAGTCTGTGAATACTTATGTACATGTGATTTCTCAGTTTTTTTTATTTTCAATAAATTTGCAAAAATCTCAAGTAACTTTTTTCACGTTGTCATTATGGGGTGTTGTGTGTAGAATTCTGAGGAAAAAATGAATTAAATCCATTTTGGAATAAGGTTGTAACATAACAAAATGTGGAAAAAGTAATGCGCTGTGAATACTTTCCGGATGCACTGTAGTGCCTTGCAGGCGCTGCTTGTTTCCTTTTAGGAGTAAGATCTAAAATGTTTGTAATACTAAGTAAAAGGTCTTGGGCAATTCAAGAAAATTAATGTAATTATCTGAGTAGTTAGGGTTTATTTGCTCATGAAAACACTATATAATATTAGAATAAATACAAAGTAAATATTACAGTTATAATAACAAGAATTTCTTATTTTCTGGAAACATATTGGCATGATATGAAATAGCTTGAACAACACAGGTCTTCCAAAACCATCTGGAACTAAAGTACATAATTTCAACTATACAAAGAAGTTTTAAAAGAAGTAATATAGCAGAGTATGTTACTGCCAAGAAACCCTGCTTACAAAAAAGAAACTAACAGAAGAGAATGCAGTATAGAAAAACCATAAAATGTGTAACAACCAGTGGCAGAAAGTCTTATAAAATGCAATGTTGAAGTTTTTGGTTCACAAAGAAAGCCAGTATGTCTGAAAAGTGTTGGAGATGACTATATTGATATCTGTGTGCAGCTTCTTATGAAGCATCATGGCGTTTCTGACATGTTTTAGGAGTGCACTTTAACGAACAGAATAGAGAATCTGGTAAAAAACAAAAAAAAAAAAAAAAAATGAAAGAATGATGACTGCTGAGAAATACAGTATAAACAGATTCTGATTCATCATAACTTATTGGCAAAATGTCAGCTTTTAGCATGATGACCACTCCAAACACACTACAATCCCAATGAACATTTCTTGGAACAGGAGACTGCAGATAGAAGACCAACAATATAATAAATGGGCCACTTCAGAGCTCCAACTTCAAAATAATTTAAGAGACGAGAACAAAAGCAGTCAAAACCAAAACATTTTAAGAGAGGCCACACAAAACACATATTTTGTTACCTTTTATTGTTTCATTGTGTATCTGTTTGTTCTAATGTCATATTTTTGCAATACCAAATAAAAACGTAATTGCCCAGAAGTAGATTTAAAAATAATTTTCTTAGGTGACCCAAGACATTTTGCATAGTACTATAGGTTTTATTTGATGTGTATTGATATATTTTCAAAGACCTGATCATATTGTGATTGCTGTTGCTCAAAGCATCAATTACTTTTGTTTGCTTATTGTTAGTAAAGACAAACTCTTAGTCATGAGCATCATCTTCTTTTATGTATTTCCAAGTGAGGTTTCTCAGTCAGAATTCGAAAGGTGGAAATTATCCAGTGCTTAACCATATGCCTTATTGAAATTTAATCGTATTTTGTTCAGTGCTTGTGTTTTTTGGCCAGTAGCAAATCACCAAAGTTTTGGATTTTTTTTCCCAACTAACTTAACCCACTTAAAAGTCCTGCCAATAGGGCACTAGTCCAGATGTTCAACAGCCTTAAATCTAAATTAATTTGACCACTTTGAAGTAAGGAATGTTCTTGTCTTGCAATGGAATGTATACACATTAATACAAGATTGTTAAAAGTGTTTTTACAGATAGATTTAATTTTAATTTTGTGAGACAAGACTCTACAATTACAAGAAATTCTGGCTTCCTAATCACTGCTGTAGTCTTTGAATGGTTTCTTTTACTCAGGGGTGTGATTGCTTGAAGCTAACTTAATTGAAGTTGAAGTAACAAGCTATTTGTAGTGGTTCTAAAGATTAGGCTAACCCTTTTTTGATGCATTGTTTAGTCTCATTGACCTTAACTTGTATGAAGTCAAAACACAAAATACACCAGTGATGAGGAGAGGCAACAGATGGTGGGGGGAAAAAGAGGGTGTAATTAGAAAGAATGTGGTGCTTGAGACAACCAGATTCTGTTGGTAATATGCTGAAAAATGGCAAATAATGATCAGTAATTAGGCTGTTGGGAATGGAACTGGCTACTGCTGGTACTGGAAAACCTAGATGTATCTAGCAACAAGTCCATTTTGTTTCATGAAGCTTTGATTCATGGCACTGATGGGTATAAGTTACTAGTTTTAATCAAGTACAGTATTTCCAATTATAGATGTTTTTGTGTTTGGTAAAAAGGGAGGTAAGAGATGGAAGCTATAAGAATTTCTGTAAATAGAAAGGTTTTAAATCCATCTTTCAAGTCTGAAGCCATTACCTTCAGATCAATATGTAAAAAATTTAAAGGTGGTAGAAAAGTGGAAAAACAAATTGACTATTCATTGGAATAATACATATTCAAGCAGATGTGTCAGTCTCTCTGCTGTTTTTAAGACATTTACATTAATTGTGCTTTTACTTTTAAGCAAACCAGGACACCAGAAGGACACTTTCCATTTTGAACAATTTTAGCCAAATACTTCTGGAAAATCGGAGTCGCACATGAAAATGAAGCAGGTTCAAATAGGAAAAATCTTTCAATAAAAGACAGACCAGTGAATGAGCGGGTTGATGGGACTTCATATATGAGGAGAAATGCAAAACACTAAGAAAGTAATCCTAATTCTGTATTTTAAAAAGTTATAAAAAAAATGTGTTTATCTTTTTATAACTAAAACGTAAACATGATTAAGCAGTTCCTCCAAAGTGCATTTGGATATAATGATGTTGAGTGGTTATGTACCTTGGAGCAATGATAACATTCATTAAGAACCTCAAACTTAAAAATTACCCAACTGTAAACTAACATTAGTTATAATTTAATTTAAAAAAAAAAAAAAAAAAAAATTGGGAGTGTGCTCCCCTCGACTTTCTCGTATACTGAGATAAAGGAAAAGGTCAACAGAACCACTTCTAGTTGCACAATATTTCTCAAAAATCATATGTCTTTGTTTTTCATCATAACTAATTGAAAACATTGATACACAATCATTTATCTCAATAATCAAACTTTATATTAAAATGATATTTTTTGCACTTAGGGAGGTCGAAAATGGTGGTGGAATTTTTTCATGATTACATATACATTACCTAGATTACGTGGAAAGTAAAAGAGTTATAGTCACCTAAAAACATAGAAAAAGTGTTAGTGTTATATAATATTTATTGAAATAAATTGCTTTAAGTAAAACTGCATTTTGTAACATTTAATTATGATAATGATGGCGGACGTAGCAGCTTATTGTTCCCATTACATCTTTATATTTACATGGCCTGTTCAATGTTTTCACATTATTGTTAAACTAATGATGTATAAATTAAAATAAAATGAATAATAGCTATTGAAAGAACATGCATTTTATTGAATACAGTTTTTAATATCATGTACACATTTATATTTCCATGATACAAAAAATTTGGATGGTTAAATAAAATACCACTTCCGGTTGAGTAATTTTTCTCAAATTTCAATTAAATTTCATCTGTTTGCTTTTTATCATTTATAAATATCTGTACAAAATTTGAATCATCTATCTGTAATTATAACCATTGTTTAATTGAAGATTTGCGAAAGTATTCAGTTAAAGTACCAATTCCAGTTGCCGGAAGTGGCCCAAAAGTCGATAGGATGCCTTATCTATCTATACTAATAAAAGGCAAAGCCCTCACTCACTCACTCATTCACTCACTCATTCACTCACTCACTCACTCACTCACTCACTCACTGACTGACTCATCACTAATTCTCCAACTTCCCGTGTAGGTAGAAGGCTGAAATTTGGCAGGCTTATTCCTTACAGCTTCCTTACAAAAGTTGGGCAGGTTTCATTTCGAAATTCTACGCGTAATGGTCATAACTGGAAGCTGTTTTTCTCCATTTACTGTAATGGAGATGAGCTTGAAACCCGTGGGGGCGGAGTTTGACATCATCACGCCTCCCACGTAATCACGCAGTAGGTAGAAAACCAGGAAGAGCCCCAAAAAGCGCTGAAGAAAACATGCATTATATAATTGAGAAGGCAGCGAAACAATAAGAAGCGAGCGAGTGATATATACAACCATATTCATGAGTTCTGCTACTTCGGAAACAAAGCACAGTGTAAACCTACACTTTAAATTAAGTTCATAGACAGGCTGCCGCTGGCGTTTGTAATTTAGTGCCTGCCCATATAAGGCCGTCCGTCAGCGGCAATCCAGTAGCAAACTGCCACGGGTAAATATTCACGGGTGAAGGACTGTGCTTATGCAGAGGAAGTTACATAGTCAGGGTGGTGTTTGGCACAAACTCAGCGAAACTGCGAGAGCAAGTTTTAAGTACCGGGACTTCGGTAGCATTAGATACAGCCATGGACATAGCACGACATGGCAACAGCACAGCTGGGAAAGTTCGATGCCTGTACACCGAGCGGCTCACGTGAACTGATGCAGTGCACAGACAAAAAGCAACAGTTCTGAAGAGCGCTGAACAAAAACCGAATTACACAATTGAAAAGGCAGCAAAAAAATATGAAGCGTCTGATAAATACAAGATAAGTATGTAATAAGTACAGCTACTGCAGAAACAAAGCACACGGTGGAAAAAGTGAATGTCCCGCTAAAGGAAGACAGTGTTAAAAAAAAAAACCCGTGCATGCAGTGTGTCAGGTCTCAGATAAAGAAGAAGACGAGCTGTTTATTGATGCAGTAAGAAACGAATCTTTTTCATAGCTTATTTAACACACTACGTCTCCGCTGCGATACGGGTGTATATATATGTATATGTGTATATATATATATATATACCCTGATCTACATACTCGAATAATGAATACTTTATTCGCAATCAATGATTGTTTTGGTAAAGCCATACTCAGTGTATTCATTAGATGAACGGTAAAAAACTAAGAGCGAGGGGAGGGTCACTTATTGAGGCATGCAGGCAAAACCACATTAGCACGCGGGCTTGATGTACGAAAAAATATATCTTTTCAAGTTCTATTTAGTCCATATGTGTCAAATTCAAGGGCCACGGGCCACATCCGGCCCGGCGTGTAATTATATCCGGCCCGCGAGATCATTTTATATACTGTATTATTGTTATTAATGGCCCGGGTATATGAAGCGCTGGTAACACAATAAACTACAGATCCCATAATGCAGCGTTTCACCTGCCTTGCCGAACACTTACCGCGTTAATCAAGTCTAGCTTGCAAGTTATTGCGAAGCTAGCCCACACGATGCTTAAGAGAAAAGTTGATTCTGAAAATAGAGCCTTTAAAAACCGATGGGAGGCTGAGTATATGTTTACTGACATTACCGTTAAACCCGTGTGTCTCATTTGTGGAGCTAATGTGGCTGTAATTACAGAATTTAATCTAAGACGGCACTATGAGACAAAACATCACGGTAACCTGAAAGACCTGAATGCAATGCAGAAGATACAGAAAGCAGAAGAATTAAATAAGAATCTGACACTTCAGCGCACGTTTTTACCCGTGCACAATCACAAAGTGATTTCAAGTGAAGCTGCTTTTATGGGAGACACAAATTCACCAGTGCAACTTGCCCCACTTTCCCTGTTGCCAAGTAATGTTGAACCAAGTCGTCACTACGGTGTTCCCAAATACGCACTTTGCTGATAAACTGAGCGCACGGCGCTTTAGTGACTTTGAAGAACAAAAAAAGTCCGTCTACATGCGGCTCGAACCTTGTGCATGTTTGGTAGCACATATCTGTGTGAGAAGCTCTTCTCAGTGATGAAGACTAACAAAACAGCACACAGGAGTCGCCTCACTCATGAGCACCTGCAGTCCATCCTGAGAATCTCCACAACACAGAACCTCACACCAAACATAAACGAACTTGTTGCCAAAAAAAGATACTAGGCGTCCAGCTCTAAAATGACATATGAGCAAAGACAACTGAATGATTTGATTTGTTATTGCTGAAAAGAACACATTTTATTTATATTTCCAGGTTTTGTTATGCAGCATGTTCATATTTGAATTTGTATAATTTTGACAGCATATATTTTTATGCAGAGCAAAATCTTTTGGGATATTTAAAATCTAAGTTTATTTTTTATATAAAATTACATAAGAGTAAAGAAATTTGAATGTTTCTTCTTTTAACGTTTACTTTATTTCTAACTTGTATAATTTAGACAGGATATATTTTTATGGAGAGCAAAATATTATAAGTTGTTTAAGGTTTGAGTTGATTTATTCAGGAATAATATTCCTGTCTGTTTTTACCATTCCTACCAAAGATATTTCTGTCGACTAAATAAAAATTCCTTCTATTTAAAATTTAAATAGAACTTGAACAAATACGATAGTTCATAATATCCACGCAGACTTGCACGTAAGAGCGGGAGTTATCCGTTTTAACAAGCAGCGTCTTGCACTGATACGAAATAGCTGTGTGTGTATATATGTAGATATGTATGTATATGTATATATATGTTTATATATGTGTGTGTGTATGTATATATATATGTATTTGTGTGTATATATGTGTGTGTATGTATGTATGTATGTGTGTATGTATATGTATGTGTATACAGTATATGTAGATATATATATGTATGTATATATGTGTGTGTGTATATATATGTGTATATGTATAGATATGTATATATATATGTTTATGTGTGTGTGTGTAAATATATATATATATGACAGCAACACTCATCATTCACAACAGTGACAAAACAATTACATTGACAATCATGTTACGTTATTTTCAAAATGTTTCCTTTTCTTTTTCATTGCTTCTTTAACACACTACTTCTCCGCTGCGAAGCGCGGGTATTTTGCTAGTTTTTGATATAAAGCAGGTGTACAAAATTTCATTGACCTAGGTCAAAGCGTTTGAGTTATCTTGACACACAGACTGGTATAATTTCAAAAATGGTATTTTCAGGAAGGTCTAAAACAGTAAATAATCAAATATTAAAAATACTATTATATTTGTTATCTGTAACCTCGAAATAACATAAAATGACACTCCAAATGCCTATATATTACCAATCACTAGTTTTTCCAAAGTTTTGTGAAACAGAGTAATTTTGACCCATTGTTTCCCATTAGAGCGTAAACCCCTGAGGTTAGCTGATGTGTCAAGCACAACTTCAAGTCCTTCTGAGCATTTTTGCTGAAAACTCCTATTTATCATAAAGGTGTAATTTCTTGCACAAAATAGGTCCAAAAATGGCCTAAAATGTAGGTTTTCAAAGGTTTCATTAATAATTCTTGTGAACAGAATAAATAAGGCTCACACAATTGCAAGACAGCTGTTCTTCCCTTGTGCAATTGATATGTGTCAGCAAAAAAAAAAAAAATATATTGCTCACTGCACTGTTGTCACTTGCCCTTGAATGTGACAAACTTGTGAAAACCAGACAAGCCCAGGTTTCCCATTAAAAAGACAAATAGACTTTAATATTAAATACCATGTCAGGTAATTTCTGTGAGGAGTACTCTGCATAGTTCACCTATCGTGCACTGTTTTTAAATGCTGAATATGTATTTACTTTTTTAATGTGTGCCATTCACTAAATACTTTGGCTTATTGACATTAAAATCACTACTACTAAATGGCCATCACTGAATTAAAAATAAATAAGAATGGGTCTCAAGGCCAAAAAGGTTGGGAACCACTGCTTAAATGACATAAAACATGCTCCTGTAATTGCATTTGGTCACTATTTTTCAAAATTAGTGAAATACATCCATACATACAAGTTCTAAATTGAGAGTGTGATTGAGTCTTGCAAAATGTACATTTGTCATCTTAATTGAGGGAAAGTGTGAGGGAAAACTGAGAATATATGCTAATATCTTGGTGGGTGCATTGTTTTATTGGAGCAACAAGGTCAAAGAGGAAATGCTTACAACAGGTTGTGAAATTTCACAAATCTTGCTATTTTGTAATATTTACTGTATATAAAGATTGCTTAGTGAGTTAGCTTCTCAAAGGCTTTAAAATGAGGACTAATTGTACAACACAGAGGTAGCCAGTTTTATTAGACATTTCTATATGTGGGCTCTGCTTTGAAGTTCCATTCTTTAAGGGCTTGAAACCAGGGCACGTTATAGATTTGTTTATATTAATGAATGTTAATTTGTCTTTTCTATCAAGCAAAATATATTTGCTATGCATGTTAGTATTAGAACATTATGCACTAACTTGTATCAATAGTAAACAAATATTACATATACAGTATATGGTAATTATTCTGTCATTTTGATGTATTTTGGAGATCTGGCATGAAACATCCTCAACTTATCCTACACTGTTTAACTCTGCAGCATGTAGACTAGAAACATGTTTTTAAATTAATCCATTTCACTTGCTATTCCTTTTTTTTTTGTATATTATTACACAATAAGTCTATACTTCATAATAAACAGAACTTATTTATTAAAGTTATGATTAGTACAATTTGATTGAAAATTAACATGACATTAAAATAATTAATGAATTAACTGTTTCTTTATTACATTTGTTATGCTTTTTTTTTGTTAAATGCTGCCATTTATATCAAATACATATTAAAATGCGTTGGTGTTTTGGTGTCCTTGGTGAGAAAAACCCCACTTATTTATCTTCAGGGCTTTGTTAGGGTGTGCAGGTGCACTATTTGCAGCAGTTGTTGCACTGTGTGGTGAAATGAGTGTTGTGATTCTTCTTTGGGTCAAAAGAAAAATGGTCAGTGAGAGGAGAATATTTTAAAAGACTGGAATGTTGCTTAGACAGGACAGGATTACAGTTTTTCACGGTGAAGAATTTTTGGGCTACAGAGGAAACTGATACTTCAGATTTAGCCATAATCCCTTCTCTTGTTCCCAAAAATTCTGTCTCAGTATGCATAACAGAATGGTCATATCTTTGACAGTTGTTTAAAAACTTAGAATTACTACTTTTTTTTCTTTTTCAGGGCAGTAATGCCTCTGCTCTGGTAAAAGACATTGGTCCTGAGCAGTTTCCAATCAATGAACATTACTTTGGATTGGTTAATGTAAGTATTATATTTAATTATAGTATAAATGATTTTAGTAAAAAATGTTAATGTGTAATTGTCTTTTCATATGTAGTGGAGCATTAGTTTAGAATTAAGTCCATAAAGTTACAAGTTAAGGTTATTGCTGATCTCAAACAAGTCAAGCAATTTTTCTTTGGTGTGTTTTAATATACTGTATGATATGAATAAATTTATCTTTGTTACCATGTCGAAGTATTTTAATAGAACAAAACTGCTGTTTCCAGTTCACATAGAAAATTGTCTTATAGGGAAAGTATAACAGATTCTAACTAAAACTGGCAATAATTGTACTTTTGGTAGGAGACCTGAATTTCAAGCCTAAGTAGGATTACTTATAGCCCTAGTAGCCCTTACTGTAAATACCCATGTTTAATTTGTATAGGTCCTTTCTTAAACAAGTGAACAGCTTTAAAAAAGGGCTGGCATGATTGAGTGCATTCATACTGATCAAAAAAAATATCCATGTACTTAGGATCTTAATTTTTTAATGACAGTGAATTGTGGTACATTATTAGTGAACTGGAATTTCAAATCTGCCGCTTGATATTGTGTGCATATTGAAAAACAATATATCCATATCATTTTCAGGGAAAAATATCTAAACATTGTTGCATATAGGTTTCAGAGTTGCACAAGGTATTTTAAACATACAGTGCCCTCCATAATATTTGGGACAAAGACACATTTCTAATTGATTTCCTCTTGTGCTCCAAGTTAAGTCAAGTTGGGGAGCATGCACTGGTATAGTGCGTTGCCATGCTCACTACACGACGAAACAACTCGGGATCCCGGTTTGCAACCCCCCAGGCAGACACGCAGTCTAGTCCCACCCTCTGGGAAATGACCCTCTGTCTGCCGCAGCCAGGTGTTGCGTCCAGCCACTCGGGTCCCCAACAATGAGGATCTTATGAGCCGGATCACCCTTGGGGAAACGTGCCATATGGCCGTAGTGCTGTAACTGATGCTTCCTCACAATGCAGGTAATGTGCCTTATTCGAGACTCCATGAGCAACCGCTCATTTGACACAAAGTCAAACCAACGGTACCCAAGGATTTTCCGGAGGGACACAGTACCAAAGGAGACCAGTCTTCGTCTCAGGTCACTGGATAGCGTCCATGTCTCGCAACCATATAGCAAGACAGGAAGCACCAGGACTCTAAAGACTTGGAAATTCGTTCTTTTGCATAGATATCAGTAGTGCCACACAACCCTTTCCAGCGACCTCATGACCCCCCCCATGCTCTCCCAATCAGTCTACTGACGTCACAGGAAGAGTCACCAGAGACATGAATGTCACTGCCAAGGTAAGCAAACCTCTCGACAAGGTCAACACTCTCTCCGCAGACAGACACACTGCTAATGGCTGTGCCCAAGAGGTCATTAAAGGCCTGGATGTTGGTTTTTATCCAGGACACTCAGAAGCCCAGACACTCAGACTCCTTGCTCAGTCTCTCTAGCGACTCGATCAGAGCCTCTGTTGGCTCCGCGAAGATCACAGCATCGTCAGCAAAGTCAAGATCCGTGAATCTTTCTTCACCAACAGGTGCCCCACAGCCGCTGGACCCCACGACCTTGCCCAACAACCAGTCCATACAAGCACTGAACAGAGTAGGAGCAAGAACACGCCCCTGACGAACCCCAGAATCAACTGGGAAAAACGCAGAGGTCCTGCCTCCACTCTGCACAGCACTCACAGTACCAGTGTACAGGCTGGCCATGATATCCAGCAACCTCGAGGGGATCCCGCAAACCTTTAGGATGTCCCACAGGGCAGCTGAATCAACTGAATTGAACGCTTTGTGAAAACCGACAAAGGCTGCAAAGTAACTCTGCCGATATTCACGTTTGTACTCCATGAGAACCCTCAGTGCCCGGATGCGGTCGCAGATAGACTTCTTAGTTGTAAAACCAGACTGTTCCGGTCGCTGGTAGGTGAGCAAGTGATCACGGATCCTATTAAGGACGACCCTAGCAAGGACCTAACCTGGCACCGAGTGCAATGTTATCCCCCTGTAGTTGCTGCAATCCAGGCGATCACCCTTCCCTTTCCAGATAGGGACGACAAGTCCTGTTTTCCAGTCAGTTGGTATGATACCAGTCTTCCAAATGGAGGCAAAGATTGCTTGCAATGCCAGGAGGACAGCCTTACCACCAGCCTGGAGAAGTTCACCCCGCATACCACAGATCCCTTCAGCCTTCTCCCCCCCCCCCAGCTGGTTCACCACCTGTGCAACCTCAGTGAGATTGGGTGGTTCACAGCTAATTGGAGGATCAGCCTCAAGAACCGTGGACCCAGAGATATCCAACGTCCTAGCCTGAGGATCAGCTTTGAAGAACTGCTCAAAGTAGCCAGCCCAGCGGGTCACAACTGCAATGTCATCCGTAAGGACCGTTCCATCAGCTGCCCTGACTGCGACTCTCCAAGGAACAGATTCAGATGTGCGTAATGCTTTGATTTCTCTGTAAGCAGGACGTCGGTTGCTAGACCACAGATGGTGTGTCACTTGCTCACAGATTCCTCTAACAAATGCCTCCATCTGCCCTCACAGCCGTCCTTCTCAGTTCCCGGTACAGACCAGAGTTGCCATTAAGCCGTGCTCTGCGACTCCTCTCAATGATATCCAGAGTGCCCTGCAAGATGAAACACCTCCTTCTGGGAACACCGGTAACACCAACACAACCTTCAGCAACCTTCAGGGTCTTGTCATGGAAGGTCTCCCACATCACATTAGGATCAGCAATCGTACCCAAATCTGCAAGTTCCTCACAGAAACTGCGTGCAAACTCATTAGAAGTAGCCTGGTCTTTGAGTCTGCCAAGTCCAGGCCCATTTTCCTAGTAGGTGGTAACCTACTGGACCTAAGCTGGATCCTAAGTGTAGCAACAAGTCTGTGGTCAGAATTCATAAACTGGGCGTTTCTGTAGACCCTGCAGTTTTGCAAGAGCCTCCAGCATCTGCCCATGAGGATGTGATCGATCTTATTCACTGCACCACCAGTATTGGAGTACCAAATCCAATGATGCGGTTCAGGGCCCTGGAACCAGGATCCAGTGATTCGCAGCCCCTGACCTTTTGCAAAGTCAAAGAAAATGGAGCCACTTTCACCACGGTCACCAGACCCATGAGGACCGAGACATTCCTCATAGCCAGCCCTGTCAGTGCCAGTGGCTGCATTGAAGTCACCCATGACCAGAGGAGTGCCACCTCATGGGCACCCATCAACCACCAAGCGAAGCTGCGAATAAAATGTCTCCCTCGCCAAGACATCACTCACCCAGGGAGTGCCGTAATCTGAGTACCATAATACGCTTGTTGAAAGGAGTGACATCGGACACCATCGGAAGAAGCCAATCTGCTACAGCAACAGCTAGTCCCTGAGTATGACAGCCATCGGACCGACCAGACCAATAAAAGGTGTATCCACCTACAGAGATCTGGCCTGTCCCCAGTCTGCGCATCTCAGAGAGTGCTGCCACTGAAATGCGGAGTTTACACATCTCCTCCGACAGCAGAGGAAGATGATCATCTTGCCGGAGAGACAAGACTTTGAGTCTTGAGCTTAGAGTCTTGAGTCTCTGAGCTTTGTGAAGTTTTTTTTACGGTGGCTGGAGTGCCAGTCCTGCCACCAACCCCAATGATTTCCCAGCAAGTTGGAGGACCGCTTGCAGGGCTAGATGCAGTTTAAAGTCATACCCAGGACATAATTTTGCTCCACAATTTAAAATTACATATCAAATAATTCCGATGTGATTAAAGTGCATATTGCAGACTGTAGTGTAGGGGTATTTGCATACATTTTGGTCACATCATATAGAAATGACAGCATTTTTTCCAACATGGCTCCCTCTTTTCAGGGCACCATAATGTTTGGGACATAGCAATAATGGCAGGTATATTAAAGCAGTCATACAGTGGGTACGGAAAGTATTCAGACCCCCTTCAATTTTTCACTCTTTGTTATATTGCAGCCATTTGCTAAAATCATTTAAATTAATTTTTTCCTTCATTAATGTACACACAGCACCCCATATTGACAGACAAAAAAAATAATTTTTGAAATTGTTGCAGATTTATTAAAAAAGAAAAACTGAAATATCACATGGTCCTAAGTATTCAGACCCTTTGCTTAGTATTAAGTAGAAGCACCCTTTTGAGCTAATACAGCCATGAGTCTTCTTGGGAAAGATGCAACAAGTTTTTCACACCTGGATTTGGGGATCCTCTGCCATTCCTCCTTGCAGATCCTCTCCAGTTCTGTCAGGTTGGATGGTAAACATTGGTGGACAGCCATTTTTAGGTCTCTCCAGAGATGCTCAATTGGGTTTAAGTCAGGGCTCTGGCTGGGCCATTCAAAAACAGTCACAGAGTTGTTGTGAAGCCACTCCTTCATTATTTTAGCTGTGTGCTTAGGGTCATTGTCTTGTTGGAAGGTAAACCTTTGGCCCAGTGTGAGGTCCTTAGCACTCTGGAGAAGGTTTTTGTCCAGGATATCCCTGTACTTGGCTGCATTCATCTTTCCCTCGATTGCAACCAGTCGTCCTGTCCCTGCAGCTGAAAAACACCCCCAGAGCATGATGTTGCCACCGCCATGCTTCACTGTGGGAACTGTATTGGACAAGTGATGAGCAGTGCCTGGTTGTCTCCACACATACCACTTAGAATTAAGGCCAAAAAGTTCTATCTTGGTCTCATCAGACCAGAGAATCTTATTTCTCACCATCTCAGAGACCTTCAGGTGTCTGATGAGACCAAGATAGAACTTGTTGGCCTTAATTCTAAGTGATATGTGTGGAGACAACCAGGCACTGCTCATCACTTGTCCAATACAGTCCCCACAGTGAAGCATGGCGGTGGCAGCATTAATGAGGGAAAAAATTAATTTAAATGATTTTAGCAAATGGCTGCAATATAACAAAGAGTGAAAAATTGAAGGGGGTCTGAATACTTTCCGTACCCACTGTATTTAGTACTTTGTTGCATATTCCTTCCATTCGATGAGTGCTTGAAGTCTGCGATTCATAGAAATCACCAGGTACTAAATATCTCTCTGGTGATGCTCTGCCAAGCTGCTAAGACTGCCATCTTCAGCTCTTTATGTTTCATGGTTGTATCCTCTTAAGTTTTCTCTTCAGCATATGGCAGCCATGCTCAATTGAATTTAAAATTGACTGGCTTGGTCATTAAAGTATTATCCAATTTTTTAACTTTGAAAAACTCCTTTTTTGCCTTAGCATTATGTATGGGGTTATTATCTTGTTGTAGGATGAAGCATCATCCAATGAGTTTGGATGCATTTACTCGAACTTGAGCAGATATCTCTCATTTCACCTCAGAATTCATTGGGAAGCAGTTATATCAACACCGAAGATAACTGTGTTAGTACCTGTTGTAGCCTACATGCCCCAAGCCATTAACAGCCCCCTCCACCATGTTTAACAGATGAGGTGATACGCTTTGGATCTTGGGCAGTTCCTTTTAGTCTCCACAGTCTGCTCTTGTCATCACTCGGATACAGGTTCATCTGTGTCTTGTTTCACCACAAGAACTTCTACAATTCTGCAGGTGCTTTTAAGTACTTTTTTGCAAAGTGTAATCTGGCTGTCTTGGTTTTGTGGCTAAACTGGTCTCTGTATTTCTGTTCATGAAGTCTTCTGGAGATAGTAGTCTCTGATAAATATATATCTGCCTCTTCAAGACTGTTTCTGATTTGTCGAAGAGGCATTTGGGGCTTTTTCTTTACCATAGTGAGGATTTTCTTTGTCATTAGCAGTGGAAGTCTACTAGTCCCTTTGCGATTACTGAGCTCATCAATGGGTCTTTTCTTCTTAAAGATATTCCAGACAATTGATTTAGATATTCATAAGGTTTTATCCTTGTTTTTCAGCCTCATAATGGCTTCTTTGACTTTCATTGCCACAGGTCTTGATAGACTCCAAAGGTTGTTTGTAGGTTTAAGCAAGCCTAAGTATGTTATCCCTGCACTGATGAAGCAATGAAACACAGCTGCGTAAACACAAACACCTGTGATGCCAATTGTTCCCAACATTATGGTATCCTGAAATGGGGGGACAATGTAGAAAAAATGTCGTAATTTCTACATGATGTGACTGAAATGTATGCAAGTACCTCTAAGTTAAGCTTTGCAATGTGCACTTTAATCATGTCTAAATTGTTTGATTTGTAATTTTAAACTGTGGCGCAGAGGTAGAAATCAAGGAAAAAATGTGTATTTGTTGGCTCTGAGTCTTATTCCTGAACCTGAAGAATCGATATTGAAGTGTTTCAAAGGCATATAACAAACATGATGAACTTCTTCAAATGTTTGACTTTACTCATCTCTTTCTGGAAATTGAAAAAATTCAAAAGTATCTCTGTTATTGTGAAATATAAGACTTGTATAAAAATGCATCTGATTCCGTGTTTGTTATATTGCTATCTGTCTGAAAGTGTATTACCTCTCTAATTAAATTGGTACTAAAAAGCAAAGAAGCAGCCCAATTGCTCTTGCTCTTGCTCTCCCCCTTAGCTTAATGTACTTGTTTATCAAAACAACTTTCTAAAAGTGGCCCCGCAAATTGGTGAAGGACATCTGTGTTATTAGCTTTTGCACTAGGGCAGTGTTTAACTGTAAAGTGAAATGGTTGCATTTCAATAAACTGTTGTGTGTCTAGAATTTGTGTTTCTGCCAATAGAGCCATTATAGTGGTGAATGATCAGATACTAAAGAAAACTTGATTCAATGGCCCTATTTATCACCAGATGTTTCTTTTGAATAGTGTAATAATTATGTTCTCTCTGTAAAAATTTCTACTTGGATACTACTCAGACAATGGGATGTTCGTGATCATCAAAAAACTAAGCCCCCAGCCCAAACCTTTAAAGGGACAGCGTGATTAGCAAAATAATGAATAAACCATCCTTAATAGCCTGCCAACCCCAACAAATCATGGATCTGTTACTGTGTTTCTGAACAAGGACAGAAAAGTACCACACCAAACTTTTTCATTTGAGGTTTGATGATCCCCTAGCCCATGAAACTTTTTCATTTGAAGTTTGATGATCCCCTTGCCCATGTTGGTTACATAGTGAGTTTTTGACTAACCTAATTTACATTTCTTCGAATTATTAGTTAAACCTGCATTCTTTAAGCTGTCTTGGCATGTCATATTTGAGTTCCAGTCATTGTTGTCTTCAAGTTATGTACCTGAATATTCAGAATGGGTGTGCAGTATTTGCTCCATCATACATGCAAATGTCAGGGGCAATCATGAAACCTAAATGGGAGCATCACACATTTGAACAAAACCACTTGGGGTGTAAAATGCATTTTCCTCACAACTTGATTCCTCAAGAGGCACTTCCCAGTATGCTTTCGTTAGATGTAAGGTAGAGATATATGATAAATGACCCAACCTTTCTAACAACACATCAACATACGGTATTGGGCATTTAGAATCTATATTCAAACATCCAAACTTTATAAAAAACAGTTTGGTCCCATTCAGTTTTGGGACAAATGCAATTTGACTACACTATACACTCTTGATTTCTCAAATTATACCTATTTCAAGTATATATTTAATTGTCTCATGCATCATTTCACTTATGTTTGCAGTAATTTTGTATTAGTGTATTTGTACCTTAATACACAGCTCAGTTATTAATTTAGGCTCTTACAAATTAATTTCCCCAGGCAGGGTTGAAAAGACATCTGTGTTCCTTTGTATCAAAGAAATGAATTTACTTCTCTGTGTGTCATCCCCATTGGAAACTCCAGGGTTATCGGAAACAGCAGATGCTATAACAGATGTCTCCTCTTGGTCATGCCATTCTTTGAATTGGTATACAATGTCTGGGTACCCTAACTTTATAATTTACAGGGTTTATTCATTCTTTGATTAAGGCTGATCTATAACATTTTGCTAAAAATTTCTAAGGATTAAATGGAACGAGAAAAGTACATAATCACCTTTTTGGAATTCACAAAGCTTAGACTTTCTATTATAAACGTTTCTGTGTTTCTTGTTCATGTCACAAATGCTTCTTCACAACCAAGGACAATTTAGAATTTTTTTTTCTTGCAAAGAAATTACACTGTCTGCCAATTTACACTTGCGATCAACTGTGTGACCATCCAGCTATTCTTTTTATTAGAGTACAGTATCTAACACTCCATGGAGCTGTCTGCCGAAAAACAATTTGAATGAACTTAAACTGGTAGTTGCTTGTGTTAGTTCTTTCACAGCTTACATAAGAAATGTCAACACAGTATGCAATAAACATACCTAATCATTTGTTTCAATGTCTTATTAAATCTTTGATTTAACCCATTCATCTGTGGAGGATACTCATTTATAGTAAGACTCCCACATACTTTTTTATGAGTCTAGAAGTATAAAGCATACCCTGATCTTTAGAAATCTCATTTTTATACAGTATTAGTAAAAAGCTCAGTCAGTGCTTTTGCCAACCTGGGTTAATTTGCCTTCCGCAAAGCTGCCTCTTTGGGATAACTTGGTAATCTACTAACATAAGTATATACTGATCTCTGTTTTTACTCTTTGGCATTGACCCAACAATTTCCAACCTGGCTCCTTCAAAAGGCACCTCTAAAATTGACATTGGTGTGAGGGGACAGCTTGGAGGTTAATGTTCTAAGACTATTTGACATTCATGACAAGGTTTGCAAAATAGTACATCATTAGCTAAATTTACCCAATGAAAAACATTTCAAAATACATTCTTTCCTTTTTTCAGATCTGAGATAGCAATCTAACATGTGAGTGTTCAAAGCATAGAACAGTTTCCTTTCGAGATTGTGGACCAAGTATCTATTCTGTAAAGTCAACAGAGATGTGGGCAGATATCACACAGTAAAAGAAACCGTTTTTATCATATAATATGGAATTTTCAAATTTGGACATCCCATTCTTTATAATGTTCATCATCTACAAAACGAGCTTGTTTGAACATTAATTTTAAATTTGTGTCTTCCTTTTGTAATCACAGATACTTGGGTTCTATAACATTTTGTGCACTATGAATTGGTGACCCCTTGTTACTGTGAGAGAAGGCTAAAGGCACAGCACCATCAGGTTCAGGCATTTGTTTTAAGGACTCTTGGAATAGTTTCTCTGAATCCCCAGTAGGAATTTCTTCTCCATTTTCACTAGTCAAATCTGGCTCAGTTTCTAAGTTAACTTCTATGCCAACATCATTGGCGACAAGACCCTCCCCTCCTTCTTCAACATTTTCAGTCTTTTCAGGAGAAAAGCTCCCTCGACAAATCTTAAGGATGTACGGGAAAAGAATATTTAGTTTCTCTTTTAGAATCAGCCATGGATAAGTGTCCAAATTTGCCATTCCATCACAGTATATCATCTCCCTATATTTCATACGAAGTAGTACAGTCTCATATTCTCTAACTTCACCATAGATACACTGAATGTCTACTTGCTCCACCATGTACAGCTCAGCTTTTGTAGCAGGCCTCACAGATCATGCAGAGATCACTGTAAAGCAGGTTCTTCTTTCTCTACCAGTCTCACAGCAACTGAAAAATTATCCTTTTTTTCTTTCTTGGATGGAACCACAAAACATCACAACTCTGCCATGCTTACCATCATGGATTGTACTAAGCAAAGGTGATACTCTGAGATGATGTGACCGAGCTGGTCACAAGATCAAGAGCATGGGGGAAGACGCCAGGAGAAGGGGCCTTTACAAAAGGAGAGCTGGACAGGGCTGTAGAGGAGCTGGATTGGTATTTGTTCCTTTGTGTGAGGAGGAACAGGGGGCGCACTGCCAGATCCCTAAAAAATTACCTCCAGCTGACTATTGGTGTGCATGTTTTGGATCAAACATTCAGAAACAGACTCCGTGAAGGTGGCATGAAGGCCCATTGTCCTCTAGTGGGACCTTATTTCATAGCACATCACCATTTTGAAAAAGGTCCAGCTGTATTGTTCACCTTATTGCCTGGTCGCTACACAGCAAACTTTTACCCCACATAGGGAGTGGTAGCTGCAGTGATTGAAGTTTCTACTCGAAATGATTTGACAGCATAGAGCACAGCCAGCTCAGACCAGACACATTTTCTTAAAACATTTCTTAAAAAACATGTTTATATTCTTTGAATGAATATGTTAAAGTGATTCAGTTCCCAGACTTACCAAGCTCAATATCGCACACCAGCCTTGTAGTTTTTCTTTGTCTGTGGTATATTTTGCTAGCTAAATACTAAACCAACAGTGCATCAGTGACATTATATTAGTAGCCTTCATAGGTACAGGAAGTGGTAGGCTGAGCTTTTGAAGAGTCATTCTTGACTTTGTATACTTTACCTTTTTTGTTAAGTTTTATGATCTTTCTTTGCATGAAACGCCTCTACTTCCTCAGGAGACTGAGTACGGCCCGGATGTCCCCCACAACCCTGTGCAGATTGTACAGGTGTACTGTGGAGTCCATCCTGACAGGATGCATCACATCCTGGTACAGCAACTGCTCAGTTCAGGATTGCAGAGCTCTGCAGTGCGTGGGGAACACAGCACAGCAGATCATGGGCACACAGCTCCCTGCGATCCATGACATCCACACTACACGCTGTCTCAGGAAAGTGAATCGTATCAGACGGGACCCCAGCCACCCTGCACTGTCACTTTTCACCCTCCTCCCATCTGGGAAGCGACGAAAGTCCATTTGGACATGCACCTCCAGGTTCAGGAACAGTTTCTACCCAACTGCAATCAGACTCATGAACAATCAGTAACCTTGTGTCACCTCCACTGCTACCTGCACATATATTTCTGCCACTGTCTCTATTTATTCCTAGGATGCTGATTTTATTATAATTTACTTATTTATATTCATTTATTGTGTGTGGGTTTTTTTTGTCTATGTTCACTGTCTGCAGGGGCACATGAAAGCAAGCATTTCATTGTACATGGTATTTGTACACATGACAATAAAGAATTGAAATTGAAATATTGTCATTGTGTAACACAATGAAATTACTTTTTATGACAGCCCCAAGGTGCATTTAAAGAAAAGTCAAATAATTCCAAATATGTCGTATACAGTGTTAAATGATCAAGTAACCAGATCAAATTATTATTGCTCAAAGTACAGCAGCATAAATTGTTATTGCACCTGTTAATGAATAGTACATTACATATTATATATTGTATTAGATTAGTATATTGCACATTACCAATATAGCTTATTGCACATATTCAATTAAAATTGATCTCAGACTGAGGAGATTCAGAATTCAGAAAGTTTATGGCAGATGGGAAAAAGCTGTTTTTTAGTCTGTTTTTTAGGATTGAACTAAAGCATCTTCCTGACAGGAGGAGCTCAAACAAAGAATTTCCAGGATGAGTTTTTTGGCCCTTCTCACACAGCAGGTCTTATACAAGAGTTCGAGTTATGGCAGTTCAGTCTCAATAATGGCCTCTGCTCTTTTTATGACCCGCTGCTGGGCTTCTTTAGCAGCCTTGGTGCAGCTGTTGTACCAGGCCATCATACAGTTAGTTAAGATGCTCTCTATAGTGCATCTATAGAAATTAACCAGCAGCTTCTGGGGGAAGTCAACTCTCCTTAGCTTCCTGAGAAAAATAGAGGCGTTGTTGTGCTTTGCCTATTATAGCCAAGTTGTTGTCGGCCCAGGACAGGCCCTCTGAGATGGTGACTCCTAGAAACTTCACCATATATTGGTTTCAGGAAATTAGCAGTAAATTTAAGTTAATCCAGCAGCCACCTTAGTCAACAGATTGTGTCTGTAGTTAAGGATCAAGATATATTGTAATAATAATACATTTTATTTAATAGACACCTTTGTTAGCACTCAAGGTGACCTTACAAAAAATTAAACAACAGTAATAAAGATAAAAACAAATAGAGCAATAATATCAAATAGCAATAAAGGTGCAAAAGTAGTAACAGACATCAAAGAGAGCTGACAGTGGTAAAATCTTAGTTGATATGCCAGTTTGAAAAGATATTTTTTGAGAGCAGTTTTAAGTTTTGTTATTGAGTCCAGCTGGCAGATTTGAGAGGGAAGAGCATTCCAGAATTGAGGGGCACTATGAGAGAATGCTCTAGCTCCTATTGAACAGAGTTTGATGTGTGGTACAGAATGTAAAGCTGTAGATGAGGATCCCAGGGACAAAGAGGGAGTGTAAGTCTGTAGGAGATCAGTGAGGTAGGGTGGAGAAAGAATGTGGAGAGTTTTAAATGTTAAGAACACTATTTAGTATTGTATTTGGTAGTAGATAGGGAGCCAGTGAAGTTTGGAGAGAATATGCGTGACATGTTCAGTGGACTTAGAACAGGTAATTATCCTAGGAGCAGAATTTTGTATAAGCTGTAACTGATGGATATGTTTTTTAGGGGTGCCATCTAGAGTAGCATTAAAGTAATCTATGCGTAAAGTGACCAAGGCATTAATTAATACTTCAGTACTACAGTAATCCCTCGCTATATCGCGCTTCGACTTTCGTGGCTTCACTCTATCGCGGATTTTATATGAAAGCATAACTAAATATATAACGTGGATTTTTCGCTGCTTCGCGGGTTCTGCGGACAATGTGTCTTTTTACTTCCTGTATATGCTTCCTCAGTTGGTTTGCCCAGTTGATTTCATACAAGGGACGCTATTGGCGGATGGCTGAGAAGCTAACCAATCAGAGCACGCAGTTAAGTTCTCCTGACTGAGAAGCTAACCAATCAGAGCACGCAGTTGAGCTCCTGCGTGCTGAATGCAGTGTTAACCAGGAAGTCTCGTCTCGCTCATTCAGCATCAACGTGTTTCGCTGTGTAAAGAGTTGTGCTCTTTAGTGTTTATCTTTGTGCATAGTCAAGCCCTTCATTATGGCTCCAAAACAATCTGCTACTGCTTCAGGGGCCGTGCCCAAGCGCAAGAAGATGATGTTAACGATTGCCGAAAAGGTAAACGTTTTGGATTTGTTGAAGGCTACGATTCTTTTTATTTAAAAAGTAGGAAAGGAATATAAGATCTACGGCTGCAGTGTCCTTTTAACCAGGGTGCAAAACGAGTTGTAAGTGGATGTAATAAGGCAGTAGTCTGGATGGAATCTGCTTTAGGGATTTGGATTGAAGACTGCCAGAAGAAGAACAACGGCAGTGCTACACAATCGCCTGAAGTGGCTCCTTTACAAGGGCTGTAACGCTCTCCTTTGTTGTGCAGTAAAATTAAACTCATTGTTATCGGACAAGTCATCGTGTCATTGTTGGTGAGTAACCATAATTAATTTTCTTCTTACAGTGCTTAGTACATGTACGTACGTTTAGTGTCACTGTACACACATGTACTGTATACTATTTTTCTTGCATTGTACGTATTTATTGCTGGTGACCTGTCTATCGTAATGGCTGTAACATATGTGATATCGGAGACACTCAATATCTTTAAAATAATATTTAGGTTTTACTGTATATAAACAGTGTGTTTATATACATAATTTCAATGAATCTTACCTAATATCTAAGAGAATACAAAGGGATTATGCTGTATAACTCTGCGGGGAATATTTATAAACAGTGCGGGAGAGTTTATAAGGGCTTAAAATATATATAAATAACCATACAAACATATGGTTTCTACTTCGCGGATATTCACCTATCGCGGGGGGTCTGGAACGCAACCCCCGCGATCGAGGAGGGATTACTGTATATTGCATGACATTGTAGGTTCTTTTATAAATCAAATGCCTTCTCTAAGGACTTTGCTTCTTTTTCACAATCACTGTTTGGTATGACATTTGATGCTGCACTAATTTATTAATACCTCTCAAGATCATCTCTATCTAAGGTATTTAAATTTCTCAATCAAACCCCATGCATTGTTTTTGTATGTGTGTGCGCGTGTGTGCATGCATGTACAGTGCCTTTAAAAGGTTTTCATACCCTTTGGAAGTTTCAGCTGGAGTCAAGTGGTTGGAAATGTCTCTTTAAATAAAAATAAATACACTTATTTACAGAGCAAAATGATTGTTACTGATACTTCAAAGCTTTATACGTGTTTACTCCTGTCCTTAATCTTAATATATAGTCTGTTTTAAAATTATTGAAGCCATTGTTGAAAACTTAATTAAGAAGGTTTATTTTATAATAGATATTTTTTTACATGTGAGGGAAATCTTGATATAAAATCAGATTGATATTAGTTTCGTCAACCCATGCTAGCCTTCAATGTCAGGCACCTTTATTTTCTAAGTAGGTTTTGAAGGTAGCCACATTTCATGAATTATGACTCTCATATCCCAGGGGTCAAAAATTCATAGTAGAAATTTGGTAGCTGCTCAGAATACTTGGATTTGTTTTTTCTTTTTTTTCTATAATGCTTTTGCATCTCACTCATTGCCTAACTTAATGCTGCACTGCTTTGCTAGCTGTAGAACAACAGTTTTACATTATTTAATATATCCCTGAATATAGTAACAAAAAGAATATTAATCCCTGACTATCCTAATATTAGATATGTTAAGGCATGTAACATTTACATTTCTCTTCTTTATCATTTCATATATCATTTTTTTATAACTCATTTTTTTCCCAGTGTAAGGTTGTGAGGACCTGAAGCCTACCATAGCAGCAAAGGTAATGCCCAGATCTTTGTAGATCTATCAATGAATGCTTTCCTTACAGACATTTCACAATTTGGAAAAATACTGAAAACAAACTCTTACATTGTGTAAAGATAATGCAGAATCTTTTTACAAAGTATCTTTGAACCTGCCTTAATTTGTGTAGCTGTTGTACAGCTTAGTGGCTTGTATATTCAGTCCACCATATGGGAAGTACATTCCTAGCATCTTAATGGCATAATTTATATATAAACAAAATCTTTATTTAAAACAATTTAATGTATTCTGATTTTGTAAGCACCATTAAATATATACCAGGTGCAGTATATCTGTGGAGTTGTGTCTTTCCATCCCGTTTGTTGTTTATGATACACCAGCTTACTTGATCTTGAAAAGCATTATAAAGTTAAAAAGTTGACAAATACGTGTCAACATTTCACTTTGTTCACCTGTCTTTATTAGATTAGATTAGATATGACTGTTTCAGAATAAATTAAGTAAATGAAAAAAATCAACATTTGGATGATAGACTATATCAAGCAGAAAAAAATAAGAAAATTACTAGTGGAAATAGGGAAATAACTTAATGTGAATTTCGGTAGGAAATGGATATAGCTGGTGAAGTGTGACAGCAATAATCTTAAATACTGTTTGTTGTAAACCTGTGATGACATGGTCCAGATGTATATTGGAGCCATGTAGGTGTACACAGTAATGCTCAGTTTGTAGCAATCGCCCAATATGGGAATGCGATTCCTATACTTCACCACCTGAGAGCGAAGTGGACGATATTTGGAGGATAAAATAGTATTAACATATTCGGTTCTTGGCCCCTCCCAGCACTGGATCTTCCTCAAAAGTGCCTGAAGGGCTATTTATAGACACCCTCCCAGCCACATTATAAAGTGACGGACAGTCCAGAAGGCCAACCCGACTTACAAGTTATGTAGCCTTGCTACAAGTTTAACAGTACATGAAAGTGCTCTGCTGCTGTGGTGCCTGGTGGGTGGAAGGAGTCTCTTTATTGCTCACAAAGATGGGGGCACCTTTTGAGTGCATCTTTACCAACTCAGAGTGCTAATTCATGGTTGATAAGCATTGATCTCAAAGAGTGAATTCTTAGACTGAGATAGATACAGTACACACTATATAGTAGACAGATTTATTATGTTTTTTTTTCTATGTCACATTGTGTAAAACTGCTGATTCAGATTGTGTCACTTTATTGTGACATGCAAGCACTTCTCTATTAGAGAGTAGAAGCCCCAACTTACTCACTCAAGTAGATTTTTGTTTCTGCAACACTTTCAGTTAAAATTTCTACATTTTTATTTTTAAGTTTGAATTTTTTAATAGCAAATCCAAAATTTACCAGCAGAAACTTTGTTGATGCCTGTTTGCCACATACCTCTGCTGCAGCTTAGCTATTTATGAGCACAGACAGCAGAAGTATGAGTTTACAGGTTTGAAGGATAAGTTTGGTATATTTTAAGTTGAAGTTATTTCTTCACAAACATACTATATGTGCATTTGCCATGCGAAATTGTGTTCTAAAGGCAACTGTTTTCTGTAAATTAAAAAATGGAGCTTTACATTGTAATTTATGGGGCACGGAGGAAAAGTTTAAAAACATGCCATATGCATCTTTTTTTCAAGCCAAGACAGTTGTCGAGTATTGATCTGCATCTTAAGATTACCCATACATAGTAAAATAGTTTATACATGTCATATTTGAACAAAAAAACAACATTATGAGATTCAGCCATTTCAAAAGAAGACTAACTGCATGTGATAGTTCAGCACTTAATTTTTCTGTACAACAACCTTTCACCCCCACTTCCCCCCAGGGGGTGTGGTTTCCTCGCAACCGAGCAAATCACAGTAAACTTTATACCACGTGATTGGTTTTGTTTTAATTTACTTTTGTATTTACATGAGAATTTGCACAAGTGAATAGAAGATGTTTCTTTACCACAAGAAAAATAGTATCAGGTATATGTAATAAAAAGATGGGTAGGAGTGACGGATGCATTCAAAGTGTAGGTGGGATTACATCAGGGATCGGCTCTGAGCCCTTTCTTATTTGCAGTGGTGATGGACAGGTTGACAGACGAGATTAGACAGGAGTCCCTGTGGACTGTGATATTTGCTGATGACATTGTGATCTGTAGCGATAATAGGGAGTAGGTTGAGGAAACCCTGGAGGAGGTGGAGATATGCTCTAGAGAGGACAAGAATGAAGGTCAGTAGGAACAAGACAGAATACATGTGTGTAAATAAGAGGGAGGTCAGTGGAATGATGAGGATGCAAGGAGTAGAGTTGGCAAAGGTGGATGAATTTAAATACTTGGGATCAACAGTACAGAGTAATGGGGATTGTGGAAGAGAGGTGGAAAAGAGAGTGCAGGCAGGGTGGAACGGGTGGAGAAGAGTGTCAGGAGTATTCTGTGACAGATGGGTATCAGTAAGAGTGAAAGGGAAGATCTGCAGGAGCGTAGTGAGACCAGCTATGTTATATGGGTTGGAGACAGTGGCACTGACCAGAAAGCAGAAGACAGAGCTGGAGGTAGCAGAGTTAAAGATGCTAAGAGTTGCATTGGGTGTGGCAAAGATGGATAGGATTAGAAATTAGTACATTAGAAGGTCAGCTCAAATTGGACGGTTAGGGGACAAAGTCAGAGAGGCGACATTGCGTTGGTTTGGACATGTGCAGAGGAGAGATGCTGAGTATATTGAGAGAAGGATGCTAAGGATAGAGCTGCCAGGGAAGAAAAAAGAGGAAGGCCTAAGAAAAGGTCTATGTACTCATATATTTTCTGTAGAGGACATGCAGGTGATGGGTGCAACAGAACAAGATGCAGAGGACAGAAAGATATGGAAGAAGATGATCCACTGTGGCAATCCCTAACGGTTTCAGTTGAAAGAACAAGATATGTAATAAAAAGATTATTTCCAGATCCCTTTTTTGTCACAAACATACATAGGAAGCATGGAAGACACAGATCAATACTCAACAGCTGTCTTTGCTTGAAAAATTGGTGTATTTGGTACGTTATTAATCTTTTCTTCTGCGCCCCATACCCTCCAGTGTAAAACACCAGAATGGACAAGTGGAAAGTTCTTAACTTTAGAATACAGTTTTGCATGGCAAATGCATACTGTATATACCATGTTTGTGAAGAACTCTGATTTGACAAATAGAGAACTTTATCTTTTAAGCCAACTAAGAGGGAAAAAACACTTAACAGTGATTTGGTTGTGAGTTTTTATTTGAGTCTGTTTTCTTGCAAACCCAGTAGTGGGCACTGAGCAATTTTTAACATCATAATTTGTTTTTAACATTATTTTTTGTGACCTTACACAATTTTAATTTACATATTATTAGGTAGTTTGAGGAGTTAATTGAGAATGCTAGACCCCATCTCCCATCAAATCCCCCAAATATTTCTTGGGTGGGCTTAAAGTGATAATGGGATTTATTTCCTGTTTTTATTGTACCTATATACTTAGTATTTTTATTTATTTTGGAATCATTCTGGGTTAGAAGGACATTATGAGAGTTTTTCTGTCTTTTACATTGTTGTTTTGAATTTTCTACTTTACACTGAGCAAACTAGGCTCATGACAGGAACTAGCTCTGATTTGATTGCTTGTTCCCGGCAAAAATACATACATACCTTGAAACTAAATAAAATTTACTAAACATGCATGTCTTTGAGATTTTGGAGAAAAGGTTTAATAACAGGAGAAAACAAATGCAGACATGTATGACAAATGCTAATTCCACACAGAAAATCCAGTAGCAGTAATTAAACCCAGGTTCTTAGAACTAGGCAATAGCTTCCTTGACTGTTGTGTCAAGGACATGCATTTTTCCTACAAGAGAAGTTGGCTCTTCTCTGTACGAAAGGCATATTTTTGCTTGAGAGTAACTTGTATGAATGTAAAAATAAAGCAAGTTGTTACAGTGATAGACCTTAATAAGTGTACAGAATGTTAACTTTAGTGAACCAAATAGACAATAAGATGTTAGAAATCTAATAGAGATGTGGGGATAGCAAGCACTCTTCACAGCATAGCCCTGGATAGGACTAACTGACAAAAGTTGAAACTATTATTTAATTTTAGGAATCTTTTAGGGTTTTACCCTACTACCAGCATGAATTTCTTGGCATGACTCTTAGTAGTACCCGCCATGTTCACAGAGATCATATTGTCTAATAAAACTGCTTTTTCATGGAGTGTGTAAATTGGAGCATTGAACCAATGACACTAGAGCTGTCAAATTAACAACAAAAATAAGGTTTGAATATTCAAATTAAAAATAAGTAAACACATGAATATATATCTGAACTTTGGTGAATGATTCTGGCTGTTACATACAGTGGTGTGAAAAACTATTTGCCCCCTTCCTGATTTCTTATTCTTTTGCATGTTTGTCACACAAAATGTTTCTGATCATCAAACACAT
>JANRMT010062809.1:23328442-23407589 GCA_026402145.1 Polypterus bichir lapradei
ATGTGTTTGATGATCAGAAACATTTTGTGTGACAAACATGCAAAAGAATAAGAAATCAAGAAGGGGGCAAATAGTTTTTCACACCACTGTATATGTTTGTATATGCATTTTTATAATTTATCATTTGTGTTAATAATAAAAGCATTGGTGAAGGTGGCAATAGTAGAAACAAAAATCGGCCCATCTAAGCAGCAACAAATCATTGCAGTACAACTGTTACGTAAAACGGATTGCCATCAAAATCCTAAGCAGGTTCTTCCTGTAAAGGGAAAGGATTTGCATAACTGTTTTGTGTTCAGCCTGGTAGTAAGCAAGTCCTTGTTGGGACAGAAAGCCTTAAAATCAACCATGAAAAGGAGTTCAAATACAAGCCACATGCTCTGGTACTCTACTTCACTACATTATAATAATGTTTACTTTTTCTTTTACTCTTCAAAGTATTAACCTTCACTGGTTAGTGAATACTACAGACTTCAGAAGAAAGTGTCACTTGAAAATTCAGCTCTTCACAAAAATAGGATTCTTATGTACAAAGTGAATTGATCAAAAAAGAAAATAGAATCTGATACACTTAGCACTGCCTGTAATGCACATTTGAAGCCCAAACAAAACTGTCTATGATTGCTTGAAAATGTTAAGCACAGTTATTTTATCTTTCTCCATTTAAAGTTTCTTTTTGATCCTTTAACCCAGCAAATATGAGGTCTCTGTCCATCCCTTTTTAAAATAAACTATGGCACTGTGAGACTGTGTTTCACAAAAATAACTGAATGTATTAAATGTTGCATTGTAATGATCTTTAAAGTATTTCTCTCTGTTATAATAAAAAATCCTTGGACAAGACAAGACTTTTTAGCCTGGGACGAGACGTGACTTTTTCAGAGAGATACTTTTACGGCCCATGAGTCGAGATTTTGTGCCAAGAGATTTAACCACTTCGGGGCCAGAAATAAAAGACAGAGAGTAGATGACAAAGTAGATTGGCGCGATACACATGCAGGTTAGAGATAATGAAAGTATTAAAATTTTAAGGTCTCAAAAAAATGATAGTAAAGATCGCAGAAAAGCAAACAAATTGAAATTATTACTCGGTGAAATAATGGAACAGCAAAAAGAGATTGAATATATTGTTTGGATTTAAACTTTAAGTCGGAGACTTATAGATCGTCTTATTCGTATTGCCATCAGGGAAAAGTAGTGTTTCTTCCCAATGAAGAGGCGTATCTGCGGGAATTAAAAGATTTGTTGATTGGTGAAAATGAAATTCACATACTTGAGCAGCAGAGATGAGGGTTGGCGAGCGAAGCCCCCTAGTAGTCCTAATTTTAATTTTTATTTAGTAGATGTTTTTATTCAAAGCAACTTAACAATTCTGCAAAACGAGTTTGAGTGTTTACCAGGAAACTACTAAGTTAACAAATGATAAAAGGCAAAACATTAAATAAAATCACAGTTGTAGGAAGTAATTAGTTTTAGAAAAATTAAAAAAATTCATAGGCATTATGGGTCAAGCCACCATCCACAGAAGTTTGAGACTAATTGTATGACACCACAATATTGGCTGTGGTAGCTTATTGTGCATTGTTTACACTGAAAATATTTAATCTAAAAGATTCAATTTAAAGTAAAGCATTATAATAATAAAAGGAAAGTTCAAATTATGTCAGTTATTTCCTACTTCTAATGATTACCTCTTAGCATAAAACATCAGTCAAGTATTAGGTTTAAGAGTGAATAAGAATGTGATCAGAAGCAAAACTTTACTTTAAGTTTACCAGAGACGTGTTTAAAACCTTTAGATCAAAAACAGACAAGGGAGGTAGAAAAAAACATCCCAAACAATGCTATGAATCGGTGTGGTTTTAAGTTTACTAATGAAGATAACAACCTAAACATTCAAAATTACGAAAAGGCTGATCATGGAAGTAATGTGCAAAAATACCTCTGACAAATACTGCAGCATTATACAGCATGTCTGGAGTAACACAGTGACACAATTAGTGTAAGTTAAACAACCATTGTTTCATAATTGGATGTCAGCTTTTCAGATCATCACTGTTTAAATGTAAACTTATCTATCTGACCACCCTAAATGGCACATTCCAGCTCTTCTTGTTTGACACAAGCCTTGAAAAAATAACATATGTCATTTAGAATTAACAAGAGATTTGATGAAAATATTTTATTTTTATTATATTGTTTTCTTCAGGGAAGTGTCATTCTGTAGAGAAAATAGGTAGGCAGTTTTGTGTGATGACTAAGGCTCTAGACTTTAAACAAGAACGCTGCCAGTTCAGTCCCTACCACTGATTTACTGTGTGACTATGATTACATATTGCCTGAAGAAGGGGCCTGAGCTGCCTTGAAAGCTTGCATATTGTAATCTTTTTAGAAATATAGTGATACAGTTTTGAGCACTTTGGTTCTATATAAAAATGACCTACTTGTCTGCACTCTTATCTCAAGCAAATCAAGATAAAAATGAAATAATACAGCCAGTTTGATTTTTTTTTTTTTTTTTTTTATAGAAAAGTGCTGGTCATCAAAAACAACCATTGTGTTATGAAACCACATTGGAAAACAGTATCACCAAATAAACATATTTTGGATTGCAGAAAACTGGATTTTGTTTTACTTTTCCTTACTCCATTGTATTTATTTATTTAAATGTAAGTGGCAAGCACAGTACAGGCTATGTTTCCATCTATGTGGAGTTTACACTGTCTGTCTGTATCAGTTTGCACTCTGGTTTGGTTGTCTAGTAAATAGAATATTAGATATGTAATGCTAGGCATTAAATCATTGTTTAATTGAGAAAATTAGACCTTCAGTTGTGTGAATGTAAGAAGTCCATTTAACAAAATGAATTAAAATTTAACACTATTTGTATTGTTAATTTTGGAGTCATCATCATATGAGGAAAGAATAAGGGCAGTGTTTATCATCGTCTGTGTTGCTTCAGTGGTTTACATCAATGAGTGCGTGAAGATATTTGTTTTTTAGCTTATGTTTTGTCTTTTGTTTTGTGACAGTTCGGTAACACTTGTTACTGTAACTCGGTACTGCAGGCCCTGTACTTCTGCAAACCATTTCGGGAAAATGTGCTCTCATATAAGACTCAACAGAAGAAGAAAGAAAACTTGCTTACTTGTCTTGCTGACCTATTTCATAGTATTACCACACAGAAGAAGAAAGTTGGGGTGATTCCACCAAAGAAATTTATTTCTAGGTTACGAAAAGAAAATGGTGAGTAAAATAGGAATATTTAGTAAGCATTTGTATTTAGAATTCAAATGGTAAAAAGTATTGAAATGTAAAGTTGTATAAAAAGGATTAACATGTTCAGTCCTTCATGGAAAGGTTTGCAACAATAATGCACATGAAGTATCAAACAAAATGAAAAGTTGAAATTTGAAACAACTTTCACTAAGACCATTCAGTCTGAAGCATTAATGAAGTGTACGATTTAAATGTATGAAAAAGTAATTCTTGTAAATAATATCATAATTTTTTAAAGTACACACATTTGTAAAATCACATTTCCAAAAACTGTTTTCCTTTAACTTTGAATTTTGGACCTGACTGGTCGCAAGTCAATCTGGATGAAAGATGGACCAGTATATGTATTCAAACATGACTACATGTATGGTGCTGTATAATAAGTCCCTTAAGTCATATTGTTTGTTTTATATTCTTTTTAATCAACATTCTTAGAAGATTGTGTAGATTTTCTATCATATTTTTATAAATTATTTTATTTTATTATTTTGTTTCATTATGCTTTTGCTTGTATGAGTGCCAAACCTTTAACAGCTTTATGAATCCTTTCTTTGTCTGTATTATATTACATCATCAGTGTAAGCCTCTTCCCAATGTTCACCGTGTTAACTGTTAGAGGAGGAGTAGTACCGGTAGTTTGAGTACTCATATATTTTCTGTTTTAACATTTCATCCTGTTAATAATAAACATGAACAGATAAAAAAGGAGTTCTGTGTTGTTTCATTAGCTCTTTGTGTCTGTTCACATAAGTTGTGTAGAAGCTTTGGAGGTTATTCAGGTTCAAAGCCAAAGCATAGCAGTAAAGTGTGTGCTGCGAACCCTTACAACATTTACAATACGATAACTTAAAATCACATGGAATTGCATTTGCTTTCTTTTCTCCCTCACTCTGCTTGATCACCTTCATTTTTGTGTCAAGATAAATTGCCTTTTTTCCTGTAATTGTAAGACAAATCTAACTGAATGTACTTGAAACCTGTGCTGATAGTAAACTGAGAACAAGATGAATTAGTCACAGCATAACTAACAATCATTTGCCAGTGAGACGCGGTATCGTGTCGTAAATTGAGTAGTAATATTTTAAGTATGACCTATTGGAAATATGTGCAGCAGACTAGACCTATTAAGTGATATAGTATATAAAATTAAATTGAAAATGTTTCACATTATAGAGTCTTTATGCATAAATTTACATTGTTACATTCTTTCTGTTTATATCATGCCTTTATTAAGCATTTTGTAATTTCTGTTTTTTTTTTTTTGTAGATCTCTTTGATAATTACATGCAGCAGGATGCACATGAATTTCTTAACTATTTGCTAAACACTGTGGCTGACATTCTTCAGGAAGAGAAAAAACAAGAGAAGCACCATGGGAAACTAAAGAGTGGTGTCAGTATTAACAAAGCAGAAGAGAAAAGGACTGAACCCACCTGGGTACATGACATATTTCAGGGAACACTGACAAATGAGACTCGCTGTCTAAATTGTGAAACTGTGAGTGTTCCTATTTTTTATGTTTAGGCTCATTTTTGAAGCATGACTGTGTTTATGAAATAAAAAAAACACATTTGCCTAGCAATTAACTATATATTGGGAAGCAAAAACATGCAACATTTCCGCATATGCCTCAGAAATATAGCCAGAAACTTAATTGCATTTGTCGTCTTTAGTTTTACATTCAAAGCCTTTGAGTTCCCAAGGGAATGAAGCGTTCAAATAAAATAATTAAAATCTTAGAATTCTCTTGTCGTTCTAATTAACAGATAGGACAGCTTCCATTTACTAATTTTTTCCTAAATACCATGCGCATTCTTACTTTCAGCTGCAGCTGATGCACCACTCCTTTAGTAAACAAATATTTTCTTCCCACCATCCTAGTTTGCATAGCCCTATGGCCAGAACATTAACTAAAAATAGTTTTATTATACTCAGTGTATTTCGTAATAAATTTCACTGGGTGGTCAGTTATTTATTTGTATTATTGTTTTGCTATATTATTTTGTTGCTAAAGCTAGATCAGATGTAGGAAATCTGATTTAGTGAATCTCAGGCAAAGAAAATGTCAGTACTAATTTAAAACAAAAGAACAGGCCTGTCATGAATATTATGTAATCACCAAATTTCAACTATTTTATCTGGCTGTGAACAGTTTACATAAGAGTTGGAACTGATGACTTTACATTCAAATGTCACTAGCTACATTTTGCATTTTGGCTTCCTTTGCATCTGTGGTGATACTACTTCATCGAGGGTTTTGGGAAGGGGGGTTATGGGATTGGGTTTGGGACAAAGAGGGTGTACATCCAGAAAGCAAGAACAGGAGCATGAGAAAGGTGTCCTGCAAACAGCTACACCTGTATATTTTGTTAAAAAATGATATACTATATTGCAGTTGTGCACCTTATCTGTTGTACCAGTAAGGTTCAAAATTACTTGTCTTGCTAGCTATGGTGGAAGTTGGAAACTTAAGCCTTTTGAGCTGATGGCTCGTTCATATTAAACTTTTTTTTTTTTTGGAAGATGGGGCTCTTGAGCAGGGAAAAACTAATTAATTCAATGTGCATCCTATTTGTGCACTACTTTGATTTTCGTGAAATTTTAAAATGCATGTGCTTTGCAAGTTTTGAGTTTAGGACTGGAGAGCTGACATGTGGATTATGATACCCGAGTAATTTTTTAAATGTTTTACATGGACATTTTAATATTTGCTATTCAATATTGGCTCTTTGTGGGCCCCATTGGAACCAGTTGTATTATAAACTTTGCCTTTTCCATTCACTATGAAAACATGAGATTAATTTTTTTTCTTAGTTAAGGTAAGTAACAAATAAAAAAGGTATTATTGGTTGGAGTATTCTTTTAAATTATTATTAATTAAAATGATGTGCCATTTACATGGTTTGGGCATCTTTTTGAACATGAGTGTAATGTCTGCCCTTGTAATTTTTTTAATTTTCATTTATGACACAGTGATAAATTTTTATGTGATAATGTATATAGTACACAATTATATTGAAACATTCTATCTAATCTTTTAATTTTTTGCTTACTTTTGTATTTATTTTAAGTAACATCTACTCCCAGATTTGGATGATTCTTTTGTCATTGGTAAAAGGAACAATATATTATTCACAGTTACTTTTTGAAGTAGATTGATATAGTAAAGAGAGTACCAGTAGCTGTTTTGCAAGTTAAAAGCAGATTGATTGTAGCATTTCTTGCTGATGGTCTGGTTCTTGTTTTTTTCCAGCTTTTTTGATAATCGGATAAATGTACATTCTTTACTTTTATTCATTTTCTGATTTGTATTGAAGATTTTCATCAGCCTAAACTACATTAACTGCATAGATTTTCTGTGGTCTATTTGCACCTGTTACTACTCTCTATATGTTATAATACTACTATTACTTTATTTAATTGAGAAATCTTAATGGCATGTCATTACCCAAAGCAAATAATTGTTGAATTTTCCAAAGGTCTTTGGTGAATGTGTGTTTGTGTGTGTGCACATGCAAAAGGATATACTGACATCCTATCTAGGACTGATTGTTGCCTTATGCCAGATATTGCTGGAATTGGCTTTGGTTTCCCATGATCCTGTGTTGGAAATAATGGGTTAAGAAAATGTATAGGAGGTAGTAGTAATATTATCATGTTTACAGAGTACAGTGAAATTCTTACTTGCATGTTTGATCAATATCCAATATATCACCCTTCTCAAGCTCCATGATATAAGTGCATGTTTGATTTGGTTTTTGCTGCTTTGGTGTCTTGTGCATTTGTTTCATTCCATTAAGCCAGTTAAGGATTATGGTATATTAGAGCTAAGCTTTAACTGCACTGCCACATTAATTTTGAGGGAGTACAGCAGTGCTGTGTCTGACTTGTGTGCAGGGCAAGCAGGTTTAGCAAAATATTTCCAGATAGCATGGTTTCAGATAAATATGTGTATGAATCCTGCAGCCACTGCAGTATTGCAGAGAAGTTTTATATGTATTTATATAAATTATAAATTATATATTATACAATAAATGTAGCTATCTGAAGAGAGTAACTCAAAAAGTGTGGATGTAGTCATACCCCTAAAACACAGTATGCAAATATGTGGAACATTTAAAAGAGTATTCAGTGCCTGACTTGCTTGAATTAATAATGACACCTGGATCCTAAGAGCGCCTAATAACTTCTGTTTATTACAATAATTGTATAAATTTAAATAAAGTCAGTTAGTGTTTTGATAATCCAAAATATTCAGAACTTAATGGAAAAGTATACAGCATAAATGCAAATTTAAAACATTGAAAAACAATGTTTTCTTTTACAGATATGTTAATCTGTTTTTATTTGTAGGTCAGCAGTAAAGATGAAGATTTCCTTGATCTTTCTGTGGACGTTGAACAGAACACTTCAATTACACATTGTCTGAGGTAGTAATTTTAAAACTGACGTGCATCATTTTTGTAGCCATTTGGTATTTCCTAAAAAATAGCAATTAATACTTAATTATCTCCCAGAAAATGTGTATATGTGGGTGGTGTATCAAGTTGGCATTGAACAATTCAAAGTTAATTTTTTTGGACCATCACAGTATATTGTGTGTGTGTGTGTATATGGGGTGATTTTTCACCTTTTTCAGTTTTTATGGCCAATACAGATTTTTAGCCTTTTGGCTAAGATCACAGTGAGTTGTTGTATCATGTTCAAGAAAGAACAGTCATGTGAAATAACTAGGAAAAGCGCACATTTTTCATGTTTGAAAATACATAGACTGGATTCTGATGCTAGCTTTCTTGTCTAAGTCTGTACATCCAGTACCATGTCTGGATACACAGTTCTACTATCACTGTATGATATTGTAAAGACCAGACAGGAAGAGTAAGAGATGGTAGAATGGATTCAGCACTTACACAGCATTGGTTGTGCACTACTCAAAAAAACTGAGGGAACACTTAATCGTCACAGTGTAACACCAAGTCAGTGAAGCTTGAGGGATATCAATCTGTCCATTTAGGAAGCATAAGTACCTGGTTTGGTACAAATGAAAGTGACAACGGGTGCACTGGAGAGGCAACAGCAAGACAATCCCCAAAAAGGGAAATGGTTTTGCAGGCGGTGTCCACAGACAGTTTCCCTCTCCTCTTCCGTCCCGAGTGATTCTTCTTTAGTTTTGCTTTTTGCTAGTGTCCTTGTCACTAGTAGTAGCACGAAGCGGTACTTGCAGCCAATTCAGGTTGAAAAGATAGTCCAGCTCCTCCAGCATGGCACATCCATATGTGCCATCGCAAGGATGTTTGCTGTGTCTTCCCAGCATAGTCTCAAGAGCATGGAGGAGATACCAGGAGACAGATCGTTACGTTAGGAGAGCTGGACAGGGCTGTAGAAGGTCATCCACCCACCAGCACAACCGATACCTGCTCCTTTGTGTGAGGATGGAACACTGCCAGAACCCTGTAAAATGACTTCCAGCTGGCAACTGGTGTGCATGTTTCTGATCAAACATGTGGGTCCAAACGTCCTCTAGTGGGACCTGTGCTCTCAGCCAGTCAGTGTGCAGCTTGATAGGCATTCACCAGAGAACACAACAATTTAGTGAATGTTAGGCTGCATGCAACATCATCCAGCAAGCCTGGTTTGGCGGTGGGTCAGTGATGCTCTGGGGAGGAGTATCCTTGGAGGGTTACACAGACCTCCATGTGCTAGGCAATGGTATCCTGACTGCTGTATATGTACCGGGATAAAATCATCTGAGCCATTGGCAGACCTTATGCTGATTCAGTGGGCTATAGGTAGCTCCTGGTGCAGGACAATGCCTGGTCTTATGTGGACAGAGTGTGTAGGCAGTTCCTGGATGACAAAGGCATTGATGCCTTTGATGGGCTTGCCTGCACATTCCCCCAGACCTGAATCCAACTGAGAACCTGTGGGACGTTATGTATTTGTGCATCCAACGCTGCCAAGTAGTGCCACAGGCTGCCCAGGAGCTCACTAATGCCCTGATCTAGCTCTGGGAGGAAATCCCCTAGGACACCATCCACTGTCTCATCAGCCCCCAGTGGGTTGGTGATTTTGGTTTCTATTGACCATTGTTACATCATTTCGTTCTCAACAAATTAACACAGTATTACTCAATAAAGATTTTCCACTTGAATATTTTGTTTATTGAGATCCAATATTTGATTTAAGTGTTACCTTAATTTCTTGAGCAATGTATGTGGCACTTAAAAGTACTTTTGGTGCCTCTAGCTAAAACTGCTGTTTCCTTCCTTGGCCGTTGCTACCAGCCCAATCTACTTAGGCTTCTTCCAGTCAATGCGGCTCAATGTGCTTTCATCTGACTCATCCCCTGTATGTATTCACATTCATGCCACTGAGTCTTGCCTCACAGTGCTCAACAGAGATTAGACATAACACCATCTGCCATAACTTCAATAGCTCTGTGAGCCAATCCATAGGGCCAGGGTCCTTCCCAGGGCTCTCCAGCTGCCATACAACTAGGTCAGTATATTTTAGTGAAGAAGTCCCTCCAAAGTGTTTATAGATGAGCATTCTAAAATCATGCCCCCACTTCATATATGGACAGCTTTTTTTTTAGGCTCCATTCCTTCTGGTAGTCCATAGACAGCTGTCTCTCTCAAGTCCATTCCACAAATGTTATAATATGTTTTCTATACCAAAATTGAAGCACTATGGTGTTAGTCATTTTCCTGCAGGCTTTTACCATAGTGTTGCAGCCTATGATAAAGTGGTCATTGTACTAATATGCTTACATAACAAGGAAATGTGGTGCAATAAGTAGCCCTGCTGCCTCTTGGAACCAATTTCCTGGGTTTGAATCCTGCTCCTTATCAATCCCTGTGTGGACTATGCATTTTCTTCCTATGTCTGTCATATTTTTTTCTTGCTATTTTGGTTTTCCTTCCACATTCCAATGAGGTGCACATTAGATTTAATTGGCAACTCCAAATTGTTTGTGCTTAAGTGCATGTATTATGAAAGTGAGAGTGCTTGGTAATAGTTTGGCACATTATCCATTGTTGGCTTTCTGCCTGACATCCAGTATATACATTTGTGCAGACTGTTTCTTTGTAGTGCTTAATTTGAGGATTACTTAATTTGTGGTGATATTTGGGCTTACATTTCAACATGGAACTGAATCAGTCATGGTTGGTTTAACAAAATGATGTGACCAGTGAGCTGAGAGTTGCAACTGCGTTATTTTGTACATGTCGAATGAGGGAATTAGAAATGATAATGAGATAAGCAGTCTTCATTCATTCCCTGAATGTAATGGGTGTGGTAATAATTGTTTGCCTGTCCATCCATTGATTTTTTTCTTATCAGATTATCCAGTTCAGCATTACAGGGAGTTGTTGCCTGTCATGGCTGCACTGCATATGAGAAGAGAATCCACCCTGGACAAGGTGCCACACTCACACATATATGTACTCACTCAAATGGGAACAACATAGAGTCATCAGATAACCTCACCTTTGATGCAAGGTACAAAACTGGAGTACCTAGGGGAAGACTCACACGGGTGCAAAGATAATGAGAAAACCCCACATAGCCTGTAACAGCTTTATTTGCAGCATGTATAAATTTAAGCAAATGTTCAGTGAGTAGCATAGTACAACGTTAATGGCACCTCTGAACTGCCATGTAGTGTAGTTAGTGGCATGGCTAATATAGCATACTTCATTGCTGGAAAGAAGTTAGCATTCACAAAATTTGTTATCCTCAGAGAGTTCTTGAAGCTAAAGTAGTGTGCATTAGTATAGCTAAAATGTAAAAAATACATTAAAATCACATATAGCACATGTTGGAATGCCGCAGGAGTCCCTGGAATGCAGTTTCTTTGTAGTTACGGCCTGGCCAATCAAGTCCAGAGGATAATTCCACAGACGTACAGTAAATAGATAGATAGATAGATAGATAGATACTTTATTAATCCCAAGGGGAAATTCACATAATCCAGCAGCAGTATACTGATACAAAGAAACAATATTAAATTAAATAGTAATAAAAATGAAAAAAGTTAGCATTTACTCCCCCGGGTGGAATTGAAGAGTCGCATAGTGTGGGGGAGGAACGATCTCCTCAGTCTGTCAGTGGAGCAGGATAGTGACAAAAGTCTGTCACTGAAGCTACTCCTCTGCCTGGAGATGACACTGTTCAGTGGATGCAGTGGATTATTCATGATTGACAGGAGTTTGCTTAGTGCCCGTTGCTCTGCCACAGATGTTAAACTGTCCAACTTTACTCCTACAATAGAGCCTGCCTTCCTCACCAGTTTGTCCAGGCGTGAGGCGTCTTTCATCTTTATGCTGCCACCCCAGCACACCACCGCGTAGAAGAGGGCACTCGCCACAACCGTCTGGTAGAACATCTGCAGCATCTTACTGCAGATGTTGAACGATGCCAACCTTCTCAGAAAGTATAGTCTGCTCTGACCTTTCTTACATAGAGCATCAGTATTGGCAGTCCAGTCCAATTTGTCATCCAGCTGCACTCCCAGGTATTTATAGGTCTGCACCCTCTGCACACAGTCACCTCTGATGATCACAGGGTCCATGAGGGGCCTGGGCCTCCTAAAATCCACCACCAGTTCCTTGGTTTTGCTGGTGTTAAGATGTAAGTGGTTTGAGTCGCACCATTTAACAAAGTCTTTGATTAGCTTCCTGTACTCCTCCTCCTGCCCACTCCTGATGCAGCCCACAATAGCAGTGTCATCAGCGAACTTTTGCACGTGACAGGACTCTGAGTCGTATTGGAAGTCTGATGTATAAAGATTGAACAGGACCGGAGAAAGTACAGTCCCCTGCGGTGCCCCTGTATTGCTGAACACAATGTCAGACCTGCAGTTCCCAAGACGCACATATTGAGGTCTGTCTGTAAGATAGTCCACAATCCATGCCACCAGGTGTGAGTCTACTCCCATCTCAGTCAGCTTGTCTCTAAGGAGCAGAGGTTGGATGGTGTTGAAGGCGCTAGAGAAGTCCAAAAACATAATTCTTACAGCACCACTGCCTCTGTCCAGGTGGGAGAGGGATCGGTGTAGCATATAGATGATGGCATCCTCCGCTCCCACCTTCTCCTGGTATGCGAACTGCAGAGGGTCGAGGGCGTGGCGGACCTGTGGCCTCAGGTGGTGAAGCAGCAGCCGCTCCATGGTCTTCATCAGATGTGACGTCAGAGCAACAGGCCGGAAGTCATTCAGCTCACTAGGTCGTGATACCTTTGGGACAGGGGTGATACAAGATGTTTTCCAAAGCCTTGGGACTCTCCCCTGTTCCAGGCTCAGGTTGAAGATGCGCTGTAGAGGACTCCCCAGTTCCAACGCACAGGCCTTCAGCAGTCGTGGCGATACACCATCTGGACCCGCTGCTTTGCTGGCACGAAGTCTTTTCAACTCTCTGCTCACATGGGCTGCTGTAATTGTGGGTGGGGATGTCTCACCTATGCTGGTACCAGCAGAAGGATGGTTGGAGGATGCAGTACTTCGAGGTGATAGTGGGTTAGGGTGATCAAACCTATTAAAGAAGTTGTTCATTTGGTTTGCTCTCTCCACGTCTGTCTCGATGGCGGCACCCCGCTTCGAGCTGCATCCAGTGATAATCTTCATCCCATCCCACACTTCCTTCATGCTGTTGTTCTGCAACTTTTGCTCCAGCTTTCTCCTGTACTGCTCTTTCGCCGCCCTGAGTTGGACTCGGAGTTCCTTCTGCACGCGCTTGAGCTCATGCTGATCACCACCTTTAAAAGCCCTTTTCTTCTGGTTCAAAAGGCCCTTGATGTCACTTGTAACCCATGGCTTGTTGTTAGCATAGCAGCGTACTGTTCTTACTGGAACTACAATGTCCATACAGAAGTTGATGTAATCAGTTGTGCATTCAACAGCCTCTTCAATGTTCTCACTATGTGACCCCAGGAATATATCCCAGTCTGTAGTTCCAAAGCAGTCTCTCAGAGCCTGCTCTGCCTCAGGGGACCACTTCCTGAATGAGCGTGTGGTTGTAGGTAGCGCCCTCACTCTTGGTTTGTATTGAGGCTGTAGCAGAACCAGGTTATGATCTGCTTTCCCAAGCGCAGGCAGCGGGGTGGCGCTGTATGCGTCTTTAACGTTTGCATACAGTAGGTCGATAGTCCTGTTTCCCCGGGTGTTACAATCCACATACTGGGAGAAGGCAGGTAATGTTTTGTCCAGCGTTACATGGTTAAAGTCTCCAGCGATTAGCACAAGTGCCTCAGGGTGCTGCGTTTGTAACTTAGCAACTGCGGAATGGATGATGTCACTCGCTATCTCCGCATTCGCTTGAGGGGGGATGTAAACAATGACAACAATCACGTGTCCAAACTCTCTGGGCAAATAATACGGACGCAGACTTACGGCCAACAGTTCGATGTCCCTGCAGCAATTGGAGATTTTAATGTTTACATGTCCTGAGTTGCACCACTTTGTATTGACATAGAGAGCGAGTCCTCCACCTTTCTTCTTCCCGCAGGTACTTGCGTCTCTGTCCGCTCTAACTGTGCTAAACCCGGGTAGCTCCACGTTAGCATCTGGGATGGTAGTTGTTAGCCACGTTTCACTAAAACACAGCAAGCTGCATTCTCTGTAGGTTCTGACAGTTTTCACCAGCACAGCCAGTTCGTCAATCTTATTTGGTAGTGAGTTCACATTTCCCAGGATCACAGAAGGCACCGACGGTTTATAACGCCATTTTCTCTCAAGTTGTCTCGATTTAATCTTATCTTTTATGTCATGTAAGCATACAACCGGTTTCATCGATAACTTCACATTCAGCTTTTGAGAGTTTAAACATTCATAAACATCAAAGTGTCCATGTCAAGTAGTAAAAATAGTAAAAAGTGTCCAGGGAGCAATTCCACATAAAAGAAAGTGGTAGAAGTGATCAGTGAAATAGATAAAAATAGAGATAAAAAGGTAAAAAGATAAAGTCATATACGGAGCTGCTGGAAAAGGCTGCCACTCGGATGCGGCGCCGGAAATGACTAAATCCACAGACATATGCAATCACTTATGTTAGATGCCTTGAAACCAACAAAATAGATACTGTTATATGAAGTCTGAATTGATAGATTCATTTTTATTTGAGAAATATGTTTTCACAAAGGTAACTATAATTGTTATAATTGTTGGGGTAAATATAAAAAAAGATTTAAATTAGAATTAAACCACCAGGAGGTTATGTCATTTGAAATTTGAATTAATTAGACTTAGTCCATTGAATGCTACTTTTCTGTTAGTGTTTCTGAGCAGTTTAATATTTTTGGCATGTACTGGTATAATTTCACAATAAAAGTAAAAACCTGCAAATGCCACAAACCAGATAAAATGACATACTGACAAGACATTTTACAATAGCACCTTTAAAGGGCTGGTATAGTGTATATTTACTAACTAGCAAAATACCCGCGCTTCGCAGCGGCGAAGTACTGCCTTAAAATTTTCGTTAAGAAGAAAATTAAACCTTTTTAAACTGAGAGAAAATATACCAATAATTATTTGTTAAGGATCTCTTTGTATACCACATTGTCAGTTCGGCCCTTCGGTTATAATATGACCAAGCTGTGCACAGAGCTTACTGTTGAGCATGCAACGTACAGTTGGCCATGTGAAAAGTAATCTTGTCAAATCTCACAGCTTGGATTGCTGCTGTCATAATCGGTTTGAGTTTCATGGTTTGTTTCAATTATGACAGTATTTGCAGGACTTGTGTTGAAGTGACATTCGGCATCTGTCAAGCGTTGTAAGCATACAACCGGTTTCATCGATAACTTCACATTCAGCTTTTGAGAGTTTAAACATTCATAAACATCAAAGTGTCCAGTACTGAAATCGTCACCTGTGAATCTAAGATGTTTAAGAGGCATTGGCGGTTGTCGAAAGGTGTAAAATATTTGGCCATTTCGGTACACTTGAAAGCGACAACCGAACAATTCAGTGGCAGCCATCAACACACATGCAGAACCATAGGTGAAGGGCTTAAGCATTTCACTCTTATAGTGCTCCTGTGTAGTATAATTATCTCCTGTACCATCATCAGTCCACACCTTGAACCTGTCCCAGTCATTCAATACATAAGACGCAATGTTCCACCGGATATCAAGAGTGAGCCTGATATGGCCGTGCAATATGTAACAAAGAGAATGGAAAAGGCAGGTGTCATCTCCGGGCATGTAAACCACTCGGTAAGTGACAGTTCTTTGATCGATGGTGATCACCTCGATAGACATGTTAATGGGGGTACGGTTTGAACGATAAAGCAAATGGGTACCTGAACAATGTAAAGTAAGTCTAAAATACCTACACAATAACTATAATCGTAATAAATGAACAATAAAACTGTGGAGAAGCCGTGGATTAAATAGAAAGGCTGTAGTTATCAGCAGGGAGACGTGAATCCCGTGGCGAAGCAAGGAAGAGAATTTAGAGACCGGAGCGACGGACGGCCTTATATAGGCAGGCAGCCAACAACATGGGAGGCATTGGGATGGGGGACCCAACGCCGCCTCACACGGTGACCGAGCTGCAGGCTATGGACGTATATATGTACGTAAGTAGGATTCAGTTAGCGTTGGGAACCCACGTACCAAATTTCATAAAGATGGGCCCATAAGTAACAAAGACCGTTGGAAAGATCAATATGGTGGCCGACAGTGGCATCATACCACCGAAATAAGTATGTACATTGGTTTCGGTTAGCGCAGGGAAGCCGCCTACCAAATTTCGTGAAGATGGGGCCATAAATAAAAAAGTTCAACATGGCGGACGTTGTTGGCCGTTATGACCGTTACGCGTAGAATTTCAAAATGAAACCTGCTTAACTTTTGTAAGTAAGCTGTAAGGAATAAGCCTGCCAAATTTCAGCCTTCTACCTACACAGGAAGTTGGAGAATTAGTGACGTTGGAAAGTTCAATATGGCGGCCGACAGTGGCGTCATACCACTGAAATAAGTATGTACATCGGTTTCGGTTAGCGCAGGGAAGCCGCCTACCAAATTTCGTGAAGATGGGGCCATAAATAAGAAAGTTTAACATGGCGAATGTTGTTGACCGTTATGACCGTTACGTGTAGAAGTTCGAAATGAAACCTGCTTAACTTTTGTAAGTAAGCTGTAAGGAATGAGCCTGTCAAATTTCAGCCTTCTACCTATGTGGGAAGTTAGAGAATTAGTGATCAGTCAGTCAGTCAGTCAGTGAGGGCTATTAGTATAGATAAATGTGAAACTGATATAATAATGCCTAAATTTAAATATTTTAGTATTAATTTTAACCTGTATTTCTGTTTATCAGTTACCAAAGAGAAAAGGTCAGTGAATAAATATGGTACCTGGTAAAATGCATCAGGCAGACAGTGATAGTCTTATCATTCTTTATAAATCACAGTATGCTAAATCCTCAATTTGTTATTAATTACTGGGGACAGTTCAACAAAAATACTTTAGCTCCTGGTATATGTATACAAAATAGGATGCAACTAACTGTAGGATTTACAGCTTTTGAAGAAGAAACATCAGCTGCTTTGCATTCACGTCATTGCCTGTGGCAGTAAATGTAACTAAAATTGTGACTATTTGCTGTTATTTCTTACTATTTTGTCAGTATTGAAAAGGAAAACTGCTAAATCTAGTGACAAAATTAACTGGCTGTGCTGCTGCTTGATCATGTTGCCCATCCTTTATGACAGCTTCCTACAATAAGATTAAACACAAACGACTGCAAAAGAGTTGGCAGATAGTGCACATGTAATATGCATTAATTATAAATTCTGAAACTTAAATATTCAGTGCCTTTAGTCCAAAATGTTAGAAATGCACTTTATGGAACCTAAGATAGTTATTCATCACAACTGTTTAAAATCACATACAATATATTGCCCACAGTTTTTTTTTTTTATCAAAATCACCAGGCATGCATAAAACTTTATTTATATAAAAAAAATTACTCAAAATACTTTAAATACTACCCTTATTTTATCATGAATAATTGTTCATGTATTGATATATTTTAGTCTTAATCAGCAGGACTGTACTATTTTGTAATGTGGTAAAATTGTTTTATATATTTCTAAGACCTTTTATTATATGAGAACCTGCCCTATGACTCTTCATGCTTTGGTGTTGTTGATTCTGTGTTGCTAACGACTAGTTCATAGTAAAGCTTTTTTTTGTACTGTATGAAGCTCATTGATTGATGTAAGTTTGCAAAAATGTCTAAACAATACACAAAACCACACTGGTCCAACTTTGGATCACCAGTTAATATGTCTTGATGTTTTTAAAGAGGAAACTAGATTACTCACTGGAAACCCACACAAACAAGCTGACATTAGTTATTTGCTTCAAAAGATAGCAATATAGGTAATAGGTAACAGTAATGTACTGTGTAAGCTTTGAATTGCATCCTAATGAATTACATTGTCTTTGTGTCTGTGTGTGTGTAATAACATTAAAATGTTCACAAATATTTATTTTAAGAAATGGGTCCCTATTTTTATTTCAGTTCAAGATACTGTATTTAGGTAACTGATCTGGAGCACTACAAAGATTTATAAATATAATAAACCTCACTCAGTATATTGATCTTAATATATATATTCATATATGTATCGCTGTTACTCATTTTGGTACATATTCATGTTACTATCAATGTTTTTGTATACTTGTTTGTAAACCACTTTGAGTTTGAGAGAAACATTGCTGTTTAGAAATTAAATGTATTAATTGTAAAAGCATTTGGAATTTTACTTGAATTTACAAGCATGTGTTTGCTTGCCATAATATATCATCTGGAGACCTGTAAGAACAGCTTTCTGCTATTTTGCATGGATTCTGTAGCTGCATGGAATAACAAAAATCTAGACATTTCTATTAGCCTGAGTGAATGTCACAGAATGTAAATTTGCCTCCATTAATGGGGATGGGCTTAGCCCTTGGTATGTCAAAATGTATTTTGTAAATGGTGAAAACATTTAATCAAAAGAGACATGCAATTTGTAATTATTTTTCAAATGTTTGCATTATTACATTTAAATATACTCATTTGTGTTTTTACTGGTCTACCATTTGCAGTACCTTAGCGAGAATCTGTTAAGCCTTTCTCTCTCTTTGGCTTTTTCACTGACACTTCCTATAAAACAAATCAATGTTACATTGATATTAAACCATAAAAAATAGATAGTTTTGTTTTCTTTACAAGTGGGTATTCACATATACTATATTTCATTACTAGTTATTTGTACTAAACAGTACATACTGAAAATGTAGCATCATTTTACAGTAGGGTTCAGCCACAGTTCTCTCTGTTAACTGTAGCTGACAATTAGAAATTTTTCATTGGGTTTAGTAAACTTTGTTAAATGTGACTTGTTGAAGAAAATGGTGTGAAATTAAGCATCCATCCATTATCCAACCCGCTATATCCTAACACAGGGTCACGGGGGGTCTACTTGAGCCAATCCCAGCCAACACAGGGCGCAAGGCAGGAACAAATCCTGGACAGGGCGCCAGCCCACCCAGGACACACACATGCACACACCAGGCACATACTAGGGACAATTTAGAATCGTCAATGCACCTAACCTGCATGTCTTTGGACTGTGGGAGGAAACCCACGCAGACACAGGGAGAACATGCAAACTCCATACAGGGAGGACCTAGGAAGTGAATCCAGGTCTCCTTACTGCAAGGCAGCAGCACTACTACTGTACCACCGTACCGCTCTGAAATTAAGCAAGTAGACTTAAATTAAGGCAGTTGTAGGTGTGCCTTCATTATTCTATCCTACTTTTGCATTTCTTTTTCCACTTAAAGGACATAGGAGAACTGTTGTGTTTAGCAAGACTAAGTAAAAGTATTTTATATTGATTCAAACTACTTTGAATGTCTCAGGTTAATTTGAGGCTGATTTTTTTAAAAATCTTTATACTTGCCGATGCTTTATATCTTTCAAAAAAATAAAGAATATTTGTTCTTTGTGTGTTTAAACTTAATAGTTTTAATCATTTTCATTTCATTTACAATAATATGTTTTTTTCTTTGTAATTTTAAAAGGCTTCTCCATGATTCTGGTTTTTGTGTACAAATGTTTAAAATGCAGAAACACATATATTTCTTACATGAGTATTGTATAGCCTGAGATTTTTTCCTTGTTGGTTGTGAAATGGGTAAGGTTTATTGCTGATGAGAAACTTCTTTTTTTTGTCATTGATTGGTCTCAGGGATTTTAGCAACACAGAAACACTATGCAGTGAATATAAGTACTACTGTGAAACCTGCTGTAGTAAACAGGAAGCACAAAAACGGTAAGTCTGTCCATCTGTTGTTGATCACACTTACCTTTTTACTCTTCTTTGTAATCTCTCTTACAATTTAGGTCTTTTAGGATGTCAGACACTGCAGTTTTAATGGTCAAACACCTGTATTTCTTGGGTTCTTGACCTCTTTTCGGATTGTGAGTTTGAATTTGTATTGCATGAGTTTTGCTCATTTGTATTTCCTCATCCTTTGCCCTTTTGTATTGATTATTATGTCAGTGTATTACAGATTACATATCTTTTGACCACCCATACGTTTTCCAATACAGTAGTCTGTTTATTTAAATCAGTTTCAAAAACACTCAACGGTACAAGTTCATCATTCTTCTTTGTAGTTTACTGAATGGAGACATCAGTTGTTGTGGCTCTGTCTTATGAACAATGTAAGTGCTGGATGTTATACAGTGCCTTGTGAAATACTCATCCCCCCAGGCGTTTGTCCTGTTTTGTCACATTACAACCTGGAACTAAAATGGATTTTTAGGGGTGAGCACCATTTGATTTACACAGCAAGCCTACCTCTTGAAAGATGCCAGATATTTTTTATTGTGACACAAACAATAATTAAGACAAAAAAAAAAATCGGAAATCATGAGTGTGCATAGGTATTCTCTCTCCAAAGTCAATACTTTGTAGAGGTACCTTTTGCTGCAATTACACTTGCAAGTGTTTTGGAGAATGTCTCTATTAACTTAGCACATCTAACCCTTGGGATTGTTGCCCATTCCTCAAGGCAAAATAGCTCCAACTCCTTCAAGTTAGATGGGTTGCTTTGGTGTACACCAGTCTTCAAGTCATGCCACAGATTCTCAGTTGGATTGAGGTCTGGGCTTTGACTAGGCCATTCCAAGACATTTAAATGTTTTACTTTAAACCACTCCAGTGTAGCATTATCAGTACATTTAGGGTCATAGTCCAGCTGGAAAGTGAACCTTCATCCCAGTCTCAGATCTCTGGCAGACTGAATCAGGCTTTCCTCAAAAAATGCCATGTATTTAGTGCCATCCATCTTTCCTGTTTTCCTGTCCCCGCCGATGAAACATATCCCCGCAGCATAATGCTTCTACCACCTTGCTTCACTGTGGAAATGGTGTTCTTAATATGATGGGAAGTGTTGGGTTTGCACCACACAAGGCATTTTCCATGATGGCCAAAAAGTTGAATTTTAGTCTCATCTGACCAGAGAACCTTCTTCTATGTGTTCACCACATGCTGTTAGGCAGATTCCAAACATGTGTTTTTATTTTTTTATTTAACCAATTGGGCAAGCTCCAAACGTGTTTTTTATTTTTTTGTTTAAGCAGTGGGTTTTTGTGACCACTCTTCCATAAAACCCTGCTTTGTGGAGTGTATGGCTTAAAAAGGTTCTATGGACAGGTACACCCATCTCTGCTTTAGATCTTTGAAGCTCCTTCAGTGTTATCCTTGGTGCCTGAGAAGTCAAACGCAAATCAGCACTGGTGGCACATGCTGCTCATTGAATTTTCATTTACCACTTTTCATTTTTCATTTTCAAGTTCTCAACATGCAAATATATTTTAATTAGCATGAGTCAGTGGACAGGGTTTTACACCGAATCCCCACAATTCTTTGTCCTTCGTAGCTGTAGCCACTTCGATTTGATAGAATAGTCCTCACTTCAACTATGTTTAAGTCATGTAAATTTGATATTTTCACCTCCATAGTGCAAGCTACACAGCAAAACCATCTCACAAAGTCCAAAGACCACGCTTAATTGGGGTTCTGAAGTAATTGTTTAATTACATTATTTAACATGACAAAAATTAGCATTTACTTAATTTACATTTATTTACACTGAAGTGGAAACAGGATGATTTGTACCCCTGTACAGTTTTTACCACCTTGACGACTCGATCAGAGTCTTTATTGTTGTAACTTTTTAAAATAATGTGATATAGTAGTATTTTTTTTTACCTTTATTTCATTAGTTTTCAAAGAAAGGTGATACGGTAGTGACTGTTTTATTTACTATAAAGACATTCCATAATTTGTAATTTTCATTTAATTCTTGCTGCTTTTACCATCATTTATTAAGAAATATATGAGTAAAAATTATGAGTAATGTGAGGAATATATAAATAACAAATATTAACTATATCAATTAATTTCATATTTCTAAACAAAGAATGAAATTTAAAAAAAAAAATCTTTGACCATTGTAGAACATATCATTCCTATATATGGTTAAACAGGTGCAAACATATTTTTGAAATGCATTATTTTTATATTGTTTTATATTATCTTTATATTTGTATGTGATCACATAATTGTTTCTATGAAATTACCTTATCATGACTGGAATTCCCTTTAATGTCTGTAGCTCATCAGTCTTAATAATCTTATTATTAAGTGTATAAATATTCACAGTGATGAAGTGTACAGAATTACTGACATGCTACCACTGGGTAGGATAATTAGGAAGTACCGTCTGGGGTGGGCAGGACATGTCAGAAGAATGGATGATTATAGGTTACCAAGGTTGTTGATGGAAAACAAACACCAAGAAAGCTTCTGATTGATTGGATGGAATGTTTTTGAAAGAAGGTTGTTCTCTTACTGACACTCAGATACCATGTGGACAGTGGGAAATGAAATCAAAGGACAGAGCCAAATGGTGGTCAACTCTTTCATTCCTAACTTCAAGAGAATGAAGAGAGAGAACTTTTATTATTATTATTATTATTATTATTATTATACTACAAAAATACAAAGCAGACTGTTTCCACAAAGTATTGTGGAAAATTGAAGTGCCCATTGACATGTGCTAATTAAAATATATTTGCTAATTAAAATCCATCCATCCATCCATCCATCCATCCATCCATCCTCTTCCGCTTATCCGGGGTCGGGTCGCGGGGGCAGCAGCATAAGCAGAGAGGCCCAGACTTCCCTCTCCCTTCCACTTCTTCCAGCTCTTCCGGGAGAATCCCAAGGCGTTCCCAGGCCAGCCGGGAGACATAGTCCCTCCAGCGTGTCCTGGGTCTTCCCCGGGGCCTCCTCCCGGTTGGACGTGCCTGGAACACCTCACTAGGGAGGCGTCCAGGAGGCATCCTGATCAGATGCCCGAGCCACCTCATCTGACTCCTCTTGATGCAGAGGAGTAGCGGCTCTACTCTGAGCCCCTCCCGGATGACTGAGCTTCTCACCCTATCTTTAAGGGAAAGCCCAGACACCCTGCGGAGGAAACTCATTTCAGCCGCTTGTATTCGCGATCTTGTTCTTTCGGTTACTACCCATAGCTCATGACCATAGGTGAGGGTAGGAACGTAGATCGACTGGTAAATTGAGAACTTCGCCTTACGGCTCAGCTCTTTTTTCACCACGACAGACTGATGCAGAGCCCGCATCACTGCGGATGCCGCACCGATCCGCCTGTCGATCTCGCGGTCCATTCTTCCCTCATTCGTGAACAAGACCCTGAGATACTTGAGCTCCTCCACTTGGGGCAGGATCTCTCCCCCAAACCCGAGAGGGCATTCCACCCTTTTCCGACTGAGGACCATAGTCTCGGATTTGGAGGTGCTGATTCTCATCCCAGCCGCTTCACACTCAGCTGCGAACCGTTCCAGCTGAAGATCACGGCCTGATGAAGCAAACAGGACAACATCATCTGCAAAAAGCAGTGACCCAATCCTGAGTCCACCAAACCGGACCCCTTCAACACCCTGGCTGCATCTAGAAATTCTGTCCATAAAAGTTATGAACAGAATCGGTGACAAAGGGCAGCCCTGGCGGAGTCCAACTCTCACTGGAAATGGGCTCGACTTACTGCTGGCAATGCGGACCAAGCTCTGACACCGGTTGTACAGGGACCGAACAGCTTATCAGGGGGTCCGGTACCCCATACTCCCAGAGCACCCCCCACAGAATTTCCCGAGGGACACGGTTGAACGCCTTTTCCAAGTCCACAAAACACTTGTAGACTGGTTGGTTGCTAATTAAAATATATTTACATATTGAGAACTTGAAAATTAAAATGTAAAGTGGAAAATGAAAATCCAATAAGCAGGTGGCGCCAGTACTTATCAGTGTTTTTCATTTTTGAAGCTTTATTTCTGTTCAGGCTGAAAATAAAATTGCAAGTTTTGTTATTTCATTATACTTTTAATTTTTGCAGCATTCTCGCACATAGACTTTGAAAAATAAATAGCTAAAGATTTTTCTATTTTCATTTTATAATTTTAATTTTCATTTACTTTTTAGCAGAAAATACCTTTCATAGGTGTTCAGCCTTCTATTGTCAGGTTGTTAGTGGTGCCATATTCTTTCCATTTTGATATAATGGATGTAATGGTGCTCTGTAGGTAGGGCTGCAATTAATGATTATTTTGGTAGTCGACTAATTGTTCAATTTTTTTTTCGATTAGTCATGATTATTTCACGCCTTACTATTTTGATGCCTGCGACCTGTGGTTGCACATCCTGTTCTGGGCTTCAGTACATGTCTTACCTCATCTGCTCACGTCTGTCCACCTGTGAATGTCACCCTGATGTCTCTGCATTAACACGATTAAAATTAATAATAATCAAATTAAAATAACCAGTGAAACATAAATTTGAAAATAATCAGATGTTTTAATAGTAGTGTGACCATCACAATAAAAAAGAAATACATTAAACAATACAAACTAAAGTGCACATAGTCTTTAAACACAAAAAGTGCATTTAACTTAACCAAAAATGGCCATTAGTGTGTCTTAAAGTCTAAAAGTTTAAATAAAGCTTCAATTCAAATAAAATAAAACAATAATGTATAAAAGATTCAGGTCATAAATTCCTGATTGCAGTGCAGGAACGTGAGCATTTCAGCGTGCTCTGGTGTGAGTCTGGCTCTCTTCTTTGAGAAAATGTTCCCAGCTGCTGAGAAGAGACGCTCAGAGGGAGTAGAGGTAGCAGGAACACATAAGAATGATTTTGCAGACAGAGAAAGATGTTTTAATCATCACCCTCTGAAGAAAAGTGTTGTAGTTTATCACATCATGTACTATATTATCCCAAAATAAAAAAATAACGGACTAAAATATGTAACAAGGTAATTACTGCCAGCACACCGGAGCCGAGTATATTCGGAAAAGTACATTTGTTGAACACCACAGCCAGCTAGAGTCGGTTTCCAGTACAATTTGGAAGGACGCCAAAGCCGAGTATATGCGGCGACATATATTCGGCGACGTACATTAATTGAATTCCGTAACCGGCTAAAGTTGTTTCTCAGTGCAATTTGCCAGCACGTCGGAGCTGATCAATCAGTGTTGTATATTCGTTGAGCAGCCAGTTCACGACCACTGCCGGCCCCGGCAGAACTGCAGCAACACTGTCTCTGGGATTCGGCCACTGCACTAGACAAGCCTGCAATCATCAGCGTTTATCCCAGCGTGTTTGCATGTTCAACAAGCGCATTTGGCTCGGTGATGTACTGAGTTTCATCAATGATTTCAGTTGCATATTGAACATATAGTAATAGATTGTTGTAGTAGGTTTTTTTTTTTTTTTTTTTTTATAGTTTTTACAGTTCATTTGCAGTGTGTAAAATGATCAGTGTGATGCTCTTTGCATGAAAAAAAATGTGTTCCGTTAAAATTTCACATTTTCTTTGTGAATTGTGATGTTTACTTAAAAAGTGCAGCTAAAAAGTATTTGGCATCCAGGGGTGCATTAACCCTTAAGTTTAAGGGTGTTAAGGGTGTCATTGTCGAAACCTTGATACACACATTATATTACAAACATCAACGTTAACATGTGACACTAACTTTAATCGCTAAAACTTATCTCTTGAGAGACGGCAGCATCACAGCTGCAGGATGCTTGCCTTAGTAGGACTGTGTGCATCTTAACAAACAATAACAAAAGATACTGCCTCCAGACGTTCATGTAGTGCATTGCAGTTACAAAAACCAATGTGGTTCTTTGTGACTGGAGCCTCTATTGAAGGCTCTGTTTATGACACGTCGACGATTTTTTGTAGTTGTCGATTACGTCGACTGAACGTTGGAGCCCTATCCGTAGGATATTCAAAGTTTGGGATTTTTTTTTTATAACTGATCTATACTTCTCCAGTACTTTGTCTCTGACCTGTTTGGAGTGCTCCTTGGTCATCATGTTGTTTGCTTAGTGGTATTGCCAAGTCAAGCCTTTCAGAGCAGGTCTGTTTATACAGACATCATGTGATAGATAATGTGACACTTTGACTGCACAAAGGTGGAGTCTAATCAAAAAATTGTTAGTTCTAAAGTTAATTGGTTGGACCAGATATTATTTAGGGTTTTCATATTAAAGGAAATCTATACATATTCAGTTTTTCATTTTTTACTTGTTTATATATGTGTACAGTGCATCTGGAAAGTATTCATAGCGTATCACTTTTTCCACATTTTGTTATGTTACAGGCTTATTCCAAAATGGATTAAATTCATTTTTTTCCTCTGAATTCTACACACAACACCCCATTAATGACAACGTGAAAAAAGTTTACTTGAGGTTTTTGCAAATTTATTAAAAATAAAAAAACTGAGAAATCATATGTACATACTGTAAGTATTCACAGCCTTTGCTCAATACTTTGTCGAAGCAACTTTGGCAGCAATTACAGCCTCAAGTCTTTTTGAATATGATGCCACAAGCTTGGCACACCAATCCTTGGCCAGTTTCGCCCATTCCTCTTTGCAGCACCTCTCAAGCTCCATCAGGTTGGATGGGAAGCGTCGGTGCACAGCCATTTTAAGATCTGTCCAGAGATGTTCAATCGGATTCAAGTCTGGGCTCTGGCTGGGCCACTCAAGGACATTCACAGAGTTGTCCTGAAGCCACTCCTTTGATATCTTGGCTGTGTGCTTAGGGTCGTTGTCCTGCTGAAAGATGAACCGTCGCCCCAGTCTGAGGTCAAGAGTGCTCTTCAGCAGGTGTTCATCCAGGATGTCTCTGTACATTGCTGCAGTCATATTTCCCTTTATCCTGACTAGTCTCCCAGTTCCTGCCGCTGAAAAACATCCCCACAGCATGATGCTGCCACCACCATGCTTCATTATAGGGATGGTATTGGCCTGGCGATGAGCGGTGCCTGGTTTCCTCCAAACGTGATGTCTGGCATTCACATCAGAGAGTTCAATCTTTGTCTCATCAAACCAGAGAATTTTGTTTCTCATGGTCTGAGAGTCCTTCAGGTGCCTTTTGGCAAACTCCAGACGGGCTGCCATGTGCCTTTTACTAAGGAGTGGCTTCCGTCTGGCCACTCTACCATACAGCCCTGATTGGTGGATTGCTGCAGAGATGGTTGTCCTTCTGGAAGGTTGTCCTCTCTCCACAGAGGACCTCTGGAGCTCTGACAGAGTGACCATCAGGTTCTTGGTCACCTCCCTGACTAAGGCCCTTCTTCCCCGATCGCTCAGTTTAGATGGCCGGCCAGCTCTAGGAAGAGTCTTGTGGTTTTGAACTTCTACTTATGGATGATGGAGGCCACTGTGCTCATTGGGACCTTCAAAGCAGCAGACATTTTTCTGTAACCTTCCCCAGATTTGTGCCTCGAGACAATCCTGTCTCGGAGGTCTACAGACAGTTCCTTTGACTTCATGCTTGGTTTGTGCTCTGACATGAACTGTGAACTGTGGGACCTTATATAGACAGGTGTGTGCCTTTGCAAATCATGTCTAATCAACTGAATTTACCACAGGTGGACTCCAATTAAGCTGCAGAAACATCTCAAGGATGATCGGGGAAACAGGATGCACCCGAGCTCAGTTTTGAGCTTCATGGCAAAGGCTGTGAATACTTATGTACATGTGATTTCTCAGTTTTTTTTATTTTTAATAAATTTGCAAAAACCGCAAGTAAACTTTTTTCCCGGGGACACAGCTACCGTGTTTCCCCAAAAATAAGACCTACTCCAAAAATAAGCCCTAGTATGATTTTCAGGTTGCTCTATAATATAAGCTCTACCCCAAAAGTAAACCCTTGTCAAGATCCTCAGGTGCATCGCGTGTGCCCGAAATATCCATTAAATTCCGAGGACACCTTGCCACAATATCTCTGAAAACGATGTTTAATGATTACATCCATCAGTTAGGGGGATGTGCCCATTCCAGCAGCATTGGCGCAAGACAGAAACAAAATCCCTGGATGGGGCATCATCACAAGGTGAACACAAGCAGACAAATACACTAACATCATTGTAGCTTCACCAAATCCCCAAACCTTCACGTCTTTGGATGGAAAACTGAGCACACTGTGGAAATCCACCAGGAAAACAAGCAAACTCCAGGCAGGGATCACAAGGGACGTGACTCCCTGCGAGACAGCAGCGCTGCCACTCTGCCACCGTGCCAACCCCATATGTGTAACTATTAACAATATTCATTATTTAAACAAAGTTAACTATTTATCTGTAAAATGTAACATACATACAGTATTATAATGCATTTCATCATGAAAGTGATATCAAGTATAAATCTAAGAATTCTAAATGTGCAGAGAGGTAGAATATCATAAATGTGTTCTGTGTAGAGATCTATTGTTGCTTGCCGCTGCTGTCAGGTCTTGAGGAACAACTGGGTCGGTTTTAAGATAATGTTTACGACAGTCTACTGTAATGATAAACTACGAGGTTAAAGTGGACATTTAGAGTTTAAAGCCAAAATTTCCACTTTAATCATCCATCCATCCATCCATCCATTATCCAACCCGCAATATCCTAACTACAGGGTCACGGGGGTCTGCTGGAGCCAATCCCAGCCAACACAGGGAGCAAGGCAGGAAACAAACCCTGGGCAGGACGCCAGCCCACCACAGGACACACACACACACACACACACACACCCAAAAAGCACACACTAGGGACAATTTAGAATTGCCAATGCACCAAACCTTCATGTCTTTGGACTGTGGGAGGAAACTGGAGTACCTGGAGGAAACCCACGCCGACACGGGGAGAACATACAAACTCCATACAGGGAGGACCCAGGAAGCGAACCCGGGTCTCCTAACTGTGAGGCAGCAGCGCTACCCACTGCACCCCCTTGCCGCCCACACTTTAATCACAAAACAGACGATTTCCTTATGTCCTTATTTTTTTTTCCTCTGTGGCTCAAATACGCCACCGTACATTCTGAAGGTGCAAAAAAAAAAAAAGACGGCACAGAAGATGGTATGTGAGACTTTTAAAATATATTCTGTCATTACTCTGGGGAATATGTGACACTTGAACATAAAAGCACCACGAATTAATTTGTATGTCGACATACATTGTAGTGTGCCTTGGGTGGCTGCCTTTTGAATAGGGGTGGTGGTGGGCAATTCACTACCCGCCTTTGGCCGCACCCTGTTTGTTCTCGGTGGGCAGACGCTGCAGGCAGCATACTGTATGCAAGTGGAGGTGACTGTGTGGTGGGCAGGTGGTGAACCGCCCCTCACTGCCCCCATTCATTGTCAATAGCAAGCCTGCTTGTACTGTTAAGTACATAGCAAAGAACTAACCAATGAAGACCTTATGAAATTAGAACAGCAGATGATAGCATTTAGCAAAGAAAATCAGAACCTAGGGACTCCAACAAAAAAGTTTTCTACAAAAGAGTTAGCCAATGCATGTTATCTCATCGAAGCGGAATGGCAAAGTTAGAAGAGCAAGATCCTGATACAGAGAGGTTCACCAAAGTTTACCAAGCAGTTACCGAGGCCTGAGATGCTACAAGGCTGATGAGAAAAAGAAAAGCTCCATGCAAACCTCCCTTGATGCCTACTTTAAGAGACCAGTCCCATCCTCTTCATCAATTCCATCAAGTTCTACCAACATTGTTTAAGGCTGTACTGTATTTGAAAATGGTTAAGCATTGACTGTGCATGCACAGAAAGGTAAAAATAAATATTTTGAGACAAACATCTGTCCAAATTGCATTTATTAAAGTAATGTACCTGTTCCGACTTACATACAACTTAAGAACAAACCTACAGTCCCTATCTTGTACGTAACCTAGGGACTGCCTGTATACTACTAATGCATATATACTACTAAGGAGGTTCTGAGTGATTTAGAAATTGTAAAGAGAGAAGTACTGCTTAGATTAAATAGGCTGAAATCAAACAAATCACCTGGACCAGGTAATATTTACCCTTGAGTTCTTAAGGAGTCTAGCGGGTAAATATATAAACCCTTAGACACATACTTTTAGGGAGTCACTGTGCACTGGGGAGATTCTGAAGGATTGGAAAATAGCAAATATTATCCCATACATAAAAAGTGTGAGTGGGCAGATCCAGGCAACTTTAGGCCAGTAAGCTTAACGTGCATCACAGGTAAATTAATGGAAGGAATTATTAAGGGCAAGATTGAGCAGCATGTGGTAAGTACAGGAGTTTTTCTGAACAGTCAGCATGGGTTCAGAAGAGGGAAGTCATGTTTTACTAACATGCTGGAATTCTATGAGGAAGAAACAAAAGGATATGATCAAAGTGGAGCATATGATATTATTTGTCTTGACTTTCAGAAAGAATTTGATAAGGTGCCACATGACAGGTTGGACATCAAAGTAAAAAGTGGGAGTTCAGGGTGATGTTTGTAGATGGGTGCAGAATTGTCTTAGACACAGGAAGCGGAGGGTGATGGTGCGAGGAACCTTATCAGAATTGGCTGATGTTAAGAGTGGTGTTCCGCAGGGGTCAGTGCTAGGTCCTCTGCTGTTTTTAATATATATAAATGATTTGGATAGGAATATAAGTACAAGCTGGTTAAGACTGCAGATGATACCAAGATGGGTGGATTGGCAGATGAATCCGTTAAGTCATTATAGAAGGACTTGGACTGCATACAGGGTTGGGCAGATTTGTGGCAGATGAAAGTTAATTTTAGTAAATGTAAGGTATTACACATAGGAAGTAAAAATGTTAAGTTTGAATACATAATGGGATGTCTGAAAATCGTGAGTACAACATGAGAAGGATTTAGGAGTCATAGACTCAACACTATCAACTACCAGACAGTATTCAGAAACCATTAAGAAGGCAACAAGAAAGTTAGGTTATATAGCATGATGTGTGGAGTACAAGTACAAGGAAGTTAGACTCAAGCTTTATAATGCACTGGTGAGGTCTAATCTGGAGCGCTGTGTGCAGTTTTGATTCCCAGGCTACAAAGAGGACATAGCAGTGCTAGAAAAGTTCCAGAGATGAGTGACTTGGCTAATTCCAGGGCTACAAGGGATGAATTATAAAGAGAGATTAAAAGGGCTGAGCCTTTTTAAAAGAAGATTAAGAAGTGACGTGATTGAAGTGTTTAAAATTATGATGGAAATTAGTACAGTAGATCGAGAATGTTATTTTAAAATGAGTTAATATTTTGAAATTAGTTCATTAAGAACACGGGAATACAGTTGGAAACTTGTTAAGGGTAAATTTTACACAAACATTAGGAAGTTTTTCTTTACATAGAACCATAGACACTTGGAATAAGCTACTAAGTAATGTGGTCTACAGTAAGACTCTAGGGACTTTCAAAACAAGACTTGATTTTTTTTTTTTTTTTTTTTTTTTTTTTTTTTTAGAACAATTAAGTTGATAGGACTGGCGTGCTTTGTTGGGTTGAATGGCCTGTTCTCATCTAAATTGTTCTAATGTAAAAAAGATATACAAGATAAACAAATATGTAAGGTATTTTATTTTCATTCCACTGCAATAGTTTGGACTATATTGTTAAGCCCATTACATAAAATCCAAATGAATATCCATTTTAATTCCAGACTCTAATTTTGCCATAACAGGACAAACACTGAGGGAGATTAATACTTTTGGAAGGCAAAAGAGTATGCAAAAGTAAGCAAGAACAAAAATAGAAGTTAAGGTGATGGATTAATTTAGATTGTATTTTTTTTAACACAGTGTGCAGGGTTGTCATAAATCAGTTTACTTTCAATAATGCAAGCTAAGATATATAACTAAAACTGTGTAGAAAATTTTGATTAGACATTGTGCAGTTCAAATGTCTTTTTTCAGAGGAACACAGGTCATATGAATTGAAGAAGTACTTTAGCATTAAAGTTGCTGGATAACAATTGATGTCATGTCTTTGAAACTGAAAAATCAGAAAATATCTGCACTGTTGCATTCATATAATTTGTGTTTTCATTTCTGTTTTCTCTCAAAACCCAAATGTAGCTTATTATATTTCTTTTAATAAGGAGAGTCTTTGCATAAGGTTATTAAATCATATATTCTGCTTCATTTTGAATGTTTTTCTTTGATAGATTCTGTCATTTGTAGATACTGAAGCTATGGCATACAAGTTACAATAACAATATTGTTCTCTTTCGTTTCCTGAATTTGCAACTAATTTTTATTCACTGATTAATTTGAATTCACAAATATTGATGCCATTCTGCTTTTAAATTCACATTTCCGTATTTACTTATGTATTTCTCTCCTAGAATATAGATTTTTCTGGGTAAACTTTTTTAGACTTGTATATTATCTTTTACATCTTTTTTAAATTCAGTGTCCTTTGGAAAGGACCCTAAACTGGCAGCATCTTGCACAAGAATGGAATCAACTGTGGGTAGGGTCTTAGTTTCTTCATATATAATTTAAAAAAAAATATTGTAGCAATTTCCTAATGCATTATGAATAACATTCTATTCTTTACTTATTTTTCATATTATTTTCCTACTATTTTTTGCAATGGAATCATTTAAGTCCTCACTCTCCTACAGTTAATAGGAGCAAAAAGGAAAAAAAAATTAAAACATGTATTGCTAAATTATTTCTGCTTTAAAAATATATTTTAAAAGGCATGGTGAACTTCTAATTTTACATTGCAATATTAGAATATTGAGATAATTGTACTCTTAAGTTGAATATGAAGTATAAAAGCACTACAGGATGCATGTACAATGCTTAGTTGGCTGAAATCCTAAAACATGCACAATAAAGACAGGACAAAATTAATCTGTACACATGTCTGATGGCACTTTGGTGCCCAGCATTTTACTACACTTAGAGCAACAGTTTGGTCTTTCCTCTGGATATCATTTGATTTGATGCTGGTCCTTTGATTCATACTCCCACTTAAATCAGTAATAAGCTTATGCCCACTGTAAGCTACTATACAGTATAAGCTGCATATAAGGTATAATTTTCCATAATTTTACAAAAAACAGTAGCCAATTTTCCTTCAAAATATGTATTCATTAATCTTTAGTTATTTTATTTTATTTTTTTTGTACAGGATGCGAGTGAAAAAGTTGCCAATGATCCTAGCTCTACATCTCAAGAGGTTTAAGTACATGGAACAGCTTCATAGATACACTAAACTTTCTTATCGAGTAGTGTTTCCACTGGAGCTACGCCTTTTCAATACATCAAGTGATGCTATCAACTTAGACCGCATGTATGACCTGGTAGCCGTTGTTGTCCATTGTGGCAGGTACATTTTTAAGCAGCTAGTCTGTGGCAAGAATTTTAATATCTGCAAGATGTGATGTTTTGTCTTTACTAACCCATGTTTGATTTGGCAAAAGATTTGATTTCTCATCATTATAATTATTCATAGATGTGCAACAAAAAGAAATGCATATAAAATGTATGGGTATTTTAATGGGATTAAAATCATCAATTTTAAGAGCTTTTCCAATATTAGCAATGATCTTTGTAGCTGCCTCAACCAACTTCTAGTTTCACAATTAACTAGTTTCCTGCTTCACAGGAGAATGTTGCATTGTCTATAACAGTGGGTTCTAAATTTAAAAATGGTTCAGGTTTCTGCAGCAACTGAACAGAATAGAATAAAAAACACTTTATTGTTGACTGCCTACTATTATCTAAGGCACAGAATTTACACCTCATACTACACCATACTACAAACAATTTAGTCAAGTCATGTCGGACTAAATAGCGAATGAAGGTCTGTAACAGGACATTTGCATGTAAAAATGAATAATGAAACAGGAAAAATGAATAAAATAATTACTAGAAAAACCTTTTTAATTGCTACATATGGGAGTACATGCCATAAAATGATTGCACTGTTGTTATAGCATTCTTATCTGCTGAACTGAAATTATGTGGACTGATTCAGAATAAGCATTTATATTATATAAGGGCAGGGGTCCCTAATTACAGTCCTGGAGTGCTTCAGTGGCTCAAGGGTTTTGCTTCAACCAATTTCTTAATTACAATTCATTTATTTAATTATTAGAAAGAACTGGCTTCAAATTAGGAAGATGTTGGGAACAAAAACATGGCAACGATTGTGGCCTTCCAGCATCCTGATTGAGGTCCCATATTGGTTGTTTTTAAAAGTAAAGTTTAATAATTTCTTAGATGTCTTTGTTTAACTTGTTGAAAGATGTATACAAATTATGGTCATGCCTAGATAACTCATATAAGGAGAGATGTGTAGCCTTTTACATTTTTCACATCCATTGTGTAGTCTAAACTTGTTGTGGTTTCAGTTAACCAAATTAAATTGCAATTTCAAAGCCTAACGTACAAGTCAGAAAAGTGTTCAGAAATGTTTTGCATAAAATATTGCAAAACAACACAAGGTTAAAATTTTAAATGATTGTGCTGCACTAATAATTACTCATCTTCAGCATATTTGTTGACAAGATTACGTTCCTTGATTTAAAACTATATTTGGTACTTAGGCATTATGATATCCTTTCCAGTTCTTCTGCATCATTTCATTGTTGCTTATATGCAAAGTTTATTTTCAAATAATAACCTCTAGTGAGATATTCAAACTTATGATGATTACCTGTGGAAAGAAGTGAAAATAAACATTTCAACCATTATTTTAATTATTTATTTATTCTTTTTGCAGGTAGTCCCTCTAAAAGATATATTTACTTTAGATTCTTCAATTGTCAAATGTGTCTCCATTTTCTTAAAGATTGATTATGAGATTAAAACTATTCATTTACATTATATGTTCCTTATAGATGATACACAGTTGTTATTTATAGTAGTAACCTGATACAGGAGATTTTTCATTAATTTATTTTTGTTGCTAATGATGATTGACTTTGAGTGATTTTTACTTTGTATATGATTACAGTAATAAATATTTTAGTAGTCAACTGAAAATGAATTTATTCTGTTTCTGGCATTGAAGTTACTACTTGACAGGCATCTGCAGACTTTTTTTTTTGGCACATAAAAATCTTAAAGCATATTGGAACATATGAAATAGGTGAAGGATGGCAATATAATTTTCATTTTGATTATGAATTCTGAACATGTATGTGCCATGTACTGGAGGAGTATCAATAGAAGCTGTAATGGATGACAAAGATACTATGATACTATGTTTGTGTTCCTGTAGTCCTCAAGTAAAAAGGGATGGAAAATATAGGCAAGTGGTATAATGTGGAAATCTAAAGTGAAAGAGACGCTTTATTGAGAAAAAAAAAAAAAAAAGAGTATGGACGATACAAAGATGAACCAATACAAGAATGTCATGAGACATTAAAGAAAAAGCTTGCAGTACTAATGGTTATAATGTCATTGGTCTTGTGTAAAAGTGACGAGACAGTTGTTTTTTTAACTTCTGAAAGGTGACTGATGTTTGGTCCATACGGGTAGCTTTTCTTTTTCTTTAAGTTGTGTTCTGTTTGTAAAGGTTTGGGCACAAGGGCTGGTAACATTCATGAAATCTTGTACTTCTCAGAGCAAAGGCAGAGAGGTGTCTCTATTTTTAGGCAATGGAAGTGTTTGCTTAAGCGCTTCACCTGAAGAGGAATGCATATGGAGTGCCTAAAGTGGCAGTACATAAGTGTGGTTACTATGGAAAAGTGGGGGGAATGGTTGTCTTGTAGTTTTGAGTGCCCCAATACTGAAATAGGCAATCAAGGAGCTTGGGGGTGAAGGCAGGAATGAGTCTTCAATGAGTTTTGAGAGCTGTGATGGTGCAACAATTGATTTATTATATTCCCTATTCCCTATTGGAGTTTCAAGTACTGCAGTATTGTAACATTCGAGCAAAGAACTGTTCCACTTAGAGGTTCAATCGTGCAATGAATAAATATTTTTTAACTTCTAGATGCTATATGATGTCTACTGTGCTTGTAGTTTTTCTTCCAGGCTTGCTTGTACTGTAGTTTTGTAAGCAAATACAGGGATATGTGTGTGTTTTCAGGTAATGAAAGTGTTTGCTTAATTGTTTCATCTGGATTATCTTCTGTGCTGTGTGTCAAGTAGTCAAAATGTCACTTTTGGCAATGGTCACGTGTATAGTTTTTTATGATGGTGCGTATCACTTTGTTTTGTGGTAAAGTTAGTACTGTATCTTGTACCTGACACTCAGCTGATGGCACTGTACTGGTGCCTGTGGAATGTGCGTTGAGTGTGTACAGGTCACCAAGCTTTTCCCGGTTTCCTGGGAGATTATCATGGATGCAAAACACATGGAGCTGTTGATACTGCCTCTGTTTTCTAAATTGTTTATCCTTTCACTTCAGGTTGATGTTTTGATTTGGTCACGATCGTGTTTTTTTTTTTTTTTTTGTTGAAAACGGTATGTATACTTTGTTTTGTGAGTGGAGTTTGTTTGCACATACACAACAGTTTTTGTTTTCAGACACATTGTTGTTTGGGTAATTATTATTATTATTAAACAATAAGTGTCAGCAAAATGACCCAACTTAATTCTGTTGATGTGGTGTGAATTATTCATTTTACAAGGATTTATGGGCTTTTTGATTTAATTAGTTTATCTTCTCATACAGTGAATTTCAGCAGGCCAAAAAAAATCTCTCTATGGCGTGTTGTTCGACAATGGTGCAATCCCACAATGGACCAGCTATATTTATTTAACCTTAGCTTCAATTAGATGGCACTGTGCTGCACTGTGTTTGAACTACCCACAAGCCATCATAAACCTGTTGTATTGCGTCAGTTTCTATCTGTAGTAGTTACTGCACAATTTTTAAATCGCCTCTACTTTTTGATTTTCCCTTGTATCTTTCTTCTTTTTTACAGTGGACCAAACCGGGGACATTATATAACTATTGTGAAAAGCCACGGTTTCTGGCTCTTGTTTGATGATGATATTGTAGAGGTTAGTATTCTTTTTCAAATTATGTTGTTGGTCATCTCATTGCATTTTATTTGGTTTTATAGCTTAAAATTAATGAAATAAATGTTTGCTTGTAATACATTACATGAAATACCAATAAATTAAACAGTCATGGATGTTTTTATGGTAGAAATGTGTACAAATAGAATGGGATGTATAAACTTGATGGAAGAATGTCGTGCATCAACATCTCTTCTCTCTCAGCTTTATTGTAATTGATTGATGTGCACCTTGTAGTCAGTACAACATTGGTCTTGTACATAGAACAAACAACTAAAAAATAAAGAAAAGACTACAGTGAAATTAAATGAATTGAGCTCTGTCATTTTCCAGTCTTGGTTTACCTGTTTCAGCCATTACAAAAGCCTGTGAGCTTCAAATACTCCTGTTTACCTGTCTGTCAAAAACTTTAAGATGCACAAATATGCAGCAGTAGCAATTTAAGACACTTGTCAGATGAGTACACCTTTACTGAATATTCGAGCCTTTCTTAATGTAGTGGTTGCAAAAATTATAACTAATGCAGCTTTAATTAATACCCGGTGAATGTTACCTCTGTAAAATCTGAACAGAATTTCATACCCTATTAAAAAGGGAACCAAGAAACATTTTTATTTTTTGTAATTATATTTTTTAAGAATTGTGTTTTTCAGTGAAATATTGTTGGTTATAAGATCTTAAAAATGTCTGATGTGATATAGTGTCCTGATTTTAGTCTTTCTGTCAAAAAAGGCTCACTTTTCACTAAGAGTGTGCAGACTTTTGATATGCATTTAATAAAGATCTTTTTTGGTGTTGTCTAAACATCACAATAAATGTATGTGTGAGGATTCACAATTTTGATTTTTATTTATTTAAAAGGGCTGTTTATACTGTGAAAAGGAGCATTTTTGGTGTTAAACATAAGTGCTATTCCTGTTCTTGGGGGGTTGGGGGGGTTTGTTGTGTGCTTAGGGGCACAAAGAACTAACCTGACAAACTTCTGTTAGTTCATTGATTTTTTTTTAAGTTTTTTTTAAACTTAGTCCCCACTTATGTACTTGTGAGGCAAAGGAGGTACATTAAAAACAGATAATGCAGATTAGCACTAATTGCTGTCCACCATTAAAATGTTTTAATATGGTAGAATAATACATAACAATGTTTTCGAACTCAGAGCAATACAAACAGGGCTGTTCATTATATATTTTTAACAAGAAGCAGTTGCCTGCTATTCAGCTCATCACAAATTTCCCTAAGTTTCCTGACAGCTTCAATTAATAATGAACAAACTATTAAGCTCAAAAGTAGCTATCTTCTTTAACCCTCTTAACCCCCCACCAACTCAGTGTATAAATAATAAAATACCAATAGTAATTCAGTTTGAAAAGAATTGTCCAGACCGGTCTTTGATGAGAGGAAATGGCTATTTTGCAGTCTGAGGTATGAAGAGAGTAAGTAGAACAATGCAAATCATTTCATAAGATGTAACATATTGAAATGCTACTAACAGAGTAATTATAATTTTAGAAATACAGTTAAAAGTAATACGAGAATGAACTGGGGAAATTGTAGCAATTTGAAATTTATTGTATTGTGAAGGAATAAGTAAACAAAATATTAAAAGGAATGTGCTTTTTAAAACTAGTAAATTCCAGCAGGCTCACTGGAACTCAGAATTGTGGAGCTTTCTAGGTTATTTAGATGACATAGACACCGGGACAGCAGGTGGTAGTTGTCTTATTTGCCTTGTTCGATTATACTTTGAGAAAACGTCCAAAGCTGACAAATGGAATTGTAAATGTAAAGTAAATAGGTATTGCCTTAAATCCAACAGAAAATTGTTGAGCTTATGAGTAACTCAGTAACATAAAGATATTTCACATTAGATTAGCAATGGAGGAAAGGATATTACAGTATGGAAAAATATTTGAGTAGTTCTTAGTTGTGTCGATGTAAACAAAACAATCCAAGGCAGTCTGCCGAAGGCAGCAGTTGCATCATATTATGGTTTGTTTTACGTGTGCAATTCACTGTATATTGTATACAGAAAAAATAAGCAGGGAGAATGCAAAGTGTAACAAAGGGAAAATAATTAAAGACCTTATACCTCAAGTGCACCTGCCTTTCACATAGGATGGCTTGCCCATTTCCATCAAACTTTCTGTACAACACTCCTATGTTCACTTTCTCCTAACAGGAGGACAAGCACTATCTTAATACACTCTTCTACCTTTCTCCTTTCCCTTCTGTTTCTTGAGCCCTTGCCAAATGTTATCCTCCTAACTTCAAGCTACACAAGGCTATGGTTTGAAGGGGTTTTTAAGCCCTGACCTGTTATTGCACTTACTACTTCAGGGCTCCTGGATGTCACAAAGTTCTAGAGTTTTATGAGCAGAGCTCTCTCCATTGGCCAAAGGTGTTTCTGTGCCCCTGCAGTACCATAAAGCTAATAAAGGTCCAAATGGGCTGTCCTGTCCAGTACCTTTGCAGAACTGTGACATAGGATACTGAGGCTATAAATTATACTATAGAGAGTTATGGAACACCAGACAAAATATCTATTCCCATACCTAGGGACCTTTAATTCCCTAGTTAAATAATGGTAATGCTCCCCATTGGTCATATCAAATGTCACTCCTTTTGTTTCCTTTCTATTGTTTTCAGACTAGTGGCTTAATGTTCAGAAACAGATAATCAACTTTGCTAGAGAGTCCATTGTTTTGAAAACTTTCAGCAGCAAGACAGGGTTGCTGAAATTGATGGTTCAGCGCAACATAAATATGGGAATCAGAAATTCTTGAATGATTTACATTAACAGCTAAACATGCCAGTCTAAAACTAATATGCTATACAACATCTAGACAAACTGTATCAGCCTTCAAGAAGACTGAGTCTCAAGAAAGGGATTGTTTTACTCCTGTCTAAGTTATCTGTAATAACCACCTGCATTGGTAAACTGGCCCGTCATTGAATTTGAGTTAAGGAAATGTAAGAACAAGGAAAAGCAGCTACAGAGAAACAAACAGGACTACTATGTATTGGAAAAAATTTGAGAAGATAGATTAAAGGACATTTTAATTTAAATAGTGTTGTTCTATTTATGGCATGACCTGCATCTGTTAAAAATGTATTTTAGTTTCTACATTGTAGCTAACCGTAAGATTTCATATCCTATTTTTCATTAAGCAGTTGTACTCTTCACGCAAGCTTGAATTTTTAGTCCATGTAATAATCTGGACTTTTTTCATAACATTTAAAATGTGTTTTAACTTTAAATATAAACTGTGAATGTAATGTATGACAGTGATTTTAACATCCAATTAAAATTTTAATAGAAAAAAAAACCCTAAATCAAATATTAATATCTGTTGCTTGCTTTAGTGTGTTTTATTCAGAGGGTCTGTTATTTCATTTTTGGTCACAGTTTTTCAGCCTTTATCGGTGTAGGCTGTTTTAAACTTTTTACATCAGGAATGTTTGTGAGTATATAGACTCTGAAGAAATAATCTAAAATTGTGGTACAGTACTACAAAGAAATTAAGTTATCTTAGTAATAATTAATATTATTGTAAACATGTTTATCAAAACATTTAATTCACTTATTTTGTTCATTTTTTTTCCAGAAAATTGATCCCCAGGCTCTTGAAGAATTCTATGGCCTAACTTCTGATATTTCAAAAAACTCTGAATCTGGATACATTTTATTCTATCAGTCAAGAGAATAAGTTTACAAAATCAGTTTTCTTGCCGTTTTCTATTTTGTGAAAAAACAACTGCAAATAAACAGGAAGACACATTCTTCATTGATGTACAGTTCTAAAATGTTGAACACTTTTAAAACATACACATTGGCATTGCCTGAAAATATAGCCATAATTTTAGGAATTGCAAGATTAAAACTACAATGTATGTGTATTTTTTCAGTTAATTATTAATAAATGCTGCCAGGGTTTGGGTGAGTCGCAATTAATCCTATAAGCAATGCCCCAAATGGAAAACTATGCCTCTTTGAACTTTGCTGCTGTTTTAAATTTCATTGGAACTCTTAGAGAATGAAAAGCAAGTGGAATGCGGTGTGAACATAAGCAAATAAACAAAGAGTTTCCAAAGCAATAATGGCTCTGCTAGAAACAGGGTACCAATTTTAGCTTTCATGTTTTTATGGCAACCATCATTTACATTTAATGCATTTTTTTTTCTTTGCTGTTTATGGATATGTGTTCACCTCATGAGTATTAAGCATAATTTCATAATCTGAAATAATAACTGTGAATTTTAGTTTGGGGTATGTTCAGTTACAGCAACACAGCAGAGAAAAGGATGTGGTGTGTGTAACATATTTAGAGTATCATTGACTGTTATTCCTGGCTTCTTGTAGCCTGTGCTGGTTATTCCAGCATGTGAACCACTGCTATGTTTAGTTTATTGTCTTACTTGCCAGTTAATTCTGACAAACTATATGAGGAAAGTTAAGAGATCTTCACAAAGTTTGTGTTCATAAGGTGTGTGTAATTAGACATACACTAAGCGTAGAATAAACACTACCCTGACATTCAAACACTAATGTTTTTAACACTAACAACTAGTAAATTTATACTAATTTTTTATGTTGAAATTATTTTTATTTACACTAATAAAGCCTACTACCTGAAGATATTGCATCAAGTAAATGTCTTTATATAAAGGAGTAAGAAAGTTAACATGTTTGTAGGAAATGATTCAAAGACATTTGTTATAAATATCTGCACTGTATATGGTACACTTCCAGTGTATCATGGTAAATGTAAATGTTGTCTTTGAACTGGGAATTCAAAATGAAGTTTAAATAGAATATGGTCAATAGGTCAGGGCTGCAGATACGAAATTGATGTAAATTTTAATATGAAGCAAACTATTCAGATGAAGTTATATGATTATGCACAGTTGAGGGTGATCAGTCTGTTTTCATTAATCAAAATTTTAGTCCATCTTCAGGTACATTTTAATTGAGTTGGATTCATAATGTAGGCTACTACATTAAATGTCATCAAAGATGTACAAAATGTTTAGAAAAAATAAGTTTACACTGTAACCTCATCTGCCTCTATCTCTGTATGAGCCTGATGGCACTGCATGAGCACTGAATTGTTTTGCCCTTCAACTGCAAAAAAACAAAATGAGGACAAAGTAATTTTAAAAAAAGGTCAAAAACCTTCTCTAACTGAAGATGACAGGCTGATATCCCTGTGCCCTTCAAATACCATATGAAGTCCTAATCCATTTACTTCTCTCCGGTGTTTTTGCATTATGTATTTTTAACTGGGCACACTTTGTCTTGTTTTCCTCTCCTCTTTCAACGTCATACAGTGCCATATTCCAACACTCACCCAGTTTTTGTAGTGACTGTTTCTGACTACATGTGGTCACATGTAACCTTTAATAGACTGATAAGAAAAACAAGATAACAAAAGTAATACCTGTATTTCATGAAAACAGTATATAGGGATAACATTTGGAAGTGAGAAATTAATTTTTATAAAACATCAAATTTAAAAAATAACGATCCAGATGCTTCTATATTTAAATGATCTGTTTGTTCATGCTTATCTTTGTGGAGCCTGCACGTTCTTCGGTGGTCTGTGTGGGTTCTACTTACATCCCCAGATACCCATTAATTAAGGCAGTTGGCAATTCAGAGTCTGGGTGTATGTATACGAGTGGCAGTGGCTTCTTTTCCAGGGCTGGTTTCTCTTGGGATAGGCTCAACCCAAAATTAGTTAGGAGATATATAAAATATATCTTTATACATGTTTTTCCCCACAAGGAAAGAAGGAAGGTAGGAAGCTTGCAGGGTGGTATGTGATTTTTAAGAGGATTCCACTGTGAGACGAAGCCTGCTGAACTGGCGCTGTACTACTCTATCATAAGGAATATTTTGCCCTGTGTCACTACCGTTTACAAGCCTGTCTCAATCAAATGTTATCTGTAGCACTTAATCCTTATTGTATTTTGCAAAGAAAAAGTTATTATCACAGTTTTAAATATTAATGGGAACACTTGTGCATCCTATAATAATTACTTATGCCAAACAATTTCCAAGTTGTATATATTGAACTGCTGATCTGCAATAATAATTTTGGAAATCAACTTCAAATTATGTGTTAAACTCACTATTAACTTGCAAGGTCAGGACCAGCATATTTACAGGGCACAACTGTTCAAACCAGGAGAAAATGTTCCCCTCGCTGCCCTTGGGTTCTAACCTGCTGTCAGACTTAGTACATTCTCCCAGAGTTTGTACAGCATTTTATTCAAGTATTCAGGCCATTTTATTCCTATTTCAGTTTAGGATGAATGGCAGCACTAAACTGGTACAGTGAAAGTTGCTGTGGGCATTTGCGTGATGGACTGGTGCATGGACAAGCCCTGGCATTTGTGATCCCAAATATTGGATTAAGCAAGGCAGAAAGTGGATGAATGAATTTGCACATTTTGCTCTATTCTGTATTTTTATTGAAGGATTAAATACTTTGTCATTTCTGATTATAATATTTTTCTTCCTCAGCAAGTGACTTTGTAGTAAAAATAGAGATGAATGAGTTTCAGTTGTAATCCAACACCATTTGAAAATGTTTACAGGATCAATTTTTATCAGGGCATCTCTGCATCAGTTTGTTTTACTGTGAAACTTATAAATGTTTTCTAAAGAAGGGTGATTACAACTTGAACAAAATAATATCTATATTTGTATATGGCTGTTTTTCTATTTTGTAGTTATGTAAATTCTTGTCCGCTCTATAAAGTGTTTATTGTACAAGGAACTGACTTAGTTCTGCCTAATAATGTTTTATTGTCTTTAACTGATGCGGACATGCATTAAATGTTAAAGAAAAGATATTATGTACATGTGAACAATTACACTTATGTGTTTCATCATTATCATTATCCCCAGTTTAACGGGCAGTTTTTGAGAGTACCCCAATGTTGATTTAGTGCAGTAATATTTGAGTGTACAGTTTACAGAATGTCTCAGGTTATGTGCTGCTTTTATATTAACCTTTTAAAATTAGCTTGGCATGCTTCTAAGACCACAAACCATTAAAAGTGAAAAGAAAACAAAAAGTGTATAATTTAACATTTTTGACCAGTGGTCTTCCAAGTAATCTCACTATACTGTCTATATTTTGTAAATAGTTACATTTACTTATTTGACTGACACCTTTTATATGGTGACTTTTGACAATGGCATTTGACATACAATTGGTTGCATTTCCTTTGTTTTTTTTTCCCAATTGCAGCACAGGTCCAGTCACAATCACATAGGGTCAGCAGCCGGATTTAAACTCACAACTTCAGGCTTTAAAATCCAAAGCCTTAACCACTATGTCACACTTTAAAATGTATGTGTCTGCAATATGGCAGCGTTTTCTATGATCCCCAATTGGTAAGGCTGTTTTAATTCTACCTTACAATATGAGTGCTGAGCAGTGACATTCAAATGTTTTATGACAAGTTTTTTTAACAATGATTTTCCTAAATACTTGAAAATTAAGGGACCAGATGATGAAATTTGGGACTTTGTATGCTGATAGAATAGAGTGTGTGCTTTGAAGATGTGATCTCCGCTAAGAAAGCAGTTACCATTATTAGTGAAGCAGGGTAGATAGACTGCATTTTAAATGGTTGCTCTGTGTTTGCAGTAAGCATCCTTGAATTTTGTGCACAAGACTAGGACATGGTTTGAATGTGCTTGCAGTGTTGTTGCTCATTTATGATATAATGGGCCTGGCTGAGGCGCATTACTTGGTTATTTTCAACATGTGCAAATCTATTGGTTTTAAAAAGTTGTCCAAGTATTAAGAGTCTTTGGTCATTTATTCTCACTTAACATAAGTGCAAGCATTTGCATTGAAGCAGTGTTTTTTCTACATTTTCTTCTAAATGCTGTATTGACCTATTTAGCCAAACAAGAAGTAACAATTTATGTAACATTACAAATAATTGTGTTTTTTCAAAAATACATATTCACAAGAATTAGATCTGTAGCATCTTTACCAGTTTCTTTGTAAACTGTTCTTAACTTCATATAGCATATCTGAGACTTCCCTACTCCGTTCTCATGCAGGACACTTGTAGCATGGATCACTAAACCTCCTTTTATACAAATTGAGAGTTTCCATTTTACAATTCAAGAGAGCAAGTCTGACGGCTGCCATGAAATTTTACTTTTTCTCTGCATTGAGATGCTGCGCAGCTAAAGCACAGAACATATGTAGGTGGAGATGGTGGGGACTACAAGGTTGGGGGTTGTTTTTCATCTTGCACAGAGGGAGTGGTGGAAAGCCAATGCGTTGGAGCAATTAGTCTGCCATTTTCTTAAGGTCATGCAAGTGTGGGCAGCAAAGGCAGACCAAGTAGACAGTATGTGGAAAGCTTTGTTCCATTTTAGTCTAAAACAAAATTGAAGTACTGACTTGTTTAAAATTAATTGAATTGAGTAGCTGCAGTCTGCATATGCAGAAAAGCAGGCTGCATCATACAATGTAAATATAAAAGCAAGTGCAAAACATGCTCTGTGCTGACTTGGGCCAACACAACCACTTTGAAGCTGACATGCCATATGAGGTACAGTAGTGGACAACCAGTCCAATCATCAGTCCCAAACTGGTTGATTTACTGCTGGCCTTGCCTGATCTTGAGGATTGTCAGGCAGTTCAACTGCCCTCTTTACAAAAATAAACCCAGGCTGTGTTCTTCAGGCAAAAACAATAATCCACACCTTATGGTTCCTCTTAAGGTCATTTCCAGCACTGAGAGGTCTTCCCAATGTGGGATCCCATTTAACATGTCCCTGTCACCCCTTCAAAGTAAATAATTAAAAATTTCACTGTCACAATGACCATCATTTGTTACACATTTTTTTGTATCACCTGAGACCATGGGTTGCTTTCAGGATAGTGCACAGCTTGTCAGAGATGTATCATAATCCAGTCTTTTCTGCATCTCAGCCCTGGATGGGTGTCTTTCACACTCAGTGTTGGATGTCGCTAGCTGTTTGTTTATATTTTCCCTATTATTAAAAGGCAGATTTATTTCTTGATAAATGGTGCAAGTGTCCACTCGGGTTTAAGGGTGTGTAAGCACACACACCTCGGGAGACCACAATAAACCTTGCTCAGAGATCATCTATTACAGTGTCTGATTTTATACATTTTTTTTTTTTTTTTTAAACATTACACCATTAAAGTGTGTTGGATTGACTTCACTGATCACTCAGAATTGCAGCTAAGCTGTACTAGTAGGTTAAGGAGAGCCCAAACTCGAACTGCCCATGACAATGACATTAGCACCATATGGAGCTGAAGTCTAGGTTGGCAGTATTGGACACAAAACAGAAACCAAACCAACTTGGGGTGTCAGTCCATGGTGTAATACAGCGTATCAGAGGACCATGGAGATGCAAGGTTTTAAAAAAAGCGTGGCTTAGGTTTTGTGGGTGTAAGTGCATAATGGCAGAAAGCCGTGAGGCAGCAGAGTGTATAATGGGGGAATTGGCCGATTGCTTGATCACATTAGTGTGATCCAACACAGCTATCACTCATTGATACTTAGTGGATCTTTAAGGAAGGCATTCATGAGGAGTATAAAAAGAGCTGAGTTAGGATGGGAAGGAGATCAAGAATGGAAAGGAAGAAAAAAAATCAAGTAGAAGAAGTGAGAGAGTGGCAGAATGTGGTGATTTAGGTAGTGCAGTGGAGAGGAGGCAAGGCAGTCGGGAGGCCCCATAAGGGAGTGAGAGGAATGGCGCTTTGTAGCCATGCTGCAAGACCTGGGGTGTGAGGAGGGGAGATAATTAAGACAGGGAGGTGCAAAGGGGCTCAAGAAGAGAGAAAGAAAGCTGGTTCAGACTCTTGATTTTATCATATTTATGTTTAACTTCAACCATGCACTATTTTTATAGATTATTCATTGAAGACTCTGTTTAAGAACCATCCTTCTCACACCGTTATTAATAAAAAGCACTATGCACTTTGTACTGTACTTGTTGTTTATGTCCTCATTCACTCTGGTCCATCTTGGTTATGACTATTGATGTCCCAGTAGACTGAAGATGTCCAAAGCTGCGGGTACCCAGGGCATCGCACATGCGACATACACCAGGTAATTTAGAGTTGCTGAAAAGCTAATCATACACACCTTTAAGAGTACCCAGAGAAAGCCAAGCAGATGTGGAGAATCTGCAAAAACATAGGGAACAAGTGAAATCTATGTTTTTGGAGCTGTATGAACATCCCTCCCTTTGAATTATACTGCTAGAGATTTAAAACAAAGATCAGCAGGAAGGTTAACATGCATGCAACTGGAGCCTATTAATATGGGTATAACTTGTTCTTGCCGTTCAACTTCTAACCCACTTTTCTAGCTCATGGGTTGCGAGTGTGTATACTGGAAGCACTGGGCTCAAGGTGGGAACTAGCCTTTGCAAGAGTTGGCACTTCAGCACTGGGCACATTTATGCACAACTTAGGGTTTCCAGTTAACCTAACAGCCTTGTATTTGGGATGAGACAGGAAAATCCCACTGAGGCAGCCTTGGATTTGAACCTGGGACTCTTTAGCTGTGAGGTAGCAGTGCTACAGAACAAGCTAATTTGGTTGGTAAAAGGAATGCCTTCTGATCTACTACTTCTTGGGGTGAGGCTTATTTAACTTTAGAAAAGGCCAACATACAATATCCAATAAAAAGTAGAGCACATTTCTAAAGAATAGAAATTTACTTTTCCACCACAAACTGAATCCTTAATTATAGGGGTGGATGATTATAGAGGCATGTGGATTACACCCACTGAATAGAATGGTGGTGCTCCTGACTGTGCACAAATGCTTACAAACTGTGTTTCTGTGGCAGGAGGAAGACTTGGCTGTTTATAGACATCCAAGCTTAATTATAAGGAGGATGTAGTCAGAAACACAAGCCCATGCTTACCATCGTGTTTAAATATGGCACTGCTGCTTAATGCCATTATACCAACTCCACTATCTTTTGTAGCACACTCCTTTTCCAAAAGTCTAACTGAATTGAAAAATTTACAATATGTGTTGTTAGAAATGAAATTGAAATAATCCAAATTTCCTGCCCACACCAATACAACTTGAGAAATTTTGCTAAAAAGTGGCTAAAAGTGTGGTGTCATATCACCATGAGACTGGACTACTGGATTGGTTGTCTTGTTTTCAGTTTTGGGGAAAGGATCAAGGCAAGAACAGGTGATATTCACATTGATATAAACAGACTGTTCTCTGAATTGGTTTGCATACTGTACAGGCTCTGCATCTCCACGCAAGTCTAACTGAAAGTAATGCTCTGCCATTTCCTTAATGTTGTTCAGTAAAATCAAGTACAGTTTCTGTTTTAATTATTCACATATATTACAACATGGGTGGCACAGTGGCATAGTGGTAGTGCTGCTGCCTATCGGTAAGGAATGCAGGGCTCTCTGCAAAGGTGTCCTCCGAGTGCTCCAGTTTCCTCCGACAGTCCAAAGACATGCAGGTTAGGTGGACTGGTGATACTAAATTGTTACTAATGCGTGGCTGGGATGTGTGTGCTTGCGTTTGCCCTGCGATGAATTGGCACCCTGTCCAGGGTTTGTTCCTGCCTTGAACCCTATGGTAGCTGGGATAGGCTCTCAGCATCCCCCATAATCCTGTTCAGGACAAAGCAGTTTAAAAAAATGACTGACATATTACAACCTTTTAAAAACAACTATGACCTTAGTATGAGTGTGTGTTCACCCTGCAGTGGACTAGTGCCTTCTTCAGGTATTGTTCCTGCCTTGCACCTGATGATTGATGGGATCAGCTTCAGCTGCACCTTGACCCTTCCCTGCAAAACAGGGTACCTCGGACAAAAAAAAGAGACAAAACGATCATTTGAATTGCCTCCGTTACTGTTAACCTAATACAAATTACAATTATTCCTCCAAATCACTATCTCACACGATTTTACTTCTGTCTAATAAAGTTTGTCTTTTACAACGTTTTATCAGTTTTGTTGGAAACTATTTATCTCTTTCTATTGTAAACAACCTACAGCAGCTTTTAGTTTACTGACCAGACTTTCATTTCCAACACAGTGAACTTTTACTACAACAACTACTTGCATTTTGGGCTATAGTTATTGCAAAATCAAGACCTTATCACAACAGCAACTCTAAAAAACACTTCAGATTTTTAATATAAATATTACATCCTTATATTTGAAGCCAAAATACAGGTATTTTCAAAATGTCTTGTCTGAGGCTTCTTTTCTATAAATTGCCTCGAAAATATGGAGAAAGCCTTCAGTTGGGAATTTACATAAGCAATCATGAGCACTGCCTAAACAATTGTTTCCTTTCAAATATTTGCATTTTAATATAACCGAATCATGTAATCAGCATTCCATTTTTTAAAACTTCTACATTTCCCTTTCTCAAACTGACCAATTAATATCACATAAAGTTGATTATTCTAGTGCCGATCTATCTAGTCTAACAGTGAACACACATGGGGGGGGGGGGGGGGGGGAATGCAATAAACTGAAGAGAAAAAAAATAAATGCTTCCTTTTTTGCTGGCCCAGTAAAAATGTTCATACTAGATTGGGCTAAATGTTTAACTCCACCTAGGTTTAACCTGGCCCCATTTCAACAGTCACAGTGAGGACCTCCATACAAGAATGGTTACAGTGCCATCTTGAGTTTGCCTTTGTTGTATACCAGTAACTACTTGCCTTAATAGTACTGGTACTTGAGGTTCATACTTGATGTCATATTCTTTGGGCACGAGCAACAGAATCTAAACTGCTTTTAATGTGTTATTTTCAAACTCTGTATTTTCTGTGTTTCTATGGAAAGGACTTGCACCCTTGTAATGGTCCTGAACCGATGTTTGGTAATCTTTGAATCCTGCATGCTCATACTTGGGGACCTAAAGCCCAAACTGAAGTCATGACCCTTGTTTCAAAATTAGGGACTTCATCCATAGTTTAACAGCAACTTGAACCCTGTTTTCCTCAAGAGGGACTGGAACCCTCATCCCAGCCAGTATCATATATAGGGTATATTGTGGAGTAAATGTAGATGGAGGCATTGAACCTCCTTCTTCAAGACATCTTGATCATTTACTCGTTTTCTTTAAAGATGGGGGACTCAAACACACAAGTTCCTCTTTAGCACCTTTTTGCATCACACTCACCAAGAAAGATGAGTGTAAAGTGAATAAGATGGTGTGAGAATTGCAAAGAAAAATCCAGAACTGCACAGTTTAGTGGGACCTTTAGGTCATCAAGTTGCAAAATCAACCTGAATTGCCTCTGTGTCAACAAGCTTGTCCGGAAGGCCTGCATGGAAGAAGCCCTTACTGAGTACAACTAGCAAATTTCAGTGCCTGAACTTTTCACACAAGGAACAGTACCTGATTCTCTCTGTAACTGTGGTAGATCATAGATGATTTGGCACTCTGTTGCTGTTAGCTGACCAGGGGCTCTGGTTAATGAATTTCACTAACCAGGATACTTTTGTCTATCATGTGGTTGCATCTGCCAAGAGGTTGAGACTTGGCCATTGATGGACTTTTCAACAAGGTCATAACCTGAAACTTTCATCAAAATCAACACAAAAAGGTTGTGGGAATACAGAATCAGTGCGTTCACATGGTTATCTCAGTGTCCTGTATTGAATACTATTGAAAACCTGTTGTCTGATTTGAAAAGAGTGATTTACAAGCTCAAGTAGACGACTACCAAGGATCTTGAAATATTCTTTACAGATTATTGGTCCAAAATCCCTCCAAAAGTCTGGTTCAGGTTTGTTGTACTTTACGGGAAGATGCTGGGGTGGATATACCATTACAGCGCTCTGCTTGTGCGTTTAGGGGCCCATGATGGCTAAGGGTCTTTATTCCATTAAATCCCCCCATGTCCCCCACTGAAAGAAACAGGGTATGTGCCAAAATGAGCAAGGATAACAAGCAATCGAGTATTGTGCCATTATCAAGAGTGAAAAATACAGTGCTGCATTAAAATGACCTGGTGTCTACAAACTGCATTATTAAATGTGTTATCAACTCCCTCTTAGGCCACTAAATCACCCAGAGGCCTGTATAGGTCTTAATCTGGACGTGGATGAGGCACAGTGGTGTTATCCTCTCTCAAGGAGACTTCACTAAATAGTAATTGTAGGAGCAGCAATAACTTTGAAACGTACAGTATGTTTTGTAGGGAAAAAAAAAAACTCAACAAAAAGTTTTGTTTTTAAAATATTTATGTTAAAATAAAAATACATACAGTAGCTTTCCTATGTTTTAACCCAAAATACACATTTGTTGTTTATTTTACTTTATTCTTGAGTTTAATATAAGGTGAATATCTGGGCGAAAGAGAAAAAGGTACAGCTGTTTGGCCACAATGCCAGATGTCATGTTTTCCAAAAAATGCCTTTGACCAAAACTTTATAGCAAGTAGGGGTATTCTTGGAGTTTAAAATTGCTTTTTTGCATTATGGCCAGACCAGCTTGCTATAACAGAGTCGAAAATGAATTCTACACTGTATTAGAAGGTATTTGAGAAGAATGAAAGGCCAACTGTCAAAAAACTAAAGCTGCCCCATAAGTGGACACTGCAACAAGACTAAGCTAGAACACTCAATCAAATCCACAAAAGATTGTCTTAAGAAGTGGAGGCTATGGAATGGCAAAGTCAAATCACAAGTCTTGCCTACATAGAAATACAAGCAAGAATACGCTCAAGCATAACACCATTGAAGGAGTGGGCAAAGACTGAGACTGATAGACAACTACAACAAACCCATAGAAGTAGTTATTTCTGCCAATTAAGTCAACATCAAACAGATGATTTCAAAGAAGAAGTCTCATTATTATTTTTTTTATTTTCATATTTCATTCTCAACTTTTACCATTTTTTATTTCTTATTAGTTAAATTAGATTGCCTTTACCTATTAATGTTGATGAAATGAAGAACAAATATCTACCCATGCAAATATGTTGAAGAACACTCACATTTTCATAGGGTTCACTTTTTCACAGCACATTTTTTTAAGTTTGCAGCACCCATTCTCCTGGGTTTAATCCCTGGCTGGGACACCATCTCCCAGTGTCTTTTTCATCTCACGTCGAAGGTTTCTGCATGTTAAGCTGATTTGCAGTTCTCGGCTGTTCCCCCACGATGGACTGAAACATAATTCACACTGATCCTATCTTGAACCTGATGCAGAGGTTGTCAACTTCAGTTTTCCACCTTAAATACAAATTTACAGATGAGTAAATGGATGGTTACATTAGGTGTGCTTTATATTTCAAATTAATTATTAGGTGTTCAGAGTTATTCTAGAAAATACTATTATGAGGAAAAGCAGAACCACTTAGTTAAAACAAAAGCACAGAGATATAAGAGAGTTGCACACTATTAAGAAAATGTGAACTACTGCCTAGCTACTTTATTCAACACCTAATATTCTTTCATGTACTGTATCACCAATCATCTATTTTTTGTTACAGAGTGTATTAATCTGCATACATGGTAGCTACTTTACCATAGACTGTTTATATAGGGATATTTGAATTCCATGCTACTGACTTGAGATGTCATTATTCACTCTTTTGTCAGACTGCAAATAAATGTTTCATTAGCAGATTGTTATCTTGTATTAGTTTACCGTGTAGTTTCAGTAACTGCTATTGTAACTTTGGTAAAACAAATTTTTGTGTGAGGCCACTCAATTTTCTCAAAGGAGATACAAGCTTTTCAAAGGAACATAGCATTAAAATTGAGCATATGGTGATAGACCTAAATAATGATTGCCAACAAATTCTGAATAACATTTTCATAAACACTGACCGTACAGTGATGCGATGAGTAGTTCTGCTTCTTCATTGGTCACTATAATTTCTCTCTGTGTTTCCATAAACTGCTATGGTTTCCTCCTATATTCTAAAGACTGGCATCAGTTGAGTGAGCAAGGCAAATGATGAACTGGTATTTCTGCTAGGTTTGGTTCCTACCTTGTGCTCAAACTGCTTGAAAGTACAGAAGCGGGAAACTGAGAATTGCAGTTAGTGGATTGAATAATATATGCTTTACAGGTTTCTAAACAGCTGCGAGGTTCTCTGTGGCAATAAACAAACTGAATGATTAGCAAAGTTAATGGTTCAAATCAATATGAACTTTTTCAAACATAGTCGCTGTTGATAACCACTTCAGCCTTAATATTTACTAATTATGTGAGAACTGCAGCGACTGACTTTTATTATAAACCAATTCCTTAAAAAATAAATAAAAAATAAAAAATCTTGCTGATAAAACTTATTTGTGGCATCCTAGTGTATTTATTCTGTCATGTCAAATCATTCTAATATTGTAGATTTTTATTTTCTGAGAATATCATCCAAATGTATCTGGAGTAGATTAATAATTATCAGTCTTTCACTTTTTCCATTTATTTCCAAATATTTTATTAATCTAGATGGTTCACTATGAGCACACGCAGTTGTAAATGACATAGATATATATAGATAGACGCCGCATTCACTGTGTTGCCGAGTCGACACGATACGTCAGCGCATCTGCCCTATTGCGAGTGGCAAAAGTGCCATTTAAACTAATACAGGTAGACATGGAAACCGGGTTTTCTGATGAAAAAACAATAATGTTTAAAACAGTATCATTTACATACAACAGATTTTGGCAAATCGTTTAAATGCAACTATTTATATCCATCTGGACACTAATAATGGCAATTATTTAATAAGAATAATTAATATAAATATTATAAGTAACATTTCTCGGACTGCCTTCTTCCATCTCTGAAACATTTCTAGACTTTGTCCAGTTCTTACGCAACACAGTACTGAAGTATTGGTTAATGCCCTAGTCACCACATGTATAGATTACTGTAATGCTATTCTATCTGGCATCCCACAAAAATGTATCCATGGCTTACAACTTCTCCAAAATTCTGCTGCCAGGATAATAACCTGTTCTAAATCCACTGAACTTATTACACCTAATCTCTCTCAACTTCACTGGCTCACTGTTCACTTCTGAATACAATACAAAATACCACTCTTAACATTTAAAGCCCCCTTCCTACCTCACTGATCTCCTACAGACTTACACTCCCTCTCACTTATTCAGATCCTGTAATTTGAGAGTATTCAGTCTGGCAATATGGTGCAGCCTTAGTTTGTGGAAGACAGACACAACTAAAGACATGAGCATAAAATAATGGTTGTCAATTTCAAACGGTGTTTCCTCAATGTGCTCCTTCAGAAAAAACACATCATCTGAACCTATCTCAGCCCAAAGAAACTAATTGATGAAAGATACACTGACAGCTTGCCCTAATGTAGACTGTCGGATGACACGCTCAGTAACTTTGACCACCTTGACTGAACCCTCAGAAGGAATCATCAATCCTCCTTTGTTTCTTAATGTGAGCAAGTGGTAGCTTTGACCATATGATGCCAGTACAGCATCTGTTACCAAACTAGCATGTCGCACATCACAGGACAGCTTTCTCAAAATCCCATCTAAGGGCTATCTCCCACTGCTTCCTGAGGTGGATTTCTTTGGGAAACCTTCAAAGTTTGAGAAATGTTAACAGCTAACAACAATCTGCTGTACATAGTTAGTGACTAAATACATTTAGCCAAAATGTTGTTTGGAGACTCACTTAAGCACATAAATTCATAGCTTTGCTAGCTTAGCCTGGTGTAGCTAAAGATTATAAAATGGGATTTTTTAATGGCCAAATATAACCAAAATAATTGTTCATCCTTACCTATGAAATGTAATCCCCCGGGATCTGGTTTGGAGCGTACTGCGGTTTGTAAAATCCCAAGCAGCACATGTATGATGCATCTTGTCCATTACTTCACTCCACAGCAGTGCCACTCGCAATATGGCGGCGACGTTGACGTACGATGCTGCAGGTCATGCGGCGTCCAGTAATTTTATGTCTATGGCATATAAGACCAAATTAACCTTTAGGCCAGTATCACAATCATTGACTCATTTACCTCCAACTGATCTCATTGTTTTTAGACTGTTTTTTACATCTGTTGTAATACATTCAGAATAGCACAGTAGTGCAAGGATTACATTTACAGGAAATTTAGGAATTTTAGCCATAGCTGTAAATGCTTACCTGTTTTTTTCATTTTCCTTTTGCCATTAATTCTCTTTTTTCCTGTTTAGTTTACATAGATAGAACAAAATTAATTGTCCCGGGGGGGGAATCTGGCTTTTTACAGAAGTGCAGCTCTTTAAATATAAAGATTGATAGATATACAGTACACACACGCTATAGTCAACAATGCCAGATTATCAATGAGCAGAACAGACACCAAGGGAAATGACACATAAAGGCTGCATTTACTTATGGCTACTATGCTCACTATTAAATAACACCAGGAAAAGCGTAATGAAAATCATGATGAAGAAAAGGAACAGAACATAAAAACAATACATTATTCTCAAGTAACACACGTAATTTGTGAAATTACAACAAATATACAGAAACTGGGAAATACAAGTTTGCTTATTTAAGGTAGGAGTCTATTTAAAAGTAGACTTTATTGTGGTGATGAAAATCTGCAGCCACTTGGGGCCCACGGGACTGAACTCGAGGACCACTGAATCAGATTGTGAACCTGGGGCTTTTTTGCCATTTGCACCTCATTGTTAATTTTCAACTGGTTATAAAAACAAGCAATTAAAATAGAGAATGCAGCTGCGTGTGATGCATAAAACAAAGATCTTTAGCAGCAGCAACTGCCTTCTGATTAAGATATTAATGCGTAATGAAAAACAGCATTCACCCTAAAGGACCGAACTTCGGGATAACAGGCCTAAAATATTAAAGTGCAGAAACTTCTTCTCACGGGTATATTTTTTGGGGGCGGGATTCACGCGTAACCCGGATGACGCGTTCGTTGCTGCGTCTCCTAGCAACAGGCAAAGCCCTTCGAGTTGTACAGGTGCTCTTCTAGGGCGGCTAAGGTAATTCGAATTGCTTAGTTGCTTTCAAGGTAACAACAGTAACTTGCGCCGTTTGTGTCTCGCCTATTTTCAACATATTTCTGGGTAAACAAGAGTTTGTCAATGGAGCACTTTTACAGCGAATTAAGTTATCAGGTAAATCTTTCTTCTGTTTTTGTAGCTGAACTGTTTGGGTTACGTAGGTGAGTTCTTGATGACAGAGTATGCGTTGACACATGATGTGCTGCAACTTGCTAAGTAGCCCTCGCTACGCAAATGATGATGTCAATGCAGGCAGTTTTACGGCTGCGCCGTTCAAGCCCATTCATCTTCCAGTGGTCCGCCGTTGTTTAATAAAGAATACAGCGCTTTTTACTGGCTGTGTTTACTTTTATTTGTTAGTTATTTTGAATTTTTAAACCGATTTTATTATCTACAACACTGTCTGGCAGCCCCTCTCATTTTGTTTGGAGACATAGCATGTATTCTGCACAAGAAACTAAGCAGTTTTAATAAATTTTAATCCCATTAATTTAAAATTCAGAATCCTTCACCCAGGTCAGATGTCCTGGGACGCCCAGTCCTGTTTTTGTTACATTTTTAACTTTAAGAATCATTGTGGTGGCTCTGAGGCTAGGGATCTGCCCCGGCAATCAGAAGGGTGCCAGTTTGAATCCTATAAAGAAGTGAGTCCACTATATTGGTCTCTTGAGCAAGCCCCTTAACCTGCAATTGCTCTATCCAGGATATGATGTTAACCTGCATCCAGCCCTGCAAGCAGGTCCTCCAATTTGCAGGGACAATTTGGGATTGATGGCAGGATTGGCACCCCAGCCACTGCAAAAAACCTCACACTGTTCCAGTGTGGTGCTGAGATGTCAAACGTTGCACGACTGCACTTGTGTCCTTATTTTGGATTCTGTGGTGGTTCCTCGTGTGGTGGGCACAGCAACATGCTGTATCAGTAAATGCTCCCATCCTACTCCTTCTGTGCTTTATTGTTTACACTGCAGTCCAAAAATTAGTGAATTATATTAATGTGAAAGAAGAAAACTGTAAATATCTTGAAAGGCATGTGGCTACTGCTGCAGCCATTTCACAGTCCAAAGAACATTGGTTTAAAAAGCTGGCTTGGCTGCAGTCTGTTTTCAATGAGCAGTGTCTTTGTGGGTTTACCTGGGTGTAGTCTTGCATTTACAATGTAAATGTTTAGGGTCCTTTTCTAAAATAAATGGTTTTTCCAAATGTTTACCCCATTTTGGAGATTGCTTAGATCTTTCTGTTTTGGTATTTACTTTCTGCTTAATTTTGTGTGGTCTATATTTTGTTTACATTGTTCTGTTGTGTTTTTTTTTTTTTTTAATCTTTCAGTGAAGGTTACCTTGGGAATCTGAGCTCATTATCGGGTGTCTTTGCACAGATACCATGGACTTTAAGGTATCAGAAAGGTAACTTAAAACTGAATAGTCAATGTTGTCGTTTTCATGGCATAAATATGGAGAGAACTCATCTTACAGCATTTTACCTTAAAGGAATACTTCACCCAAAAATTACTCTTTTATATGTTACTCACCCCATGTAGTTTGGTGAGAAAATAAACAGCATTTGTGACTGAACAAGGCTGGAGAGTAGCAAACAATATAAAAATGCCCATGAAAAAAACTTCATGTTAATCATTGTGTCATGTAATCCTCATTTTCTTTTGCCTACTTAGTGAGCTGAGCTGGTCCAAACCAGGATCCTTCCTGAGATATCCTATCCGGATTTTGTGTAGTTCTGCTCTTTAAGTACTATCTTTGTCATTCAGTCGCTCACACATGATAAAACATGAGCATACCCTCTGCACATCTTTCTAGGATGGGCCTGTCCCTTTTGACAGTGTCTCTCTCCCAGTTCTCTGTAGCTCCACTAAAAGTTTTATGCCAAAATACTACTGGTAATTTCTGTGGTTTAACATGTTTCTGTAGATAAAATGATTCACTTGCTCTTGGTTTTTAGCACCATTCCCCACACTGTAAAAAATGTCAGTAAATTTAATGGTACAAATACTGTAAATGGTGAAGGTAAAAGACCTTTTCTGAAAAAAAGGAAAGTTACCTTATGTTCTACTGAAAATTACCTGTATATCTTAAACAATAAATTTCATTTTTTTTTACAGCCAAGTTCTGTAAAATCAATATTTTTCTACCTTCAAAATATGCTGTATACCGTTTATTGATGCATTACAGTTATACTGAAAAAAAATCTGTTAATTTTACAGTGTAAAACTGTTAAATAACGAAGGTAAACAACCGTAAAATGTAAAACAGTAAATCACTGTTTCAGTAAAACCCGTTACGATATTTGCATAAGGACACGCCCCTTTTTACAATATTGTTCCTGGTGAACCGCATACCTTTTAATAGTAGGGAAAAAAACTTAACCTAAGTTAGCAGACTTATTTTTCCCCACGTGCTGAAGGTTTTTTGAGGTTATGGAAGCTGATTTATGGTGGGTTGTATTCGATAAGTAGGACACCATACACCACAAAAGAGAAAACTTTACTTCCCTACCTGGCAACGTGCCGTAACTTCCTTAAACATTGAATTGTTTTCAACGTGTATAATAAAATGGCCCATGCTTGCTATTGGTTGTTGTTAACTAACTGATGCAACTGTGTACTGGGGTTTGACCCTATCAATACATATTGTTTATTGATTGTCATATTTATTATACAACATGAATTTCTGGTTATGGTTAAACATTCCCTTCTGTTGGAGTTTGTTGCGAAGACCAAATAGTTTTTACTATGAAATTATACTGTAGACCTAAAAATATTGTCACCTTATTTATTACAGTAAAATTTTGGCAACCCAGCTGCCAGTATTTTACCGTAAATTTAACATTATTTTTTAAAATGTACCGTAGACCAAAAAATATTGTTACCTTCTTTTTTACGGTAAAATCCTGGCGACCCCAGCTGCCAGTTTTTTACCGTAAATTTTAATTTTTTTTTTACAGTGCAGAATCCAGGCTTTTGTAACTATATGGAGTACAGTACTTGTGTTTTTTTTTTTTTTTTGAGATTGACAGCTGAGTATAGTATATAAAAAAGTAAGTACAAATACAGTAGCCAAGAATTGTAATTATTGGGAAAATTAAACAGCAGTTTGTATGGAAATAGGCTGACCTTATACGGAAAAGTTTATTCTGCAAATTTTCTCATGGCATTTAAAAGTTAGTAGGCCTACCATACTTTCAATCATCTGCCATAATTTGTCTGAATACAAAGGAGCACATTTGATTTTCATGGAAAACAAGTAATCAAATACAGATAACTGCAAGTTAGTCAGTAGAGAGCTCATATATAAATGGTGCGTATGCCCAAAAATGATGCATATGCCCATTTCCATACTCCCTTTGAAATGTATAAAAACTAAACTTGGCATAAAACCACACATTTTCACAGCTGCCTCAGACCATGCATATGCACGTTTCTGCTCTGTTTGGCAAATGGGTGGCTCCTAGAATAAAAAAAGTGCTACTGTTTCTGTGTGCTTTCTCTTTTTTAGATTCGCTTCCATGATACCAACTTTATCAAACACACCAAAATTTATTTTCATATTGCTTACAAATTTAAGGCACTTGATTGTAATCAATTTGTAACAATATAATGGTGCATGGAATGGACAAACTATTCCAACTTCTGTGGCTGCTTTAGCTTTGTTAAAAATCATTGCAAATGGAAGAATTGGAAGAAAGCACATATTTACAGATCATACTGATGTTCTGTCCCATGATGAGGACTGGCTTCTAAGTCAATTTAGTGTGCTGTTAGAATACTAGGATGTATACTTGATATCATTCTTATGATGAAATACATTAAAGTATATAACATTTTACAGATAATTTAAATAATGTATACTATACATATTATGTGTTTAATTATTTCATCAATCCATCCATCTATCCAGGGTTGTGCTCATCCTAGCAAACATCGTGTGCAAGGCAAGAACAATACCTGGACGGGGCCCCAGCTCATCGCAGGGTGAATATGATCATACACATACACTAGCATCACCAAATCCCCTAACCTGCATGCCTTTGGAAGCAATCTAAAGCATGCAGAGGAAACCCACCAGGAAAACATAGAAACTCTAGGCAGGGAACACCTGCGATGCCCCCTCCCCCCTTACTGCAAAGCAGCAGCACTACTGCTGCACCACTGTGCTCCCTCATGTTTAATACATTTCATCATGAAAATAATATCAAACTAAGGTGCTCCGCCCCCTGCTCAATTCACTCGCCCACCCACCGGGTTTGGTTTACCGGATATACAATTTAAAGAGTTTATTTTCATGGGAATTGTTACATATGCATTATTTTCACTTTTACTTTAAAACTTTTGTAAAAACAATACTTGTCCTTTATTTCTGGCCCCAGGCATGGTGACATCTTTCTCGCAGAACGTATAACGTTGCTTGTATTCTGAAGGGGGTGTGGCTGAACACACGCTAAGGAGATGCAGTCGGATCATCTGCTGTCTTTCTGCTGCTGGCGAGTTGCGTATTCTGCTTGTCACGCTGCGCTTCGATCATTTAAAAGCCTGTACTGCAGCTGTCCTTTTGCCACTTCGTGTCTCTTCTACTCGCGTTGTGAAAGGGGACGGGAGGGAGGTTTAGGGTGGCTGAACGCATGCTATGGAGAAGCGGTTGGATCATCTGCTGGCTTTCTGCTGCTGGCAAGCTGTTTTGCTTGTTGCTTGTCGTTTTAAGAGCTGGGAGCAAGTTAAAGTGTCTCTCGCAGGACTTCAAATTGTCTTCCGAGAAGATCACGTCTCGTCTCCCTCCCCAAGATTTTTTTTTTTTATAATGGAGAGATATACATCTTAGTATTCTAAAATGTTCAGATAGCTGTAATATCATGAATGAAACCTATTCCTGTTGGCGTAGGAGAAAACCTGTTTCAGTAGCACATAGCAATTAACAAGCTCCAGTAAGTTAAACATCAATTTTAACATGAAGCTTGCAATGTTCTACTTTAATGACAAAATAAACTACAAGATTAAAGTGGACATAGACCCTTTTTTTTTCTTCACTGTGTCCCTGAATTTTTCTTTTTTGTGGCCCTAATACGCTCCCTTATGACACTCAAGTGGTGGGCGGCGATTTGCCTTTTCATTGCGACTTTGCTATCTACCCACTTCTTTTATTTCTGGCACTGGGCAACTTTCCGAACTTGAACTTTTGAGTGCCTTCACCATGCTGTGCCACCCCATCAGTTTCTTGTATTGCTTATATAACACTGCTTCAGCCACCAAATAGTAAGTTTTTCCTTGCTTCCACTTCACTGAGCCAGGCCTCCATTTTGCTGAAATTCTTTTTCACACATGCTTTTGCCATTGTCTTTAAAGAAAACACTGAACAGAAGGGGCTATTTATATTGATTTTTGGTTCTGTAGGCGTGTGCATATGCATTAAATTTCTTGCTGATTGGAATTTATAAAGGGAAAGTGCGTGGAAATTAGCTTGCACACAATTTTATGTATCCGAATTTTTTTGTGCATACACACATTACTAGTTTTGTTTGTACGCCCAGTTTTAGTGTGAATTCTGCAAATCATGTTATACATGGTGCCTTAGGTGTTTGAACTATACTTAGATGACCAAGGCAAACTTATTACTTGTGGAAATTGGATCAGATAGAGACCTTTGCTACAACAAAACCTGTTGAACATAATAATAAGGAAAAGTTATCTGTAGAAGGATTCAGTATTGTATTCCACTATTGAAATAATGTTTTGTAGGATAATTTTACTCTTAGATTTTGAACAAATTGTTCATGTTTTTATAGGAAAAAATCATCACAGGAACCCAAGACTATCGAAAATTATATGAATGGCAAATTGCTAAGAAGAGAAGTAGCAGAACAATATGGAACATTTTCTGCAGAAAAAATAAAAGAATTTGAAAAAGAGCTAACCAAAGGTCAGTAGACATTCATACATTTTTCCATTTTCTGACCCACTTAATCCACTTCATGTTTAGTAAGTATGTATTCCCTTCTGTAGACTTTAAAAAAAGTATTAGATTTAAGCAGAGTAACAATTTAATCTTGTCCTCTTTAGTTAGATATATGTCAGATTGGCTTTTTTTTTTCAATTCTTTTCTTAATTCCTTCAACATTATTAAAATATTAATTTCAATTATCAGCAAGGGGAATTTTCAGAAAACTTTTTTTTATATAACAACTAGGCAATTTATAAAAGGCCCATCCTTTGGTCGTACTGGAAAAATGCATAATTACTAAATGTATTGGATAATTCAATTGGCATAGGGCAGTGTAGTAGCATATGTAATGCTGCCTCAAAGATCCATACCTCCTGTATTCGGATACTGTGCCTCGTTATCTGCATGAATTCCCTCCAATATCCCTAAAGTTGTGCAGGTAAGGTAAATTGATGTTTCAAAATTAGATTATGTGTGGGTGACCCCTAAGCAGGTTTGAAAATATGCTCCCAAATCCAGTCTCCATTGCTATTGTCTAGGTTTTTCTCATCTATGCCCACCACTATATTAACATCTCACCTGAACCTCGCACTTCTTGCAGGTTGTCTGCCCAAAAGACCGCTCCATATCTTCATTTCAGGCTTGGTCTGGCTGGGTTATGTAGGTTTCCTGGCTACCAGGCACTTATTGGTGGATGTCATCCCCAGGCCTGGCTCCAGAAGTGGAGAAGATCAAATTACTCTCTCCCTGTGAGAGGAGAACAACTGCCCTGGATGGAGTAGTTCAAGTATTGTAAGGTCTTGTTCACTAGTGATGGAAAAAGGGAGCATGCAGCTGTTCTACAAACACTGTACTGGCCCGTGGTGGTGAATCAGTTGCTGATTCTAAAGGCAAAACTTTTGGTGTGCCGGTTGATCTACATCTGTGTTGTCCCCTTTGGTCATGAGCTGTGGGTAATGACCAAAAGAATAAGATTGCAAGTTCAAGTGGCAAAAATGAGGTTTCTTTACAGGGTGGTTGGGCTAACACTGCACAATAGGGTGAGAAGCTCAGGGCTTCAGGAAAGCCTCAGGGTAGAGTTGCTTCTCCTCTGGATTAAGCGGAGCCAGTTGAGGTGGTTTTTATGCATGTTGTGATGATGCCCTCCTGGGTTTACTCACCTGTTCTGGGCATGTCACACAGAGACATTGTGGGAAAGCCAGGTGACAGATAAATTATGAGTCTTAATTGGCTGGGGAATACCTGGATATTCCCCAGGAAGAGCAGGAATCTATATATGGGAAAGGGGAAGTCTGGACTGACCTGCTTTGCCTGCTGCTGCTGTGACCCTCGCTGGGAAAAGTGGTTGAGAAAAAATTAGCATGTTTTCCTACATAGTGTATGTTCAAGATAACTAAATCACATTATGAATTAACTGTATCATTCTCAATTTATGTACAAATAAATGTATCTGCATTTGTTTTTATTAATATAAAATGTGCTTACAAAAATCTTTCTCCATAAATTCCTTTTTTCTCTTATGTGATGAATTCACCTCCATTCTGAAGGCCACTTAAAGTACTATTCTACATCTGTTCAGAATTATTTATCTTTCTCTTATTGCTGTTTAATATTAGGCATGTTTTAGAAAGACCCTCTAAAGCCTTATTAATTTGTTTATTCTGAGTATGTGATAGCAGCCAGTCTTCCTTCAACTTTGACCTATATTTTGATTAATCTGAAAATTTATTGATGAATACTTCAATGAAGGTGAACAAAAGATTAAGGAAGTCATAGTGTACTTGGTCATCTGCTTGTTCGGTTTGTTGCAAGTATTCATCATTGGCATTCTTTTTGACCAGTGGATCCCTGCTGATCCTACCAGGAGCTCTTGTGATTTAATGAGTGATAATAGAACACAGGTACACTAAAATCATGTGCGTAAGCTAAAGAGCTATTTGTTCACAGCACACAATAATGCTTGGGTTAACAATTAATTTGGAAAAATGTCAAGCTGGCTTGAAAAATTTAAGTACTAGAGCAAACTGCTTGCCAAAGAAATATTGTCACGTTTTAAAATCTCAAATATTCATGATTTCCTTACAAAATGTAACATTTTCAAAAACGTTTAGGGTTGGAATTAGGGGTTAGTTCATAAATGTACAATTTTTTATGTTACTCAAATTTCCATTACATTCTCTTAATTCTATAAAATCTTAATTGTGTTTTAATGCATATAAGCATTTGTATCAATCATTTAATCTACTGTATATAAAATGCAAAGGTAAAAGCTGAAATTTGACAGCGGTCCTTGGAATGTGTTGTCTCCTCTGGATTTTAGTTCTTACTAATTATTTGCCCAGCTCTTGAAGAAAGAGTTGTCTTTTCTGGTGCTTTCCTGTCTTCCAGTTTGGATTGTGTGCCATTTAGATGACAAATGCATTGTAAGCGGAGGTGTCCAAGATATTGAAAAGTATTACAAGTGGCCAATGTAGGGTTCTTCTTTTGCAGCTGTATCTACACACCAATTTATCCAAGTTATCAACACCTCCTTTTGCAACATTGTAATCCATACTGATTTCTGGATTATGATGCTCCTAGCCACAGATTCTCTGGGCCATCTATGCAGCTTGCTCATCAGTGCGATGTTTTCCTTTGTTCGGGATGTAAGACATCAGGGATGTGTTGGCTGTGAACAGAAACTTGCTTGAATTGACAGGCCTGTTCCTTGTACCCTTAAGCTGAGGTGGAAGCTCTGTCTTATTTTTTTCATATTGCTTCTAGCATTGTCAACTTTTTCTATTTAGACATCCTTGCCACAAATTGTATAAAGTAAAAAAATTGTCACACATGATGCTGTGACCAGGAGTTCCATGTGTCTTGTTCAGGACAACCTGTATTAGTTGGTGTTTCAAAGGGGCAGCTCCATTATGCTTGCCAGTATACACGATATGTTTCATGCATATGATGAAGCAGCATCACAGGCAACCCTGATCTTGACTTAATATTTTGCATGTTTAGAAAGCATGAACTGCCTGAAGGGGCAGCATCCCCTAAATGGTGTAAGCTGCTTATCAACAGTATTGTTGGGCCCAGGGCTGTAGCAAAGGGAAAGGCATTTCATCCACTTGTTCCACAGTGACCTGATTGTTGCTAATTTGACTCTGTGTTGTCTGGCTGGTTTGGTGTTTTGGTTATCAAAGCAGATAATCCTGGAAATATTAAGTTTTACACAGAAAAGTTCTCAGACAGTTTCTGAATTCTCAACTGGATCTGAATATGCCAACAAATGATAGAAGCCCAAAGTATACTTGTAAATTGGCTGGATCAATTTCCTTCCATCTATCACCAAAACCATGCCTCCCCTCCAAATTAATGCAGTCCTATCCTCTTCCAAAGTGAGCACTCCTTCCACATTGGCTTCTCTATCTTCTAAAATGATTTCTAAGGGCATCTGAGCAAAGATTATTTTTGCCGTACTGATTGTTTTTTTGGAAAGGAGGCTCATACACAGAGCATTTTATTTGTTGTATTCCTCCCCAGCTCAATTTTGAAAAGAAATTAGAATGATTAGTCTGATGGGATAAGGTATTGTGTGTGAAAGGGAATGATATTGTTGGAGGCTGGATAGGTGCGGAAGAACTGATGAATGTGGTGAAGGCTGATGGTGATGTAAATGATTGGTCTGATCAAAATATGATTTGGGTATGTTTTTTGTCTTGGTAGAGTAATATATTGCTCTACTCTTCCCTTTTGTATTAATAATATGTAATCTTTGTCAGAACGCCTCAAATCTCACAGGCTTACCACTGTTTATAAGGTATTATAGTATATAACTTCTCTCCACCTTCCCTTCTACATCTATAACCTCAGGCAATTAGATGTAGTAAAAGACAAGCAGGAGTTAAGTTACAATTTAAAAATGTATTATTGGTAATATTCATAAGTAATAACAATATGCAAAGTACATTTAAATATTGGCAACCATACAACCTGATTAAATGGTAATATGTAGTTATGTAGTTACAGGCAGCACACAGACTTGTTAGTTACTAAAAATGTCTCTATAGGGTGGTCCAGATCTAATTATGCAATTTTCATTACGCTATAACTTATTAAGTTTATTACATAGAAAATCGCCCATAAAATCCCGGACCACCGAGATGTGTGCGAACTGACGACATGAAGAATCGTCTTCGTGCTGAACTGGAATCAACCCCGCATAAATCAAACTCATCCAGATGATCTGGATCTGCATAATTAGATTTGGACCACCCTGTAGTTAAGGCATCATTTGTGGTCAGCTTTTTTAAGAACAGGCTGCATGCCTGTTTCAATATGGCTGCCGAGCTGTGCTCTTCATTGTGTTGTCCTTTTCATTTCATGGTGTGTGATGGTCTTTAGTTTGGTAAGAGAGAGAGTGTGAGGTTAAGCAAGTAATTTATAGATTCTCTGTCCAACCCCTAGAGCCAATAGGACGTCATGGTACTTGAAAGCTTTTGATACAAGCCAATTCCAAACAGCCATACTTCAGACCAATGGAGTAATAGAACACCTCCACACCTGCCCCCAAATCCATATGTTGAGCTAAAGTTTGCTAGTTAGGCAGCCTGGCTTTCTTGCGGGGGGTTGAGAGAAACTTTAGCAGAGAAACACTTGCCAAAATGGTTTAAGGCACTTCCCCCAAATCCTTTCATAAAATTCAAAGAGACTCAGTCCTAAGGGGGGTTGGGGGGGGTTAGGGGTTAAACATGAATGCTTCTCACTAATGTAACACTAAATTACATTGCTTTGCCTAAATTACAAATAAAGACATACAAAATATTGAGCAACTTGTATGTAAAATCTCACATCACAACAGGGTATTCAAAACAATGTCTCTAAAGTGGTGGTACTGATGTTTTATAGATGGTTTCCACACTTTTGTTGATTAGTAAACATTGAAAATGGGTTTCACAGACCCAAACGCCACACAAGTGTTAAAACAGCATCATTTTCTGGACCATGGACAGTTCTTAAGATAGTAGGGGGGACAATGACCCATTAGACAGGGAAAGGGAGACCCTGCATTCCAACCCTTAAGAACATTCAAAGAGACAGGTGCAGACATTCATAGAGAGGGTAATAGTAGCCCCATGCAGGAGTTGTTGGGTTGTTCTCAATGGATTGTGAAAAGAGAGAGAGAGAGAAAGGACAATTAAAGATGCATGCAGTATTATATTAAACAATGTCATCAGCATTGGACTAGCAGTGTCTTGTCTTCAGTGTATGTTTGTTGCTTTATGAGGCATTTCCCAATAGTATGACTGGATTGTTAGACCTTTAAACTACGGTTCATTATTGTTAAATGTGGCAGTTGTTCAGTACAGTAACAATATATTTATATACACTGCTCAAAAAAATTAAGGGAACACTTAAATCACACATCGGATCTCGATGACCTAACTATTCAACTGGAAAATCTTTGCTGAGTAATTGTGTATGGCCCCCACGTGCCTGTATGCACTCCCGACAAAGTCCTGGCATGCTTCCCTGGTGTCCTGGGGGATCTCCTTCCAAACTTGGATAAGGGCATCGGTGAGCGCCTGGACAGTCTGTGGTACTACTTGGTGGTTCTCAATTGAATTCAGGTCTGGGAAATGTACAGGCCAGTCAATGGCATCAATGCCTTCATCATCCAGGAACTGCCTACACACTCTGGCTACATGAGGCTGGATGATGTTGTAGGCTGCATAATGTTCATCGGGGCATCTCCAGACTCTTTCACGTCTGTCACATGTGCTCAGTGTGAACCTAATGCTTTTGAGAATGTGCTGGGAGCCATAGAAAACCTTACTGATGGCACGTATGGATGTGTCATCCTGGAGGAGCTGGACAACCTGTGCAACCTGAATTGGCTGGTTTTATGGCTTGGGCATGTATGGCTGAACCACAGATACTGGCACACTTATCTTTATTGCTGATGTAACTGCTAATGGCAGTTCCACAATGAATTATGAGGTGTACAGAAACATCTGGTGAAGTTCCAGTACATGCATCCAAACTCCTTGGATGGTGCTTCATCCTAATAATAATAATAAGTTTTATTTATGTAGCGCCTTTCATACACTCAAGGACACTTTTTACAATTCAATACACACATTAACAAGACAGTAGAAATTACACACATGAAAAAGAATAATACTCATTGAAAAGATGTGTTTGTAATAAAAGTTTGAAATGAATAATAGATTTTTTTTCTCGCGAAGGCTGAGAGGGAGAGAATTCCAGATTTTAGGGGCTATCACTCTGAAAGCTCTGCCACCCATAGTTACTAACCTGCATTTAGGTACAGTGAGTAACTTAGCATCCGATGATCGTAATGCATGGGTAGGAGTGTAAGAAAGCAGCAGCTCTGACAGATAATGATAGGTTAACCCATGAAGGGATTTAAAGGTGAGAAAGATAATTTTATATTTAATTCTTGAAGAAACTGGTAACAAATGTAAATCTTAGAGGACAGGAATGATGTGAGCAGATTTTTTAGTGTGTGTAAGTAAACAAGCAGCAGAATTCTGAACATATTGTAACCTATTGATATATTTAGTCGGGAGGCCATAAAACAAAGCATTGTAATAGTCCAGACGGGTAGTGATGAAAGCGTGAATGAGTGTCTCAGTATCTTTCACACTGAGGAAAAAATGCAGATGAGCAATGTTGCGAAGATGAAAAAAGGCTGTCTGTACTATTGAGTTAATGTGTGATTGAAAAGTAAGAAGCTGATCAAAGATGACACCTAAATTACGCCAGTTATCCTACAACAAAATAAGGCAACACAGGAGTGTTTCAAAGCTAAAAAATGGAAAAATTTTTGAATGACCAAGCCAGTCACCCAATTTAAATACAACTGAGCATGCCTTCCATATGCAAGAGAAAACTTAATGGAGTAAGCCCTGAAACAAGCAGGAGCTGAAGATGGCAGCATTAGAGGCTTGGCAGAGTATCCCCAGAGAAGATACTCAGCAACTAATGATGTCTGAAGCAAAGACTTAAAGCAGTCATTGCATGAAAGGAATATGCAACAAAGTACTAGACTACTTTGATATACCTGCCATTGCTATGTCCCAAACATTATGGTGCCCTGAAGTGGGGTGGAGGGCAAGTAAAAAAGTGGTGTAATTTCTACATGGTGTGACTGAAATATATGCAAATACCCTAAAATTAAAATCTACAATATGTGCTTTATTTACATCTAAATTGTTAGATTTTGTAATTTTAAGCTGTCAAGCAGAGGAGTAAGTCATGATCAAATGTGACTTTGTCCAAAACTTTATGGAGGGCACTGTACATAATGCAAAACTGTATAAGCCATTCAAACAATAACACATAGTCATCACAACTGTGATATGTACAATCATTCATTGGATAATCACAAGCAGAATTCTAAGCATACCTCTCACTGAGGTGTTGCTCAAACAGTGCTCAGTTTCACAGGGTAGTGCTTGTTTCTTACTACTCTATGGGACATTACGGTAATCCACCAAAAGAACATATTGACTACAACCAAAATCATCAGTATGCACGTAGATGGTCCAAAACAGAGATATGCAAGAATGAGAACAGACACCTTCATTGTAATGCAAGTGAGTTTACTGTATTTCATGCTGTGGCCTGCAGAGGGTGCTCCTGCTGCCCAAACCCAACACAGACAGGTGCAGACATTCATACAGAGCACACACACTTTTTATTTTTTCTTTTTCCCACGAGTATAGCACAGTTCACACAAAAACTCTTCTTTCTTTTTTCTCCACTCCTCTGGGCAAGCTTTGTCTACCTCCTCCTGACTCTGACTCCCACAGTAGTGGCGGAAGAGCTGTGCCAAAGGGCTTAGCAGCAGCTACAGCATCCCCTGGCAGTGCCCATGGAACCCAACAGGTCCATAAGAATCCAAGGCACAGATGCAACCCAGGGGTGCTGCCACCTAGCGCTGTATGGGGAGGTAATGCTATGGATGAGGTAGTGCTCTAGATATGCTCCTTCCCCCGTTTCCCTCCAACGGGGAGGCATCCTGGCCAGCAAAGGGCCCTGGCTGTATGTGAGTGTGCGCTGTAGAATTTTCTTTTCTAAATTGTTGACATTTCAAGACCAGTATTATGTGTCTTGCAGATCTTACAGGGATCTGTGGTATCCGGGGTGAACTTCTCCAGGCTGGTGGTAAGGCTGTCCTCCAGGCATTGCAAGCAATCTTTGCTTCCATTTGGGAGACTGGCATCATCTCAACTGACTGGAAAACGGGACTTGTTGTCTCTATCTGGATTGCAGCAACTACAGAGGGATAACACTGCTCTCTGTGCCGGGTAAGGTCCTTGCTAGGGTTGTCCTCAGTAGGATACGTGATCACTTGCTCACCTACCAGCCACTGGAACAGTCTGGTTTTATGCCTAAGAAGTCTACCATCGACCACATCCTGGCACTGAGGGTTCTTATGGAGCGCAAATGCGAATATCGGCGAGTTTCTTTGCAGCCTTTGTCGATTTTCCTAAAGCATTCAACTCAGTTTATCGAGCTGCCCTGGGACATCCTGAGGGTTCACGGGATCCCCTCGAGGTTGCTGGATATCATGGCCGGCCTGCACACTGGTATTATATATATATATATATATATATATATATATATATATATAATATATATACCTACTCAAAGCTTCATGTTGCTCCAACATTGATGGACTGAAAGCCAGAAGTCTACGTGACCATCATCATCAAGTCCTTCCATGAAAACCCTAAATACAAAGAGGACTTTTGATTTATGTTAGGTAGATTGCCCAGAGGGGACTGGGCGGTCTCTTGGTCTGGAATCCCTACAGATTTTATTTTTTTTTTCTCCAGCCTCTGGAGTTTTTTTTTTGTTTTTTCTGTCCACCCTGGCCATCAGACCTTACTTATTCTATGTTAATTAATGTTGACTTATGTTTATTTTTTATTGTGTCTTCTATTTTTCTATTCTTCATTTTGTAAAGCACTTTGAGCTACATTTTTTTTGTATGAAAATGTGCTATATAAATAAATGTTGTTGTTGTTGTTATTTTGAGTGCTCTGCAAAGTGGAGGCAGAACCTCTTTGTTTTTCCCAGTTGATTCTGGGGTTCATCAGGGGTGTGTTCTTGCTCCTATTCTGTTCAGTGTTTGCATGGACTGGGTGGTGGGCAAGGTTGTGGGGTCCAGCGGCTGTGGGGCATCTGTTGGTGAAGAAAGATTCACAGATCTTGACTTTGCTGATGATGCTGTGATCTTTGCAGAGTCAATAGATGCTCTGATTGGGGCGCTCAAGAGACTGTGAGGAGTCTGAGTGTCTGGGCTTGCGAGTGTCCTGGATAAAAACTAAGATCTAGGCCTTTAATGACCTCTTGGGCACAGCCATCAGCAGTGTGTCTGTTTGCAGAGAGAGTGTCAACCTTGTTGAGAGTTTACTTACCTTGGCAGTGACATTAATGTCTCTTGTGACTCTTCCTGTGAAGTCAGTAGATGGATTGGGAGATATGAGGTCTCTGGAAAGGGGTGTTTGGCACTCCTGATATCTATGCAAAAGGACGAAGGTCCAAGTCCTTGGAGTCCTGGTGCTTCCTGTCTTGCTATATGGTTGTGAGACATGGACGCTGTCCTGTGTCCTGAGATGAAGACTGGCATCCTTTGGTACTGTGTCTCTCCGGAAAATCCTTGGGTACTGTTGGTTTGACTTCGCGTCGAATGAGCGGTAGCTCATGGAGTCCCAAATAAGGCACATTACCTGCATTGTGAGGGAGCATCAGCTACGGCACTACAGCCATGTGGGGTGATCCAGCTTGTAAGATCCTCATTGTTGGGGACTCAAGTGGCTGGACCAGGCCAAGTAGTTGCCCACGTAACACCTGGCAGCGGCAGATAGAGGGTCATTTCTGGAGGGTGGGACTGGACTGTGTGTCTGCCTGGGGGTTTGCCAGCCGGGATTCCAAGTTGTTTCATTGTGTATTGGGTGCGGCAACGTACTGTACCGTTGCATACTTCCCAACTTAACTTGACTTACCGTAAGAAAGCACTCCTAACTGGCTCAGCAATCTCAGAGTGATGCAAATTTGGTCCTAGTCTTAGAAGTAAAAAACATTTTATCAGTTTTCCTAATTTAGGAAACTATTCCTAATTTCAACAGGATTTTGGAGACCTTGCAAACTGCCCTAGCTTACTAGGAGTTGACAGAAGATAGTATTCAGGCAGAGATTGACAGGCACATCCTGGGAAAGGCTGAATGTTTTGGTAGTGCTGCACAACAATTAACTCAAAAAGGCATACATTTGACAGAGATGTAATTATATTTGTAACTAAGTAACTAACTGAAATGAAAACCACCATTTATTGGCATCTTGTGTGGTTTTCAAACAATGTAGTGTGCAAATGTAATTGATAATTAGTATTTCATTATGATTTATGCTTTTACTAGTTCTTGTATGTTCATCGCTTAACATCTAAGTTCTGTCTTAGAAGACATCAAACGATCCAGCCTTTGGACATTTTCTCAAAACCAAACCACATGGACACAGCTGGAGTGATTAAATCTGGCAAGAAATTTATCTCTGTAGCAGAGACTTTTGTTTGATTTTGCCTTCACAATGGTTTGTTTTAAGATGTTACATCACCATTAAAAGCTAAGTGAAGTGCTTTTTCTCATCTAATGTTCTCATGTTTTGTTCTTCACTGCCTGTTTTTAGGTATGTGGGTGTTTTTGGTATAGTATAAAGCTGGAGATAAAAGAACCTATTTATCAAAGCTTGTTTCTTCAGCAAAATGCAAACACCATGGGTAGTTATTAGTGACAATAGAAAATTAGATGTTAAATCTTTTTTTTTTTTTGTATAAAAGTTTATGTTTCGCAATGATTGTTGGAGGAAATAAGTTATTTTCCTCTTTTCGTCAAAATTCTCCATGCATGTGTGTGTTTGTTTTTCTTTTAGATCTTTGGCAACATAATTATTGAATGACTATTGTAAAGGGGTTCACCCATATTATTCAGAGGACTTAAATGTCGACTGTTGGCAGATTTTTTTTTTTTAATTAAAGTGCTATTTTTGAATTCTTAATTCATGTGATGTTTCTCCAACTGATGCTACTGGGCTTTTTAGTTCATGTATCATAACTGAACATCCATGTGGCTATAGTATAGAATACTAACAGGTTATATTTAATAATAATTGATAAACAACATCTTATTTGTTAGGGGAGTTAAATATTTGCTTTTGATATAAACTGCTTCATATTTTAATGATGTTAACCTCCTTTTAGTACTTTATTATGAGTAGACACTAAAATATAAAAAAATAAATCTGTGGAGATTAACTTAATTTGGATTCTATTATAACCTTAACTTTTATTTTTGTTATTCTTCTTTTTTTATCTGGTCCACATATCCCTGTAAAAACATTGTGTTTTTTGTTCTCAGACATCTAGGAATAGAAAACATGGGTATAATTTATATGACTGAACATAATCTGAAAATTGCTTGATTCAGTGCATTTACTGAAGTGAAATTTCCAAGATTAATGAGCCATATCTAGCTAAGTGAGCCCATTGGGCAGCTTTTATTAATGGTCTAAAGCAATTATCACTGTAATTGATCTATTTTCAATTTTTGAATTGTTTACATAATAGATGTAAGTTGCCACGAATAGAAATTGCATAATGCATTTTGCTAAGATAATAGCTTAATGTGCTAAAAACCCATACCAAAATTGTATCCATTATTATAATCCATTGTTTTTTTTTTTTTTTTTTCTTTTTTTCTTTTATTGCTTTTAAATAATACTTAAATGCAGGCATGAATAAGACCTCTGTTTACCTTTCAAAACAAGCTGTTTGACAGAAGCAGGAAAATGCCTGCAGTTTATATTATTTAAAGATGCTAACACAATAATAATTGTCCATTTGCCATGTTGCATGAATTATTATGTCTTTCATTGTTTTCAATCACGTGATCTGTATCATATTTTTTTCTCATGCAGGTGGCAATAGAGATGCTTCTGCTGCAAGCCCCAAACAGAGACTGATTGATGATCTTCTGGCAAGGCGAAAAATTGTTCAGTTTGACAAAGAAATGAACAAAGCTAGTGATGAGAGGTCAGTAAAATTTAAGGTGATAATAAGGTGTCTGGTCTGCAGAGATAAGAGACAAGTTTACTGTACCCCGCCACCCACTGGTGGGTGTATAATATATAATAATTATATATAATTTAGCAGTGACAAGCATTTACAGTTGTGTTTTTTGTATTCTTCATGAATCTTTTGATGTCTTCTGCACTTTCAATTGTCACTATTGTCTCTATGGTCTCTTTAACATAGTATAAATCATCTTTATACAGAATATAAAGTGAGATAAAGCAAAGTAATATACTTTAAAATTTTCTCCCAAATACGTAAAAACTTTTATTTTCATGGTCAATTTTGTTCACATGTGAACGAACGGTAAATAAAGATGATGCTGAATTTTGAGAGAATCTTGATCAATGCTATCACAGGTGTTTTTACCTGATTAAAAACTTGCTGATGAACAATGGTAGACAAGTGGTCTATTTGTTCTATTATTACTTTTTCCAGGCAAATGTTTTGTAAACTTGATTTTGCAAAGTTTACTTAAATCACAGAAATTAATTCAATACATAAACAAAGCAATGAATGTGAAACCAAAATATAGAAGAGCCAATATGAAGCATATATGTTTTAGTGTTTCTCTCTGCAGCTCCCATATTAGTGAATAACAGGTTATCCACAAGCAGCTGAAGCATACAGTTGTGTTTGAAAGTTTGTGAACCCTTTAGAATTTTTTATATTTCTGCATAAATATGACCTAAAACATCATCAGATTTTCACTCAAGCCCTAAAAGTGGATAAAGAGAACCCAGTTAAACAAATGAGACAAAAATATTATACTTGGTCATTTATTTATTGAGGAAAATGATCAAATATTACATATTTGTGAGTGGCAAAAATATGTGAACCTCTAGGATTAGCAGTGAGTTTGAAGGTGAAATTCAAGTCAGGTGTTTCCAATCAATGGGATGACAATCGGGTGTGAGTGGGCATCCTGTGTTATTTAAAGAACAGGGATCTATCAAAGTCTGCTCTTCACAACACATGTTTGTGGAAGTGTATCATGGCACAATCAAAGGAGATTTCTGAGGACCTCAGAAAAAGAGTTGTTGATGCTCATCAGGCTGGAAAAGGTTACAAAACCATCTCTAAAGAGTTTGGACTCCACCAATCCACAGTCAGACATATTGTGTACAAATGGAGGAAATTCAAGACCATTGTTACCCTCCCCAGGAGTGGTCGACCAACAAAGATCACTCCAAGAGCAAGGCGTGTAATAGTCGGCGAGGTCACAAAGGACCCCAGCATAACTTCTAAGCAACTGAAGGCCTCTCTCACATATTGGCTAATGTTCATGTTCATGAGTCCACCATCTGGAGAACACTGAACAACAATGGTGTGCATGGCAGGGTTACAAGGAGAAAGCCACTGCTCTCCAAAAAAAACATTGCTGCTCGTCTGCAGTTTGCTAAAGATCACGTGGACAAACCAGAAGGCTATTGGAAGAATGTTTTGTGGATGGATGTGGCCAAAATAGAACTTTTTGGTTTAAATGTAAAGCGTTATGTTTGGAGAAAGGAAAACACTGCATTCCAGCATAAGAACCTTATCCCATCTGTGAAACATGGTGGTGGTAGTATCATAGTTTGGGCCTGTTTTGCTGCATCTGGGCCAGGACAGCTTGTCTTCATTGATGGAACAATGAATTTTGAATTATATCAAAGACTTCTAAAGGAAAATGTGAGGACATCTGTCCATGAACTGAATCTCAAGAGAAGGTGGGTCATGCAGCAAGACAACGACCCTAAGCACACAAGTGGTTCTACCAAAGAATGGTTAAAGATGAATAAAGTTAATGTTTTGGAATGGCCAAGTCAAAGTCCTGACCTTAATCCAATCGAAATGTTGTGGAAGGACCTGAAGTGAGCAGTTAATGTGAGGAAACCCACCAACATCCCAGAGTTGAAGCTGTTCTGTACGGAGGAATGGGCTAAAATTCCTCCACTCCGGTGAGCAGGAATGATCAAAAGTTACCGGAAACGTTTAGTTGCAGTTATTGCTGCAAAGGGGAGTCACACCAGATACTGAAAGCAAAGGTTCACATAGTTTTGCCACTCACAAATATGTAATATTTGATCATTTTCCTTAATAAATAAATGACCAAGTATAATATTTTTGTCTCATTTGTTTAACTGGTTTCTCTTTATCTACTTTTAGGACTTGAGTGAAAATCTGATGATGTTTTAGGTCATATTTATGCAGAAATATAGAAAATTCTAAACGGTTCACAAACTTTCAAGCACAACTATATGACCACACTGCCATAGTTGCAGGTTGAAAATGCTTGAATTTATTAACCACAAAATAGCTTTAAAGTTAATGGTGTACAGTTGTGTCTGATTGAAAGCAAATGTAACAATTTTCTTTTCAGCCTGGATGGAGAATTGTTCCCTTATCTCACTGTTCATCCAATTTCAGACATTTTCAAAAACCATAAATAAAATTGCAAAATAAGAAAACATGTTTGCAAATACTCTATCCATGTGCAGTGCGTGATGTGCTCTGCTTCTCCCTCATGGTGATCTATAAAAACGCACAACTAGCAGAACAGTATTTATTTTAGATTTTCTGTGGGATTGCTAGCAATAATTGCCATAGACCATTTTGTTTTTCCTTTTGGCATAGTAAAAAGTAGCCTACCAAGCTTAAACAAAGCCTGTTGCTTATTGCTGAATTGTGTCTCTCTCTCTTACAACAAAAAGGTGGTGTTCCCTTCTGCTTAGGTTCTAAAGCGAGAAAAAAGGGCACTTGGGCCAATGAAGGGAAAGGGACAGAGGCTTGAGCACATCCCTGATTATTATGCATCATCACATTTTTAAGAAGTCTGAAATGTTATTTGGTCTTTCATATTAATAAAGTAATATTTTGCATATCTAATTTATATTGTATCTGCTAATGTTATGCCAAAAAAGTTAATTTAGTTTTGGTGTTGCCTTTAGTAATCAATGTAGATCTCAGTGTTACCTTTGCCTGTTTGCATCCTGTTACATACTATTTGGTAGAGGGTTCATAAAAGCAGTGCTAGTGTTTGTGATGCACCATCTTCTGGCTAGCACAGACATAACATAGCAACTGGACAGACGCACCAACACTTATTTTATTAAGGTGGATGAATTTAAAAAATCATTAAATCAAAACAATTTGAATTCCATTAAAGATGACATTTTAGGTGCGCTACTGGTAAAATAATTTTATAGAAGACAATAATTAAAGGACATAAATTGTGTTTTCCCATCCTTGACTTGAGTTTTTAGGGATCATGCTATCAATGTTAAAATTAGTTTGTGTCATTCTTGTGTTTAGGAAACTTAATAGAAGAAAGGACTTTGTGATGAACAATCTTCGGGCACTTCAACTAGAGGCGGGGCACCATGGTGAGTAAAAGAAAATAACATAAATATATAGAAAAGGAAGAATTCTCAGTTTCTTTTTATTACATCTTACTTAAAAACATGGTCTGTTTTGTTTAAGCTGTGATAACTGATATCCTTTCAAGATTCACCTCTCACATGCACATGTAACATTGATAATTTCAATGTGAATTAATATGACTGCTGGAGGCCTCTTAAGAAGCCAGGGCAACATTTTAAACAACATTTTAATCAGCCTTTTCTAGGGACTGGGTCTTTTATTAAAAATAAGAGCACTTTTAAAAGCATGGGTCAATGTTTTCCAGCAATGCAAATAAGTTTTCTGCCATTTTGAAAGTCAATGCTCTAAATGGTTCCAACATTCAGACCTTTTTATGGCTTTTTTCTGCCTGTCATTCACACTTAGCAGTGATAGTGCTCCCTCCTTTTAAATAATGGATAGAGTTTCTTCAACAGCCTTCCTCCAGCCCCTGTACTTGGATCACCTGTGACTTCCTATTGGACCTTTAAAGGTGGGGCTTTCTTCAGTTTGTTTCTGGTGATCTTACTGGGTGGATATTGAGGCAAAGAGTTTAAGATCTTCCATTGAAAGTGAGAACAAGTTCTGAGTTGCTTCCTAGCCTGCCCCATAGGTCCTCATTGTGCTCCTGTATCAAGCCTCATGAGCAGTTGGAGCACATTGTTACAGTATGCAGAAATCAGCTTCATTCATGAGACTTTAAATTTAGGAGAATGAATTATCAGATTTCAGTTTGGTAAATGACAATAACCTGAATGTAAAATAAATATTACTAGGAAATACTCGTACCTCCATTCCTCAAAGAAAGTTGAGTTCATGTGCTTCTTATGACTGACCCAAAACTCAATTACATGGCATAGGTAGCTCACACTTCCAGTTTTTCGGTCATGTATATTTTTAATTTGTGCTGGAATGTAAGAATTATGTTAAAAGTGGTTAGGTAGCCTGTGCAATGTGCTTCACTGTTAGAAAGATGCCGTTACATTTTTTTTTCCTATCAGACACAGTATGTAATGTGCTGCCACTTGCCCTGAGAAGAACCTGAGGCCCAAATACTTGGCTAAGGTAGCCCGCACTTCCAATTCATAAGTTGTGTTATGTGTACCACATAAGCTCTCTATTAAGACCAAGGTCCAGGGTGCAGTTTTTTGTGTGACATACAAAAAACCCTTCATATTTTATATAAAAAAATGAAAATGGGTAAACTTTTTTGAAATCTGTTCAGTGTTCAGAGTGTTTGTCGGTTTTTGATATATTGAATAAAAATTTTAGCACGGCAATACTCATTTTCTGTAAGATTTTATTTTATCACATCTAAGACTCACTAGTAATATGGTAATTATTATTTATTATATGCAAAGTGCCAAAAAACACAAATTTTGTTTATATTTACACCAATCTGTGAAAGAATTTTAAGAAACCTCAATGTGTGGGCAAACTTCAGGAGTTGTAATGTTTAAAGGACCACAATTACCATGTTACCCCGAAAGTAAGACATAGCAATAATTTCTGATGTACCGTTAATATAAGCCCTCCCCCGAAAATAAGACCTACCACTAAATCCGCCATTTTTGCATCTGTCCTGAGAGCTGCCGTATTTAGCCTAGAAGCTGCCCTGGTTTCAAGGTAAGACGCTTTTACAAGTACAGTGGAACCCTCGGTTCACGAACATCTCGGAAAACGTACAAATCGGTTTACGACCAAAAAGTTCAAACTTTTGCATCTGTTCACGACCACACACTCGGTATACGAACTAGCCAGTTTCTCTTTCGGTTTGTGCGCGCTGATGATTTCCGCATGTGTTCAGTCTCTCCCTGTGCAGTGAGCGAGCAAGAGAGAGAGAGAGAGAGAGAGAGAGAGACACACACACACACACAAGTGAGTGAGAGAGAGAGAGAGAGACACACACACACACACACACACACACACACACACACACACACACACA
>JANRMT010062809.1:23416126-23461601 GCA_026402145.1 Polypterus bichir lapradei
GACAGTGGCGTCATACCATCGAAATAAGTAAGTACATCGGTTTTGGTTAGCGCAGGGAAGCCGCCTACCAAATTTCGTGAAGATGGGGCCATAAATAAGAAAGTTCAACATGGCGGACGTTGTCGACCGTTATCGACCGTTATGACCGTTACGTGTAGAATTTCGAAATGAAACCTGCTTAACTTTTGTAAGTAAGCTGTAAGGAATGAGCCTGCCAAATTTCAGCCTTCTACCTACACGGGAAGTTGGAGAATTAGTGATCAGTCAGTCAGTCAGTCAGTCAGTCAGTGAGTGAGTCAGTGAGGGCTTTGCCTTTTATTAGTATAGATTACCTCACTGTAAACTTGCACTACAGTTAGAATATTGCACAACCTGAGCCACTTTATAAAGCACATATTTACATATGATGACAATATTTTTAAGATGAAATGCAGCAAAATATGTTTAGTATACAGATAAAACTTTAACTTTAACTACACAGTGCTGCAGCACTAGTGAGCGGCTGGCGCTCCATTCACGGTTTGTTCCTGCCTTGCGCTGTATTCTTGCTGGTGCTGACGCGACATTGGAAGGATAGATAGAATAATTAAACACGTACTACAAAGATATTTCGATGTTCCTTAAAAGTTTTGAAGAATCGGTGTTCTAAGCTTACAGATGGCTTAACATCTATTACAGAGCTGATTGTGTGGCGATTGGGTTTTTGGAGAAAGAAAAGTAAGGACAGGAATTGGAGGTTAGTACGTTTGAAAGAGACAGTACTGCTACAATAAAGTATTTCATTGAAGGTCGTGCATGGTGCAGCAAGCATCTTGCGTGAGACATGAACAATCACTGTGCCACTTTGTTCCCATGGTTAATAACATGCTTTCACTCCTATCATAATGAAAATGATATCATGTATACATCTCACTATTTTAATTATTCAGAGAACTGTAATATTACAAATGTAATGGATTCTGTGTCCTGTCGGAGGAAGAGAAAGCCCGGAAGCACATAGTGATTCACACACATAGAGCACATAGAAGATCAAACACAAAACAAAGCATTTAACATGCTACTTTAGTTACGATGGGATTGAGAAACTAGTAAATTAAACGATTTTAAGATTAAGTTTATGATGGTCTACTTTAATGACAAAATAAACTATGTGATTAAAGTGGAAATTTCGAGATTAAAGTTGACATTTCATGCTTTTTCCCCCACTGTGTGCTTTTTTTTTTTCTTTGTACCGTAATAAGCTTTCATATGACACTCAGACGGTGGGCTATGACTCGCCTTTTCACAGCGACTTTGATATCTGACAACTTTTTTTATTTCGGGCACTGTGAGACTTTGTGAACGTGAGCTTTCGAGTTTCTCCGACACGCTATGTTACTCAATCAGCTTCCTTTTGTTGTTTATACCACTGTTTAAACCAATAAAAAAGTATGTTTTTCTTTGCCTCCACTTGGTATTTGCTGAAATTCTTCTATTTTCCCTCTGGCTTTTGCCATTGCCTTTTCACAGAAGGCAGAGCTTAAGGGCTATTTATATTGATTTGCATATTCAAAGAGGCGTAATTCTGGGAGGAGTTGAGGCGGAACAGCAGTTGCGTACATGTGCGTTACTTTTCACGCTGACCGGGATTTATGTAGCGGAAGAACATGGAAGTTGGTGTACGCACAGATTTATGTATCTGGATTTTTTTGTGCATAAGCACATTTCCGCTTTTGTCTGTATGCCGTGTTATAGTGTGAATTCTATGCATGGTGTTATACATGAGGCCCCAGTTCTTGGATGCAATGTGGTGCGGGCGTTTCCTTGCTTAAGTGCACAGGTAAGGAATCGTCCGTATCTGTAATTGAGGCTGGGAGCTGCTAATCGCCACACCTGTGCCACGTCCCCCATTATAAATAGGAGAAGCACAAGTGCGGAGGAGAATGGAAAGAAAAGACAGAAAAAAAGAAAAGGACAGAGGTTAATAAGGAGAAAAGGCAGGAAGTGAAGGAGCTGGTGTGAGTGAGCGAAGAAGAACAGGCAGCTGGGAGAAGTGAGCCCTAGTGGGGTGTTTGGCCGGCGCCTGGGGCAAATGGATTGGGTCACTCCTGCTGAATTTTGTAGAGGAGCAGGAGTGACCACCATTGAGGACAGCTCGTCGCATAAGGCTGTGAAAGGCAGCAGGAGTTGGAGGCTTGGAAGGTGAAAGCTCCAGTGTGAGCATCCTGGTCGCTGGGAAACCCAAGTCGTGGTATGGCAGAGCCCTTCGAAGCCAGGAACCGAAAGGCTTCCAGACCAATGGGCGAAGTTCAGCTACAGGTAGGGCGACTCCCTGGTGCATGGCCCGGATGGGAGAAGCAGGGGAGCCACCAGCTGAAGAAGGCACCGGGTTTTGTTTTTAAAAGGACTGCTTCCAACCATTGTTTTAACCTTGTTTTAATGAATTTATTGAATTTTAACCTCCACATATCACTTGTTTTTAATTGATTGTTTATTTATTGACTTTTAGAAGCACTGCACTTTCTGCTTTTGTCTGTTTTTGTAATAAAAGCACATCTGCACTTTGCACTTTTCCCTTTGCTTTGTTGGTGTCCTCATTGTCCAGCTAATCTGGTTACATTACCGATGGTGTCGGGTTCAAGAGCTCCTAAAAGGGAGATGGGATCCTCCTTCACCTTGACCTGGAAACATTTGTGAATTTTATTTTTCTCTTTCTCTCTCTCTTTTTTTTTAAACTTAAAGACTAGTGTAACTTGTGAGTTATTTCTGTACTTTTTTAAGTCTGATTTGATTCCTATATAACTGTATATTTTTTGTAAAATAAAAATAGATATTTTAAGCTGATTTTTTTCATAATAAACCACATTTATGATACTTCATTTTAGTTCCTGGAGGTGGTGTGCCAAGAAAAAGGCTGAGATACTCTGTTCTAGAGAGTGACATTTAATGAAATACGGTATGCATCAATAGTCTGCTGTAAGCATTTGCTGTGATTAATAGGCCTACTTTTAATCAAAATTATGCAGTGAAATTAGGAATTACCAACATCTAAGATCATGCTTCAATTCACAGCATTGGAATTTTGAAGGTCTTGGCTTAAAGATTGGAAACCCTCGTTATGGGGTTTATTTACATTGTTATAGGCCAACATTTATGCAACAATTTAAGTACTTACAAAGTGATTGTTAGATTAATTTGAATACAGTACTGCTACTACTATTAATAATAATAATAAAAAATAATACATTTTATTTATAGAGGTCCACTCACATACTCAAAGAACTTCAAAATTCTTCAGATAGGCTCAGTATGAACAGTAGACGTATTAAACAAAAATGAGAAAAAAAAAATCGTAAATGGAAAAACAAATTCAAGGTCAGCACAAGAATACAAATATTAAAATTCAAATTGCTTAAGCCAATAACATAGTTCTAGAAGTGGACTTACACTAACACTCTTACTCTTTCATTCAGTTTTCTGCATTTAACCAGGTCTTTAAGTTGTAAGTCAAGTGCCTTCTTAAACAGATGAGGCATAGGATGACTTTTATAGCTGTGAATAAATTCAACATATGTAATAACTTTAGGGTGGCCAGTCCAAAGCTTGGGTGTAACAGATTTGAGGGCTTTGTTATATAGAAAATATACTATAGATTAGTAGCTAGCATCAGCAAAAAGAAGTAGGCTATTTAAAATGTAGTGATGCAGGAAATTGCTGATGTAGTCTGGTGCAAGGCCAGTTAAAGTCTTCGTGGTTATAAACTGGATTCTGTACCTAATTTTAGAAGACTCAGGAAACCAGTTAAAATTAAGCAGAACAAGCATTACGGCTATGAGTGAGGATTTCTGTGGCATATTGAGAATGAGTTGCAGTTTAGAAAGGGCTCTTGCCAAAATAGTTAGAAGTCAATGTGAGATGCAACGCAAGCATAGACCAGCTTCTTTGTGTTGTACAAGGATGAAAATGAGCAGATACAGGATATGTTGTGGAACTGTGAGCAAGAAATTTTCTTTATGCACTTTACGTTGAATAGCAGTGGCAGGAAACAAAAAATGATATGATTTCTCATAGAAGAGGAAAAAAGTATCATGCCCTAGAGTGCAGTAAAATTGTCTTCAAAACTATTTTTATGCAGGGCTTTAGTGCCAGTTAGCAGGTCTGTTTGGTGCAGTTTACTTTTTAACAAGATATGCTTCTTCTAACACTTCTCCAAGGCAAGATATGATCCTGGATATGAATGGTGAGCACTCAGTTCTACCACTAAAATGAATAGGGGGTATTCTGCATAAAAAATAATAACCAGGCCCAAAGTTATGAATAATATGGTCAAGAGGAAGCATATACTGTAGATACAGAAACTGGAATGCCAGGAACAGGGCCATGAGAAACCCCTGCTATGACAAACCCTACCTGAGCAAGATGTCACCAAGACTTGAGCCACGAGAGGGCAGTATCACAGATATGTAAGGGCGCTCCCTGTTCTGAACAGTAGTGTGATAGTACTGTCATATGAACAGAGTACAGTAAAACTACAGTGCTGAAAACAAAAACAAAGTTAAGAAATTTGATTAACCAAACAAGCAGAGCCAGATAAAACAATTATCGCAAAAAAAAACTGCCATAAATATGAAGCCATAGGAAAAAATGGGAAGTAATCAAAAAAACCACACAAAACAGGTCAAGATGCACTTCTAATTGGCTATTACATTTGACAAGAGGAAACCAGGATTCCTCAATAAAAGCATATCTACATAGGAAGAATGTCTAAATGTCATTAGCTCAGGAACTAACCAGAATCATGGGGAGCCGTGAGGCAGCACAAATACTGTGATTGACTTAGAACATATGTAACTAAGGTGTAGTAAAATAGAAGTGCTGATCTTTTCAGAGTCTGCTACCATAAGTAGATTGTTAGCTATTTACAGCAGAGAAAAAATCCACTATGCTCCGATTTAAATGGTTCCTTTAGATTCCATTCCATTTATTAGCAGGATCAAAAAGTTTAAAGCTTTTGCCGACTAGGCCCTAACCAGAAATACTGTAGTAATCAAAGGTTGTTTAAAAGAAATAAACCCTGGTTTAAAACATGACAATTAAAGGGATCTGGGTTCTGTGCAGTTAAGTACATGGAAATTAATTAGAAATGACTAAATAAAACATGTATATTTACTCTTAGCTCGGACACTGAAATGTATTAAAGTTTCAGCATAGCACAGACATGGTTTATATGGAACAGTGTTTGATTATTAAGGCAGTGTTGTTTTAGGCCGGTGTTATACTTCACGCGACGCAACGCATGCTGCAGAGGACGCTCCTGCTACGCAAGCGTTGTAGTGTTTATACTTGCGCGCGTACTTTACGTAAATCTGGAGGAATCCACCAGGTGGCAGTGTGAGATATCACGGTGAGAACATGTTCGGCTTCTCTGTGTAGTGAATTGCCTAGAACAATCATTAAATTCCGATAACACCTTACCGCAATATCTCTGAAAAGGATGTTTATTGATTAAATCCATAAATCCAGGGATGTGTCCATTCCAGCAAGCATTGGGCACGACTGAGAAACAATCCCTGGACAAGGTCTCCGCACATCGCAAGGTGAATACAAGCACTCGCATACACTAGCGTCATTTTAGCGGCACCAAATCCCCAAATCTGCATATCTTTGGAAGGAAACCGGAGCACAGTGTGGAATACAAGCAGGATATACCAGCAACATAACTCCCTGTGAGACAGAAGTGCTATCGCTCCGCCGCCGTGTCACCCCCATGTGTGCAATTATTCCCCCCATGTGTGTAATTAATTAACAGTATTCATTATTTAAACAAAATTATATGTAAAATGTAACATACACACTTTAATGCATTTAATCATGAAAGTGATATCAAGTACAAATCTAAAGATTCTAAATGTGCAGAGAGTTGAAATATCATACATTTAATTTTTCTGTGTGGTGATATATTGCTGCTTGCCGCTGCTGTCAGTTCCAAGAAGCTTGCAGCGATTAAAAACTGGGATGATGTTTACAACCGTCTGCTTTAATGATAAAGTAAACTACGAGGTTAAAGTGGGCAATTTGAGATTAACGCCGAAATTTCCACTTTAATCACAAAATACACGTTTTCACCATGTCCTTTATTTTTTTCTCAGTGGCTCAAATACAGCGATATACATTATGTTGCTGTTGTTAAGTTGCAAAAAAAAAAAAAAAAAAAAGACGGCACAAAGATGTTATGTGAGACTTTTAAAATGCATCGTGTCATTACAATCGGGAATATGCGACCGCTTGAATATAAAAATCACCACGAATGCATCTGTATGTCAGCATTGTGCTTCACCACATCAAACCATTCACCAAACAGCAAAGCACGCACATCGATCCCCGTAGGATCTGCATAGAGGCTTTCTGTCACATGTAGATGATAAACAGAGACTCTGACGTCACATTCCGACTTTTAGCACACTGCGCCCCCCGACTTTTTGCTGGTACTGCAACTCGCGCACGCGTCACGTAATTTCTGAGGACCTGCTCAGAAGACGCATGAAATGAACGCTGGGGACGCGTGGCAGCCATGATGCGGGCGCTTACGCGTTCTGAGCGTGAAGTATAAATGAGCCCTTAGTCTTTTTATTGCATCACAGTTAACTGTTTTCCTGTCAAAAAGTTTTGATACTTGTGGTAGTGAATGACCAAAGGATTTAATTATAGACAATTCATTGGGTTTGCTAATTTCACCATTTATCCATACATGCATTCTCTGTAAATACTCCTAAAGTAGGCAGCAACCATTCCAAGACTTCTTTCTAAATTTGAAAGTAATTTAACTTTTTAACTAAACATAATATAAATAATAGTAAAAATCTACTTTATACTGCTTTTGTTACTTATGTAGTTATCAGGCCTGTGCTTTTATTTCCCTGCAGTCATGAAAAGGCATTTAGTGATACATGACTTTCTTTATTTTATATAAAAACAGAAATTATTTTTGCATGTTTAAATATACATTTGACATATAAAACAGCCATTATGTATTTAGTTTTTTTTCTTTTATTGAATGGCTATAGCAGAATTTAAAGAGAGATGCAAAATATTTTTTTTTCTAGGCTTTAAAGTTCATGAATGTTTGGCCAGGATTTGTCTCTTGTTTGTTTTTTGGAAATGTTACTCTGGATGTTAGATAATAAGATTTACTTTGGTGGCAGTTGGTTCAGCTTGTGGAAATGCTTTGCCTACTCTCCTTTATAAAATTGTGCATCCAGGAACTAACAACAATAATTCTCTTTTTCTTAAAAAAAGGGCCATATTACATTCTCTTCATTAGACAAGTGAATCACAAATGATATTTTATCAGTTTCCTAGTCAGTTATTTTTGGTTTATTTTTAAGCTGTTTCAGCTCATTTGTATGTTTTTATTATTTTAATTAGATTCTGACATGGCTTTCAATAAACAGTCTTTCATGGATAAATGCAGACTCTTAAGTGCTATAAAAGTGTTTCATTTTGTGTTATCTGTGCCATAAATCTGGCTGTAAGCTGTATACATTCCTTTCAGGCACCTCATAAAATGGACTGTGGCATAACAGTAACTAGTGCACTGTCTCTTACAGAATTTATTGTGCCCCTGAAGCAGTTGGAGGAAGAGCAAGAACTTTGGGCTCGGATACAACAGCAACTGGAGAGTCTACCAACCATGGAGGCCAAAGTTAATAACATGAGGTAATCCATACTGCCTTGTGGCTGGTTTTACCAGAAAACAGATTTATATTTATGTTATATAATCATATATATATAAATATTTTCTGCATTTTCTCAATTCATTTTTTCTAACATAGTGGAACTGGTGCATCCTACAAGCTTATATACATTACACACATTAAGCCAATTTATTTAATCTGCACATCTTTCAGATGTATTGCAAAATAAGGATGATGTACTTAAGACAATACAATACAGTTTATTTTCGCATAGCCCAAAATCACACAGGAAGTACCGCAATGGGCTTTTAACAGGCCCTGCCTCTCGACAGCCCCCCAGCCTTGACTCTCTGAGAAGACAAGGAAAAACTCCCAAAAAAAACCTTGTAGGGAAACATGGAAGAAACCTAGGGAAAGGCAGTTCAAAGAGAGACCCCTTTCCAGGTAGGTTGGGCGTGCAGTGGGTGTCAAAAGAAGGGGGTCAATACAATACAATAAACAGAACAGAACAAATCCTTAATACAGCATAAAAATAAAAATTTTAGAAGTACAGAGCAGAATTTAACAGCAGATGATATCACATAATAAGATTTGGATATTTTTAGAGTCCTGGATACCTCATCCATCAAGCTGCCTCTCCCATTTGGCCATTCCATGGCTAAAACAGTGCTGGGCCAGCCAATCTGATGAAAGGACCCCACTTTCCCATGACTCCTGCGATCCTCCATCAGGGATGACTTTACCATAGGCAGGCAAACAACTTGGCAGGTGGGCTGTGGCACCAATTGCCACATTTGAGTACCGAGAACAGAAACAGAATAGGTGAGGGTTAGTATTCAATTATAACTATCATGTTACTTATGTTTTAGTGCTAATGACAAACAGCAGAGATGCAGTATGTACAGTTAATCAGCAGCTCTAGTCAGGATATGCTAAACTGAAGTAGTGAGTCTTCAGCCGGGATTTAAAGGCTGAGACTGAAGGGGCATCTCTTATAGTAGCAGGAAGACCATTCCACAGTTTAGGGGCCCTGTAACTAAAAGCTCGACCTCCCACTGTTATTTTATTAATCCTTGGAATCATAAGCAGACCGTCATCTTGAGATCTTAATGTGCGCTCAGGTTTGTAAGTAATGATAAGTTCAGACAACTAAAATCGGACCTTGGCCATTTAATGCTTTATATGTTAAAAGGAGGATTTTGTAATCTGCCCTAAACTTAACCGGAAGCCAATGTAAGGATTTAAGAACTGGGGTTATGTGTTCATATTTTCTTGTTCTTGTCATAATTCTTGCAGTCGCATTTTGGATTAACTGGAGGCTGTATAGAGAACAGTTTGAACAGCCAGTGAACACCGCATTGCAGTAGTCAATCCTACTAGAGATAAATGCATGAATTAATTTCTCAGAATCCTGTTTATTTAGAAAGCGCCTTAATTTCCTAACATTTTCAAGATGGAAGAAACATGTTTTGGACAACTTTGTAATATGTGCTTTAAAATGACATGCTAGAATCAAAGATAACTCCTAGATTGCGGGCTGATTCAGTAAAATTAATTGGGATTCCAGCTGAGTTAAATGATGACAAAATATTGTTGTGATCAGCATCATTCCCTCCAACAATTAACATCTCTGTTTTATCTGTATTTAAAGACAAGTAGTTCTCATTCATCCACTCCTTTAATTCGCTAACACAACTAATTAAAGACAACATCGGAGAATCTTCACTTAATTTAAATGAAAGGTATAACTGGGTGTCATCTGCATACAAGTGAAAATTAACATTATATTTCCTAATGAGAGATCCCAATGGAAGCATGTAAAGTGACATAACGTACAAATTCCACACAGACGATGACAAAGGTGGGATGCAATTTGTACTTAAGTATGATCAGCAACAATAAAAACAACCCTTTTATTGTTTTCATTATGTATCATTAAAATTCTCCCATCATTTTTACAATTTTAATGACTAGAAAACCAAAAAATATTATAGCTCTCTTTAGAGATCTTAAATGCTTATACAAATCTGAATAGCCCACAATCTTGGTACAGACGTTGCTTCCCAGGCATCCACCAGGATGCATTTTGTTATAAACTAAAACTTCATATAAAAAAAGAATTGTATGTATAAAGTGTACATTTAAAACATGTTTTAAATAACTACTTATATACAGTATTAGATTTCACAAGCTCCTTCCAAATCTGTAAGAATTATATAAAAGGAAACAATTCTGGAATTTTATTTACCAATATTTAATTGGTCAGAAACATCAGAGGTGTTCGTTAGAATTACATGTTTCAATAAGTGTTTCTCCTCTTGTGGTTTATAAGGAAAAAGTGAAATTCTCCATAATTAAAATAAAAGCAAAGTCAGCAATTGATTCTTAATGTTGACTTTTCCTGAATGTGAAAAGAAAGCAATAGGAACACTGACATGCTAAATGAAATTGTTTTTGGAGGCACAATAGCACATTTACTGTTGTGTTATGTTTAGCGAAATGTTTTTAAATAGTAGTATGTTTGTCTGCATGTGGTTAATTTAATTTTAATGTCAAAAATTTCTGAATTGTACAGTGTTGGGAAGTAGACAAGGTATAGATGAGAAAAGAGAAAATGCAAATCTGCATATGAAACACGGTGAAATGCAAACACTATCTGCTCTAAATAGGCGGAACTGTACTAACTATTCTAAGTCCACCAAATTACTGTTAGACAAGTTGGTGTGCCTACTTGGCTACTGTCCAAAATATTGTGCCCCAAAATGTAATATACCCTCGCACATATCTCCCCAAATCTCTCCAAACTTCTGGCTGCATGCCCTGTGGTTTCTGATGACTTTCCCCACCTCACCTAATGACTCTAACCTCATTTGGCCATACATCAGGAGCCATCTTTAAACCCCACACAGTGGTATCCTTGGAGCAACCCTCAGAATAATTTCTGGTATCAGGAACATCCTTTGAAAACTAAGTTCATATCACCGAACCTTTTTAATGATGGCTCCAAGAATCTACAATGCTGAGCCCCATTGTGTAATTAAAGGGCCAGACATGGTGCCTACCCTCTCTAATACGGAGTATGGAGTATTTCTTAGCTCTCCTAGGGAGGAAGCCCTGTTGAAACCTTTAAGTCTGCAAACTTTACTTGACTTTCTGATATTCCCCAGTGGCTTCTCTGTCATTTCAGTTACCAAAAAATAATGAATTTCATATTCACAAATACTTTTGGCCCCTGGCAATTCCTCAGAAGGGATGATTACTCATAGTTGAAGGCAAAGTATAATTTACTACTTGTTATTTTTATATAGCTTTCTTCCCATTGAAGACTCAGATGTTGAGGAAAATTTAAACTAAAAATACAAGTATCTTATAGCAGAACATTAAAATCCACGCAGCGTGTCCTGTACATAACAATGTCTGTCTATCTGTGTTATACAATGACTTATTGCAGAACACAGTTGTGGACAGATTGTGCCTTTCTTAGCATTATCTAGTACAAGGAAGGTAGCAGTATGAGGGTAGAAATTAAATCGCAGCACCTGCAATTCCATGTACACACAAATGATAATGTGTGCAGGCGGCTCCACATAGATTGTTAATGGGCTGGGAATTAAAACTGGATATCTGTGGCAACCTTTACACGAAGATGCCTTCCATCCATCCATCCATCCATTTTCCAACCCGCTGAATCCGAACACAGGGTCACGGGGGTCTGCTGGAGCCAATCCCAGCCAACACAGGGCACAAGGCAGGAACCAATCCTGGGCAGGGTGCCAACCCACCGCAGGACACACACAAACACACCCACACACCAAGCACACACTAGGGCCAATTTAGAATCGCCAATCCACCTAACCTGCATGTCTTTGGACTGTGGGAGGAAACCGGAGCGCCCGGAAGAAACCCACGCGGACATGGGGAGAACATGCAAACTCCACGCAGGGAGGACCCGGGAAGCGAACCCAGGTCTCCTAACTGCGAGGCAGCAGCGCTACCACTGCACCACCGTGCCGCCCCCAAGATGCCTTATTGTATTAAACTGCATAGTGCATAGCTACTGTATATGTACTTTTTTTGCCTGACACCTGCAGGTCTCCATACTCTATTTACTCCATACTCAATTTAACTTTGCAGATGGTGGGTGAAAGAGTGCCCGGACACAGACAGACATGACACCAGAGGTCCACAACACACGCATTTATCTTTCCCCTTTTCTCTTCACAACACAGTGCACAATCCACCAGTATAAATTTAGCTCACAGTCCTTTCTTTGACTCTTTTCTTCTGCCACCTTCACTCCTCGAATCACAAGCTCCATCCTCTGCCTCCTGACTCTGGCTCCCTGACTGGAGTGAGGTGGTCCCTTTTATAATGAACTCAGATGTGGTCCAGGTGCTCCCTGTTGGTCTTCTTGCAGCACTTCCTAGGTGTACCTGTTTCCTGGTCCGGGAGCACTTCCTGATTTGGCAGAAGTGCTGCGGTCCAAGGTTCCATAGTTCTTCGGGCGCCCCCTGGCGGAGGCCACGGGTCCCCAATGCAAACCAGGGCGGCTGCCCTCTCATGGTCCAGGAGAGGTATTGTCCCTCTCCTGGTGCTTCTAGGTGTCCTGGCTGGGCAGGATCCCCAGCCGTCTGCCACAGGAGAAACAAGTTAGTTACAAAGTTGTCTTTAATGATCCCCGATGTAATGTGCAGATTGCTGTGTTTTAAGCAACATCATTCTTTTCAAAGCCAAACCACCTCCACATGAATGAGGATGATCCATGTCTTGCAATTAATTCTAACAATTTAGATTGCAAGGCTGTTTATCCCCGGGCACTGGTTTTCAACTCAGTTTTAGGTAGCTGTGCTAGATTAACTTCTGGTGTGCTCACTGTGCATGCATGCTCAGTAGTCTATCCCATTAGCTTACATAAGACAGAGAATGTGAAAACTCTCAAGGAATTTGATTGTTTTTTGGAAACTGAATGACATACTCTAATATCAGCTTGCACATTGTTAAAACAATAATTAAGATATTATTTTATGTAATATACTCCTGTATATTTTAAGAGTTCATTATTTATGAAAATCTGAAGAAACTGTATACTTCGTAACAGTCCTATGTATTAAATCAAAAAGCTATTCCCAATTCTGTGTTTAATTTAGACGTATATGATTAGGAAACCTTGATGTGCTTCGTCTATGTACATTGTCTCCTAAAGCAGCTTGACAGGTAACCTCACTTTACCCCACCATTATATTTTAGTCACACTCTGTATATGCATTGTGCAGGCCAGTTTTTGCAGTGGCCATAACATTATCCAGCAAATGCTCGTATTATGTATTATGTTTTTTCTATGTCAGATAAGAATCTCCAAATCTATAACTATTTTTCGGACTTTGGCAAAGCTTTTTTCCATGACTCATTAAAAAGCTTAGGCTATGCTCCTCTTGATATAATGTAAGTAATTGTATTGTTCTAATATTAAAAATATTGGCCATTGTGCCAAAGCTGCAGTTAAGGATGGACAGACATTTGGAAACAACTTAGTACATCCATGAAACAAATCAATCTTGTCAACAATCTTGCACAAGCTTACCTAATAGGAGTTATGAATGGAGCCTTTGACTCTGTGAAAGGCATTTCTAAAAAGGAATTCAAACTACTAATCTTTAGTATGCAGATAAGGGTTCGTCTTCAAGAATTAGTTAACTTGAGCAAGTCAGTTTGTCTGAGCAGACAAAGCTGTCTCTTACATCTATGGGCATGTGTTGTAAAGAAAGCACAACAAACAGGATAAAGATTTGGGGATTCCACCCCATATAGTGTAAGGCAAAGCAACAAAACAAGTAATCATTCAAGACTGAGTCCAAACAAAGACTAAACAAGAGGATCAAGGTTTCTGCTTATATAGAAAGAAGACAGGAAAGGGTGGGATCACGGAAGGAAGAGAGTTCTTGTACAAATACGTGGCGAAGGACCGGAAGTAGGTGGGCTTTCCTTCTGTTGGTCTAAGGAAGAGGAAAGAAAGGCCACTTAACAACTCCCGACTCTGTGTTTCACTCCCAGTTGTGGCCTTAGACTGCCTCCCAAGTGCGCATATGTGACAGTGTATTTAGTGTGGCTGTATTATGCATTTGAAACACAAACATTTCAAAACATACTTCATGACTGTGTAAATGGTTTAAAGATGTCCTGCTGTTAATCTTTTTTGCACATTTAATGATACCACCACACATACAGTTAGAGAAATGCACCAGCAATTTGGACACATTAATCATATTTATAGATTTGACTAATCCATCGGTATTCAAAGTATAATACTTAAGAAATGTAAGTGGACCTAGCCGCTAGGGATTATCACATTGTGAATTGTTGGATGACATTCAAAAATGGCATGGGAAACGTTTACAAACACTCATTCATGCAAATGAGTATTGGAGACTATGGAAAAGACTAACAGACACTGCAATAGATACCCACAGAACAATGATGACTCATTTTCCTCATCCAAACTCCTAATTCTTGTGTTGCTGCTTTAATTTTTGATTCATACCAGAGGCATTGTTGGTGGGGATCTCGGGTGCCTAGTCCCTGATCTTCAAGAGCCTAGACCCCAACTTCCTGCTATGTGTTCTAACAAGCATGGATGACATGCATGAGCTCTTTATTAATAATAATAATACATTTTATTTATATAGTGCCTTTCCCATGCTCAAGGCACATAAACAGAAGGGTATATGTAACATTGGATATTGTATAGAAAATTAAACAGATAAAAACAGAATATACAAAGCATTAAATAGAATAAAAGAAAAAATAAATAAACCACAGTAAAATACAAAATTAAATACTAAAAAAATGCCTGAACAAATAAGATAATTTGTGATATAACACACACACAAATTATCCTGAGCATTTGGATTGAGAGGTAAACTGGAATAAGTGTCAGAATGATAGCTTAAGTTAAAAGCCTTCCTGAACACATGAGTTTTAAGTTGTTTTTAAAAAAAAATAATTGAGTCAGATGATCTAATTAATTTAGGAATGCCATTCCAAAGTCTGGGCGGTATACAGCTGAAAGCCCAGTCACTCATAGAGTGTAGGTTAGTGTAGGGCACAACAAGATTACCAGAACCAGAGGACCTTAGTGGGCGAACAGGAGCATAGTGATGGAGAAGGTCCCTGATGTAGTCCAGTGCAAGACCATTTAAAGCTTTGTAGGTTATTAGCTGAATTTTATATTCAATCCTGTAAGACGCAAGGAGCCAGTGAAGTCAAAACATGATAGGTGTTATGTCCTCACTGTTCCTGGCCATTTAAGGACTCTTGCAGCAGAGTTTTGAATCAATTGGAGCTGTGATATAAGATCTGAAGGAACCTCTGCCAGTTAGTATAATGGATGTGGGATGTGATAAAAGCATGGACAAGTTTCTCAGCATTAGAAAAGGAGAAGAATAAGTGAACACTGGATATGTGACAGAGGTGAAAGTAAGAAAGTTTCTTAATGCGGTTTATGTGGGTGGAATAAGAAAATGAGGAATCAAAAATTCCAGAAATTCCTTGCATTTGAAGAAGGTCTAATGAAATCACTGTCAAGAGTGACTGAAAAGGAACAAAAGGGACATTGAAGAATCTTCATAAGAGAATTTTTTTTTTTTTTTTTTTTTAACAAAAATACTCTGGAGCACAAAAGGAATCCATCTCCTGATAAGGCAAGGCAGTCCACAGTAAACACAGTCCCAATACAGAATCCCAAGGTGAAGTCAAAAATGGAGCATGTGTTCAAAAATCTGGGAAATCACAATAAATACAAAGCACAGCAAAACACAAATAAACACTTCACTTGGAGGTAAGTTCTTGGCAGCGATTCTTCAAAACTTTTAAGGAACATTGAAATATCTTTGTAGTACATGTTTAATTATTCTATCCATCTATCCTTCCTGTGTCGCGCCAGCCCCAGCAAGAATACTTGGCGAGGCAGGAACAATCCCAGATAATGCCAGATTGTTGCTAGCGCTGTAACACCGTGTCCTCACTTGTTTAATTATTAAAAAATATAGATTATTTAAATGATGTTAACATTTAATCTGTATAATGTAATAAACATATTTTGCAACATTTCATCTTAAAAATTATATTGACATCATATGTAAATACGTGCTTTATATAGAGGCTCAGGTTGTGCAATATTATAACTGTATCACAACTTTACAGTGAGGTAATTGTACTTATAAGTACAATCTGTTCTACAAGGAGAACTTGATGGACTGATTGATTGCGTTTATAGTTCTTGGGATGAAACTGTTTCTGAACCGTGAGGTCAGTACAGGAAATTGCTCTGAAGCGTTTGCCATATGATAGCAGCTCAAATGGTGCATGGTTGAGACAGTGTGTGTTAGATGCTGTATACAGATAATTCTCTTTCCAGTCAGCTGCTGTAGAGCTGTGATTCCAACCTCAGATACAGTGGTATAAATACTCTGAGTTGTACAGTGAGAGTAATATGGAAAAAGATGATCCGCTGTGGCAACCCCTAATGGGAGCAGCTGAAAGAAGAAGAAGAAGGTGCAGTGAGAGTAACAACGCTAAAGCAGCTATGTTTTTTTTTTTCAATAGTTTGGCCATTCTGTGGACCATTATATTGTTACAGGCTAATTACAATCAGATGCCTTAAACTAATAAATATGCGGTTAATTTCAGTGTATATGAAAAACCCGCATCAGGGATGTGGCTCTAAAAAAGAAAGGGAAACCACACTGGATCAAAAGCACTGCTTTGACGCTGGGTGCCGCTAGTTTGCAAAACCGATTGGAGAAGTTGCGTACGCCAGGGTTTGAGCTACTGTGAAAATGTGCGTGGCTTTACGCCAAGTTTAGGTTTTATACATCACGATTTGAGCGTGGTAACAGGAGTACACAACATTTTTGTGCGTATGCACCATTTATACATGCGGCCCCTGGACTGTAATGATTAGATAGGAGATTCATTCTCCTGTACAGGAAAAAAAAACACTTGATCTGCCAGGTTTTCAACTGTGGAAATGTGTGAACAATCTACTGTACACCTATTAAGTGCCTGACTATGTAGTTCACTGCTGAAATGCACCACGTAAAATTAATTTGTTTACCCCAACAATTCCTTAAAAGTGGTTGTATTCCCACTTGATATCTCTCAAAAAGCAAAAAGATTAAAAAAAAAAGCAAAAAAAACCACACACTCATTCAGACCATTCACAGAAGTTTTTAAAATGGGTACATTTTAGCTGAAGGTCTATTTATTCATTTTTTTAAATCCAGTTATTACAAAGTTCAATATAAGCTTTGCTTTAAATATAATTGATGAATTGTAGACATTCTACAGTTGCTAATTATTTTAAATTAAACTGCAACATTCTTATTTTCTTTTTATTTAAGACAGCACAAGTCAGAGTTTTAATTCTGTGAGGCATAATGAAGTAGAATACATTTTGCTTAAAGGCTTCAATAGTTCATCAAGAGGTTCCATTTTTTATCTTTATTGACCATTCTCCATTAGCACATAATGCATTTAGTTCTTATAATGTACTGTATATTGCAACGTCCCTATACAGATTCTTTCATATACTGTATTAAAGCATTTCTTGAGGGGACATTTTGTTGATAGAGTGTTACTCATTAGATTCATTTTAAGTATGTACTACTTTATTGTGTACCAACATTAAAATGGCATTTCTCTCCCTTGCATTGCGTGTGCAGAGGCTTAAAAGTCAAGCCAAGCTGATAACTTTTATCTCTTTAGTGCTTCCTGGAAAATTTCATGGGAAATCAGATATTAGGTCTTTCAAAGACAGCAATACAGCTTCATTTCTAAGAACATACTGTTGGTCTTATCTTGATGGGCGACCTTCAAATTTGAGAAAGAAAAGCAAGTGTCATTCATTATCATTCCCTTTGCCTCTCCCTCATCTCTTGTGGATATCTCTTTGTCATAGGTAACCTACTCTAACTGTTGTCTTATCATGAAGCACATCTTGTAAGCCAAACAGTATTGCTTTAAGGCTTTTACGCCTCTGAAATTGTTCCCCAGCTTTTAGAGAGGATAAAATAATCGGAAGATATGTAAATGATTGTTGACCATTTATCTTTTTGCAGAAGGCTACTTCAAATGCAGGATAAATCTGAAGGAATGGAGCCAAACAACCTCAAAACGGTGGGTGTTATGGTTGTTTACACTCAGGCTAAGATAAAGATGGAGGTGGCTTGAAGGAAAAAAAGTCTTGGTTACATTGTGTGTAGTTAAATGAAATACTAAAATATATTTTACATGATATGATAAATAGATTTACTAAAATGGCTATTTAAATGCTGTAGTTACAAAATGTGTAGTTAGAAAAGTTTCATTAAAATCAAAAGAAATGTTTTTATCTTGGTATTACAAGCAATTTTAAGGTGTTTTTCAGTTTTATGTCAGACCTTTTTTTTTCGTCTATTTCAAATAGTTTTGGCCAACACACTGTGGTGATTCTTGCACTCTTTAACATTGCTGGGTTCCCTAGAATTATTACAGTCATCTGTATAGAAATATGTTCTTCCTGGATTTTATGGTTCTCTTTTCTTGGTGTTGTAGCATCTCAAAGCATATATAATACACATAGTAGATGGCAGATCAGAATACAATGTTTCAATGCTTTTTCCAAAGTATTTTTTTGTCCCTGCTGTTTGATATGTCATTTGTATACCTCTTGAAGAACACTATCAAAAAATAAATTACAGCTTTGCTGTATACACCAAATAGCCACTTCATTAGGTACACTTTCTGCTCTTGGGTTTAACTACAAAATTGTTGATGGCATTATAGGTGCAGATGCTATTTAATTATTCCAAAAAGCACAAATCAAGCAACACTACTGTGATTGTAAACGTAAAGTTCATAAAAGCAGGCTGACATGACTTGTGCAAAATAAGAGAGCACCATCTGTACAATAAGTCATCCAATGACTGAGGTCAACAGCTTCTCATATCTTGTCACAGGTGATGCAGAACAGCTGATAACCCACAGCCAAGGGATTTTTCAGCTGTGTGACAGAAAGGTGACAAAATGTTGGATTGGTTCTAGGAAATGACAGTATAGTGGCTTCCTAAGTCACTACATTTTGATCCAGATTTGCATGTGATAGGCATTCCTCTTCCAAATAGAAATATATCAATGAATTATTTTCAACAAATCTGAGACATATTGAAGTTGACTTAAGCCAGCATCTCTGTACTGTACATTCAGCTCCTTGTTGATGTCATGTCCTATTGAATTCAGTCTTTTGTGCAACCACATGGGGGAATGAATTCACTATTAAGTAGGTGTACCTAATAATAGTAGTCAATGAGTGTAAATACCACTGTAACAGACATTTGTACAGTATACAACTGCCCAGACACTGTCCTACTTTTGAAACTATCACCATTAATATATACATAAAGGTTTTAATGGGAAGTTTTTATTTAGTAGCACAGTGATTATTCTATATCAAATTATTCAATAAAAGATGTTTTTCCTTCAATCCAGCATATGATGTATTTGTCTGGTGGTTGTCATTTCTTATAATAGACTAAACTTTTATCAATTTGAATTTTAAGGTGTTTTTAAAAGGTTCTTATTTCTTTTTCAGCTTGTGCTGCCTAGTATATACAGTAGTTGGCTATTAAGTAAGCACGAATATAATATGTTTCAAGACTGAATGAGCTTGATAAAAAAAAAAAAAAAAAAAAAAAAAAAAAAAAAAACCCACATAGCTACACAGTACAACACAGGCTTCTTTAAATGCCCCAGTGTGACACTTATTAAAGGTCTGATATTTAGAAAGGCATGTAGTGGAATACAATACTGGAATGTGGCACACACTCTGCATCCTGTCTCCCTAGATCTTAACCTTTAGTGAGCAAGAATGACCAAACAAATAATGATTTTAAAATTGATTTACTCTAAAAAGGCCATTTTCTAATCCAAGAATGATATCTTGTATTTTTTAGGTTCATCAATTGGTAGGGGAAATAGTGGAGGAAGTAACTGATGATAATCCTCATATGCCAGAAGCAAGAGATCACTTCACTATGTTGTATCCTTCAATGTTAAAAGTACTGATCTTTTAGATTTTAGGATTATGAGAGAAGAAAAAAACCATTGCACACAAAGTAAATATTTAGTATTCACCTATAACAAAATTCTCTATTAGTTTGCACTAATTATTACAATCAGAGGTTCTGAAAGTCTTGTAATATGTTTTCAGAAGTTAGACTAAAACATACCAGCTATATAGTTACTGTTGTTTTTCCTTTTAGCCAACACAAAAATCTGTAAAATTCAATTAAATATTTAATAGTGGCAAAGTAAAAAAAAAAAAAAAAAAAAAAAAAGTGTGAATTTTTTCAGGTTCAAGGATAGGAGCATTATATGTTAATACATTTTCAGGATGGTCCAGAAATGCTAAAGCATGGCTTGGAATTTAGAGCTGTTAGCAGTAAAACAGAATAATAGTTTATGCTCATAATTAAATATTTAACCGTCATTCATGTTAGATATGGTTTTGCATGTTCATTTTCTGGATGATATCACAATTGTTTTACATATTTATATCTACACTTTCATTTTCTAACCCACTTATTCAATTCTGGTCAACCCATTTTGGGATATGTGAGTAAAACTGGAGCTCCAGAAGAAAACTCATACAGACATAGGGAAGGCTTGCAAACACCGACAGTAATTGAGCCAGGATTTGAAGAAAGTAGTGTGGAACTGTGTGAAGCAGTAGTATTATTCACTGTTATAAGACACTTTATACCACTTTTAGTACTAATAATAATACTAACATATATAATTCTTAATCCTTTTTACATGCTAATGTGTGAGACTGAAAAATGTAAAACAATTGTAATACTGTGCTTTCTGTATATTCCATTGGATATTTAACAGGGAAAATTAAAATGTATTCACATGGAAAAACAGGTCCTTTATAGCAAACTAAAAGACAGCAGTTTTCTTCCACTTATTTATTGGATTCATTTGTGCTGTCTTAAAGTGCATGTCAGTTGGCATCCATTCTAGACCCTTGTCGTCCTGCTGTGAAATATAAAAAAAAAAAAAAAAGTGTAAATTAACCTGAATATCTAATATTTAACAGGAAAAAGGAGTCTGGCGAAGATTCATCAAGATCACTTAAACATGTGGCACAAGCTATTATGCATATGTTTAAAATACTTGCTTATGTTATTTATTCATATGAAAAAACTTGCAGAATACACAGGTATAAATTGCTGTGTGTTTCCTCCTTGACATAAAACAGTAGGCCCCTGTAACGTTTTAAAGCGGTAGGAACTTAATTATATATTTGATCTATTTTAAATGACTGATAGAAGGGAGTTTGAAAATAATTTCAAAATATACTTTGCATTTACCAGACTCTTTCCCAAAATTGGGAGTGTATAGAAGACTTGAATTGATGGTTGCTGCTTTTATACTGACATTAAAGACAAGTTTCAAACACGAAATACGGTGTATAAGGAAACGAATGTGTGCTTTTTTTTTTTTTTTTCACCCAAAATGTGTGATTTAGCAAGAGACATCGGTATACTGTACAAAGTTGTGAAGGTTGTCTATTTTATATCTTCAGAAACAAAAAAGAACTTCAGTTACTGAATCTGATTCATTTAATTTCATACTATTAAAGTCAGATCCCATTAACACTTTATATATGTTTACAACCTAATTTAATGTTACAGCTCTTAACCATGCTGATCGTCCGTGTAGTGTAATCAGTTCACTAAAGCAGCAATCAATGCTACACAGCTCATAAAAAATGCCCAAATGTTTGTATAAGGGACAATGTTGATTTACTGTATCTCTTATTGTATTCCTTCCTTTCCAATGAAACAGAAAATTCAAGGCAACACATAGACTTAAAACCCATGGAAGATGCATGGACAGTTACCTGTTCATTGTAAAATTCATTGTTTATTATTTTATGAACTGCATCATAAATACATGGTGTCAGCTATGCATCATATTTAGCCTATGCCAAGTATAGAAAGAGACAAGCTACTTTAGTAAAATAAAATGTACAAACCAAGTAAATTTTATTTTAAAATGGGGGAAAAAACTGTTTGATTGTGTAGCCTATCTGAAAGTTAATATGGAATTCATAGACCTATATTTTAAGCTGGGTCTTTCCCATAAAGGCATCATTTGTGTGCTTGTAAGCTGGCATTGGTACTTAATTTCTGAATGTCATTTGAAATGAGTTCTACGTTCTAGAGGTTTTTTTCACCTAAATGAATATGGCGACATCAAAGACATGCACATGAAAAGATCTCCTGAGCACGCAAAAAAGATCTTGTGCGCATGAGAAATATGATTTTTTTTTTTTGCTCATGTCCATAAACAAGTGGATCCTTTAAAAGAACTTAGTTGCTAAGTGTGTACACTTTCTGTAATGGGAATTGCAGCTGTCTTTAGATTTAAATAATTATACTGCAAATCTAAGTTAAAGGATTCTGCCTAGCCCTAAATACATTCTGCTGTTTTTGTAAGATTTCCCTAAAGGCTGCTTATTTGCATAGTACAGAGAAAGAATTGACAACAAGGAGGTAACAAAGGAATTGTGGGATATTGAAAAGTCTGCACTTTATAGGGTGTCAAGGGGGAAGCAATTTTCTACAAAAAAAACATGTCTGTATTAGTTTGTGCAAAAAAATGCATTCAGTTTCTCAAGAACAGGATGGGAAATGTCTTATGGTGTATAGAGGCAAAAGTAACACTTTTTGGCCTCAATCCCAAAAGATATATTTGGTGGAATGCCAAAACCACTCACACTGTGGAGCATGGATATTGTAGTAGGGGTGGTGAGGGGATTTAGAAAGGGCTATGATTACCCAGGGCCCACTGGGTTGGGGGGCCCTCAAAGCTTGTAATGAAAAAAATGTGTGACAGACATGGATTGAGAGGAAGGGGCCCACAGAGACTGCTTGTCTATAGGACCCAGAGTTCTGTGCTGCTACCTTGCTGTCAAGTGTTGTGTTGATATTATCGTGTTATGGTTGACTTTGTTCAGTAGGAACAGAACTCTTTGGTCTAAGGGAAATAATTGCTGCCAACATAAAGATATTTTAGTATGAAACATTTTGCCCTAACTCACAAATCTAAAGTTAAAGATGAGTTTCACTCTTTATTTCAACAATGATCAGAAACACAAAGCCAGCTCAAGCAAAGAATGGCCTAAGCCAGAGGTTTTAGAACTCAGACTCCTGTCCTTTAGAAGTTCAATGGAATCTAGTGAAGAGAGCTGTGTATAGGAGATTCTTTTTCAGTCTGACAGAGTAAGAACATTTCTGAAAAGGAGTTCAAAATGCTAGTGAGGTAGTTGATAGTGACCTATTGAAACAGTCCGTCGGCCGTAGTGAAAGCAAAAAGTGGCCCATAAAGTATTAAAAGTTGTATACAATTACTTATGCAAGGCATGGAAAGTTATGTTTAGAAAAATTATAAATTTGATTTGAAATATGGTTGGTTGCAATATTTACAATAATTAAAGGTTTAAAGTTATTTTTCTTGCTTTCAGCTTTTCAAGAGTTAGTAAACCTTTAATATCCTTTTTAGATTTACTTAGTTGTGCTAAAACTTAATTATTTGCATTTCTGATATTTTATTTCTAAAATAATTTTAAATAGAACCCTTATGAGCAATTTTAACATCTCATTTTACTTCTTGGTTTTTAATTTTTCAAAAATATCTACAATTGTTTCGTCCTTAGGTATAATGCAAAGGCTATGTTCTCAAATTAAAAGCTAATGCAGCACAAATATATTATATTTTGGGGGGGGGGAAAGGGGTGTTAAATAATTATTGTTGGTTTTAAAAAGATGTATTTTACAATCAATCTGTATGCTGTTTCTATTAGTTGCTGTAGCATAGCTGTACCAAAAAACAGTTTTTAACCAACCTTGCTCATATGTCAATAATATTTTCAATTCTATTCTATTTTTTATGCATTTGATTGATTTTTTTTTTTTTTTTTTTAACCAGCTGTAAAATTCAATAAATTTGTAAGAATGCTTTTTTTGAATTCCACATTGAAAATACAAGATAGAAACTTGGTTATAAGGGTTTGAAAAGGGGGAGAAACTTATCAGGTTTCTGCAGGTTCATATTTTTAAACATTCCTACCACTTCTGTATATTTAAAAATAAACAAAAGGGTCTGATACAGTATGGTGAAAGAAAGGTGTAAAATAATATTAACTACTTTTAGAGAGACAAACTATATATAATGTGCTAGACTGTTTAAAAAGCAAATGAAATAAATAAAATTGATAGATTGAAACAAAAAAACAGTAAAATATGGAGCTTAAAAATGAGCAAAAATCTGGGGTTGGCAAGCACATGAGGTTACGTAGGACATTTAACATTATGCTAAATGAGATCTTAGAGAAACGTGTAGAGAGAATACTCAAGCAGCTTATGTCATGTGGGAAAGTGGAACAGTACATCAACTTGAACTATAACAAAAAAGAAAAAATAAATTAAAAACTGGGAAAGTATTTTTAGGATGCAGTAAATAAAAAAAGATGATTTCCAGCATGACAGCTATTAGAAACCTTAAGAAAAAATTTAATAAGATTATGAATGAAAGTCAGGAAAACATCATGAAAGCTGAGATGACTCTATTCAAAGTGAACCTTTAAATAGCTGAAATGAAATAATTTATTTAAAATAATTTGCTTAGGAGTGAAGTATTATTAATGGTTTGTCCGTGGCCTCAAGATTAGACTGGATAGGTTTTAAAGACTATGTTGATTAGGAGTACTGTGTTTAAATTGTGATAAAAAGGATTACTGGAGTCCCAGAGTAAAGCTGGGGTACCAACTGGGTACCTTGTTTAATGCAATCATCCAGAAAACCGAACAGAAACACTCAGTGGCACAACAGAAAACGGGCTTCTAATATGCCATTTTAGCCAGCTAGTCTCTGTAAAGAAAGGGCTCGTCTAAGTGAGACAGTCATAAGGAGTTGCAACGTGTGGAGGCTTCTCCCTGAAGTGAGATGTCCTCCTCTGGAAACGTCTTGGTTTTATAGTGTCCCAGTCCACAGGGGTGGGGCTTTTAGGATGTTGTGCCCTAATGGGGTGGATTTTCGGTGCTGCAGAAATAACATGATTCTTGTCTCCGGGGTGGACAAACCATTCATATTATAATGTAACTACAGCAATACACATTTTATCCTTAAAACTTTTGTACAAATAAGATGTATAATTGATGTAGCACAAACATAAGTGTGAATGTGTATTTTTATTTATTTTTATATAACATTAAATCCATTAAGATAAGAAAAAAGTGATGTTATACCACAGAAATTGGCAAAATCTTTAGTATCTGTAATTTCTAAACCAAAATGGCTATGGCCATCACAGGACACAGGAAATAGTAATCAGTCAGTCAGTCCTCCCAAGTAGTGTATGGCTAAAATCTTTGTATGCTGCTATATCACAAATCTCCTGCAAGAATGTCTGGGGATTGTAGTCTAGACAGACAACCCAGAAAGCAGACAGACTTGAGGCTGGTAAGGGGAGCTCTAACTTGGTAGTCTTAGGGCTTAGACTGACTTGGAAATTTTTCTTGTTTATATTAGATTGACACTGAAAGTATTCCCACACCATCCCTGAAAAGAGGCTCTCCACCTTTGCCTAAGGGGATCTGGAGTTTGGTCAGGAGGAGGAGATGTAGAAAGTTTATATTGAATTAAGGAAATAACTGTTTAATACAGCATATACTGTATATATAATATTGGTCACTCTTGATTGTTTTTGTTAAATCCTTAAAGTTCAAGTTCAAGTTTATTGCCATGTGCACAGTAAGGAAACACGTTTCCCTGTACAATGAAATTCTTTCTTTGCTCTCCACAGCAAATGACAAAACCAACGTATAAAGATAAACATAAATAATAAGTAGCAGATAAATAATAAGTAACAGAGGCAGCATAAAGTATAAAAACAGAATAGAAGTATAAAGTTGTAATTGTGCAGTTAGTTGTGTGATGGAAAAGTCAGATACAGTTATAGTTGTGTGAGGTAGATAGAATGAGGTGGCCCATGGTTTAAACTCCAGTCAGTTATTTAGGAGTCTAATGGCCTTGGGAAAGAAAGAGTTCTTAACCTGGAAGTCCTGCATTTCATACTTCTATACCTCCTGCCTGAGGGTAGAAGTGTGAACAGTTCATGTTGGAGGTGGGTGGGGACCCTGAGAATCAAGGCAGTTCTCCTGCGGACTCTGCAGTTGTAGATGCTCTGCAGAGAGGGCAGTGGGGTCCTGGTGATCTTCTCAGCAGTCTTTACCATTTTCTGCAGGCGTTTGTGGTCCATATCAATAGTGTTGCCGTACCACATGGTGATGCAGCTTGTCAAGATGCTCTCAACAATGCAGCTGTAAACGTTGCCGAGAATCTTAATCGACATACCAAATTTCCTCAGCCTCCTCAAAGTACAGCCGCTGTTGAGCCCTCTTGACCAGTTGTGTGGTGTTAAGAGACCAAGTGAGGTTCTCACTGATGTAGACGGCCAGATATTTAATGCTGCTCACCCTCTCCACTTCAAGCCCTCGGATGAACAGTGGCCAGTGAGGTCTTCTCTCCTTCCTCATGTCCACTATCATCTCCTTCGTCTTGTCTGTGTTGAGAGGGAGGTTGTTGTCCTCACACCAGGACGTCAGACTGTCCACTTCCCTCCTGTAGGCCGCCTCATCCCCACCAGTGATGCGTCCAATCATTGCAGTGTCATCTGCGAACTTCAGGATGAGGTTATCTTTGTGGGAGGTGACACAATCATGGGTGAACAGGGTGTAGAGGATGGGGCTAAGGATGCATCCCTGTGGGGTGCCTATGTTTGTGATAATGGTGGCTGAGATCCTATCACCAATCCTGACAGACTGGGGCCTGCCAGTCAGAAAGTCTAGGAGCCAGTCACAGAGGGTGGGGTGCAGGCCAAGTGCAGACAGTTTATGGGGGATAACTGTTAAAGGCAGAGCTGTAGTCAACAAAGAGCATCTGATGTAGGAGTCTTTGTTCTCCAGATGGGAGAGGGAATAATGTAGTGTGGCCATGATGGCATCTGAGGTGGACATGTTGGGCTGGCAGGCATACTGCAGGACGTCCAGAGTGTCCGGTATGCTGCTTTGAATGTGGGCCACCACCACTCTCTCAAAACACTTCATAAAGATTGGAGTGAGTGCTACCGGCCTGTAATCATTCAGGCAGGTGGGCGGGCTTTTTTTTTTTAGCAAGTGGGATGTGTTTCAGCTGTATAGCCTTCAGAAGGTGGGTAAATGTAAAGGGAATATTATAATAGGCAAGAAAAAGTGGATTTTCGTCTTTGAACCTGGAAACCAGTAAGAGATTTCATGATGATACCTCTATGTTAATTTCACACTTCCTGTCGAAACACTGAAACTCACATTTTATTTGTAGGCCATAAACATGTGAGAATATTAATGCACAAAAATATGTTTCGCTAATAACTGGCTGACATATCAGTTTGAGTTATGACTATGACATCTTGCGTATCAAGACTCAGGGACGTGTTTCAGCTGTATAGCCTTCAGAAGGTGGGTAAATGTAAGGGTAATAGGAGGGAACAAAGCCAGGGCAAATTAAAAAAGAAAAATTAAAAGGAAGTGAGAAAATGCTGTTTGAAAAGACGAAGGGAGAGATTAAATAAATTAGTCTTTCATTAAGATCTAGAGAAATGTGATCCCAGGCTGAGAGTATATCAAGACTCAGAGTATACTGTACTTGCAATTTGGGTACTTTTCTAGAAGAGGCCCTGTTAATTTCTGCATTAAACCACATCACATTTCGCACTGTCGTGGTATTGTCATGAATTATGACTTGCACTTTGATTATATAATTATATTTTGATAAAGTCTGCGTGTTATCTTGCAAAAATTTAGCTGAATACTGTAATGAGAAAATCCAGTGTATGTTAATATTATTTTTATTAAATTCATGCGCAAGTTTATATAGTCCACACATAACCGGTAACAGCATTAAATGTAACTGGCCTCGCGGTGTGTTTAGTATGGCCTAGGCCCCGCAAAGCCCTAAGGCTGCCTCTGCTTAGCTTCTTCTGTTTTTCTTTGAAAAGTGAAATTGAAGCCATGCAAAAGAACACAGACAGAGATAAGTTTGAGTGTGATCAAAAGGATGTGAAGTGTAATGTCTTTTATCAGCTCAGATGTGCTTACTGAAATGGTCTGCTGGCTGTCTCCCTGTTTCACCTATGATGTATACATATGCAGTATACTTTTTTTTTTTTTACCTTCCTTTATTGCCTTGCAATTTGTCGGTTAATTTTCCAAACTTTCTAAAATGTTTCTTTTTTACTACAACATACACAAGTCCTGAATTACCAATATAAAATAATTTTTAGAAAAAAAAAATCATGAAAAGGCAAATACATTATTTTATTTGCTATATATAGCAGCAAAATGATAGATTGTATTATTTATGTACAAAACAAATAATGAATAATGCATGTCACTTGTTAATGTAACTAGAACAGTTTATAAACCAAATACATCAAATAAAGTGTATAATTTTTGGAAGCCTTTTGAGAAATAAGAGGATAATATTTGGTGAAATTAGTTTCTTGACAAGCTCAGCTTTTGGAATTATTTTTTTCTTGACATTTTACTTTTATTAAGTTCTTGGAAAAAGAAGCAGCCCATTGACAGAGTTCTACAAGAGGAGCAAACAAACAGAATATTTAACCTTATTATGGAGCAGATTGTATTAGAGGTAATGAGAAATATCATTTTTGTTAAACTGTTTTAATTATTTTATGAATAATGTTCCTTTCTGCTTTCCAAATATACTTTTTTATATCTCTTTTGAAAGAGAAAATGCCTACAAAATAGCAACTGAAATAAAGGGCAGCTTTAGAAGAAAAGGAGCCAGGAACAGTTCAAGGTATAGTTCAAGGAAGGAGCAGTGAGTAAATAGTAACAGTGTCTCTCTATTATATATAAAAAAAAAAAATCTGGTACGAGATGAGACTTTCAGAAAGATAATTTCAAGTCCTGCGAGACAATACTTTTTGCCAAGAGATTTAACCACGCCCATGCCCATTCACCTCTCATTCGTGTGAATGCCATTGTTAGACACAGTTCCTGTGCTCTCAGCTCTTATAGATTTTTGAGGGGGCGGAAATAAAAGACAAAGTAGAACGTCGTAAAGTGGCTCAAAAATGTTGGCAAACATTGGTGTGATACATATGCAGAGCAGGTTAGAGATTATAAAAGTACTAAAATTCAAAAGTCTCAAAAAACTGATAGTAAAGATCACATTAGTGCTAACAAATGGAAATTACTTGGTGAAATAATGGAACAGCGAAAAGAGATTCAGAGACATGGACACGGGTGATATGACAGAAGTGTGTAGATATTGTTCGGCTTTAAAAGTTTAAGTCAGAGACTTGTAGATCATCTAATTCATGTTGCCATCAGGTAATAGTGTTTCTTCCAAATGAAGAGGCATATCCGCGAGAAATAAAAGATTTGTTATTTGGTGAAAGTGAAATCCACAAACACTACAGGCAAAATATCCAAATCTACAATAACTGTTCACATTTGCATCATTCAATGCTCAAAAAGGTAGATTTACATGATTCAGGACCATACGCTATGAGAATCTGTGGTCCCGCAACAATTAAAGCTACAAGTTTTAAAAAAAAAAAAAAAAAAAAAAAAAAAAAAAAACAACCACACCCCACAATTTGGTCAGGTTTATATTTATGATCACGGAGAAGCGATGCAGCATAGAATCGAATGAGTTAAACGATCGGCCGTATTAGAAATTCGACAGCCAATAACTGATACAAAGCCATACGTCCAAAAGTATAGCACGTTACGTGAAATTTATCTGAAAAGCACAGACAAAGGAGTTTTCTTGGATTTCTATATGAATCAGAAAGATCATGCTTGCATATATAATAAAACAACATGTGACGAATTGTCAGCAATAATAGTTTCGAAAGACTGGGATATCAAAGACAGAGTTGATATTAGAGTTTATCCAAAAGCACAGCGCGATTCGTCGCGAGCTACAGATCCGGGAAATGACTAGCGTGTAGGACCCGCACGGGGTTTGGTGAGTGAAGCGAGCAGGGCGCAGAGCCCCCTAGTATATATTAAAATTAACTTAAAATCCAGAATTTGTAGAACTTTAGCTTAATTAATGTTTAATTCAACTGTACAATGCAGAATATCTCATTTAAATTAAAAGACAAGATATTTTGTCTACAGAAATTCCAACACTAGTTTTCTTCCATTTACCTGAAGCAGTTATTTCAGAAGTTTTTATTTAACAGATTAGAAGTGAAAGATTCAGTAAGGCACTTAAGTAACAACATGTGCATTCAGCAAAGTATCAATATCCTCTGTTTCATCCTATCATAAGGCAAGTCAGAGAGGTAAACAAGCTTTAAGAATAGTTTGTTCACCACTTAAGCAATCAGATGTAAATGTAAAATTTATCATTGTATATAGTAGGGTGACAACAAACACATACACATTTTCGTTAAAACAAATAGAATTTGGCCTCTTCAATTAAACTTTACTTTATATATCTCAATTAACGGATCATCAAAAATGCACTTTACAGGGATAGCAAGACTTCAATAAGAACTTTACATATATTCAATAGGCAAATTGTAAACTTACAAAACAGAATACAATGCAATAGTAATTGGCAAAGTAGCAAATGAGCCTACAGAAGTGGAAAACAACAAGACCATAGCGTTTTTACGTATATCTAATTGATCATTATCTTCAGTATACTGTACCTGAGCAGCTTTATCATTACAGAAATACAGGGAGCTAAATCCTGTCTTGATTTGCTTTTGGCACATGGCAGGAAATATCCTTAATGAGAAGCACTTGTCCTCATGATATTCTTACTCATGAATATTTTACCAATAGAGATACACCAGGCAATACTGTGGAACATTTTTTTAAACCCTGCTAAAACCCCATTTTTTAAATTTGGATTTTTCATGGCTTTATTTTAGTTGTACCCTTTATAGATAATATAGGTATAGAATGATCATACTGTTCAGGGATTTGCAGTATTTACTAATCTCTACTTTCTCTTTGGATATTTATTGTTTAATCATTTCAAGACCCTGTTATGACACTCTGACCCCATGGCATTCAGTTTCTTTCTAACACTTACTTCAAAGATCAATTCTAAGGCCATATCTTCATTTTCAAATCCAAAACAGAGAATGAAGTTGTGCTTTCAGACTTTTTAATCATTGTCCTTTAATTAATCCATAACCACTGAGACAGTTGTATAATTATCACACTATGTACCATAACTGTACTAGCTTGGTCTTCTAGATATGACAATTCTACACATAATATATGAATCTGTCCTACTATAAAATCATTTCATTTTCTCCATATACCCTTTCTTAAAGTTTAAACTATAATTATATTGAATCTACAATTCAATTTTCAAGCCCCAAATCAGAAAAAGGTGTGACAGGATGGAAAATGCAAAAAAAGCAGGAATTCTTAATTTTAACTTTTATTTCATTGCAGACACACTCCAAAAATAGTTGGGATGATGCAAAGTAGGGCCAGTAACACTGTTAAATACTTAAATAGTGATGTGATTTGAAAGAGGTGATGTCAACAGGTGATTGGAGTCATGATTTGGTACAAAAGCAGTATCCACAAAAGGCTGAGTCTTTGAGGAGCAAAGATAAGCAGGGGATCTCCAGTTTGAGAAAATTGAAATGTTTAAAAACAATGTAACTCAAAGAAAGATTGGAAGGGATTTGCATATTTCTCCCTCTACAGTGCATATCATTAAACAATTCATGTAATCTTGAAGAATTCCAGTACATAAAGGGCAAGGATGCAAGCCTAAACTGAACACCCGTGATCTCCGATTCCTCAGACGGCACTGCATCAAGAACCATCACTCATCAATAGCGGATATAACCACAAGGCCAAGGGATTAGTTTGGCAAACCTTTGTCAAATACTTCAATACAGAGTTACATTCACAAGTGCCACTTAAAACTATACTGTGCAAAAATGAAGCCTTGTGTTAACCATGTCCAGAAGCAGCATTTACTTCTCTGGGCTTGGCCGTAGCTGGAATACACCATCACAAAGTGGAAATGTGTATTGTGGTTACACAAATTGTAATGGCCAACCCCTTTACCCAGCCGGCAGCTACACCTCCAAGACCCGTGGCCTGGATAATTTACTGAGAAATAAACTATCAAGCCGTACTTCTAACCAATTAAACTTTTCCCCCCACAAATCGGAGTAAATACAAGTACACAAAAAAACAGGATGTAAAATTAAATGGATTAAATGTATTAAATGAAACAAGACATGCAAAAAATAGAAAACAGATAAATATCCCTCCACCCCAGCAACAACAAGACACCACCAAATACCCTCACTTGCCCCTGTAACATACAGTGGTGTGAAAAACCTATTTGCCCCCTTCCTGATTTCTTATTCTTTTGCATGTTTGTCACACAAAATATTTCTGATCAAACACATTTAACCATTAGTCAAATATAAAACACAAGTAAACACAAAATGCAGTTTTTAAATGATGGTTTATTTAGGGAGAAAAAAATCCAAACCTACATGGCCCTGTGTGAAAAAGTAATTGCCCCCTTGTTAAAAAATAACCTAACTGTGGTGTATCACACCCGAGTTCAATTTCCGTACCCACCCCCAGGCCTGATTACTGCCACACCTGTTTCAATCAAGAAATCACTTAAATAGGAGCTGCCTGACACAGAAGTAGACCAAAAGCACCTCAAAAGCTAGACATCATGCCAAGATCCAAAGAAATTCAGGAACAAATGAGAACAGAAGTAATTGAGATCTATCAGTCTGGTAAAGGTTATAAAGCCATTTCTAAAGCTTTGGGACTCCAGCGAACCACAGTGAGAGCCATTATCCACAAATGGTAAAAACATGGAACAGTGGTGAACCTTCCCAGGAGTGGCCGGCCGACCAAAATTACCCCAAGAGCGCAGAGACGACTCATCCGAGAGGTCACAAAAGACCCCAGGACAACGTCTAAAGAACTGCAGGCCTCACTTGCCTCAATTAAGGTCAGTGTTCACGACTCCACCATAAGAAAGAGACTGGGCAAAAACGGCCTGCATGGCAGATTTCCAAGACGCAAACCACTGTTAAGCAAAAACATTAGGACTCGTCTCAATTTTGCTAAGAATCAATGATTGCCAAGACTTTTGGGAAAATACCTTGTGGACTGACGAGACAAAAGTTGAACTTTTTGGAAGGCAAATGTCCCGTTACATCTGGCGTAAAAGGAACACAGCATTTCAGAAAAAGATCATCATACCAACAGTAAAATATGGTGGTGGTAGTGTGATGGTCTGGGGTTGTTTTGCTGCTTCAGGACCTGGAAGGCTTGCTGTGATAGATGGAACCATGAATTCTACTGTCTACCAAAAAATCCTGAAGGAGAATGTCCGGCCATCTGTTCGTCAACTCAAGCTGAAGCGATCTTGGGTGCTGCAACAGGACAATGACCCAAAACACACCAGCAAATCCACCTCTGAATGGCTGAAGAAAAACAAAATGGAGACTTTGGAGTGGCCTAGTCAAAGTCCTGACCTGAATCCAATTGAGATGCTATGGCATGACCTTAAAAAGGCGGTTCATGCTAGAAAACCCTCAAATAAAGCTGAATTACAACAATTCTGCAAAGATGAGTGGGCCAAAATTCCTCCAGAGCGCTGTAAAAGACTCATTGCAAGTTATCGCAAACGCTTGATTGCAGTTATTGCTGCTAAGGGTGGCCCAACCAGTTATTAGGTTCAGGGGGCAATTACTTTTTCACACAGGGCCATGTAGGTTTGGATTTTTTTTTCTCCCCAAATAATAAAAACCATCATTTAAAAACTGCATTTTGTGTTTACTTGTGTTATATTTGACTAATGGTTACATGTGTTTGATGATCAGAAACATTGTGTGACAAACATGCAAAAGAATAAGAAATCAGGAAGGGGGCAAATAGTTTTTCACACCACTGTATAACACATAACACGAATAACAAAATGACTGAAACTGAATGATTGTGAACTTGAGTCCGGTTATAAAACTGTCCTGAATGCGGATGACTGAACTAGCGGTAAATGCGTTGTTCGATTTTCCCGGCGATTGGAGCAACCTCACCGTGATTCCTCAGTGTATGGTGGATAGTGAATCAACCCTGGGGTCTCAGTAGATGGGAGGTTGAAAAACAAACTGGTGAAAAGGCACGATGTGGAAAAACAGCAAGCAAGTTGAAAAGTGGTTGAAACAAAATGGTCTCTCCTTCGTCTCTCTCCCGATTATTTAAATAGTCTGTGACAGCTGTGATTGATTAATTAAGAACAGGTGTTTTCCAGGTTTGCAGCTGTGGTCTCCTTCCATCATCCGTCCTCCTTTATGGGGACGGCATTAACTGATACACATACAAACAGCAAACGGGACAATGAAACGAGATGCACTCAGGACTGACATTTAACACTAACTATTACCCCCCCCCCAAACCTTGGACAAGGGAGGGCCGAAGTACGGCTTGAGATTGGCCACTTGGGTTGTGTCTAGCTTGGAGTCAGTGCCGATACCCCTTTGAAACTGGAAATTAACAGGACCTGTTTGCGAGATGATCTTGGCTGGACCTAACCATTTAGGCGCTAGCTTGGCGGAGAACCTTTTGCTGGCATCAGGGAGATGGTGAGCTCTAATCCAGACCAAATCACCCGGCTGAAAGTGCGCTTCCTTACACCGGGCATTATATAACTTGGCATGTCTGGATGTCGAACTCACCAACCTCTGTTGGATTCTCCGCCGTAATTCCTCCATTTTAAATAAATTATTGTAGCTGGTGGTTTCTGGACTAGGGGCTCTGGGAAGGAGTCGATCAAGCGGGCCCTTTAGCTGTCTGCCCAGCACAACCAAAGCAGGCGTCTCACCTGTGGCTTCATGCACGGCGGTGTTCAGGGCAAACCGGAGCTCGGGGAGCCATTTATCCCAATCCTGATGGCGTTCACCCACATAGGAGGCGATTATGTTCTTCAGGGTCCGGTTCACTCGCTCTGTCATGTTGGCCTGGGGATAAGCTGTTGTCAGGTTTTTCTTCACTCCCCAGGCTGTATAAAGTTCATCTAATACAGAGCTCCTGAACTGCGGACCCCGATCTGAGACGATGTTCTTCGGCACCCTCCCAGCGGGTGAAGATTTCATTCAGGGTGGAGCATATCTTGTTAGTTTTAGCATCCGTTAATGCAAACAGCTCCACCCACGTTGAAAAATAATCAATCACCACCATCAGGACAGTCTTCCTCGAGCTGGTAACAGAAAAAGTGTACCCGGTCAGTACACTGCTGCTCCAGTCTCTCCCTGATGCTCTGGCAGAATGGACTGGTGGCATATGTTTGAGCCAGGTCTTCAAGGCTTCTTGGCAGAGGGAGGATCATCTTTTTTGCCTCTGCCAAACACACCATCCCCGGTGGCTCTGACACCCTGGACAGAGCATCAGGCACGATATTGCCACAGCCCTTCCGATAGGTCACCTTGAAAGTAAAGTTCTGGAGGCGGAGTACCCACCTGGTTAGACGGGAGGAGGTCTTCGGGTGATTAAATACCCAGGTCAGAGCGTGATGGTCAGTGTACACTTCAAATTCAACCCCCTCCAGATATAGTGTCTCCATTTTTCCACAGCCCACACGACAGCCAAACACGCTTTTTCAGCTGTCGAATAATTCAGCTCAGCACCGTGCACGGCTCGAGAGGCGTAAGCGATGACATGTTCAGCCTGGTGGATTTTCTGAGTGAGCACGGTGCCAAGCCCCAGGCTGCTGGCATCTGTTTGTACCTGGGAAGTGAGCTGCGGATCTGGCTGGGCCAGAACGGGCGGCTCTTGAAGGTGGCTCTTTAGTTGCTCGACCGCATCCTGGCACTCTGTTGTCCACTCCCACAGGACATCTTTTTTTCTTAGGTTGTTCAAGGGAGCCGCTATATCAGCCATCCTGGGAATGAACTTATGATACCACCCCACTAACCCAAGGAAACGTTGTAAAGATTTCAAATCCGTGGCCGTGGGGTACTCTCGGATGGCTAAGGTCTTCTCGGGGTCTACAGCGACCCCCTCAGATGAAAGAATGTGCCCGAGGAAGCGTATGTGGGGTTGAATGAAGGTACATTTCTTTGTGTTCAGCGTAAGGTGCGCTTGATGTAATCGTTGGAAGATGGTGTCCAAGTTCTGGAGATGTTGTTTAATAGAAGGGGAGTAAACAATGACGTCGTCGATGTAAACAAAGCAGTTCTTGCCTATCAACCCCCTCAGGACTTGTTTCATGAGCCGCTGGAAGGTGACCCCAGCATTTTTAAGCCCAAAAGGCATGACTTTGAACTGGAACAAGCCTTCAGGGGTGATGACTGCCGTCTTCTTCTTACTCCCCTCGTCCATCGGCACCTGCCAATAGCCACTGCGGAGGTCTAGTGTGCTGAAAACTGCAGCTCCATGCAGTGACTCCAGAATCTCATGAACCAGGGGCATGGGATATGCGTTCAGGCTCGTCTTCCCGTTAACCCCCCTGTAGTCCACGCAGAAACGATAGGTGTCATCCGACTTCTTCACGAGGACCACAGGGGACGCCCAGGAGGAGGAAGATGGTTCGATTATTCCCTCGGCGAGCATTCGATCAAGATGTTCTTTAATTATGCCCTTTAGTGGAGAAACACGGTAGGCTCGGTGCCTTATTGGAACTTCATCCGAGGTGTGGATCACGTGGGTAACTCCACGGGCGACTAATTTCTCAGTCCACACCTCGGCCCACTTCTTCAGCACCGGCCTCACCTCTTCGGGCTGTACCTCCACAGGGGCTGCCGCCGAGGTGCTTGCGTCACTCCTCACTGCCGCGTAGAAGCCAATGAATTCTGAGCCCAGATCTTCTTTGGATTTATAAATCAATTCGCATACCCCTTCCCCCGGCACCGTGTACCCCCTGGGACTGAGATGGATGGTCATTCTCATGGTGGTTAAATAATCCAGCCCAAGGAGTAACGGGACTGACAGGTGCTGGTCATCCAGGACATATGTATCCATTTTCCAGGTGGTGGAGTGTACACTGTACCTCAAGGGGACTTTGCCCAGGGCCCTGTGTTCACTCCCATCTGCCAATACAAATCGGACAGACGGGGCAGATGTTAAGTTGTCTGTCGGTCGGCTAATCTTCTTCCACATGCTTGAGCGGATTAAGGTGTGATGGCTCCCTGTATCCACCACCGCATCCACCTGCCACCCCCGCAGCTTCACTGGGACGATCAGGAGGGACGTACTCGCTTGCATGATGGCGAGATCGGCTTCCGACCGGCAAGGTTTGGCTCGCTGGGGTTTTAGGGGCTGGGTTTCTCGTGTACTGGCTTGTACCTTGTTCCAGTACGTTTTTGAGTTTCCCCAGTCCCGTTCTCCTTGTGAGCCCACCTTCACCAGGTCTTCCACCGACCCCACAACCCCCCTGAAACCCTCAGCTAACCGCGGACTACAGGCATTAAGGATGCGGCGGACCACCTCTTCAAACACAAAGCCCAATATTCATAGGCGAAGTCCCGGATGGATTGCGAAGGCAGTTGCACCATGGATCGCAGCTTGTCCTCCAGTTCAGATTCATATAGTCATCCGGAAGAAAAGCCACGAGGAAAGATCGACGAAAGGATCCCCAGTCTATAATGTTCTTCTTGGCCGTCAGCCACCAGCTCCGCACCGGCCCCGAGAGGGATGCCCCTATCAACCCCATAAGCTCTTCTGGGGTTAAAGGGTTAACAGCCAGATACGCCTCCCCGTCCTCCACAAAGTTGAGGAAATCATCGATGTTATATGGAGCCCCCAACTTGGGAAAGGAAAGGCGCACCCCAGGAACAGATAGCCGATTGATGTATTCATTTCCCCCACGAGACCCGTACAGCGTTGAATGACAGGGTGTCTGACGTAACTTCTGGAGACTCCTTCAGAACTCCCCCTGAAGAGTTTCTTGCCGGCGTTGATCCCGCCTCTGGAGGCACAACACGATTTCCCGCCCCAGGAGTTGAACTTGCTCATTGAGGTATTCTTTTATCTCCTCCTGGGAGCTGCTGATGCGAACCCACAAGGCATCTTCGCGCCTGAGCGCACTTTCAGCAACCTCGTGGACTTTCTCATCCAGCCAGGTCAGTTGTTGCGCCAGATCTTCCCACAGAGGCGAGACATCCTCCAGGCATTCCTCCTCAGGTCCATGGTGATCTTCGAGGTACAGCGACTGCAATGAATCCACCACCTCCCGCACCGCTGAACACGCTCTGACCGTGATGTGCCGCGCCCCGGCTACTCCATCATCACACCGTGGCGAAGCAATGGTGTCGTCCTGCTCGGCACGCACTAAAGACATGTTAATTTGGGAAACGTTTAAAGGCAGACAGCGATAGTATTAAGATTCCTCAGAGAGGGCACCACTTATGTAACGGCCGACCCCTTTACCCAGCCGGCAGCTACACCTCCAAGACCTGTGGCCTGGATAATTTACTGAGAAATAATCTAACTATAAAGCCGTACTTCTAACCAATTAAACTTTTCCCCACTATCGACGGTGTAAATATAAGTACACAAAAAACAGGATGTAAAATTAAACGGATTAAATGTATTAAATGAAACAAGACATGCAAAACATAGAAAACAGATATAAATATAAATATCCCTCCACCCCAGCAACAACAAGACACCACCAAATATAAATACAACAAAAACCCTCCCTTGCCCCTGTAACATATAACACACAACACGAATAACAAAATGACTGATAAACTGAATGATTGTGAACTTGAGTCCGGTTATAAAACTGTCCTGAATACGGATGACTGAACTAGCGGTAAATGCATTGTTTGATTTTCCCGGCGATTGGAGCAACCTCACCGTGATTCCTCGGCATATGGTGGATAGTGAATCGACCCCGGGGTCTCAGTAGATGGAGGTTGAAAAACAGTCCGGCAAAATGAAAAGCAAACTGGTGAAAAGGCGCAATGTGGAAAACCAGCAAGCAAGTTGAAACAACCTTCTCCTTCGTCTCTCTCCCGATTATTTAAATAGTCTGTGACGGCTGTGATTGATTAATTAAGAACAGGTGTTTTCCAGGTTTGCGGCTGTGGTCTCCTTCCATCATCCGTCCTCCTTTACGGGGACGGCGTTAACTGCTACACATACAAACAGCAAACGGGACAATGAAACGAGACGCACTCAGGACTGACATTTAACACTAACTATGTGGCCCCGCTACAAAATCAGTATTCCAGAATTTTTTTTGGAAGAAAAGGATGCCGTCTGCAAAAGACAAAAAGGACCATCCAGACTTTCATCAGCAACAAGTTCAAAACACAGGGTGTATCATGGTATGGGGTTGTGTCGGTGCCCTTGGCAAAAGTAATTTATTTTTCTGTGATGGCATCATTAATACAAAAAAGAACATTGAGAATTTAGAGGAATGTGTGCCACCTTCAAGACATCATATTTTCCAAGGATGTCCATACATTTTTCAACAAGACACTAAGACCACATTCTGCACACATTACAAAGGCATGACTGCGGAAGAAGAGGACATGTGTACTGGACTGAGCCACCTACAGTACTGACCTGTCACCAATAGAGAATGTGTGGAGAGTTTTGAAACGAAAAATGCGACAGTGATGGCATTGTACTGTTGCACACCTTAAGATGTGTTTGCGGGAAGAATGGGACAAAATAACACCTGAAACGCTTCACTTTGTATCCTCGGTGCCAAAACATCTTTCAAGTGTTGTGAGAAGGAATAGTGACATTACAAAGTGGTGAAAGCTTTACTGTTCCAAATTTGTTTGGAATGTGCTGCAGGCCTGAAATGCAGGAATGGATGTATATTAACAAATGAAATAAGCTGACCAGAAAAAACAAGAAGTATCTCGAGTTCATACTGTCTGCAATGAAGTGAAAGTCAAAATCTTCCCTTTTTTGGCTGCTCCCGTTAGGGGTTGCCACAGCAGATCATCTTTGTCCATCTCATCCTGTCCTCGTCATCTTGATCTGTCACACCCATCACCTGCATGTCTTCTCTCACCACATCCATAAACCTTCTCTTAGGCCTTCCTGTTTTCCTCTTGCCTGGCAACTCTATTCTTAGCATCCTTTTCACTATATACCCAGCATCTCTCCTCTGCACATGTCCAAGTGAAAGTCAAAATAAATTTAAGAATTACTGCATTTTTGTATTTTATATACTGTGCCTTTTTCTGGTTCTGGGTTGTCTTTTTTTTCAAACCAATCGCTTTGCATATTTGATATGATAATGTAATCTTGTTAGTTGTAAATAAAAACTTTGTAGTGTGTGATTTAGCAAAAATATATTATATGAAACAGAGACTAAATGATTGACTAAATATTTCTTTAAACTCACTAATGAATATTATATACCAGGGCTAGATTTTCAAACCAAGAAATTTAGCTGGGTTAGACATTTTTAGCAGCAGTTAACGACAAAATTTAAACCAACACAAATGAATGTATTGAAAAACAAGTAATTTTTATTCATTCTTTCCTTTTTAAATTGATCACATCTGACACAGGTACACCAAAAAAACATAAAAAATCATAAAAAAGCTATAACTGAACAGAATCTGAGGTAGCAGCAATACTTGTTTTCCACTTTTGAAATAATAAATGTAAATGACCCAGTTAAGTCGCAAAGTTCATTTAACAGAATTAAAAAAAATAAAAATAAAAAAAAAATCAAAGCTATCCATGCACAAACTGTAACAAGTGATAACAGTAACACACACGAATATGTCTATGGCACACTGAGGGAACATAGGTTTGTTTCAAATCACCACATGTGTGTTGATATCGTGACATGTTGTGCTACTGCATGGGCTGTGGAGGGTGGAGTCTTGGGGGGGGGCACCTCCTTAGAGAGAGTTGAGTGACAGGATCGGGGTGAGAGGGGAGCGAATGGCAAGAGAGCAGTAAGAAATTCCCCCAGAGAAGCGGTTACTTTGAAAGGTCGTCACAGTATCACAGACAACTACCACTACTTCTTGGACACACAACAACGCACTGCATTGTGAGTTGAATGTTGCTAGGGTATACAGAGTATTGAATTAATGGTCTCTACTACTGTAGGAATTTCTGAACACTTGTCAAATGTGTTTTTCTCATTTTCTCATGGGCTGGGCCACTCAGAGATTGTTTCTGGGCTGCATATGGCCTATGGGCTGTCATTTGAATAAGCCGGCTGTACATGGTGGTTAGTATGGGCTTTGTTCCTACCCACCCATGATGGCAGTGAATTGGATTCAAGTTAATCTCAGGAGTTATGGATGTATATTTGCAATGAAAATATATTTTGTCTATTAAAATATATGTGTGACAATAGACCTGCATAGCAATGATTTACTGTAAAGTACCATCATTGTTTAATCCAGGTTCCATGTCAGTATAAAATCTGATTTTTTTTTTTTTTTTTTACTGTGACTACTGCATTTTATGTCAAAATCCAGAATTAGAATTTATTGGTTAGGAAATCCTTGAGCATTAATACTGTCTATATATTGTTGCCTGGCCTAAAATAAAACTTTGTCCTAATAAATAAATGTCTTTTTTATGGATAGTTCTCAAAAATTATTTAAAATATATATTATAAACAAATCATGTTAATTAGTTGAAAAGATTTTATGTTGGATAAATACATTTCATTGATCCAATTTCTTTACAACAGCTGGAATTCATCCTCAGTAGGATGCCAGATCTTTAAAGTTTTCTGTAAACCAATTTAAACTACATTTGACTTTGCAGTGTTTTTATAAAGAGAAGAACTGCTTTCAAAAGTTTAAGTATACAGTATTTAACTTGTATAGTCATTTAAGGTGCCAAAGATTTGATAACTAGCACACAGTCTAAATGACCTTGAACTGGATTACAGGTACTGAAATGGGATGGCCATTGTCCTTTGATTTAATATCCCTGGAAATTTAACCTACTGCATATTTTAGGCTGATGTTTTCACTTTAATTTCATCTGTACATATACCCATCAATTTTCTGAAACAATATCTAGTAAAGGGTCATTTGGCGCAGGAGACTAAACTGGCAGTATCAGATACAAAATAGTAAGGAACTAACTGTAGCAATCAGTCCATTGCAGCACAAGTACATGCATACACAGGCCAATTAATACTTTCCACAAACAACTTAGCTGTATACTGTATAAGAGGAAAGGAGGAGGGACTGCGGACAAACAAGAAAAAACATTCAAATTCCACACAGAAGTTCACCAGCCCTAGCTGAGAATTTAGCCAGGGTCCAATAACTGTAAATTGCAACAGTATCTTCTGTGCCTTTATGTTGCCCTGTTATCATTTCATTACACATTATTGAACAGCCATACTTGATATCTAAATCAACTCTAAATATCAGTTTTACCATGTTATTTTGTTTTAGTTAAAAATTCTAATTTGACTTAACATAAAAGATTCCAGATTATGGTGTACATCTAAGATTTTACATGATTTTGGTAGAAAAGCTCTCATATTTTACCAAACACAACATACAGTGTAAAAGTGATTTTGTTCTTGTTTCACAATTCAAAATATAGTTGCTGCACAAATCGCAAACTTGTAAATCAAAAGAGTCAACTGCATTTTTCGTGATAATTATTTGCACAAATTATGAAGTTGTCTCTATCCATCCATTTAATGAACCCACTAATTCCAATACATATCTAATGGCTGTGGAGACCTGGAGACAATCCTGGCAGGCTCATGGCAAGAGTAACACAGAGTGGCCAATTTTGAATTATATACTAACATAGCAGAAAATTGGAGTGCCAGAGAGAATCCACAAAAATGATGGGAAGACATGGCAACACAAAATGTGAGTAGCAGTAATGTTAACCTTTGCATCACAGACTATCCAAACTATTCATATGAAAGATCAAATAAAACTAAAATGGTCTGCTTTAATTAGAACTGTTAGACTTAGATGATTTAATAGCTCACAGTCCCTCACATTAAGAAACTTGCTCTCCATTCTGTTCACTGGACTTATTAAGAAAGAATTATTATTAACAAAGTATGTTGCCTTGATTCCTTTAGCCATATTTCCAGCAACATTAACAAATTTAGATCATCCCACATCTCCTGATGGCCTTCAGTGGTGCTGACTAATAGTACTTCTTGTTCCACAGACAATACATAAAAGGAGTCAATAAAGGTCATCTGTATTTGTACATTTGATTTGATGGTGTAGTTGATTTCAGTGAGAAAGGTTAATGCTTACTTACTTCATTATACCTGTCTTTTGCCACGATTTTCACCTGTTCTTAGGTCATCCTTCTCTTTCTCTCTGCTTCTTTGACATTTTCTTCCCATACCCTTCTAAGTCTCCCCCCTGTCTTTTTTTCTTCACTGTACACCTTGTTTCACTCATCCTTATTATATGCTCATACCACTATAGCTATTTTATTTCTATGGTTTCCATGAGTGGTTTGCTTTTCCAGTTCTTTACAGATTGCTTTATTTCTTATCCTGTCTTTTTTTTTTTAAACTACCATTCATCTTAAATACATTTCAAGTGCTGTTATTTTAGGCACAGAGCTTCTTCCATGTCTGTTGTCAAAATAACACCTGACTAACAAAGAATTAAATAGTTAATAATTGCCTTATAAGTCTTGAAATTTAAGAAATTGCTTTGTTTCTCTGCAAGTTCATCAATTAGTGGCCTTACATTGAGGTATGAAATTTCTTTTGGGTGTGTTACATTATAGACTGTAAGCTCAGAATTTGAATGATCACTAACCATTTTACCTTTCCTCACATAGTAAGCATATCTGTTTTTAGCATAGTCTTTTAATGTATTGTCTTTAGGGTTCTGTCCCATTTTATTCTTTCTCACTACTATGTTTTTGGCTTTGCAAACACACCCAATGTTTCCCTTCTTACCACATGTACTCCTGTTCTGATCCTTATACTGGCAGTCATCTTTATGAGTTGCTTTACCGCAGCATCTAGTTTTGTTTGTGACTTTACTTGAGGACAGTGAAATATTGTTTACTTTTAGCAATCTACTTTGTTGCTGGGAGTCCAGTGCCGCTGTTCTCACTGCTTTCTTATAAATAAGTGTTAACTTCCATTATCAGGTACATTTGTGTAGGTTTGTTTCCTAATCCTACACAGATCAGGCGCATAGTGCATCCTGCAGATATCCTCCAAACTTGTACAGTCAAGTAATAAACCACTGCTCCCCACCCCCTTTCCCGGTTCTTTGTGTGAAAACAGAACAGCTGTGACAACCAGAATTTTGGAGAAATGTGCTGCATAATATCAACATTACATTTCTTATCTAATTTCTCTAATGCAATTAGTCTACAAAGCAATACACACTTTTTACGCCAATGCAGTGAGTAATACTGACACTTTCTTCTCACCTATAATATCTTTTGCTGCTACAAGACAAACTGCTCCTATTCTTTTAAAGAAGGGTGTGCATTGCTCCACATTTTCATAATAGGCATCAATGTTGCTTATGGTATTCATTATGCTTTTCCCTTTCAAAACAGCATATTGCACTTCTAAAAACACCACATAACAACATTTTTCTGGAATGATACACACTGAGGACCCTCCTCCTATATACATAATGCCCTGGATATCATAACATTTCAAATGAGAATGATACTATTACAGTTTCTACATTTAATAATGCAACAGAGGCTGCAAGGGTTCTTAATTTAACCACCTCGTATGTAGTGTAACTTTGGCAGACTAATGCAGTACATTGTTACTCAAACCTAGAGTATTCACAATGAAAGAAGCCTCCAATACATTATACTAACAAAAAATAAGGTAGTGGTGGATGTCATCTTTTACTCCTGAAAAACATTCAGCCAGAGCAATAGGGAACAAATGGTAGCTGGTTAAAAGTAAAATTCCATCCATTATAGAGAAGCATTTTATCTTTTAAGCAATTAAATGTACAAAGAAAATGTTGCCAGCAAGTATACTTGAAAGCAGACTTCTAAAATGTTGGTATATTTTTATTTTGAACATATTTGGTGGTTAGGAAATGCTGAGCAAGAAAAGGCTGCATATCCTGTTGTGGTTAAAACTTTTTCTTGTGTTCTTTAGTGCCGAAGCTGCTCACAAGAATATAGATGGTTTCACTGTAGCCTTAAAAAAGTAGAAAATTTCAGTGTCTTCACAACTAGTGAAGGAATAGTTGACAGGCAACTCACTGTATGATTAAGGTAGGAGACATAACACATTTGAGTAGTGTATTATTTAACAAAGCTCCCTATCAACATTAATGTGCCTACTACTGATTTTCTTTTAATTGGCCCCCTGTGATGACATATTGAATTACAAACCGGATTCCAAAAAAGTTGGGACACTATACAAATCGTGAATAAAAACTGAATGCAATGATGTGGAGGTGCCAACTTCTAATATTTTATTCAGAATAGAACATAAATCACGGAACAAAAGTTTAAACTGAGAAAATGTATCATTTTAAGGGAAAAATATGTTGATTCAGAATTTCATGGTGTCAACAAATCCCAAAAAAGTTGGGACAAGGCCATTTTCACCACTGTGTGGCATCTCCCCTTCTTCTTACAACACTCAACAGACGTCTGGGGACCGAGGAGACCAGTTTCTCAAGTTTAGAAATAGGAATGCTCTCCCATTCTTGTCTAATACAGGCCTCTA